>CM076087.1:31051832-32301832 GCA_038088585.1 Chrysina gloriosa | reverse complement strand
AGCAGAATTCTTAACAATATTTGGAGAATATTATTAAAAAATGTACAAGAATGTTGCAATTGGACAATTAACGACCAATTTCTATATATCATTATTTTATATTTACATATGTATACCGCTATATGACTAGGAATACTTGCAATATGTTATCTGTTTATATGAAAATGGATCGTGGTTTGTTCGGATGCTCAAAACTTGAAAACGACTGGACCAAATTGGATACTTCCTTGTGCGGGTTTGCTACGCGAAGGTTTAGGAAAAGAAACGTGAAAAGAAATTTGGGCAGAACGAAGTTTGTCGGGTCACCTAGTTTCTAATAGGTTAGGATTATTTCTTAAGGTAGTGTTTGTTTGCGTTAGTAATAATACAATAAATAGTACTAAATAAAGCAATGCAACTTGGATGACGGTGCAAACGGCCAATAATCATAAAACATATGAACATTCTACGAACTTTCAAGGTGTAAGGGATCAGCTCAAAATCTGACACAACGGCTCCTATTGGATCAGAACCTGCAATTGATTTTATTTCTCTATTTCAACGATGAAGTGGTTTCTTCCAAATTAAAATACTTGATTCACAGCTGTAGATACGTATAACAATATTTTCTTTCATAATACAGTTGAGTGCTATGAGCTTTCTTATTTTATCAAAATTACGAGAAAGAAATTAAACTCTACTTATTTTCCTCTTGTTCTTTCTATTTATAACATTCAGTGAGAATGCATCTTTAGTAGAAAATTTTCTAAAAGGCATCCACAAGAGTCTAGTTTTACATGTAACATAAGTTTCATGCTCACGATGGGTATATGGACATATGGGTATCTTGTAAATATTAACAAAGACCCTTAGAGATTTTGGAAAAGTTTGAATATCTTTAGATTTAATTCAAACTACATTAACAACGGTAACAAAGTTCAACTTCAAGTTACAATTTTGCAATAGATTTTGACACAAATTTGTTAAAACAGTATTGTTTTCGAAAATAACGTTTTCCTAGATTTGTGGTTTCCAGCAAATTTTATTTTTTCTATATACTTTCTTACACGTGAATTAAATGTGGGCAAATAGGAATTATCATTTCCTAGAGGGATGTTTTAAAGGAAAGGAATATTTTTCAGTTTAGGAAGAGATAGAGCTATTCTTGTATCTGGATATGTATACGAGGAGTGTGTTTTATGTTTTTACAAATGACCACTTCAATGGCGTTATTGAGATATGTCTTTCCTAGATGCGCAACAGTTCTAATTGTGAAAACAGTGGCACCTAAGAAATTGACCGAGTAGTTTGTATACCGTGAACGTTTAAAAAAGCAATTGTGTGAAAGATTGGAAATTTTACTGTATGGTTTTCGTTGGGTGATATTTTACGATTTTAGGAAAGGTCTAACTTAACAACATCGAATTAATGTCTCATTATATGTAACCAAAAATTCTTAGCCAAAAATTTCAGCACTTCAAGAACCATGCTTTTGAGATACCAACTTCATAGTGGAAATAATGTTTCTGCAATTGGTTTGAACACATGCGACAGTCACCAAATCTTAGAGGTGAATACTTCCAAGAGCAATAAAGTACTTTATTCCAAAAAATTCGTTTTCTGGGTAAATAATAGTAATTACAAAGTACTTCATCATCTTGTTCTCTACGTTTCTCGTGATCTACTAACTGAAAAGTCGATGTCAGCGTCAGTTACATTTTTCATTCAGAATCAAACGCCTGAATTTACTTACTATTTATTAAGTGCCCAACCGATAACATCCAAAACTGGACAAACAAAATAATGAAACAATAGTTAATACTATATCAATAAATCAAATAAATGTATTCAACATAAAACAAAATAAAATTAATAAATGTAAAATCATGGCATATCCAAACCCAAACAACTCATAGTTTCGTGCTGAATGCACTAAAGGTGCCTTCAATAATGTATTAGTCCTATCAGTAGGAATATGCAGTAACTGATATGTTCTTGATCCCAGACGCGGCACCAAAAAATCCACCTTGGACAGTAAATCCGGCGAATCAATCCTACCAGCGACAATATTCTGCATAAATAGAGCACTAATGTTCTTCCTTCTTTCTGTAAGAGAGACTACACCGTGACGCTGAAGTAAGTCATTATAGTCCGTACCACGCATAGGATAACGACCATAGCATCTATATGAAAGGTATTTCAAAAACTTGCGTTGGATTCGCTCTAGCAGATTGATCTGAGTATCATAGAATGGATACCAAGCAATTGATACATACTCAAGGTTAGACATAACATAGAAAAGAGTTTTAATAGTATCAATACTATCAAAATCTCTGCATGTGCGGATAATAAATCCAAGTGATTTCGATCCAGCAGTTGTTACATTCAAGAGATGATTCGAAAAGGTGAATTTCTCGTCGAACGTCACACCCAAGTCTTTTATTGGAGATTGATAGTTAATCTTAATATCATTGATAGTATAGTTATACTCAATCTTAGAGATCGTCTTAGAAAAAGATATGAAAGAGCACTTGTCTATGTTTAACTTTAACTTATTACATAAGCACCAGCTATAGACTTTGCTAAGATTTGACTGTAATATTCTAGCATCCGATAAGGAATCAATCCTATGGAATATCTTAATATCATCGGCATAGGCCAATATAGGACAGTCAATAGATCTGATAAGGTCATCGATGAATATGTTAAACACAAGAGGACCTAGGTTTGACCCCTGGTGTACTCCAGAAGTAGAACAAAAAAGATCAGATTTGTATCCATTATAATAAACATAATTCACTCTATTTTGAAGGTATGAATTCATTAAACCTAGTAGCGATAGGGTAATGCCAAAAGAACTCAACTTTTCCAACAAAACACGATGATCAATCAAGTCAAACGGACGGGAAAGATCAGTATATATAACGTCTAGTTGGCCGCCTGCATCAACAGTCTCAGCAATCTCCTGAGGTAATAACGCCAAATTCGTTGTGGTAGACCTTCGTCACATAAACCCATGTTGTGCGACAGAAAGATGTGGTCTAGTACCATAAGAGATGTACTTAAAAATCAACATTTCAAACACCTTGGGAAAAGTGGGGATAATAGAAGCAGGCCTATAGTTGTGTATGTCAGAGTTGGCACCTTTTTAGAAATTGGTGATATCCTAGCTATTTTCCAAGCATCAGGAAATACAGATGTGCGAATGGCCAGATTGAAAATCTTACATAGTGGATCGGCAAAAACATAGGCACAGTCCTTGACTAAAAAGCATGTTGTCATCACCAGCAGTTACTATTCCTCTATTTACAGCAATCTTTTTTAATTAACTATACGCCTATACTTTTCATCCTATGCAATTTACAGCGTGAGAGCTCCTACAAGTTCCGGTTCCGCCTTTAGCATCGGCATTTTACGTCCGCCCAGAGAGAAATACTAGAGGAGTTCTTTAAATTGCTTTAGAATTAAGTCTAAAGTGAAATAGATTAAGCGTGCCTAATCTTATGGGTAACGCTTGACCAGTACCAAACCGAGCTTTTCGAGGGACCAGACGCAAAGCAGATGTGTCGTGGAGCTATCTCTGTTAATTTCCAATCGAACGCGCTCTTCTTGTCGAAACGATACATCAAAATTCCACATAAATAACAGCAGTTCCGTCGGAGCTAATACTGTCATTGTCCAATATAAACACAATGGGCTCTCGATAATCCACAATAGCATTAACAGGACATAAATCTGGTTAAGTACGATATGCCGGAGTCAATCTACACTTTGGCGTGGAACAATGCGTCTTTTGCAGAGTATCCGATTTCTGCTTGCAAACATCGCACACAATAATTCACAAAACGGGGCCGCGCACCCCGCAACCGGCACTCGAGTATTTCGTATCAATATTTTATTTCTGGCCGGTTCGGAATACCGCTGAACTAGATCTAAGGGATTCAAGCGACTGGTGCGGGACAAAAACGCTGAAATCTACGAGTGGTAGGAAAGGTGTTGCGAACAAAATACTTCTGGGATGTCTACGTACAGACGCATCGACAATAGCCTGAGTAACACATGATAAATTTCATTAAAGGAGGTCACTGATGCGCGAAGAGTCGTCCAAACACGAAGTAGGTATATTTGATTGTGTGAAAAGATGTTTCCTAACCGCCGGACAAAGTAGGTATAAGCTTCTTTCTTCCCTCTATTTATAGTCTGTCGAGCTTATTATATTCATGAACCCTCTGTATACGTATTCAAAACAGATTTTTATGTACGAGTTAATAAAAGGAAGCGACGATGAAATATAGTATCAAAAATAATGTCGAGGGGCAAAAAAATGAAAAATCGTAGTGATCTTGCAAGGTGATGTAAACAGTAGGTCAAAGAGACTATTAAAAAATGGATAAAATTTCAGATACGTCTAATTTTTTACTAAATAGATAGTGGAAGATATATTTTATAAATTTAGGACTTTTTGCTCGTAGGAACTAGATGCAATAGATAGCAATAAGAAGGGAGCGGAATCAGACTGACAAACTAGTAAGAGAAAGCAAGGCGCTTTAATATTTTCAAACGAAATCTTTAGTAAACCCAGAATTTGGAATATCCTTTCTACTTTCTTCCTTTTTGTTTAAATTCAACTTTCAGTATTAGTTAAATCATAATTCCTCGTGGATTTGGTTTTGGTCTAGCGACAACTTTTCGAAAAATTAACAAAGTAGAATATCAAAGACCTTTTCTACTCATGAGTAAACATTTATTTTGCTTAAAGAAATTTATGTAATTTACGTAAGTACATATAATAATAAAGACCAATAAGAAGAAACTTCTTGTTTGGTGCATGGAACTGATAACTTGTAAGTGATTTTGACTGTAGAGTGCTGTCTCAAAATATAGAAAACGCTTCGTTCTGTGAGTTATACATAGTTTGAGATACAGGGCCATCACCTTATAAACTTTATTTGCATATAAACGTACTTTCCCGCTCCGACCTGCTGATCAACCTCATATAGCATTCGATCTTTCAGTTAGTATTGTCATTGAGTTACCAGATTCGCCAAATTTCTAGCATTCTTGCATATAAAGCTACGCTTGATGAGAGAGTTTGTAGAGCTTTCTGCTTATGAAAAAGTCCGCCTTTTTACGGTCCCCAAAATGTGACAATTCATCTTACATCGCACAGTTAATGATTGAGCCCGAGTAAAGTGTGTGAACGTCATCTTTGTTGGGTGTCCCACAATTTTTGGACAATCGCAAAGCTGACAACTAACTAGCATTCTCAATAACTTCAGAGACCTTGGATGTAACATGTGCATTACCTACATAACCACTTGGAGCGCTTTTGTGAAAATTTGGGTGACAGTAGCAAGGAGCAAGGTGAAAAATTTCACCAGGAAATGCAATGGGTACACACGTTATGGTAGATTACTGCTGGAATTTGCAAGGATTCTGTTCTAATAAAGTTGATTCAATAACGTGGCGTAAAAAAGCACTCAAAATGTCAACTAACCTTTTCTCTCATCTTGTGTTATCGTAGTGTTATGTATTGTTTCTCCAAGAATACTGCATTTTATCATCAGAATGCACAAAAAAACAATTTAGCGTTTTCTCAATCTTCTATTGTCTTTTCTTAAGCTTTACACATTGACTGCCCCTGATACAAGCGGTGTAACATCGGATATTGTTGTTCGAAGCCGATGTCACACAGTATGTGATATAAGTGGAGCTTTTTAGTATCCAGTAGCCTTTTAAGCAGGGTTGTTGTGCAGTTGGTGGCGTCTCAGATACATACCAGACTTTAACCTTACAACAGCCGTTTTAGGTTGCGTTCATTTTGTAAGCTAGACAGCCGACCAACATCGAGGGTGTCGGGATTTGCCAACCCATGGTCTTAAGAAAATAAAAAACGAGAAAAACAAAATGATAACGTTTTACCCCTTTAGAATTGAATCATTATCAGGAAACTTCTCTCGGAAAAGCTTCCACAACCTACACGGCAGCTCCCAACGGTAGACAAAATAATTGTTGTTATTTGGGTTCTGTAATGGATGATTTTCTATTAAGTAATACATACACCAGTAAAGATTGGAAACAAGGTGGCAAACGAGTGAGAAAAAGATGTAGGATCTGTTACCGGAAGAAAATCAGAAAAGCCACCCCGTACCACAGTGCTGCATACAAGGAGTATCCAGATCTTTGCTTAAGCACGTACTTCGACAAATACCATTTGAAGAAATAAGGTTTCTATTAGGATTTTGATTTTTAGAGTACATTTAATATTTTTATTTATATTAATTTAATATTTTACTAAGGTGAAGAACTTTTTCTATTTTATTTTTGTATCGCTTATTAGTTTTACTTAATATTAATTTTTATGAATATTATAAATAGGGTTTAATTATGAATATGTATTAGTTCTATCTGTATTTCACTTATTTCTGTGGTTATTCAACCAGAAATGGACGAAATAATAATGACACAAGGGATGTTCCATGTGATCATACGGATAAAATTTCAAGTAAGGATCCCATGTGTCGGTGTCACGGTGTGTCATGACGTCAGAATTTGTCCAGAACTAACAAAACACGTTGGCTTATCCGTTATGTGCGGCAAAATATTGATAAACGTTTTATGTATATTTCGTTGAGAAGCCAACAAATGATGAACTTTTGTTGTTGCCTTCTCAGCGAAGTATCATTTCAACGTGGACGGCGAATGTGCTAAGGAGTATTGTATATCACGCTGTGGTCATATATTGAAAATTTTAACTACTGGGCGAAAACTATTCTCATATTTGTCATCAATACATCAAATATAAATAATATCGGCCAGAAAAATTCCGATATTCAAATATGTGTTGGGCTATGTAATCGTACTTCCGTTTGGTCACAATCATTGCGTTCACCATCAAGTAATCTATACTTCAATTTCTCTAGTTTGGATTATTGAACTGCAATCCAAGTAGAGTTACGAAAGTCAACAATTACCAATTGGAAATTTGCAAAATTATAATACAATAACAACGGAAATAATAAATAAATACGCATAAATAACTAAAAACACGACACGTAACAAAGATTACGAGAGAACTTTATTACACAAACAGTAAAATGCGTGTGCGACAATACAAGTTTACGTAACTTAACAATGCGTTTATCCTCCGAGATACATATGTCGTCGCCTACTACGATCCTGCATTAATGCGGTAGCAAAAATATCTGGTTGCATTTCTAATAGGAGAACATGTTTCGTTGTCAACGTACAAATAAAGGTACGGTAATTGTTTCGATATATTGCAAGACACTGCTGCGCCTTACTATTCGAACATAAACTCGTGCATTAAAGATATTTAAATGTTAAAACATTTTCGATTGCAGTTACAAATTGGTGATTTTGTTCTTTTAAGTAAGAGATGTTAAGTTGCCCAAAATATCGTTACCTTAACATTCTAATTCTTATCGATTATCCTAACTTAGTTATGGTCCTAATGAGCCAGGAAATATAATTTGATGTTTCATGGTATACCTATTTCAAGGTATATTACTCGTACCATTAATATATACGGGAATAACATTGATATATCCACATTGTAGAGTAACAATTTCAAGCCTCAAACCATCTATAAATTGCTAAGTTGAGCATGTATTACTGCTTTTGCAAAGATTGAATACTATTTAATTAGCCTATCTCGTATCCATGCCTGCAGGTTGTGCTACCTGTAACTATTGCGTACTAAAACTAACAATTCGAAATTGCAATTGCAATTGAAATGTAAAACGTCGTATTACAAATATCATATTAGATCTGACAGGAGGGGATCTGAGAGTTAATTGCATCAATATTTTTGGGAAAGAGTATTAATATTGAATTAAAACGGATTAATGTTTGGAAACTAAAACTGTCACCGACATCATTAGAAAAAATAAAAATAGTTGGGATCTATGTTTTTGAAGTATTACCACCCAAGATAAAAATGACTTTATTAAAATACACATTTTTCTTATTTACTGTCAAACTATTTATTTACAATGCATTGTAGATTTAATACAAAAGGTACAATGATCTTTCCGACTCTTTGACACTTTCCTAGGTTACTATATTTACTACAATACACCTTCATACCATAAGAATTATTCCCTAACTAGTTTCTTCCATGTATTTGTGTCCAATGTTTTGTCTCTCCATTTCTCTATGTTCATTTTCTGTAGGTCTTCTTTCATTCTTTCCCATGATCTTCTCCGAGATCGCTCTCTTTTTCTTATCCATCGGTTTTCTGTTTGGCATTATATTTGCTATTCTCTCCTTCTTTAATCTTTCTATATGGCGTAGCCATCTAATTCTCTACGATCTGCTGTTATTTGGAGTTTGCTATACATACTGAGAAATCTTGGTTTCTTCTCCTTCTCCACTGAATTCCTGTACTAATACCTCCATATATGACCCTCAGCCCTTTCCTCTCTCAGCATTCTAGTTTTTCTTCTTTCGCTATATCTAGCACCCACATTTTGTTTACACATGTTGATTGTAGCTCGAATAACTGAATCGCATGAGTGTTTTCAGCATTTCCTACCTTCCACTCCGTTCTGTTAATCGCGCCTTTTATAGGAGTTAGAATTGAGGGAAACGAGAAAGAAGAATAAAAAATAAACTTCTTCACATCTTCAAATCTGTATGTACTTCTGTTTCCTCTACTTTCCTAGTGTTAACTCTGAGTCTGTCACCTTCAGTATCTCCTATAAATATTTATGTCGTCCTTTGTCGGTTTTCCCGTAACTCAAATTGTCCTGCCTCGTTCACGTTTCTTCCTATTGTCCTTCACAGTTCTTTCTTCCTTATTACTTTGATGTTCGTTCTGAACTATTATTTTATCTATTATTATTTTAATGTATCTTATTATTACTTCCACTACCAAATTAAATATCACTATCGATAGTGGATTCTCTTGCCTGAGGTCTTGTTCTACATCAGGTTCGACTGATATCTATCGTTTTCATACTATGTACTTCATTCTCTATTTATTCCAAATTCATTTTTTGAGTTTAGTCAGTGTTTCAGATATTTGTAGCTCTCTCATTGCTTGGCACATCTACCGCAAACACATCTGTAAATTCAACTAAAACCGTATATCAGTGAAATCACCAATTACTTAGTTATCAAACTAATAAAGTATGTTACTTTTGGGAAAGTTGAGAACTAGTCAAGCCTTTCGTAATTTTTCTAGCTTTGCATCAACTTCTTGATCAAATATGTACTAAAACAGAAAAAAGAAAAATATATTACCAATTTCCTTTATTTGTCTTAAGACTGGTGACGTAGTGTTCGATCGGGCAACGCTAGCGATGCAGGAGGGGAAGCAGGTGAAAATGCGATATGCCATCAGTGCGAGTTGGGGCTCGCTAGAGGCACATTGTCCTTAGCGATTCTGATAGTAGAGCAGGTTGTGTTTGTGCATTCTGACAATGAATGACACGAATTTCCAGCAACGATGGACGATTAGGTTTCGCTAATCGTCGTGGACACAGTACAGTGGAATCTTTTGCAAACCTTTCCCAAGCCTACAGAGACAGTGTTTTGTCAAGGGGCCAAATGTTTCGGTGGTATAAGGTATATACTAAAGGAACATAGTCGATCGAAAACAAACTTCATAGCGGAAAACCTCCCGTTTAAAGTACCGATGCAAAAGTCGACAGAGTCTGGGATCAAAAGGAACTGGGAAAAACAACATCATAATGCGTCTTGATCAGTAAGAACACTCCTCTGGCCTCTAATTCCTGTTTCCGAGGTTAAAACAACACCTCGTAGGACGTAGTTTTGGGGCACTGAACAACATTCAAACTACTGTAACCAACCAGCTGAAGGCTGTTCCAGTATGCGAGTTTCAGCACTACTATGAGGAGTGGAAGAACCGTCTCTAGTCCTGTATGGCTTCCTTAAGCAATTTCTTCGAAGGGAACAAAAAAATCGGTTCCATTAGTTTATTCACGGCCCCAGTACTGTCGCATTTGCACATAGTTTTATAGAACTAACGAAGATACTAAGGATAGAGCGTAATCTTTTGTTCTACTGATGGGTAGTTGGTTTTAGCTTAGGTTTGAAATAGTGGGAAATTATGGAGCGTAGAGTTAGGTAAATATGTATCATTATTCCTTTGTAATTCGAAGTAAATGAAAATATAAGGGAGTAGATGTAGCATATAACTAATAGGAAAACATCCACAACTAGAAATTCAAACAAATTGACTCCTCGATGTACGAGCGGGAGGGGACAAGTCAGGCGGTCAGAGCAGAGGGGCTGAGAAATTGAGATTCCTTGTGCTTATTTCATATATGTATATGTATATAAATAGCTCAGAAGTACCAGAATTCAGAACGAAACACAAATATTTGTTTTAGATTTCATCTGTACTAATACCTTAATGTTGTACTTTAAACAATGGATTTATCAAGTTGTAGCATCGTTGGTTAATTGTACTATCTCGGTGAAGAACGTATCGGAGTATCAAAAACAGGCGCTTGTTTTTGTAGCGGTCTATGGTGCACTTGGGTGAAAATGACCTCATGTACATTCACGTCTCTGCAAGACTACACGTATCTCATAGCAGAGTGTATATTAACAAACTTTACAGGGACACCTAGACAGCCCTTATAAATACCAGGAGGGTAACAATCACTTAACCCCGTTTGTTTCATTTACACGAAGCCACGCTCGACTGCACCGCACTCACTGTTCCACGGACTGTTACATAATCCGGGGTCGCCTGATAATTAATCACCGAGCTAAAGCTGGCTGAATGCGGTTTGCAGCCGTGACAAATAGTGTGTCTAAAATGTGTCAACCCAGCTATTGAGAGCGACCGGGCACCCCGCATACATTTCACGCGCTTTTTGCCTTCGAAAAATTTAAAAACTATTGTAAATTGTCGCATACGATTCGATGCGAGGAAGCGACTGTTGGTTTTTAGTATTGATCAACTGCTAGCACTCACTTTTATGACGGTATTCATTGTTGTCTGCGCTATTTTGCATGGTGGAATTTCTCAAGACGGCTGCGATGGGTCTGAACAGGTAACCACTCGAAATTGATTGTTTGCGATTTTTGACGCTAGTCTTTATTCAACACATATGCATATGCTGCACTATACATTAATATCCTCGCTTAGCCTATGTATAGTTCGAACGAGTGCGAGAGAAAATATTGTATGAAAATTGATTTAAAGTTATCGGTTTGATTAATCGTTCCTGTAAAAATGTTTGATTGCAAAAAGTTAAGCATTATTATGAGGAAAAGTATTTCTAAAGTCAAAGGGTTGATGCATTTCCTAAAATGCTATTGGAGATACTTCGCAAATATTTATCGATATTATTATCTCCTTTCGTATGGCATTGATTTAAACTTTTGCTAACTTTTTCTTTAATAATAGCTAGAGGCAGGATTATATGCGAAAAAAGCAGTGGAAATATGCGCATAAATATGCAGATGTTTTGGCCTAAATATGCACTTTCTTATGAAAAATATGCAGATAAAAAAATAGGAATAATGCTAGAAAATATAATACTATAGAAAAATATATTCTATTACGTTTACTACAAGTTTATTTATAACATTTTACAACATAATTAACTATGAAAACAATTTACAATTACATATTTCTCAAAGCTTTCAATAGAAAAATTGTGGCGCTTGTCTGATAACATGTATTTATATATTGAAAAGGTTTGTTCTGTGTCCACGCTTGTTATAGGAGCATATTTCAAATTAGAAATATCCTCTATTGTCAACTCAATATTATCGACTGACTCACCACACAAGATTTTAGCAATATTCTTTAGCTTTTTAAAACCCTCATTTTTTCTATTACACTTACAAATTTTTCATACACGGATTTCCCCACCCTTCCTTTAACATCAAAACATAACTTTTCAAATTTGTTTATTATTTCAACGCTCTCAATTAGCGACATAAATTGTTTATCCAATTGTAATATAGAAGTGGAAATAAATCTGTAGTTGGCTTTAATAAACGCCAACTGTTGAGGTATTTCTTTACTCGAATACACCTTTTGGGCGTCTAGCACAGATTGTGTATCGCTATCAAGATGCATAATAATTGTCTTTATTTCTTCATAATGATTTGCATGAAAAATAGCAGCTTCCAACCACGTTCCCCATCGTGTGATTACTGGTTGAGGAGGAAGCGGAATACCGGGTAGATGTTGTTGTTGTGTAAAACTGAACTCTTAATGGAGCCTTTAAAAACACTTTCTTAACACTACTAATTAAAGTATTTACCAAGGGAAGATGGTTTCTTACTTCTTCTACAACACGATTTAGTCCGTGCGCCAAGCAAGCTGTGTGAATTAAATTTGGGTAAAAGATTTTCAAGTTGCAAGCTACCTTCACCATGTATGGTGCGGCATCTGTTAAAAACAAGAGATTTTTTTCTGTTGGAATCGATTCTTGTAAGAAAAAGGTTGCCAGTTCTTCCTATATAAACCTTGTTATTGTCAAATTATTTGCCTTTTCCAACTGTTTAGATGAAATTAAATAAGATCTTGCTGGAACCGGTACGTTAAGGATACCTATCATGAAATGAACTATGTATCGGCCGACACTATCAGTAGTTTCATCTGCGCATACGTAAAGGTAATTGTTTGACACAGCCTTCTTAATGCTACTCAATGTTTCTGCATAGACACGGTGAATATAATTTTTTCTTAAGGTGCTCTCGTCGGGAATATTATATTTGCTGGTGTACTTTTGCAAAAATAACTTGACATTTAAATTGTTTATTTTATGTAGTGAAATCTCTGCTGACACAAACATTAGGCACAAATCTTCATTAAATTATTCTTGTTCCGATTTTTCGGAGGTTGATGACAAACATTGCGGTAATGTTTGCTGACCCTTCTTCGCCAATTTCATCTTTGATAGTTTTGCAGCATGAGATGGAGTTTTAATATGCTGGTCGACTTGAAACTTTCTCTCACTTGTAACCTGCATAAAGAATATCACATCATCAGTTGTTTTCTTATAAAATAAGTGTTAGTAAAAGATAAAGGAGTAATAAAAAACTAATGTGTAAAGAGTTTGCGAAGCAATTGGAATAAACGACATTTAATAAAATAACCAACACAACGCTTCGACAAATAATTTTTATTTTAAAATGATTTTTATTTAAAACTCATCAGCAGAATACGGAATATCAGATATTCCGTACTGTGCTGATGATATGCGAAAAATACGCATGAAATATACATCTCATTTTACTCATTTTAAAATAAAATTTTAAAATAAAATTATTTGTCGAAGCGTTGTATTGGTGATTTTGTTAAACATCGTTTAAAAACTATAGATCAATAAGAGGAAATAAACTTAAATTTTACTTACAATCTTGCCGCATGCTACGCAAAAGACTTTTTCTCCATACATACGCAATTCCAAGTAAGGTGCAATCCATCCAGGCACAGTCGCTATTTTCGGCATTTTTGCTATTATAACTAATAACAACCCACAAGTTTGCACTTCGAAAAACCAACGTAAAGTGACGTTTAAAATAAATAAGATTGCTTTTGAATATGGGAATAAATTTCTCCGAATAACAAAGAAACGCCTGTGCTCCTAATTTTCTGGTAAAATATATTTTTGTATTTATTTAGAAGTTTCAGGGAATTAGCTTTTCCTTGAATTCTGTCCCGGTCTGGATGTATGGGAACAGCATTAATAAATTTTTGGAAGCGCTTATCGGAAAAATATCGAGAGGTGGCTTCATAGAATGCGATTTTTAATTTAAAGAGGGCTGTTTGACTCTTTGTTTGTTACAACCACGACATATTTTTAGTAATGCCTATTCTATAATAATTTATATCCAATAAATAAATAAAACTCGGATACTTCAAATATTCTGAATTACTGCAAAATATGCAAATAATATACAAAATGCATATATTATGCAAATATGCAAATTTATGCACACTACATATTATCCGCCCTTTAATAACAACTAAAGGGGAACTGAGAAATTTGAAAATTTTCTTGCTGCAATAGACAAGAAGAATATATATTGTGACCTGGAATTAAATTCTTGTAAAAGTACTGAATAGTCATTGTGTCTATCTCATAATATTCTACAACAGAGATAATAGGGAACCTGTAAGAATCTTCTTCCAAGAGTTCAGTGGTACGTGGACATTGTAAATTTTAACATAAAGGGAAAGACTTTCGGGTAATCCTGCAGAAGAATTTGCCGCCGCAGACACATGCTTTCAACTAATTGGTTCCCATCAGTACCGCGTAATTTGGATAAAGGTGTTAAAGTGCTGGTAATACCCCAAACAGTTTACAAAAAGGTTGCAGCCGATTTAATTTCTTAGGATAGATAGGTGCAATAACCTATTGACATTAAGTTATACAGGGTGGGATTAAAGTACAGAATATTAAAGAAAAACGCACTAAAACGGTTTTTTCAAAAGAAAAGAATTGTTAGTACTAAAATCAGGTAGTGAATTTCCTCTCCAAAAATTCTGGAAAAGCTCGCGCTAAATATTTCATGTTGACATTATGGTACTTATACTGTTATACTGCTCTTAACGGTGGTGTAAATATTTTTCCTATATTAAGGGGACGAGGGGTTGCTTCCGTAAACAAATATTTGTTATAGGGAAAGTATTTACATCGTCGTTAAGTACATGTAAAACAGTTGAAATCTTAATTTTTCTTGATATATGTTATAGCTTCTGAGTTATTGAGTCAAACAGCGAAGGATAGTGTTGAGCTTACTGTTACTGGACTGGTAATGATTCTTATATCTTTGCTGCTTCTTCTGATTAGGATAGCTGAGAATTTTGTATGTAGGGCACCTAACAGCGTCTTAGTGTGGAATTAATCTTCAGTCAATTTCCATTTGTTTGAATGTCTTCTTACTAGTCAAAGTCGAATTTCGTGTCTGGCAGAATCCTTAGATTTCCCGCATACTGTCGGTCCTAGGAAGTTTCCTTTAAAGTCCTTCCTTGGCTAGTTTATCGGCAATTGAGTTGTCTTCATGTCTACGCACCCAGAACAAAGTGCTTCCTTGTTAGAAGTTGTTTTGTAAAAACATAAAAGGCGCTCCTCGTATTTATTCATCACAAGCAGTACAAAGTAGGTGTAGGACCCTGAAGCCGAATGATGCTGGGTGTCTGGTAAGTTACTTTCTGAGCAAATAGTGCCTTGCACATAGTATTGAAGTTAGTATGCAAAAGTTGTTTGACATTAAGAAAATTGCACTAACAGAATCCTTTCGTTTTGGTAGTGGAATTGGACGCGCTTCGCCCATTCTCCTCTCATTTGGTAGAGTTCAAAGAATGAGGTGGAATTCAGATGAGTGGGACACAGAAGCGCCCCGCCGAAGAGAAGAACGTCCCGTGTTTGCAACCTCGGAGAACTGCGAAATTTTTCTTCTTTCGAGAGGCTTAAATATCTTAAGCAACTTTTAGATATAACCTTGAATTATTTCTTGTGCACAGGACTAAATTTTTCCAGGATTATCTGACAGGTATATTCACGCTAGTATACCAGTGTTTATGTAAGTACAAACATTAACCTAGTGATTACTAGTTATTTACAAGAGACATTTGGAGATTGGTGGACACCTCGAACCAACGTTTTCGCTAAGGTATTAAAAGTTAGAACGGTGTTATTTTCCAACTTCTGATACATTCTTCCTGCACATTGAATCTTCAGAGGTCACCGTGGAACTGCTTCAGACAGAAATACAAAATTGCGTACTAATATGGCAGTTCGAAAAATGGGAATGTGAAATAAATTACATAAAAATCAGTACTTGATGGGTTTCTGGGTGGCTGGTAACGAAATTGATGTTAGTTTCGCGTTTTATAGAATGACCGACCGCAAATGGTGCTTTAAAATTGACCAAAATCCGATTATGTGCTCGCTAACTAGTGCGTAGTTAAAAATAATGAGAAAGACACCTTGTGGGCCAAAGTTAGAGTTTAATGCCGTAACTGTCGGAATTGATCCGTGTTTTAAATTTTCAAATCTACCGCGATTGACGCCGAACATTCGTTTTCTACTTATACAGACAGATACTCCGATTTTACTACAGGTTTGGAGATTGCCTGCTCACACTACTTTCACAACATGTAACCACTTTATCTTACATGTATTACTATAAGGTAATAGTTGTCGCTTTTTGCCATCAAATTTCCGTTAAAGGTTCATATCACTACATATTTTTGCGACTAAAAGTTATCATAATTCAATATTCATTAATACAAGGAAGCAACACAAGGTAACACTCATGCATTCGTCGCGTGTTAGCCACGGCCTGTAACCCATCAGATTTTTTATATTAAAGTTAGACCTATACTACACAGTAAAGGAAAAACAGTAAGCCTCTTCCTTTTTCTAAATATGTTTCTAATGTTTCATCTTACATTAATTTTAAAAGTTTGTACTTTGTTAAATTCTGGCGCGGATTCCCTAAGACCAGATCTGAGGGTCCACGGACTACTATTTTGGAACCACTGCATTAATTGATATCCGAAAGTTAGTAAAATCTGTTCTAATTGTATCTCAATAGCGAAGTCTGAATAGCGTGGGAACCGATCTCAGAGAGGATTCGATAAATTTTGACCGAGATTCACAACCCTACGCTAATTAGCGATCTTTAGCGTGACGGCATGGGTAAAAATCTAGCAAAACGAAAATAATGAAAGCGGTACATTTGAACCATCCAAGTGCAAAAACAGACACTGGACTATACCTTACATTGTGGGATGCCTGACTTTACACTTACACGCTTCATTTGTGAAAGAACAATTTGTTTAAGAAATATTTGTTTTTAATTTGCGATTTGGGTACTACGACCAAACCTTCTCTCCATATCCGCAATTAATTTTGGTATCGTATATAATTTCCACAAGGAAGTTTGTAGGCTTCATATTAGGGGTTACTAACATATTACCACCACCCATTATTCCGTTATACCCATTATTCCTTGCTCACTTTTGGAAGTCTTCTTTTTATTTTGAGACGATAGTTGTGGTAGTATACCAATTATATATCAATTCTGAACACCGCTTCTTCAGTTTTATGACGTGATATATATGTAGAATGATAATTCAATTATATTTCCGGGACTGGTTTGAAGATAAATCCTAACTTATGTGCGTGCATAATGTTACGATACATTTTTACATTGAATTGACTGGATGGACTCTATTATAAAATATTAACTCCAAGGATCCCCAGAGAAAAAATTGTACAGTGAATTAGATATTGATTCGCTAATATAAGAAAGTTTCATTAGCTCCAATATTTCACTATAAAATGCTTCATATAAGAAAGTGTAAAAAAATGGTTGCGGTGTAAATACCACTACCCGTTGGCCAACGTCACGGGTCATTAGTTACCGCTACCAAACTTATTTCCACAAGTAGTTCATAACATATGGACATAAATTAGGCATCGTAATGTTAATTATGCAATAATTTTACAGATAACTTTATTTTTTGTATTTCACGAAATCAACAAGAACATGTGATGCTATGAGACTGTTCTTTGTTATCATTTGTATTTCATCTTTGCTCAGTCTGCGCTTTGGCAGTGATTGTGATAACTCACATAAGCGGCTAAGTTTTTTTATTTTCTTGGTTGATACACAGCGTAATGCAATTAAACAAATACTTTGGTGACAATTGCATTTTCCATGCCGAGGCATAGATTTTGAATTAATTCTTTACATTTTTTTAATGTCTAGCTCTTCCAGCCTTGCCTATGTACACCGCAAATTACATTACTACGTATTATACTTGTAACAAACAGTAGTGTTTATGTTTATGAGTGTTAATATACGGATAGTGATTGACTGGAAGTACATGTTGATATTTTCTTTTTGATCTGTTACGTCAGGTTTCTGGGTTTCCCCTTTCCGGTTGTAGTTAATCATTCTTTTGGCGCTCGATCCGCAGATAAATTATCCATTTGAAGCCAATTGGCGTTATCAATTCTTCCACAATCATGAGCTCATCTGCAGTGCGCTGTATAAGTTTTAGCAATTAAGGATCAGGATGGATGATCCTAAGAACTATGAGAAGACATTACGACAAGGCAAGTTACTGTGAGATGACTGTACTTTAAAGTGTGATAATTAAATAACGAAACCGGTGTAAGATATGCGATTTATTACGAACATCTTACAATTAATTTTTGTCTTCTACATATTCCCCCTTCGTCCTTAGTCATCGCTGAATACGTTTCTTCGATTGTTCAAAGCAATGCTGTAGCTCATCAACTATCACCCCTTTCAAGAAACTTTGATTTTCTTTTTCACCTCGCCCCTACGCTAAAACTTTTTCTTCCAATTCATTTGGCACTCACGGGACAGATAGAAGTCGCATGGAACGAGATCTGATAAACTTATAGGGCGACGGAGTACACCTGTACACTTCTTCGCCAAAAATACATCATACAAACGAGGATTGTGGACTGGGCATTGTGCTAGTACAAAAGCCACTAGACACTTTTTATAAATTCAGGCTTTTCTTTAACGCGCGCTGGAGAAGGTTTTAATTTTATAAAGAATTTTGGGTTAATGCGCTGTTCAGTTCTTAAGCTAACCATGACTCCGGCACTATTACACAACAGTGTCCTCTACAACTAAGCCTCAAGTAAAGCAAAATAGGTTGGCAAGACAGAATCAAGCGGCAAGCATCAAGGTCAACCACGTTCCAACTCCTTTCTTTCACAAAAAGTCTAAACAGTATAGGATTTCCTCTGCCATACTTGATTGTCACACCTCGTGGATGCACACCATAATGGAGGAAGAAAATTTAGCAGGCTAAAGCTTGTGATAGATGGTGATCATCATATTTATTAGCAACAGAATGATAACAGATCGTTAATAACCTCCTTTCAATTCTTTGCATTATCATATTTATAACATCTAAATGTGGTATTCTATTTAGAGCACATTGTCCACAGATAACTCGAGGAAGCCAAAATCAATATTAATAATAATTTTTCTTCTTCTTCTTCTGGACAGCTTCGAATTTAATATAAAATGTGTTATTTTTAGCACTAAGAAACCCAATGGCGATTTCATACTATCGTTATTGAAGCTTTTGCAAAGAATGAAACGAATGATGGTATAAGGTGAATGTGGCAGTACACACCAAGCACAGCTCCTCTTTTAAAACTACGTTGCCATTTACAAGACACCTTTTTGTGAACATGCTATACGTATTTTTGTTTACGAAAATAAGAAAGCATAATACAAGAAATATGTTTTCTATTTAAAAAAACAACTAAACAGTCGTACGGTCTTTGAAACATCTTGTATATTGCACTTACTTCCACACGTTTTTTTTTAGGTGACGCTGTCACAACATTGGTCCATTGAAGTGGTTGACTAATATATGGAGAGGTATTCATCGTTCTTTTTTGTACTTTAGTGGTACTAGAAGAAACTACAAGAAAACCTTGTTCTAAGGATGAGTTCCGAAGCAGAGGACACTGCATAGCAAAAGGAAAAATGCGACAGAAACGGAAGGCGGTGTTGTGCTCATTCCAAAAGCACGTTCCCCAGAATACGCTCGTATTAGCCGCAACAGTGTAAAGCTTATAAAAGTTCTGATACCTATCACTCGATTGGTTTGAATTAAATTTTATTGCGTATATTTGGTGTTAGAACTTATATTTTGCTTGTGGATATGAATTTATAAAATTAAGATTAACCGTTTCGTGGATTACATATAATAAAATTTATTGATACATGTAATACATGTTCATACATACATAAATGGACTGCGATAATCAAACTGCTGAAGTAGATACGTCTCAAAACGACAGTAAAAATATTAATTCTAGAGATAAATAACTTTTTTCTTCATAATACATATATCTATGTGTAGGTCAATCGATAGTTCCAAACAGTACTGAACAAGTACTTACTAAATTAATTAAATATCAATTATCAGCATATCAAAATATATTGCCTTGGCTGTTCACTAGTTGACATCTTTTGATGAAAACGTTTTCTTAGTTTCATTTAAATATTACGCCCAAAGAAATTTGGATATGAGACCGGAGAATTGTCCCATTAGAACGAACAAACGCAATCAATTGTTCGTTTTACCAACTTCAGTGCGATGGGGAAACCAAGAGAAGTTGAAAATGACTTGTATGGGAACGTCGATTTGGCCGAGAAGCTTTTCACCGACGAGTTACACCATAAGAGGATATTAGGGATTAAAATTAGCGGTCAATCTTACGCTTATTATAGTATTACAAAATCCGCAACTATTACTCATTAACTGGACGAACGTGAAGCCACTCCATAGCGATCGACAAATGACAAAAATAAAATACCTCCCTACTGTAGATGTTTCATTTTTATATAAAGCGGATAACCCCAATGACTGAAGTTTTTGCCACGTGTAATAAAAAATATGTTATCCACCCATAAACGCAAAATACAAAAAGAAAAGAACAAAACAAGCTTGACTTAATGTGAAATCTGCAACCAATTATATTTATGGGAATGGCAGCCTCGAAATTACCTACAACTTGCTGAGGATTCAATGTTAATTCCAACTAACAATAAGCACTTGTTTTCTTGCAATTGTCTTCATGTGGTTCTAGTATTTTTCATTTTATTTTTAATTATCCAGTGCACAAGTGATATATACCCAGAACTGGTACCTATATTTTTGAATTGTAAGAAATATTTACAGCCGTAGACAAGACATCGTCTAAAATGAGCGTCTGATTGTAAAGAAGTTCTAAATTACTTGCAGTTAAAAATACATATAACCATTTCAGATTTTTATCGTTTTACAATTTTCACCTCGAACTTCAAACTTGTTAAGCAAGTCTTGAATATATTTAGTTAAAGAAAATCGATTTGAGAATGTATTTCTTTTTACTCGCTGTATATTCTTGCTGACAACGACTGCAATTACATATATATATATATATATATATATATATATATATATATATATATATATGTTTATATGTATCGCGACTTGATTAATGTACTTATCTTTTAAACATCCTCTACCACCTTTAAGTCAATAAAACGAGAAATTTATTAACGTTCTGAAAATATAACTGATCACTCCCTAATTTGTTATTTAATTGACTTACAGTAGTAGAGGACATCTAAAAAATGACGAATGCAATACAGGTTTTAATAGTATGGACAGCACTTTGACCTGCTGACCACTGCCCTCAAGACGGGGCAGACCTAATATGGACCAGGGAATTATCAAAGTCCAGGAAATTTGATTTTAGAAGAGTGACTGGGACATCGCCCTCCAGCGAAGGCCCATCAATGCGTATATACATATATCAAAGTTATTAGCGGCTACAACAAGAAGTAGAACAGCGAGAAATATTTTTGTTTAGCCACTCATATTTCTTGTTAAAATTTACATACTTATCTATCCTATAGTTTATACTAGAGATGGGACATTCGAATCCGCGAATCCTCGAATCCATCGAATCCTGAAAAGATTCGAGATTCGAAAACTCGAATCTTCGCACGATTTTCGTAATTCGAATCTTTCGAATCCAAAAAAAAAAATAATAATAATGATGACTCATGTAATCACGACACATATGAATCACTGACTAGAAAGATCTCGACGATTCTCTTCGGTTCTCGTTCTTTCAGCCAGAAAGTATTTATAAGCTGGCATGCTTTCCTAATGTTTGTGGTATTTTAATAAATAAATATCTTTATTCCTGAGACCAGAAAAGGTATGGAACATGTCAAATATAGACAGCAAATAATATAACTAATCTAATTACAAAAATTATGAAAACTTATTAACTTATGTACATTTAGTTCTAATAACTAGCTAAGACTATATCATGTTAAGTCAGTTCAGTCAAGTTTTATATTTTAAACACCATATATGCTACACTAATACCATCTATCGCTCTTTATGTGATTCTAATTAACATCCTGCGCTCTCTCGTAAATTCTAGCAACTACCTCGTCTTGAATAGTCTCGTCGGTTCTGGATGACTGAGCTCTAATACTGGATTATTCTCAAAACTCTTGATATATGATATATAAAAGGTGCGTGGTGCGAGTAAACTTCAGATCGCAACGACCACTTTATAGTGCAGTACTGTTCAGTCTGTGACGTTTGAGAGTGGATATGCGTGGTTTATACGATATATGAGGTAAGTTACTTATTTTCATATATACTGTATTGATATATAATTTTTTTGCACATATTAAGTTATATTACATTGCATGCGGTGTTAGTTGGAAATCAAATTGGGATGTTATATAAATGTAATTGTTAAGTATAAGAATTAAAAAAATAAATAACTTGTTAATTGTTGTCAAAGGCCATTTCAGATGTCTGTCAACTGCATTATTAATTAATTATTCACGGCATAGTAATTTTGTACATTTATTGCAGTTTTATTATTACTGTTGCATACCGTATTTTCGCGCAATTATTACAGCTAATAATAAAATTACAAGGATTTTAGGATTTTAACATGAAAACTTAATTTTTTTTTTTTCTTTTTCAGGGGAGTTCTGAAGTTGCACAACTGTCACTGTTACATCATATTTGTTGCATTCAATAGCAACCTATGAAATGGCTTTGTGTCCTCAGGCAACTTCTGATATTTGGAACTATTTCCAAATTTCAGAAAATGAAAACTATGCAAATTGCAATCTGTGCTCTGAAAAAATATCTAGAGGGAAAAAGTCGCACACTACTTCAGCTATGTGGAAACATTTGAAAACCAGGCATTTATCCAAATACCAAGAACTGAAAGGTACAAGTTCATCAAACTCATTACTAATTCGAACTTCACCCTTAAGCCCTTTGACTGTCAATGTTGATTCTTCATTTGAAGAAAATAATCCAGATGATATAACTAATTTTGGGAGTCCTGTGTCAATTAGTTCAACTCCTAGTCCAGGTTCAAAAATTTGTTCTTATGGCGAACAAAGGTCTTTGAAACAATGCGCAGTGAAACGCAAAGCAGAACCTTTCAACCAACCTACTCTGAAAAATTTTTTGATAAAATGCAAAGCTTTAAGCCTGGGGACAAAAGAGGCAAAACAATTACCAGATTGGTTGCTGAAATGATATGTACAGATAATCAACCACTGTCCATAGTGGAAGATAAGGGGTTTAAAAAATTGATTAACCATCTTGAACCAAGATATGTCATCCCATGTAGGAAACATTTTTCTGAAAAGGTAATTCCAGATATGTATGAAGAAGAAAAAATGAAAGTCGAGGAACTTTTAAAAATACTGAATACATTGGAGTCACAACAGATATGTGGACATCAACATCATCTGATGACTACCTAAGCCTGACAGTGCACTTTGTAGATGAAAACTTTGAGTACCATCATTTGTGCTTAGAATGTATTCCTTTTTCAGAGGTTTCACATACAGCATCTGCTATAGAAACTTTCATTAGCAACATAATAAAAGAATGGCATCTTACAGAAAAAGTTGTATGCTTCATGAGAGACAATGGTCTAATAATGGTCCTAATATGGTTGCAGCTTTAGAGCGTAGCATCTTCACCCACTTGCCTTGCCTAGCCCATACGTTTCAGTTAGTTATAAAAGATGGTTTACTGAATAAGAATGAAATTAAGGAAATAATGATATCCTGTCGGAATATTGTGGGACATTACAAACACTCTTCTAAAGCGACAAAAATGTTAAAAACTGCTCAAGCTAAGTTAGGTCTTAAAGGTCGTCGTTTAATACAAGACGAGCCGACTAGATGGAACTCTCAGCTTCACATGCTCAATCGACTTGTGGAACAAAAGCAAGCCATTTTATTGTCTGCTTCTGACTTGAATATTCAGATAGACCTTTGTCCTCGACAGTGGAAACTTATTGAAGATATTATACGAATATTAGAAGTGTTTGATAAAGCTACATTTGTGGCCAGCTCAAGTAAAGTGACAATTTCAGAAATAATTCCTTTAGTGAATAGCACCATTCGTGCTCTAGAAAATTTCAAACCAAAATTAGGTTCAGTACAGGGTTTCCGAAATGATTTGCTTGCGTCACTAAAAGGCGCTACCATTCTGTTGAGACAGAGAAATTGTATACTATTGGTACTTTACTGGATCCCCGATTCAAAGGGAATGTATTATTGAATAAAGAAAACGTTGAGCAAGCTAAATTGACACTGGCTAATGAAATTTCATCCATCTATATGCAAACAAATGGTGATCTGCAGTCATCAGAGAAAACTCAAGCAAATGCCACAGATATATCTTTAACTGAACAAGGTCATAGTATGTGGAGTTACTATTCTCAGTTGATGACCCCAGCTACCTACAGTGATGTGGATTACAGTTCATCTCCTGAAGAAGAAATAAATGCCTATTTAGCAGAACCACTGCTCCCACCAACTGCAGACATCTTTAAATACTGGAAGGGCAACACAAAATACCAAAATTTGATGAAACTAGCAAAAAATTCTTAATTACACCACCATCAACAGTGATTTCAGAAAGACTATTCAGCACATCAGGCATCATAGTGGATAAAAACGTAGTCGGTTGGATCCAGAGCGAGTTCGAAAGCTGGTTTTCTTAAATAAAAATCTGAATTAAAATTCTCACTTATTTCTTTTAGGTTGAGTGCTTTCTTTTATATACTAAAATATGTGTTTAGATTTTCATGTGCAATATTTGCTGTTTATCTATGTTAGCTCTCCCTTATTCTCATTCACAAAAGTTTCTGAAAAGATATCGGTACTGTTATTGATATATTAATTTCCATATGCTAAGGAAATTAAATATAAATAAAAACTTGTTGCATAATCATCAAGATTTTAACATAATTTATCTTTTAATATTGTGTAATTTGTTTTTTTTTAATTTCATTTGTAATATAAATATGTTCAAAAAAATCTTTTTAATAAATATTTTTAAAAACTGTATCGTTTTTAATTAAAATAGCTTTAAAATTTTCCTGTAAAATTGTTTTTCCTCTCTGTCCTTTCTTATTATTGTAATTATATGATGGATTCGAGAGATTCGAGATTCGAAGGATTCGAGAGATTCGAGAATCCTTTAGGATTCGGATTCGGATTCGGATTCGAGAAAATTTGGATTCGTCCCATCTCTAGTTTATACCACTTCGACGCCATTGTCTTCACTCTGATGCAGAAGCTAGCACAGATTTCATTGACGTAATTCAACATTGTAATCCGAGAAAGTTTTAACCCTGTGTTGAAAGAATTTTTTTACATTTCGTTAATGAATATGTAAACGAATAGATTAACCTCGTATATCGTCATCAATGCATATTTCCAAGATACACCCATATTTATTTAACGGAAGTACATATTTTGCTGCTCGTATTATCTATATTAGCATTATTTTGCTTATTCGCTTCGCGATTAACATTTCAGAGTAATCAAGAACAATGTTATATAACGACCAGGATCCTTAGGAGCCGGACGTGCACTTCACTTTCATACATGACGAACTTTAATCATAACAAGTGATTCCAACAAGCAATTGGTATGCGTAAATATATCTGTGATACATTTCGAGGTAACTTAATCTATACACTATTGACGAAAAGTTTTGTTAAAAGAAACATTTTCTATAAGCGTAAAATGTTCGTAATTTCCTAGTAAATTTCCAGTACATAAAAGAATATTCATAATAAATAAACTTTCTTTTCAAAATTGGGCACATGCGATGTTGTTTACTTTGTAATTTTCGTTCTAGTAACGACGAATTCATTTTCCAAATGAAATTGAGAAACCTGTCTAAGGCTGTAAGATACTTATTTTCAAGATGGTTTGAAGTTAATTCGTGTTGGTCGGTTCGAAAATTGTATATATTAGGGAACGGCTGGTACAGTGGGCCAGGCAACGTAAACAAAAAACTACTTATTGAAAAATTTATATTTTGTAATAGATGATGTATTTTTGTATTGCCGATATCCCTATCCAAATTTCATAGGAATTTCGTGATTTTGTTATCTAAAAAAATAATGTTGATTTCCGATGGTCATTTTGTTTTCTTTTGTGCTTCTAACTTTTTCGATAAAATCTGAACAATAAGTCCGAAAAATGGGAATCGTTATTTATGAAGTTACTGATACATGATAGAATATTTTTATGTAGCATACTATTTAGATTTGAATTATCAGTAATAAATAAACAGAATAAAGTTTAAAAAGTGCGGGGCGGGTACAGTGGGCTAATCGGGTATAGTGGGCCAACAGCAGCGCGGTTATACTGCATAGTGGCAGAGGTTAGCGAATGATTGAATGTTTCTCATTGTTGCTGAATCGGAATAACCATTTTAATCTTTTCGGAATTTTCGAAGCTGCATTACGGCGGGTGAGTACGCATTCTAAAACCTCTAGAAATGAATATATCAGGAATTAGAGTAAATTACTCAGCTTTTTTTTAATTTGTAGGTTATGTTAGCAGCATCTGTCAACAATATAACGAATTCAGACGTAGTAATTGACCGTAACTTTGAATTACTTATTTTAGAAGCAGAATGGTGCGAAAAAAGATCACCGATAAACGTCTCATCAAAGTTGCCCCCGATATTATGAAAAAGCAGTTCTGAGCATCGTTGATGAAGGACTCAGCATTCGCCGAGCATCTAAGACCTGGGGTGTCAAAAACGCTACCTTACAGAAATATGTATGCGCGGAAATATTGTAAGGTAGATGACAAGAACATATCTCACAATCAGATAGCGTATGAACCTCGTCGGGATAATCGTAAAATCTTTATCACCGAGCAAGAAAAGGTTCTCGAAGAGTACGTGATTCGAGCTTCCAAAATGCACTATGGGCTCACGCAAGTTCAGTTTATGGAACTGGCCTACGAGTTTGCCGTAAGGAATGGCATTACATGCCCCGCGTCCTGGACAACGAAAAAAGGGCTGGGAAAGACTGGCTCCGCGGATTCAAGAAGCGAAACCCGACTATTTGTACACGAAAACCGCAAGGGACGAGCATGTCACGGAGCACGAGTTTCAACAAAAACTCCATCAATCTCTTTTTCAACAATTTGGAGGAAAGCTTCAAACAACTCGGTGACAATTTATCTTCTGCGTCAATTTTTAACCTCGACGAAACTGGGTTCACCACTGTCCACGTTCCCCCAAAAATTCTTGCTCAAAAAGGAGAAAAACAAGTGGGTCAAATGACATCGGGAGAACGAGGCCACCTAGTAGCGGCGATTTGCATTATTTCTGCTGCTGGAAATTCCATCCCTCCATACTTGGTTTTCCCAAGAACAAAATTTTCGCGACGATATGATGGACGGCGCCCCTATAGGCTCCAAAGGAAATTGCAACCAAAGCGGATGGATGAACGAGGAGATTTTCTATGCCGCCATGCAACATTTTCAGAGCCATGTCCAACCTACCACAGATAAGAAAGTCCTCTTGATATTAGATAATCATGCATTATTCTGTTAACACTGCCTCCTCATACCTCGCACAAGACGCAGCCCTTGGACAGAACTGTTTTCAAATCTCTGAAAGCGTTTTACAACCAGGCTTGCAACGACTAGATGGTGACCAATCCAGGAAAAACTATCACGATCTACAAAATCGCGCACCTGTTGGGAGTAGCCTTCATACCTTGCAACATCAAGAAGGGATTCAAAGTCAGTGGTATTTACCCTCTGAACCGAAACGCGCTCAGCGAAACAGAGTTCCTCAGCTCATCAGTGACCGATCGTCCACCAGCCGACAATACGGATCACAATGATTCCACTTTGGAAATGGACATCGAAATTCAGCAGGGACCGATTTTCATGCAGGTTAAATCGGTGGAAATCGGCGAGCTCTCACTGAATAAAAGAATAGTGATGCCTTCAGAGATTCGACCGCCGCCAAAAGCACCTCCAAAAAATTAGTCGGAAGAAGGAAGAAAAAGAGTATGATTCTGACGAACTCTCCTACGAAAAGCTCCATTTGTTCGGAAATAACAGAACGTCAGAACAAGAAAGAAGAAACGGCCAATAGGAAAAAGCAAAGACAGGACAAAATAACCGAAGAATTAATCACTCGTGGAGTGAAAGACGCACTGAACCGTGTAAAAGAAGGAGTCAAAACGTTGAAAAAAACACCCACTGAAAATTAAAAAATAAAAATACACAATAAAAATTAAAAAATCTGTTTGCTCGTCCAAATTTTCCCTCTCCGTTTCTCGAAAAAGACATCCTGGAAGCAAAATCTTCAAATACCTGTCCATGATAAAATTTATTTGCTTGAAGGAAGAATTTTATTACAATTGCGCTAATTAAAATATGTCAGAAAGCGATTTTTCTCATAGCCCACTGTACCCGCATAGTCGGCCCACTGTACCCGACTATGCGGGTACAGTGGGCCAATTTACACATTTTTTTAAATCTCGAGAAATATCTGAGCGTTATTTTCTTTTTAAATGAAAAAAATATTTTCCTTACCGCAAAAAGTGATAAATTTATACTAACTATCACTAAATTTTCTTCATGCATTAGTTTCCGGAAAAAAATTGAAACGAGAAAATTGGCCCACTGTACCCGCCGTTCCCCTAGCTCTAAAAGATGTATGTATAACGATAAAATAGTAATTGTTTACAATTCTAGGAATTCAAACAGGTTTAATCTTTTTCGATAATAAGTGAAGAACCAGCAGCTTTGCAGGCTTGAAATTTTGAATACCACATATTCGATAGGGTAGTTAAGACTTATCAAAGAGAATTTTTGTAAATTATCGTTGCTTTCTTGAGGTCCAAAAATAACGGCAAGCCCATGCTCATTTTTCTATTCCTTAATTGAGGTTAAATTCAACAAAAAACAAGCAATCTATAAAAATCTGGGCGACAAGTCATAGCTATCATAACGAACACACGATATACAAAATTTCGAGTCTGTAAACTTATTGGTTCTTGACTTATTATTGACAAAACATTAAAACTGTAGAAGTTCTTAACATTGTCAAAAGCTAGTACTTTATCGTTATATACATTACTTTTATAGGTCAGATATACAATTTGCAAAATAGTTTTGGAAACAATAAAAAAATTAAATAATTAATTAATGCGGAAACCACTTGTTGAAACTTCATACCGAATACCTTAAATCGAATGACTTTGTAGCTTTTAAAATATTTGTTGTAGTACAACTAAAATATTGTTATACCACACTGTGCCTTCGTCAGGTGGTGAAACAATATTGTAGTCTTAGAATAATAAATATTTTGAACCTACGAAGTCTTTTGATTAAAAAAAAAGAAGTTTAACCGATTTTGAAAGAATGTACCTCATAAACTTAATGTCATACATATTCTTGTGGAATTATAATTGTTAGATATTAGTGTTAGTACTATTATCATCCCTGCGGCACAAAGTCAGACGTGAAAAAATAAGAGGAAACTTGGAAATCGTGAGCATGGAAGAATACATAGAAGAAAGGCAACTAGGATGGTTGGGACGCGTTCAAAGAATTTATAAAACGGCGCAAGTGAAAGAAGTATACAAAGCTAAATGGCAAGGGAAAAGAAGAAGAGGGAGGGCAATGAAGATGTGGGACGACACTAACAGTGCAAGCCTCGAAAAAAGAGGCATGAAAGGGGAAGATGTAACCAGATTGGCAAAGGATATGAAGACTGGGAAAGAGTTCATGAAGAGATAGACAAAATCAACGTGCCTACACCTAAATACTATTATCATTATTATTTTCGAATGCAATAAAACTTTACGACAATATTGTATACGTAAATCTCTTACTCAGCGTGCAATTTAATATGCTTCGGAGCACACATGCATATCATTTAAATTACTTGGAGTGGAAACCATATAATTGGTCGATCACATATTAATTTTGCGCTAGTGTTGTAAATGCAACTAGTGCTCGTAAAATATATAATTGGATGTTAATTTCATCGCCAATGAACTTGCGAATACAGCTATATAAAGCGCGAATCTCATCAAGCTGTGCTGAAACACATCGGAAGTTGGATTAAGATGCCCTGGACCCATTTTAGAAAATGTATGTTTATATAATTACACATAATTCTCTGTTATTCCCTGTTATGTTACTCCTATATTGAACGTTTTAAAACTTGCGCTCCTACCTTTAACAAATTCGTTTGTCTCTTATTTTAAGAACATAAAAGTTATGCTTGTACGACACATAATGGTAACTTAAGATGCAATATCAAAAACATCATCAAAATTTTTGAACGAATCGTAACGGAATACAGTGCAAATTCGATTTTGCGAAAGAATACGTAGGTGTGTAATCCAGGAAATCGAAATAAGGCTGATCTTTCGTAAATAAATTACTGCTTTAATTAAATCACAGCTTCGTTTATTGACACCTTCATAACACGAGATTACTCAACGACAACGCACAATAAAATTGCAAATTAGATCCAACGTCTGTTATTACGGAGGCCACCCACATCAGCGCAGCCAGAGGAAAAGTGTTTCGGTGCGGATAAAAGAAGATGTATACCTACAAACAACACATGTTTAACATACATATAGGATATGCATATACAACGATACGTAGGCAACTCGGGTATAGACAATAAGTGAGGCGTACCACCAGCATGTCAAAATCAATTAATTTCTGCCTCCGGATCTTACGTGAGAGGTGTGAATTCATCTTCGGTGTTCAGCGGGCAAACATGGCACAGCCTTGATGTGTTTATTCCGATTTATCACTTAATAAAACTAAGGCAGCCGTTACGAAGAAGAATTCCTCAAGGTCCCTTTATAAAAGTCGATGCTAAGTGTTCGTTTGTCCGTTTAAATGTATGAGCACGTCAGTATGGAAAGATTTAATTCCCCAAATTAAACAACCATTAAGGAAATTAATTCATGGCCTAAATTGTTTTAATTAAACGAGAATGAATTGCGTTTTAGTCTGAATAAATATGCATTGTTGCACAATTTAATAATTAGCTACCGTATTTGTTTGGATATATTATAAAGTCGGAGTGGTAAAGTCGGAGGTCAAATTTCTTAACATACATACAGTCATAAAAGTTCAATCGTGCACGATAAAATTGGTTGCTGTATTCAACGCGGAGTGTATAATAAGTGTTACTTGATCAAGTCAAAGTCAAGGAATTTTCGCACGTTTATTCCAACTGTTCTGTCAGAAAATCACAATATATCTAGACAGTTCAATGATCTACGCTATTATTAAAACTAATAAACCTTAGTTGTTAGTTACAAAGAAGGATAGTTGACAGTGAGACTCCTGTTCAAGGTGTGAAATTAAATCAGAAAAATCTAAAATTCCTACCCCTTTTTGTTCCTGACCTCCTTACGCTGCCTAGGGACGGAATAATTCCGAACTTTGAGAATAACTTTTCTATACAGTTGAGTGAATTTACGAGCTTTCAATTCAAGACTGATATGGGGAGGACGCGAGGAATCGGATTTTTTGGGGAAATGCAACAAGGTATCTTTGCGATAGAAAGCAGGCACATCAGAGAAGACAACAACGAAGCCGCTGATAAATTAACAAAGCAGTGTCCATAATCACGATTCCTAACGATCGAGACCTTTTGTGAGCTAAGGGAGCATTTCTTTCGTGAGATGCCTTCCGGAGCTAAGGGAGGCTGAATCCTTTCTCGGGAATCATGACCGAAAGAGATTAAGAATCCTGTTACTTGTTGAAAATTTGTTTTGATCACTCCAATAATCCAGTTTCAGTTACAAGTTGCTCAATTCTTATGTGCAATGTCATAAACAGAGGATTTATATATTCCATTATTTATTCTAGGTTTGTAAAAAAAATAAAGGTTAAGTAAGTTAAATAGACTTATCAAAGAATTAACTAGATTGCTACGTCAAGAGCAGAACATCAGTATAGAGTGCTTTTCACAACTTTTTTTCAAACAAAATAGAACGAAATTTATAAGAGAAAATACTTTTCTACTATAACAGGAAAGCCGAATTTTTTGTTTATATTTAAGTCTTTTGAATAGTGAATTAGGATATTTGTTACGTGTAAAAACATACACCAGTAGTAGCTCGTAACCTTAAGTGGCATATTACGATAACATCTATCGAACGCATAGTTTAGTTAACTTCGGGTATATTAAGACGTTATCAAGTCGCATGTCCCGTTAAATAATGCCCAATGTTTACTGTTTAGACAAGGAAATGGAAATGCAAGTAAAGTTAGGTATGTTCAGGAAGGCCAGGTAGATATTTGGACACCATGTGCTTATTTACTTTTACGACCAACGCATCTACCGCCTAGTGCGTATCGCAAAACTAAACTTATTAGCCAATATTTGTTTTGTTTAATATTTTGTTTTCTTTTACACTCATCAACTTACTTTTACGCAAAAATTAAGTATACCGTAAACTCCTACCGTCTAATACAGGCAGATAACCCCTGAACAGAAGCAGTCTGAGAAGAAAATACTGTTTTAGCCTCGTACTTGCAAATAGTACTTACAACCAACCTTAGGGAACAAAATCCAAACGAGGCTAAATAGATATACCGAAGGCTTAACAAAATTTGTCGAAAGGACAGCGCAACAAAACATTCTGCTGAACTGATATGATTAATAGAACACTCAAATATCTAAGCCCCACGATCTGTGTATAATCTGATTACCGGTAGAATATTAAAAAACACCACCAGAACAAGAATTCAAGGCGTTCTTTCTACTCCAGTAGAATGGTGGCGCGATCATCATCATCATAAAGTCTGGGCGGAAAGTTTACCATCCTATCTTTAAGACTTCAACTATTATTCGATAAACCTAAACCTAATCCCAAGTCAACAATCTGCATGTCGCATTATTTTCTCAAAATTATGAACAAAGTGCGTAAGAGCTATGGGACAGACAGTTACTGCACAGCCGTCTTCATCGATATAACTTATACGCAAATTCGACTGTTTGGCATTACGAAATACTGTATAAGTTAAGAACGGCGTTGGGCATCAAATACTCTCTATTTAACTCTGGCGTATAATTATTACTATACAATAGTGTTATATTTACAAAATGAGGCCGTCTACGAAAAGATGAATAAGTAAGTTAATATTGTCGAAATATTATCCAAAAGTAGAAACCACTTGATTTGAATTAGTTTAAAATCATTTGTCAAAGGTGAAAATAATGTTATAGTTGAATTCAGGTTCCTTGAGAACTTAATTTATGTTGATGATTATATTTTGCGACTTTTCACCATAAATAAGATATATGCGGAAGATGATAGATTATATTAAATTCTGTTTTTACAACTCGTATCAAAATCTTGCCTAAAATAGCCAACATTTGCATAAATATGTTTTACTACGTCTTAAAAACTAATCAATATAGTCGTACACAGTGCCGAAAATAATAAAGTCTTTAAAGAGCAGAAGAGGAAGAGGAAGATTCACTTTAACAGCCGTTCAAAATCGTCATTAATCATAAGCGAGCTTAACCTTGTTAACGTTTTTACATTACAATCGATATTTGAAATGTATTATTTCACGGCAATAAATTATCGTCTTAATTAATTAACCGTTGACTTTCACTTTTTATCAGTCGCGGATGCATCGCCAAGACCGATTCAGTCGACTGGCCGCTGAATCGGGCTAGATATTCGAAGAGATTACAGTCGTTCCGTGCACTTCGTTCGAACGTAAATGTCAGTACGTTCCGTCTCTATATGTATCTTCGTGAAGAAATAAATTATGACTCTTTAAACTTTAGGAAACAAAAATAAACGAAATATCAAATAGGCAAGAGTTTATAGTTTTGAACAGTTCTTATACATTTGAAGTCCGGCACAAATTGATTGTGAATTGGATTGTCTTGCCCTTTCTTCGTTGAGCGCATTTCATAACTAAGTCCTAAAGAATTTTAGGTTATTATTTGTCATATTTAGCGATTAGGCCAAGAACCAATAGAGCTCCAAACAAATACTTCCTTATCCTTATCTCATCGCCGTACACGCGAGTACACTCGTACTTACTGGTATTTATAGCTATTTTCCTACTAAGAGTTATTACCAAAAAGAATATCTTGCTTGAGATTATTGGTTCCTAAGAAGCTGATGACCTACTTAGGCTCAAGCTTTTAGGTTTCGAGGTTAGCAGATTACGTATTGATGGGCGCGAGGAGGAAATATAACAATCCTCTTTCAGATGGAATTGAAACTGCTTCCTGTCTTGTTAGCAACACGTATTCATGAGCGTTGATATCAAGGACACTGTTATATTTTTACTATATGTACTAATTGTAAGATGGCTTGTATTATAGTGTCAGTAACTATATGGTAAGACTTCAAATTCTTTGGAAGAATTGGCTTCAATGTACATGGGTCAATATAGCAAAGAAGTCACTGATGCACTGATCTAGAGTCAACAACACTGATTCATACTCAAAATAATCTGAGACTACTTCAGTTCTAAACGGTAGTTCGGGATCTTGCAAACTTTGTAAGTGCTTCTCCAGCTGAAAACATTTTAGCGAGTGTCTATTTGAAAACTTTCAATAGGCTGTATTAAAACCATTTCAGTAGTTTGGAGGGAGAATTAAAATGACGTCATAAATATGGAGCTATATCAAACTCCCGCTCTCCAGCCATACCAAGTTCAAAATCTTTAAGCGAGCCCTCGGATGTGACACATCTTTAGAAAGCGCTTGAAAATGCTTTCCATTGGCACCATATAAAAATAATTGTGAGTGAAGTAATTATTAACTGATTTAATAATAAAATATAGCAATCATGATGCGCCATTTATATTCTATTATATATCTATATCAGTAATATCTTTAACACCTATAACACCTATAATTATATATTGATGTACATGAACGAAACCAGGCAATTGCTACTTTTACATATCGGGATCTTGCAAACTTCGTAAGTGCTTCTCCAGCTGAAAACATTTTAGCGAGTGTTTATTTGAAAACTTTCAATAGGCTGTATTAAAACCATTTCAATAGTTTGGAGGGAGAATTAAAATGATGTCATAAATATGGAGCTATATCAAACCCCCGCTGTCCAGCCATACCAAGTTCAAAATCTTTAAGCGAGCCCTCGGATCTGACACATCTTTAGAAAGCGCTTGAAAATGCTTTTCATTGGCACCATATAACAATAATTGTGAGTGATGTAATTAGTAACTGATTTAATAATAATATATAGCAATCATGGTGCGCCATTTATATTCTATTATATATACTGTGTGTCTAGCTAAGTTCGCGACAAATGGAAAACTTTTTTATTCTTAGGTTTATGAAAAAAGTTATTCTTTATAAAAAGTCCTGCTTCATCCAAAACTTAAATTCAAATTGTCAGATTTTAATATTTGTTAGTCATATACGAGATATGACAAAAAATATGAAATTAGTATAAGAGTAAAGCACCTTTATTTTCAATAATACTTAAAATGCTATAACGAATAGTCGTTCAGAATTGGAAATTATACAATTTAAATACAGCATTTACACAAAAGAAAGCATTGAAAATGTTACACAAATGCTTCAACATATCCGCCTTCTCGTTCCATACATGTAACGGTTCTATCACAAAAATGCCTTAAAACCCTTCTAATTGTTTGTGGAGTTATTTTACGGATTTCTTCTCTAATAACACGTTCTAGATGGCCTACATCCGTAAACGGCGCTTGAATATAAACATGTTCTTTTAAATAATCCCACAAGAAAAATCAAGTGGGGTCAGATCTGGAGACCGAAGTGGCCAACGTATTTAAATTGTATAATTTCCAATTCTGAACGACTATTCGTTATAACATTTTAAGTATTATTGAAAATAAAGGTGCTTTACTCTTATACTAATTTCATATTTTTTGTCATATCTCGTATATGACTAACAAATATTAAAATCTGACAATTTGAATTTAAGTTTTGGATGAAGCAGGACTTTTTATAAAGAATAACTTTTTTCATAAACCCAAGAATAAAAAAGTTTTCCATTTGTCGCGAACTTAGCTAGACACACAGTATATATATATATATATATATATATATATATCAGTAATATGTTTAACACCTATAACACCTATAATTATATATTGATGTGCATGAACGAAACCGGGCAATTGCTACTTTTACATATAAAATACCATTTTTTTAATAAATTGTTCAAAATATCCACCGTTCTTTTCTGTATAGTAATATAACTCACTTTGGAACTCCTCTTTCACATTTTCGAACATAGACCTCGGAGTTACACGATATTCTCGAATAATACGATTACGCAGATTCTCAAGTAATTAAATGCACCCATAGGAGAAACCCTGAGGCGTAAAATCTAGCGATCTTGCCGGCCATGCTAGGGGTTTTTCTCTCAATCTATTGGTAAAGCAATCTGTAGTGTAGAAAGTATCAAGACAAACAACAACAACTTAGGTGTTTATGCAAATTCATATTTCCATCCAAATCTTGCTAGCTCTCGTAGAATAAGAGGATCGGACGTGTTTTTCAATAATTTTAACAAGACCCCTCCGTTCAAATTCTGTTGGATAAAAACTTGTCTTTCAAGCTATCTCCACCACTTTCCAAATAAAATCAGAGACTAATAAAAAACAAATTTGAACAAAGTGGTGGAGGAAACCCGAAAGGTAAGTGTTTAAATAGGTCACGAAATACATACACAGGTAGTCGTAACTAATATGTTAAATTTATTTACAGGATTGTATGAGGTAAAAGCAGGTTAATGACTGAAAAATAAATAAATAAATAAATAAAAGGATTGGCAAATAAATGTTGTTTTGAGACGGCTGTCGTATTATATCCCTATATGTAGTCGAGAATGGACCCGTTTCTCGTAGAAGTAAATAAACTTACAAATAATTAAGGCTTTTGGCCGTTACTTTGTGATATTCCATGGTTCAAATAAATAAAACACACTTTTTACTTTGTAACAATATCATTATATTTCACTTATTTGTGACTGCAGTTTCAACATACCATGCAGTTTGATAATGACATGGTATGTCGAAACTGCAGTCACAAATAAGTGAAATATAGTGATATTGTTACAAAGTAAAAAGTGTGTTTTATTTATTTGAAATAAACTTACTATTCAAACAGGTGATATAGACACGTATTCAGACACTTACTTGACCTTCCTCAACATATTGACCTAATTTTATATATTTTACATTTCTCTATCTAAACAGTCAACATACGCCTAATAGGAAAGGGCCGATTGAACGAGACGCAAAAACAAAGTCGAATAGCAAGTACAAAAGTTAAATCACCAAATGCTGACAAACATGTGTTTTACTCTACGTGTATGTAAAGCTTCACAAATCCTTTTCGGCTTACCAGTGATACTAGAAAGATATTTTCTGTTACAAAATTCGTTGCATTTGTTATGACCTTTTTTATGTTATAATAAGTTATGAAAACGACCAACATTCTTCATAAGAAATGCGTAATATTCATTTACAAGATCATATGTGGTAAAAGTAAGTTAGTAAATATAAAAGAAACAAAATATATCTCCGATTTTACTTAAACTTTAAGTTACAATGAATTCTATGTGCATGAAGTCGAAGCGTGAAGAAATGTTTTGAGAACGTCGATATTGCTCGTTCAAAGGATTCGAGCTCTTAAACGTCTTTGAGGCTGCTACACATATAACTCGATTTTTACGTTTACATTTGTTTGTTTAAACAGCAAACATTGGCAGTTATTTACCACGAAGAGACTCCAAGTTGAATAAACTCTATCTTCGATGCGGCTATCGTAACATTATCGCCCGAGTATTTATTTTCTCAACGACATCCTATTTAAAAGTATAACCAGGAATACCCTAAATTCTTGGCATGAAGCTTTAATTTCTTTCTCTAGCAAGTTTTGTTTTACTTTTTTTTAAACTTTCTGTTGTTTTAATTTGATACATAGTTATGAAAAGGGCGGCATGTATATGTAGCTGAATAAAGGAAGGACCGATAACTGCATCTCGAACATACGTTTTAAGTGTTTGGGGTTGTTGTGTATGCTCTTTCCGAAAGCGACGTGGGTGGAATCCATTCGTCCCTAAAACAAATAATTTTCACCAATCCTGGGATAGTTCGAAATTTTGGTCAACTCTTCACTAAATTGTAATACATAGTGGGCTTATTCTTGAACCATAAACATTGATCCTGGACAAATTCCCGTTGCATCAGATACTTTGCGAAGAGATAATGTTGGAGTCGTTGCAAAGAGCCTCAAAACTTCTGTCGGCGTGCCTTTATCAAGTATTCGTTGTTCTATAGATCTTTTCATTTGCTATTGATCCCGTATCGAAATTAACTGACGGATTTATGTACATATGTCTCACATGTCTAGTATTAAAAGCAATGGCTGTCATATCAGTGCTATTTACATCGATTGGGAAACCATTTATCGGACGTCAAACTAAATTTTCAGGCCGTTCTTTTAAATGACTGATTCAAATTTGATTTCTTTTCTTAAACGTCCTTTCGCACCATTCCTATAGCCGTAAGCAACCATTTGGTGGGACCATCAAGCCATCGGTTCTAGTGATATTCTCAAAAAGAAGAAATTTAAAACACGACGTACCTATAACATAGAACAAACGACAGTTCAAATAAACAAGATTATTCCGGAATAAACCCATCAAATTAATAACTTTTTAGTTTATGCATTTCACTGCATAAAATTTTGTGGATGTGTACTTTCACTCAATTTTTTTTTTGTATTATGTAGTCATTCTGACCGTTAGATAATAAAGCCTATTATTATTAGTATTGTCGTAAACAAGTAATCATCGACCATCAACCACAACCAAAGCTGCATGAAGCCAATTGACACGTTGCCACTGTTTGTTCTTAGCTTTGAAGGAGATCGACATAGGAGCGATTCCAATTGGGGTGGAAGTTGGCAAGTTTTGTCACTTGGCATGTGCCAACAATCACATCAGTTACTGCTTTGCGAATTGGTCTTGGTAAATGACATACTGTGAATGATACGGCTGCATGCGGTGTACAGTGAAGATAAGCAAGCTTGATCTTAATCAAAAATCTCAAAATAAATCATTACTGAATCAGTTAATAATTATTTACCCAAACTTACCTTTGTATGGTAGCAGTGAAAAGCATTTTCCAAGAGCTTTTCGTCAATGTGGCACATGCTGGAGTCAGAAACTATTTATGGATTTAATGTTTCGGTGGCGCCATATTTGTAAGGCCAATTTGGTTTCGCGTTCATATTCCTGAAACGATTTTGAGCATTATACGAGACCTTTAAACAAAATACAGCGCATTACAATTTTTAAATAGACACCCGGTATGTATGTATCTTACCATTTTTTTCTACCGCAGTGAATCTTCTTTAGCAATTCCATGAAATAACGCTTAATAATAATAATAATAATAATTGTGCTCGTAGTATATTAATGCACATTACGTACATACATGCACACAATTAAGTTATTTACGTGATATGATGGCGTTATTACAGTCACCGTATCCCGAACAACAAGAATTCTAGGCAAACCTCTTTAAAATAATCGCAGGCAATATCATTCCTTGTATTCGAGTATTTGCAGAACTGGTATCATCATCCTAAGTATACGAACGTATAGCACGTTAAGTTCCTGTTGATTAATGAAATCGTGTTTATTGTTATTCATAAGTGGTGTTTTTTTCCTCATTTGCTTCGCTTAAATTATAAGATATTCTTATAAATAGTCATTATGTTATCACTACATCATACAGATCCATGGTCGTTCTTTGTTTTTCATGCCGAGCGCCTCTAAAGCACGTAATTGTTGCATTGTTCCAATACAGTAATCATTTTTTAAGCGTTACTAATCTTCTCTGTATGTGGAAACAGATAAAATCAATTGATTAAGTAAGGAGCAGGCTCAGTCATATAAATCAGAAGAATAGATTTCCAATAACGATGTTACTGGTGCAACGTATAGCATCGACTTCGACTGGAAGTCTCGAAAAATTCAAGTAAAATTTCTTAATTAAAATATCATTACAATTATTATATGTAATGGATATATTTGCGTAGAGTGTGGTATGTGTATGTTCTGTGCTTGTTTCTACTGGACCTTCCAATCTTAATACGACCATCGTCCTTATGTCACAACATAAAAAATGCTATTTTTCTTTTCAATATTGATCACTAACTTTAGATTCGGTCAAAAGATGCATTCTCCCTTCATTATCGCAATCATAATTTCAATCAGTCCCAGAAGATGTTCAAGTACTTCGTTTATATTTACCGCGAAGTAATGAATCATCCGAATTATAAATTACCAATATAGCTCATTGCACATTCTATTATTGGTAATACGCGTTCCTTTTTCCTCTAAAAATGGAAGGCAAGACGTTATCTGCCATGCGAAATCACGTTTCCAACTTCGAATCCGAATCACGACAATTTAATGAAGTTACACGGACGAAACGGGACGATTTAATAGCGAATTGTGCGTGTGAGAATTTATTTAAAGGTCAGATTATATGAAAATGGATCAACGTCAAACCAAGAATCTACAGAAATAAATCATTCACCGATTAGGTTACGTACGTTAGGTATGTATGTATACGAACATGAACCTTTTATATGTTAAATGCAGGGAGGTTCGATTTGATGAATTGTGTTCTAATGGCGATCTAATAGATGTTGAATATACGTAAATCGGTGAAACTTTCGCCAAATGCATTTACAAACTTAAAGACCAACGATTTACATTTTATGTTGTAGTTCGTATGTCCCTATCGAAGTAATTTCATTTATTTCTGGCAAACATAATCCAAACTGAAGTAAACACGTAGCAAAAAATTAAGTACGTCTAAAACTCTTGCTATCATCGTCATAGGTGCGGAAACACAGAAAACTTTTCTGATATACAGTTTATAGACAAACTATGAATAAGTAAAAGAGGAGAGGAGCAGGTGGACATGAGATGACCGAGATGCTAGTCAGGCTTGATAGAATGGATATACGTAGACGCAAATGTCATCAATAAAGAATGGGTAGATGGAAGCATATCGACTAGAGATTTGGAACTTGGATATTAATTTACAACAGAAACAGGACGAAAAATACGAAATATTCTATACAACCAAATATGTATGTAACGTGGTTTTGTTTTATAGACGAGTTCAATAATCACTTTTGATATTAAGCGTAATACAATTAGTGCTTTAGGATTTTAAAGCAAACTATAAGCTATAAACTGTACATGTAACAACCAGCCTTTATTTGAAAGGTTCGTAGATTAGGTTATTACAAAACAACATGGAACATTTAACGTTGCAAAAACGTTACGATTTCTTAAAATTTATTATCAAAGATAATGCCCTGTAAAGGAAACGTGGCGTTGATTACGTACATAGTATCGTCCGCATCATCGACCAAGTGAACAAACAATTCGTAATGTTGTAAAAAAATTTGAACGTGAGTTACCGTTGGTGGGTAACCCTGGACCAAATCGGGCAAGAAATGTGAGAAATACAATGTTGAAGTTGTAGGACAAAGTGTTCGTCATAATCCAAAGTTGACTGCTAGACGTCGTGCTCAGCATTTACACTCTTTGGATGAACGTCGAGGGTTTTACGGAAGTATTTGGGTTTGCATCCATACAACCAATCCATTCAACTGGTTCAAGAATTGAAACAACATGATCATCGTTTCCCCCGTGGTTTAGCAGCTTGGACGTTAGAACAGCTGATTGAAGATCATTTCTTTTGGCACTGGAAAGTTCAACGATGAGGCTCATTTCTGATTAAACAAGCAAGGTTAACAAGCAGCACTGCAGAATTTGGTGCGAAGAGCATTCTCATGAATATGAAGAAACACCGTTGCCTCCAGAGAAAGTAGCAATGTGGTGTGCCATTCATCCCGGTCACTGGACCGTATTTCTTTGTTATCGGAGTGTTAAATGGTTACTTCTTTCAAATTGCTATTGCAAATAACCAGGACGAATACTGGTTCTAGCAGGACGGCGCTAACTGCCATACCGCCAGCGAAACCATCGCATTACTGCAAGATCAGTTTGATGATAACGTTATTTCGAGCAATCATGCTGTGAATTATCCACCGAGATCTTGATTTCAATGCCGTGTGACTTCTTCTCGTAGGGTTATGTGAAGTCGAAAGTTAACGCTAACGATCCAACGACAATTTAAAGATTTAGAAACCAACATCGCAAATGTTATCCTGAGATACCGGCCAGAATATGTGAAAACGTAATGATAAATAGGTCTCATCGAATGCGGTATTGTCAACGAAGTCCTGGTGGTCATTCGAATGATATTATTTTGAAAACGTAAATGTCAGAAGATGCTCTTTCGAATAAAAACAAAACATTACACGTAGCGCAACAAATTTTGTGTTTTATTCTCTTTTAAAATCCTAAAGCACCAATTGGATAACCTCCTGCCTTGCCCAATGTGGACTACATACTACTCCTACAAAAGCTCACGATGCTACAGACATATATTAGTCATGTTATATGGATTCAAAAAGAAAACACGACAATAGGAAATGCAAACATCTAGAGTCGCCTATAGGAAGAGCGTTGATAAATTAACCATCACTAGCAAAAATTGATGCTCTTAAATTTTTCGAAATCAGCAGGACTTATTTTGGAATGTTGTCAAGGCAGAATACATTAAACAGACTTGCAATGAAATACTTAGCAACAGAGATAAGTGTGCGATTCGAGGCAAACGCCCAAGACTATTGTCGAAAACCATTTCCTTGTTGCATGACAGTGCCCGTTTGCATACTGCTGCCCACATCCAAAAGCTCAGGTATAAGACGCTTCTCTTGTATGATCTCACTCCTTCAGATTGTAACCAGCTTCGATTCACCTCGCCCCATCAACTGATAAAAGCAACCCTGCCCCCTGATTGGTCGCTGTGGAGGAAGTCCGTTGGAAAGCACGGAGACTGTGTTGACAGGTATTCTTAGAGGTTTTCCCTTGTTACAAAAATAGTGTTTATAACAGTATTTGGAATAATTACTATGCCCTCGTAGTAGTGAGATAAATATAAATAGATGATGTACATATTACTTACAATTAGCAGTGATGATCTGTTTAGAATCCTTGAGAAACACAAGGTTTCGTAATTGCTTCATATATACGATTACTAATTACGAATTAATTTTCGCAAGAGTTTTATATCTTATCGGCTCTAACATTATCGATTGAAAAACATCATATTTGACGAAGAAACGAACGTATAATATCTGACTTGCCCATAATTTAAAATTGAATCTGCATGCTTAAAAGGTTAAATATTCTACATTACAACGGTTTTTTCGCCATTTTTTTCCACATAAAAGCATTAAAATCTAATCAGTTAAAGTGTTAACACTTATACCGCTGTATAAATGACTAAAAAGAATCATTATATTACTAAGCATGCAATAATATTTATACATGCATATGTATGTGGTATAGATTCATTTAGCGCTGTAACTCTTGGGAATTACACAAAAGAATATGTGTATGTATAACTATCCACCTGCGTGTATGTGTAAGTGATGCAACTCTTGGCATGAGCAAATACGCGATGATATCATTAATTTGACCTCCCGATGAAATCGATTTGTTTCTTCATTTATTTTAAGTACGTTTGTTTCTTTTCGTTGGTGCAACAAAAAAATGACCCTGAGCCAACAATTTAGGTACCAAAGAGTCGTACTCATACGAAATTGTATTTCTTTTTTGTCCGCGCTCGTTTAATGGATACGACGCCGAAATTCAATATTTATTGTTCGAATTATTGTTTGTCGATAATTAATTACGATGTTAATTGGATAGTTTTGGCATATACATAGTAATTATTTAAATATAGCGTTTAGAAAAGCCATATGTCAGCCTTGGATAAGTTGATATGTTGACGCCTCTTGAATAGCGATGGCTATATGTTTGTTTTAAGTATTTCTAAACGTTTTTATTATGTTTACATTTTATTAATTAATAATTTATTTTTTGTTAGGTATTATCAATACGAAGCTACCGTTCTTTCCAAACCATATTTTTAAATCTGCAGCGAGGTATTATCGAAACTTTTGGTAGCAGCGTCCTTTAGATTTCGTCATATAGTATTATCCAAACTGACAGATTCGTCAGGAATGCTCAAACTCGAATTACTGCAAAACTGAAGGGAGGTCAGATATAATTAAGAAACGATGGTAGTAATCTTTATTTTCAAAGAAATTGCATCCACCGACACCGTACTCATACTCATAAAGTAAATTTAAACTGTATAGCAAATATTGGAAAAAGAATATATTAACTCTACACCATTTAATCATCAATTATTAATTTAAGAAGAAAGTCACTTCCGGGAGGGAATCGAGACGCTAGAGAAACGTTGGATCAAATGCGTTGAGCTTCGAGGGGATTATACTGAAGACCAAAATTAAACTTGAACCCGTATTGTTTTGTTCTCATCGTCATTCCGGAAACTTTTCAATCTACCCTCGTATGTTTCGATTTACTTGATCTCAGGAATAAATTCTGGCTTTTTCTCATTTACAATGTCTGGGACAGCAGTAATATAGCCAAAAGGAAGTTTTAGCTTTACGTTCGCCGAAGTGAGCCGTAGCTATCGGATTCCTCACAGACAATTGGTGGAGGAAGAGGTTCAAATTACATCCATTTTTAAGAAGAAATCTTGCGACAAATTGTCCGAACCATTTCAATATGAAATTAACTACACCGATTTTGATTTTGAGAAGCTGTTTATGCATAACAATCATGAGTCTAATTTTTGATCCTACTAAGTTTTCGGCATTGCTCCAACGTCCTCAATTTACTACGAATAAATCACCTTCAAATGGTATACGAATACTTTAAGATGACTTCCTTTGCAGGTTGACAATTATTGTTTTACAGTGGTTGTCTCCTGGAGTAGCTACCTCAAAGAAGACTGAAACCAAAACAAATTTTTAGTTCTTTGTTCTTGAAATTTGGCAATAGTTATTACATCATTTGTGACGAATTATGTACAATATTCAGATTTTATACTACACTGACTTATGAGAGAAAATCTTGATGATTGATTACTAACGAGATACTATGCAGAAGATTTTAATTTGAAATTACATCAATCTTTAGAGAAAAACCTTGATTGTTAGTGGATCAAACGATTGTTTACCTTCTTTTAACTTTTGGTCTTAACATCTCTTACGAATGGTTGTGTAAAAGATTCTAATTGGAGATTATACTAATTATGGCAAGAACACTTTGGCTGCGTGTGCTGTAGCATCATATGACTTACAACAAATTGTATAGGAGAGTTGGTTGGTGGACTCAGTTTACACTACAGTCAGTCTTTTATATAAACACTTTGCAATACGCTGCTTTCTCATCATTTCCTGGTGGGAATTCTTTGTTGGAAAAATTACTTTAGATACGATTAAAATCAAAATTCCCGGTCTTCACATTACTTGTGAACGATTGCGTAGAAAATATGGATTTGGGGATTACATTGAACTTGGAATTATTTTGTCCATTCACCCGTATTCATCATCATAAACTTATGAAAATTTGAATTTAAGATTACGTATATCAATCATTGGCTTCTCATTTGTAAGTCATGAGTTTATCCTTTGATGGTGCTGACTTTTGATGGTCACCGAAAGAATATTAATTCTAACAGTCTGCATTTACTGAGTATATCAACGAGTACACTGATTATACGAAAGGTAATCAATGACTTACCTTGGGAGTTGCGACCATTTCTTGATGAAGATTGCTTAACGTACTTATGATTCATTGAGATCTTTTATTAGATACTAAATTGAAAATTAAAAGATGCTGTTTTTCGTCGATTCGTATTCTTAATATATACAATTACGTGTATACCCACAGGAACCCCTACTAGAGATCTATCCTGCTACATAAATTGTTATTCCTCTTTCATGGTTGCTGGTACATGTACATACATTGCACATACATATCTGGCATCTTTTTGTATGTTCCGATTATATTAATTATGGGACAATCTACTATTCAACGACTTATTTGAATATACTTTAAAATCTTCTATTCTCGTTTAATGTCAATCGATCGATTCTACTGTCGTCGTCAGGAATAAACTGTCGTTCAACTGAACTCACCTATTAATGTTTATTGCTTTACTGTAATACACGTGTTATAAAAAAACGTCAAAGATACACAGAAAAAAGAAAAATGAAAGATGCCTCACTACTCTTATCTTGTAATTTTTAACTCTCTCTAACTACACAAAACCTTAAACAACTTCTTTTGAAAAATAAAAAAGAAAATGATTTCTATGACCTAATATCTAAACGTAAATTATTAACACGCTTCAAACAACTATCTATCTTATCTTATCTTATCTTCGCAGCATCGACAGAACTCGCAATCAGTAACATGTTTTACAATGCAGAAATAAACTTAGAATTTCGAAATCTTTGTGTGACACTTAATATTTGTCTTTTATCGTTTAGGTTTTCCTGTTTGTCTGATACTTAAGTTACTCAACCGATCTGGAACGAAGTTTTCACTACCGATTAACACAACGATGTTGGTATTGAATATGTGGTGACAAAATAATTGTTCTTTTGTGACGTGTAGTTATTTAAGGCAGCGTAGCATGTAAAATGTTGTTTGGACTGTTTCCATCGTTCATTGGCTATTCATAATCCGCCGTTTCGGAAGCTAGTCTACTTCCTTCATCAGAATAGCTGTTATAAATGCTACCTCTTGCAAAGCATATTTCTAATTTTCTGAACTTAACATAATAGGCAATATATGTACAACAATTAAGTAGTTAAGGATACGACTGCCAAATATTTCAAATCTTGAAATCTCTAAATACTTGAATATGAGAGAATCATAGCAATTGGTATATCACATTAAGTCTACAAAATCAAACCAAGTTTTGATACATGGAATACCTTATAACGGCTATCTTGAAGATCAAAGCAGATTAATGTACCAAATATCTAATTACTTCTCCCTGAAATCACTATGTTGTTTCTTGTCAGAATTGGTGTGATTCGGCCAGTCTGTCAGTGAGTCACTAAAGAGTAGAGCGGGACGGCGATATGTTCTTCACACCTAGCTTATCTATTTGTCTATTATAATTCTTAAAAATTATTAATAATTATCAGAGGCCGGATTATATACAAAAAAAAAAGTGGAAATATGCGCATAAATATGCGGATGTTTTGACCTAAATATGCACTTTCTTATGAAAAATGTGCAGATAAGAAAATAGGAGTAATGGTAGAAAATATAATACTATAGAAAAAAATATTCTATTATGTTTACTACAAGTTTATATATAATATTTTACAACATAATTAACTATGAAAATTTACAATTACATATTTCTCAAAGTTTTCAATAGAAAAATTGTTACGGTTGCCTGATAACATGTATTTATATATTGAAAAGGTTCTTTATACGTCCACGCTTGTTATAGGAGCATATTTCAAATTAGAAATATCCTCTATTGTCAACTCAATATTTTCTACTGACTTCCCACACAAGACTTTAGCAATATCCTTTAGCTTTTTAAAACGCTAATTTATTTCTATTACACTTAAAAAATGTTCATACACGGATTTTCCCACCCTTCCTTTAACATCAAAACATAACTTTTCAAATTTGTTTATTATTTCAACGCTCTCAATTAGCGACATAAATTGTTTTTCCAATTGCAATATAAAAGTGGAAATAAAACTGTAATTGGCTTTAATAAACGCCAACTGTTGAGGTATTTCTTTACTCGAATACACCTTTTGGGTGTCTAGCACAGATTGTGTATCGCTATCAAGATCCATAATAATTGTCTTTATTTCTTCATAATGATTTGCATGAAAAATAGCAGCTTCCAACCACGTTCCCATCGTGTGATTACTGGTTGAGGAGGAAGCGGAATATCGGGTAGATTTTGTTTGTAAAACTGAACTCTTAATGGAGCCTTTAAAAACACTTTCTTAACACTACTAATTAAAGTATGTACCAAGGGAAAATGGTTTCTTACTTCTTCTGCAACACGATTTAGTCCGTGCGCCAAGCAAGTTGTGTGAATTAAATTTGGGTAAAAGATTTTCAAGTTGCAAGCTGCCTTCACCATGTATGGTGCGGCATCCATTAAAAATTATAGAATTTTTTCTGTTGGAATCGCTTCCGGTAAGAAAAAGGTTGCCAGTTCTTCCTGTATAAAGCTTTTTATTGTCAAATTATTTGCCTTTTCCAACTGTTTGGATGAAATTAAACTGGAACAAATACGTTAAGGATACCTATCGTTAAATGAACGGCTGTATGTATGCTGAATGTATCGGCCCACACTATCAGCAGTTTCATCTCGCATACGTAAAGGTAATTGTTTGACACAGCCTTCTTAATGCTACTCAATGTTTCTGCATAGATACGGTGAATATAATTTTTCTTAAGGTGCTCTCGTCTGGAATATTATATCTGCTGGTGTACTTTTGCAAAAATAAGTTTACATTTAAATTGTTTATTTTATGTAGTGGAATATCTGCCGACACAAACATTAGGTACAAATCTTCATTAAATTGTTCTTGTTCCGATTTTTTGAGGTTGATGACAAACATTACGGTAATGTTTGCTGATCCTTCTTCGCCAATTACTTTCTCTCACTTGTAACCTGCATAAAAATATCACATCATCAGTTGTTTTCTTATAAAATAAGTGTTAGTAAAAGATAAAGGAGTAATAAAAAAGTAATGTGTAAAGAGTTTGCGAAGCAATCGAAATAAGCGACATTTAATAAAATAACCAATACAACGCTTCGACAAATAATTTTATCTTAAAATGACTTTTATTTAAAAATCATCAGCAGAATACGCGATATTAGATATTCCGTATTGAGCTGATGATATGCGAAAAATACGCATGAAATATACATCTCATTTTACTCATTTTAAAATAAAATTTTAAAATAAAATTATTTGTCGAAGCGTTGTATTGGTGATTTTGTTAAACATCGTTTAAAAACTACAGATTAATAAGAGGAAATAAACTTAAATTTTACATACAATCTTGCTGCATGGTACGCAAAGTACGTTTTCTCCATCCATACCCAATTCTGAATAAGGTGCAATCCATCCAGGCACAGTCGCTATTTTCGACATTTTTGCTATTATAATTAATAATAACTCACAAGTTTACACTCCGAAAAACCAACGTAAAATGACGTTTAAAATAAATAAGATTGCTTTCGAATATGGGAATAAATTTCTCCGAATAACAAAGAAACACCTGTGCTCCTAATTTTCTGGTAAAATGTATTTTTGTATTTATTTAGAAGTTTCAGGGAATTAGCTTTTCCTTGTCCCGGTCTAGATATATGGAAACAGCATTAATAAATTTTTGGAAGCGTTTATCGGAAAAGTATCGAGAAGAGGCTTCATAGAATGCTATTTTTAATTTAAAGAGGGCTGTTCAACTCTTTGTTTGTTACAACCAGGACATATTTTTAATAATGCCTATCCTATAATAAATTACATCCAATAAATAAATAAAACTCGGATACTTCAAATATGCTGAATTACTACAAAATATGCAAATAATATACAAAATGCATATATTATGCAAATATGCAAATTTATGCAAACTGCATATTATCCGGCCTTTAATAATTATATAATGAATAATAGTATCTGCAACCCTGAAATAAGTCCTGTTCAGAATTGGAAGCAGCACTATAAACCAGTATGCGTTTATTCATTTAACATGCGTAGCCAAATTTCAGATGTGACGTAATTTTTCATAAATTTAGCTCCCAAATTAAACCCATGAAATTTGAAAAGTAGAGGTATATTAAGAAATCTAGGAAGCTTGCGGCTTTAAGTATGATTTATCCTTATTTTTCTTTGTCTCATTCTTTATCTTTTTCCCCTGCATTTCAAACTGTAGCCATCCATATTTTATATTATGACACTTTTTATCTTTTTCTAAGCGGTCCTACACTTCTTTCTTTGCTTTGTTGCAGTGTTTTAAACGATAGCCTTTCCTTAATACGTACATATATTTCTCAGCCATCTGCGCCATCTTTTGTATGTATTGGTGTTTTATCTGCTGGGTCTACATTCTGCTTTCTTCACTTCGGTTTATACGGTTGTTGAAGATGCTTGCCTGGAGCTAGCGAAACACGTGTCACCGATTTTATTATAAACAATTGTGTGGTGAGGAGTTTACCGATGTGATATTTGTGATAGTAGGAGTAAGTAAGTAGGAGTTCATACAACTATTGTTTTAGAATGTCCCAACTGCATTTCTTTTCTAGTTTAATTTTTTAATTTTTGGGGATAATTAAAATTCATGAAACCTAGAAATTCATGAATACGTTAGATTGTTTTTTACATATAAAATGTAAAGTATGTGTGTGTGTGTATGTGTGTGTACCGGTCTGCTAATTAGCAACATAATGAAAGTGAGAAATATTACCTGCATACCCATGCTATGCTATGCCTGAGGAGGCGAGGGTTCAAATTAAGGAATGCGGGTGATACTAAAGAAGTTCCAACTCCGTAATCCCTCATTACGTGATCATCCATTAGCGTTTTCAATTTACCACTTGAGAAAATGCATAAGTTTGTGCAAGAACGTAAAAAGTCAACAATTTCGTACTTGGTTCTACCTTTAGGAGCAATCCAATAATTTATTGAAAGCAAACGGATTATGAGGGTACACACATGCCCACGTACAATCCAAGTACCTACGTACATACACATGTAGATAATATTGAGAACAAAATAGTTCGATTTAAGTGACAAGAACCGATACTTTATTGTCAAAATTTATTAGCAGCCCGGAGTGTAGACTTCACTCATGCGTTACGTACAATTTCCAATTCAAAACCATGTTAATATCAACGGTGTAGCCTTTAATAGATTTCAATAACTTTCTCGCTTCCCTTTCCTTCCTATTTAAAACTATACTTCACGCTAATTTACCAACATCCTGCGACAAATTTTCTCATCACTATTCATACATCTATTAAAATCGATGATCTACATTGAAATAATACGAATGAGACCTACATTCGCGCAAAGGCAGAGCAATAGAGATTGTGTTTCCCATAAGAAAAGATCAACGTTTTTATCGAATTTATAATTCAATACAATAAGGATTTTTTAACTGTACCGAATACAATAAGTGCTACATTAGATGCGAAATTAGACTTTAGAAATAGCTTCTCGCATGCATTTTCTATACTTTTATACTTCGTATCCTGCGAATGTTATTTCCGGCTCGGCGGTTATTCATTCCGAAGAATTTCATATTTATGAATCACTTGTCAGAGGAGGCCCGTTTCATTCACGATCGCGAGGCGACTTAATGGGAATGTATCTCACGGTACTCCAGCGCGAAGTGAACGCCTACGAAAAACAACACAGCTGCGCTCGCAATCGCTTCGTGACCGACTACGCATTTTTGTGCCGTTCGAATTTTGTGTAAATATGACCGAACGGAACACCTCATCCTTACCAGAAAATCCGGTAGAAGTTCGAGAACTACACAGAGTGTTTCTATGAAGAAACTGAATTTTAATAGAATTCTGTTACATTATACAGCAATATTAGGTATATCATAAAATAAAAAGAGTGTAAGTTAGTATTAAATTTCTAATAAATGTATTTGTTTGTGATCTCGTTTTTTCAACTATTAATTTCTCAAGGAAAATCAAGTTGTTCTAATCTTTTCCTGATCTGATCCATTACACTGGTAACAAACGCCAATGTTTGAACTAAACATCTAATGCTTCCTCAAGTCTTTTACTTTATTGTGTTAATACACAAAATTTGCCATGTTTTCCTTATTGACGATGATATATCGTTGATCACGTCCACCACTTTCTTATGTGAAATACCCGTCCTTACCCAAGCAACACAAGGGACACAAGCGACACAAACAACACAAACAACACAAATAACACAAGCAACACAAGCAACACAAGCAACACAAGCAACACAAGCAACACAAGCAACACAAGCAACACAAGCAACACAAGCAAAACAAGCAACACAAACAACACAAGCAACACAAGCAACAAAAGCAACACAAGCAACAGAGGCAACACAGGCTCCAATTCGATTTGAGATTAGGTTAAGAAACAATGTGTGCATTGCGTGAAAGTCTGAAGTCTGCACTAGAATAAAATATGGGATAAGTTTGGAATGTGTTTTGCTAAAGAGTTCCCACCAGGATATACATTTCATACAAGATAATGCAACAAGTGCACTTTTAAAGGAAATCAGGGTTTAATTCGAGAAAAACGAACGTTTTGTACCTGCCTGGTGCATTAAATTCAGAGATTTGTTGAGGATCTGCGAAAGCAAATTGCGTGAACAAGGGGAACCCAATGTTACGGTCAATTTCTCAGTGTTGCGGTATTGTAACTTGTGGTCCTTCGCTCCACTTCTGACGTGTAGATGGCGCCCCAGGCCCGTAGTTTTTAATACAACAATACTCAATGAGGCATTCTGCTTGTGGCGCTTGGTTGAACAGGTCGTTTTCCGTGAATAGGTCATTCCATTTTCGCTTTAAAGTCTAGTTTGTGCGCGAATTCGATTCTGGGAAGTTTAATACTATCGTTGTGTGAATTTGGAAGTTACGCTTTCTCAATTTTACTGTTCGAACTATCCATCAGTTTGGGCGTTTGCCTTTTGTTATTTTCTCTTTCACGTTATTGTAGGGAACTGGTATGAACTAGTAGAGGAACTAGAATAAACTAGTAAACGGCTAGAGATTATTTGAGAACATCGGAGAATTTTAAGAATTATCGTAGAATTTGGAAGGACTTTAGTTTGCTGTGTTCCTGACATTTGAACACCAAGTACGATAAAACCCACAATATTTGACAACTTCCGTCCCGATACCTATTACCACGCCGTACGAAAGTTGACAACCGGAAATACGTTGCGCCTTTATTTTATTTTTGTCTTGTTGAGTTTTGGGAAAAACTCCCTAGAATTATTTAGTCGGTGATCTGTTTTCGAATAGAAAACGGCTTTTCTTACTTTTGATAATTTAGTAAGATATTTGTTGCACAAAACATTCAATTCTTTTAGTATTTTAAAGGTGGAACACATCTATTTGTCACTTGCACATATCTTTCTAATTACGTTCTGCTAAAGCTGTAAGGTTATAAGCCTTATTTAATTGAATTTTTATGAGACCCGGTATATCTTAAGTGACAAAAAATTGAAAAATAAAAAATGACAAAAAAGAATCGGTAACGTAAACGGCTCGGATAACATCCATCCACGTACTAAAGAAGCTAGAGGGTGTCTGACTCCAGGAACTTAGATGCGATCCACAGGATCAACAGGAGAGTGGCGCCTTGTTACTAACAAATTCTGGAAATTGAACTTACGACGTTTCCATTAGCTAGTACGGCCTGGATCTCCATCTTTATCACCAACTAACAAGGGGAACGTCAAGGTTGTGAATAACGGATTTTGATGTGTCTCGAATATGATATAGAGGAACCTCCCACGAGTATCTCGCTACCAGCTTTTGTAGCCATTCGGCCTAGTTCTCGAGAAAATTGCGATAGTTTTCCTAACCGACTTTATATACCGTTAATCTTAATAAGTTTGTAAAGAAGTGAGTATAGTGCAGTGGTTAAGTTCCAGGCATACCACGCTGGCGATTCGTGTTCAAATCCTGCTCTTGTAGTTTTTTTTCTCAATCTTATTGCATATGATATTAACAATTATATTTAATTTCATACAAAATTGTTCAAATTGTTCAAAAATAATATTTTTCGCCATGGTAATTTTATTAATAAAATGATGATATTTTAAATCGCTTAAGAAAATTAAAGGTGGTTTTTGACACAAAATAATGTATGTAGTTCTTTGTGGGTAAATTCGGCTATTTCTTCAAAAAGAACATTTAAGCGTTTAGAATCAAAATTATTTGACTCCTTTCCTTTAAATACTTTGGCCATTTTTCACTTTCTGCTCGACAGAAACTGAATCATCAGAAAATACCAAACCGACTGCTTCTTCGGTGGGATACCATAAATGCCCACAAGAATTCTTTGATGTTGCTTTTGACATGCTTTCACTTATTTTATTATAAAAATAAAGGTTGCTTAAAAACATCAAGTCCTGGGCCGATGCTTTGTAGACAAAAGGAGCATTACAACATTTGATTGTGAAATTTAAAATACACACCATGTTGCACATTTGCTTCCGATTAATTCTATTAATAAAGTTAATATGTCGAAAAATATGTTTGAACAAATTTGCATGAAATTAAATATATTTGTTAATATCATATGCAATAAGATTGAGAAAGAAAAACTACAAGAGCAGGATTTGAACACGGATCGCCAGCGTAGTATGCTTGGAACTTAACCACTGCACTATACTCGCATGTTTACAAACCTCTTAAGATTAACGGTATATAAAGTCCGTTAGGAAAACTTTCGCAATTTTCTCGAGAATTAGGCCGAATAGCTACAAAAGCTGGTAGCAAGATACTCGTGGGAGGTGCCTCTATAACATATTTGAAACACATCAAAATCCGTTATTCGCAACCTTGACGTTCCCCTTGTAAGTGAATGGTAACGATTAACGTTCGTATGGGTCACCTTTCCGAGCTCTTCTCTTAATATTATCATTTTTACCAAGAGTTTTGAACCTAGTAATACAGCGTATAGTTAGTAACACTTTTCTTGCTGCTTAGAACACAGATATCAATGCTGAGGCTATTGTATGTATTTCAATTGTATAGAGCCCATGTTGCGCTTTCAATTGTGATTTTAATTTGTTCCCAGTTCTAGTTCACAATCACCTTTATTTCGTTCATAGAAGTGTTACTTTCGCAGTTCTCTAACAGGAGTGACGTCCCGAGATATGTAAACTTCTTCATGAATTCTATTTCTTCCTAATCATCAATGTTTAGGTGTTTCAGTGCTCTAAATACTTTCCGTTACTTCCTATTCTGATGTACTGATTATAGCTATTGTTTGCATTAACGCAAATTTGTATGGACTTGTACATGATTCTAATTATGTTGAAGTCCTCTATTATATCAGTATTAATATCTACCTGCTCGGCTGTGAAAGACAAGAACTCACTGACTGACTACGATAGGTCTGTTACATTCCAACAGTTTTGTTGTAAAATGTTAAAACCGCTCAGGAGTTATGTTGAATGATTGAATGGTATTCGGGCACTACAACTGGGAAACTTATGTAGATGCAATTCCATTTCTTTTATGGAATAGAAACGCTATACGGAATAAATTTAACAACGAAGCTCAACAATCATGTTTTTTCGATACTTATAGCATCGTCTCATTAATTCTCAAGCTATTTTATCCGAATCAATAGAAAAATATATGGCCACCATTAAAGATAGGAATTTTAAAGCAATTTCGATCCTCCGAACTCATTTATCGCATTCGATATAATTGGAAACTGGAAAGAAACGTTAAGAATTCACGATCTCTTGACAAATACATCACACATCAACCTTATCAATGAAAAATATTGACCTTATAGAGGAGAAAGCTTACAAATGCTCGCCGAAAAGGAATTTCAATCTTAACGAGTATAAATTATACAAAATTATGTAATTCGAACACGAATAAGTTCGTGTACCATATAGATAAAGCTCCAAGACGCATGACGAGCAAGGTGCCCATTTGAGCATAGCTAAGCTGGGGCACAAATCGTCGATTGACACATGGTATGTAAATAATGTCGAACGTTAGTTATGTAAAGTGCGCGCGCTTCGTGTTAACAACCGACCGCTACACACTTTAATAATTATCGGCTGAGATAGTTTATGACATAAATGCCCGTAGAGCTATGAAACGCAACGCGTACATACACGCTTCGGAACTAGTTTAAAGATCGCGACTCGGTATATAACTATGTTAACACAGATGTCAATTAGTACGGACTATTAGTGTACGGTTGCGATAAATTAGATTAGAAAGATGTATAATATCGAACGAGCGCGGTGCGTCAAGCACCGGACGCAATCCATTTGTCTTGTGTCTATACGCGTCCATGTCGGGTTGTTACTTGCGGCGCGCAAAGCACAATGTTGAATGTATTAAATGCACACTCGGTGTGTTGATGTATGTGGGTGTGCAATGCATCTCCTCGTATTTATAGTGGTAACGTGGCGAAGGGATCTGTTAAGCAGATTCTAATAACTATTTGTCTCTCAATTATTGCAAACAGAATACAAAATACCCCCATTACATTCCATCACTCCGATTTATTATAGCAGAATCCTCGTCATTTTCCTTTTCGCTGCGTGTATCTATATTTTGATCTGCGGTGTGGAGATTTGGAGTAATACATTTATCCCAGTAAATCGGTCGCTGAAGAAGTCTTGATGTTAATGTTAATTGTATTTGTGCTGACATGCGGGCAAAGATTCATTGTCGATTTAAGCATGGGGTCTCTCACCCACATCTGAGTTTGATTTAGGACAACGAATGATTCTAATACAAAATCATAGGCTACTTTCTTCTGATATTCGAAGACTTTCATTGTCCAATGAATTAGTGAATGGGGTATACATTTCGTAGGGACAATACGGGCAACTCATGCATTTGAAGAGATAAAGAGATGGCCAAATTAGAGAAAAAGCTGCAGGCTCGAGAGCTCACTAAAAATCTATCCCCAAATTCCCCTTGTCAAAATCTCCCAATTTCTTTCATTTGCCGCAACTTCCCTGCTATCGAAGACACCAAGATGCGGCTTGAATTAATTTCCATGGGAATTTAAATACCTTAATTGGTACTTAATAGAACCAATTTCGTTTCTCCAAATTTTTAGTAATCTAACCTAACCTCAAATTTTTAAATTGGTACCCGGCAATTTTTTAGGTCCTTTAAGAGGGAATTGTTTTCTGAATGCAATGATGTATCGCACGATATGGAAGCTTCTTAAAAATTTTCAAAAACCGAGTTTATTCTTTTTACGGGCAGAAATCACTGAAAAATATGATGTATTGCATATGTATATCAAGTGCTACAGGAACGTAGAACTTACACATCAAACATATACAGCTCAATATCCCGAAAAGCGATAACCTTATCACAAAAAGATATTGCGATTAGACAGGAAAGAATTCAAGTTCGTTTGCTGCAGCAAGACCAAAGATGTGCAATAAGAATAATGCAGAAAGAAAAAGGGATTAGTTTTAGCTTGTGTTTATGTGGATAAGTGTGTTTCGTCTAGAGAAATTTCGCAGAGAGTAGGTGTGTCAAAGGCTAGAGTTTAAAAATTTTGAAGAAAGACACGTGCAAGTGTTATAAATTTAAACCACTTCAAGGATTAAGACCTTGAGATGCAGAAAGGAGACTGCATTTTTACAACTGGTATTTGGGCCAAGTAAACACAAATCCCAATTTCAAGAACATCATTTTCTGAACAGATGAAACTATATTTACCAATTGTGGAATATTTAATAGCCGTGATAAGCATCACTACTCCTAAACTAACTTACAGTTGACTCTTCCAGTTCGAAACCAAGTTAGATGCTGTTTCAATGTTTGGCATGGCATAATATATAATAGACTACTGGCCCCCATTATTTTTAATGGTAGTTTAACGGGACAAAGCCGTCTCTCTTTTTACAAGAGGAGATCGAAGATTTAATAGAAGAGTTGCCATTAAAAATTACTAGAGAGGTGTAGTTTCAACACAATAAGTGTCCCTCCGCATAATACTTGTGCCATTATGGACTATTTGAATGAGCGATTTAATGAGGGGGTAATTGTAACTAATGGAACAGTACGTTGGTCTGCAAGATCACCTGATTTGGCTCCTTGTCATACCTTATTATGGGGTACTCTTAAAAATAAAGTCTATAGTCCTACATACAACAACGTTGAAGAATTGCAGGAAGCAGTACTGGAGGCATTTTGCAGTATTCATGGCAGTACTATCCGTAAAGTAATTAATAGTATTTGGAAATTTTCTGACAAAATACCATATTCCCAATACTAAGGCTAATGCTTAGTATGCTAATGTAAGACCATTCATGGTATGCTGTGAAACCAGCGATTATACCAGGATCCCCATACCTCCTCAAGTCATTATTGTCAATGATGAGATCTATTGGGTGACATCTTAATGTTGGGAACAACACCGGGTTGCAGTAGTAATCTGGCCATCAAGAAAAGTGATCTTCATAATCTTCATTGGAATTCACCAAAGAGTAAAGATCTCATTACTAGAAATACATCAACTGTATGTACAGCTTTTAAATGATTAGATCCAAAGATAACATGCAGATGGATTTTAAAGGAAACTTGTGTTAATACCTATATATATGTAATTGTAAATTATGTAGGACAGTAATTTATTTAGGTTTACTTTTCTTTTGGACATTCAGTACAATAACTGATCCTTACCAATTTGCAGATCTACTACATAAGGTTTCTTCGTTAAGCGTTAAATGATGGTAGAGATTCTCGGAAGAGGCCTGAATTGTGAAAAATGCAATGTTGTGGTATTTAGGTGGTGGTTTTAGGATAATTGGTATGTTCACCTTGATTTTAATGCATATGAAGTTGAAATAATAGGTTGGGCCCTTTAATCATAGAGCAAATCATTAAGCTATTCGAATTTTCAATCTGAAGTTGTCACGTAATCAAATATATATATATATATAGATTTTGTCGGGAGAGTAACTACAAGGGATATCAGGTACGACTTACAATGGGAACACCACACGACTCCGCTTTCAATTTTGACGAGTTTTAGATATATTATACGAAGACCTCTTCTAAGTATCTGGTTAACGGCTTAAATCGCACTTCGCCCTGGTTCGGCTGGTTCTCGAGAAAATATATCTGTGACTTCCCGCGTTCTTCATATACTAGTAACGTTAGTTATAACCCAAGCGTAGCAGTATATTTGTCAATATCGTGAGAAATAAAATTGAAAAAAAAGTGCATGGGTGAAAATCCAACAGGAGACTTCTAGCGCAGTAGCCATGTACTTGATCCGTTGCGTTACGCTGCTGTGTTTGAGCTAACGTTATTGGTATATGAACAACTCAGGAAGTTACAGGTATATCTTCTCGAGAACCAGCCGAACCAGGGCGAAGTGCGACTTAAGCCGTTAACCAGATACTTAGAAGAGGTCCTCCTATAACATATCTAAAACTCGTCAAAATCGAAAGCGGAGTCGTCTGGTATTCCCCCTCTTAGCTGCCTGGTTGGTGGTCCCTTTGGATGATTGTGTGCTTGTGTGCTGTTGCAAATCGCCCAAAATAATTCTTCAATCACTTCAGGCGCCTTTTAACGAATTAGTTGACATCCTCAAATTGATCTTTTTTCATTTCTTCATTACTTATCCTATCCGATTGCTTTTCCCACAATTTACAGTTTGTCTCAGTACGCTCACGGCTACTCCATTCTCTTTCAACTGTGTTTGTTCCTGTGTCAATCACATTCATCAACCTCAACAAAATTTCAACAAGTAAGAAGAGAAGTGCACGAAGTCATTTTGTACTTCTCTTCTTATTTATTGAAATTTCTCGTTGTTTGGTTATTTACCTCTTTTTCCAGCTCGCTCTTTTAATGTTCGCGAGGCTTTAATTATGGAAATGGTAACAAAATTTAAGAAAAACACCAGGAATCGCTCCAAGGTGATAGTGATGATATGTATTTAATTTATTTACAAAAATTAGGTGTGAAACGACTGCACAGTTAATCGGTTCTGGAATTTTTAGAACTATTAAATGAGAGGGTTAAAGAGATACGAAAGACGGCCGATTCAGTAAAACAACACATCAATTAACTGTGTACTACTGGTGAAGTTAAAACAGTACTAATCGAATCTGTAATTGAAGCGCATCATTCTATTCATAAGTAACTACACTGACGACTTTTAGCATTCTTCTACAATTCATATGAAGCAATGGTAGAATAGAAGAGATCCGCACGGACGAAGTATATAGTATTTTAGTACAAAATGCTACATCATTGTTCCCAGTATATAATAAATTCTATTGCTGAATTACGTCTTTGGAAATATCCAAAACTCTAAAATGGAAAATATTGGTTATGTGCTATTGTAGAAGTTCAGACTTTAATTTATAAAGAGATTCAGAAATTAAGGACGTAAGCGGTGTTCTGAAGAATGCATCTTCGTTTTCTCTATATTTTGCATACACACAGATTAATACTAATTAATTTGGAACACCAATTTATACGAAATATTTCCATTTAAATGAATCTTCTTGAAAAAAATGTGATGATCATTCCCAGTATCCACAATCCGCTTAACCTTGACTGACGAACAAATAATCGAATTTTCGTTACACCATTTTAATCAAGAGGAACTGTGCAACGTTAATACTACATTTTTTCTCCTCTTTCTTGCCGCAATAAACAATGCAGTTTTGAATGGATGAGTCATAATTAGCATAAAAGCCGCAACCTTGACTATGTATACGAAGGCATTAACCAACGACCGGCAAAATCCTATTTATAACGCCCGAATAACAATAACAGCAATAGCGGCAACAATAACAGGGACGACGACGGCGAAGCCGAAGTCAGACGGCCGAAACACATCGCATCATCTGCCCACCTAACCGACTAAACTGTATGTTTACGGTTGTTGAATTCGCAATTCGACTTATCGGCACGGAATCAAGGTGAGTATGTAAAAGTGTAATTCCGCAAGAAGTTACGCAACTGAGGCGCACCGCTGCGGAAGCGGATCAAGGACTCGCTGCCGCCGTGAGAATCTAGGATGTGATTAACGGTACGCTGATTATTCTTATTATTGCGAGGAACCTTAAACGCTATTGTTACGGTGTTGTTTCAGCTATGTACCGGGAATTTTTTAAGGAGTAATAAGCGATTATGTTAGTTGTCCCTGGCCGGTTCGGAAGGATTTGCTAAATTTGTATTGCATACACTTACTAGTTTCAATATCTTAATTAGAATTAAACCGACAATTAATTAAACTACAGGCAATAAAAGAGTAGAACAATATAATAAACGAGTAAATACATACAACTGTTAGTCACTTTTACTTTAGAGAATACACAAATAAACCCAAACAATCGAAAAATATAGTAGATATGGCATAGGTAGATTAGCATGGACGGAACGTTTTCCATCAGTTACTATACTTTCTCCCTTGGGACGAAGCCACTGATTTCCAAACTTGGATAATTTCAATGCCTGATAGTACCTATGTATTAATTAAAAGCAACAGTATATACTAGTTGGCCTGATGTGGTCTACCCCGTATGCTGCTATATTGGCGGAAAGCCAAGAGGCACCCTTGGAAACCCGCCGAACATATCTTGCCAGAAAGTATGTTTTGAAGCAGGTGTTTATTATAGTGTAATAATACACCAATGGTTAATTACTAAAGGCCGGATAATATGCAGTTTGCGTAAATTTGCATATTTACATAATATATGCATTTTCTATATTATTTGCATATTTTGTAGTACTTCAGCATATTTGAAGTATCCGTGTTTTATTTATTTATTGGTTGTAATATATATATATATTTCGTGACCTTTTTATACTTATCTTATATGATAGATCTCTACCACTAGTAGGTCAATAAAACAAGGTTGGTTTGAACGATAGTTATATTTTCATGAAAATATAACTATCGTTCAAACCAGCCTTGTTTTATTAACCTATTAGTGGTAGAGATCTATCATATAAGATTGGTTGTAATGTATTATAAGATAGGCATTACTAAAAATATGTCGTGGTTGTAACAAACAAAGAGTTAAACAGCCCTCTTTAAATTAAAAATAGCATTCTATGAAGCCTCTTCTCGATACTTTTCCGATAAGCGCTTCCAAAAATTTATTAATGCTGTTCCCATACATCTAGACCGGGACAGAATTCAAGGAAAAGCTAATTCCCTGAAACTTCTAAATAAATACAAAAATACATTTTACCAGAAAATTAGGAGCACAGGTGTTTCTTTGTTATTCGGAGAAATTTATTCCCATATTCGAAAGCAGTCTTATTTATTTTAAACGTCATTTTACGTTGGTTTTTTCGAAGTGTAAACTTGTGGGTTGTTATTAATTATAATAGCAAAAATGCCGAAAATAGCGACTATGCCTGGATGGATTGCACCTTATTCAGAATTGCGTATGTATGGAGGAAAAGAATTTTGCGTAGCATGCAGCAAGATTGTAAGTAAAATTTAAGTTTATTTCCTCTTATTAATCTATAGTTTTTAAACGATGTTTAACAAAATCACCAATACAACGCTTAGACAAATAATTTTATTTTAAAATTTTATTTTAAAATGAGTAAAATGAGATGTATATTTCATGCGTATTTTTCGCATATCATCAGCACAATACGGAATATGTGATATTCCGTATTCTGCTGATGATTTTTAAATAAAAATCATTTTAAAATAAAATTATTTGTCGAAGCGTTGTGTTGGTTATTTTATTGAATGTCGTTTATTCCGATTGCTTCGCAAATTCTTTACACATTAGTTTTTTATTACCCCGTTATCTTTTACTATTTTATAATATAAGAAAACAACTGATGATGTGATATTTTTACGCAGGTTACAAGTGGGAGAAAGTTTCAAGTCGACCAGCATATTAAAACTCCATTTCATGTTGCAAAACTATCAAAGATGAAATTGGCGAAGAAGGGTCAGCAAACATTACCGCAATGTTTGCCATAAACCTCCAAAAAATCGGAACAAGAACAGTTTAATGAAGATTTGTGCCAGATGTTTGTGTCAGGAGATATTCCACTACATAAAATAAATAATTTAAATGTCAAGTTATTTTTGCAAAAGTACACCAACAAATATAATATTCCCGACGAAAGCACCTTAAGAAAAATTATATTCACCGTATCTATGCAGAAACATTGACTAGCATTAAGAAGGCTGTGTCAACAATTACCTTTACATATGCCCAGATGAAACTACTGATAGTGTGGGCCGATACATAGTTCATTTAATGATAGGTATCCTTAACGTATCGGTTCCAGAAAGATCTTATTTAATTTCATCCCAACAGTAGGAAAAGGCAAATAATTTGATAATAACAAGGTTTATACAGGAAGAACTGGCAACCTTTTTCTTACCGGAATCGATTCCAACAGAAAAAATTCTATTGTTTTTAACGGATGCCGCACCATACATGGTGAAGGCAGCCTGCAACTTGAAAATCGTTTACCCAAATTTAATTCACACAACTTCCTTGGCGCACGGACTAAATCGTGTTGCAGAAGAAGTAAGAAACCATTTTCCCTTGGTAAATACTTTAATTAGTAGTGTTAAGGAAGTGTTTTTAAAGGCTCCATTAAGAGTTCAGCTTTACAAACAACATCTACCCGGTATTCCGCTTCCTCCTCAACCAGTAATCACAGGATGGGGAACGTGATTGGAAGCTGCTATTTTTCAAGCAAATCATTATGAAGAAATAAAGACAATTATTATGGATCTTGATAGGAATACACAATCTGTGCTAGACGCCCAAAAGGTGTATTCGAGTAAAGAAATACCTCAACAGATAGCGTTTATTAAAGCCAACTTCAGTTTTATTTCCATTTCTATATTGCAATTGGAAAAACAATTTATGTCGCTAATTGAGAGTGTTGAAATAATAAACAAATTTGAAAAGTTATGTTTTGATGTTAAAGGAAGGGTGGGAAAATCCGTGTATGAAAAATTTTTAAGTGTAATGACGGTTTTAAAAAGCTAAAGGATATTGCTAAAATCTTGTGTGGTGAGTCAGTCGATAATATTGAGTTGACAATAGAGGATATTTCTAATTTGAAGTATGCTCCTATAACAAGCGTGGACGTAGAACGAACCTTTTCAATATATAAATACATGTTATCAGACAAGCGCCACAATTTTTCTATTGAAAATTTTGAGAAATATGTAATTGTAAATTGTTTTCATAATTAATTTTGTTGTAAAATGTTATAAATAAACTTGTAGTAAACATAATATAATATATTTTTTTCTATAGTATTATATTTTCTAGCATTACTCCTATTTTTTTATCTGTATATTTTTCATAAGAAAGTGCATATTTAGACCAAAACATCTGCATATTTATGCGCATATTTCCACTTTTCTTTTGCATATAATCCTGCCTCTATTAATTACCATTAGCAAATTCATTTATTATAATTCAAATTATCAAAATCACAGTTAAGGTTGGGGTTATGGTCTTCATTTGACATTTGATATAGCTTTGGGGTTCTATTTATACCTTTTCGATACCACGCCCACCACCTTTTGAGCACTTTAATCCCCTATGGGTGTTGTCTCATTAATGGAGTTAACCAGCCAGACACGTTCATTGGGGGAAACAAATGTCACCAGAAAAAAATTGTTAAATATTTTTAAAAAGCATAATTTAATAGATAAAAAGAACTTTGTTAACGATTAAAACACATTTCATACAACAATTATACATTACAAGAATTCACATAAATTTACTGGAAATAACCTAGGATACATCGACGTACAGTACAGGTTTCTATAACAGCAATATATTTGGATGGACTGAAGTCAAGGTGAATTAAAGTTTCGTTTCGGGGACAATGGAGAAATACAGGAGTGTAATCCTGGTTTCGAGAAGAAATAAAAGTTTGTTTGGTCAACGACGATTGAATTGACAATATAGAAAAGTCAATAAATAAACTCTAAAATATATTTCGAAAAAAAGGGTTTAGGAAGAAGTGTTAGTAAGAAAAAGAAGTATTAGTAGGAAAACGAACCCCACCATACAGAAGAAGAAAAATTGATAAAAGGGAAGAATCCATAAAGCTGCGCCAAAAGAATTAATAAAAGGGAAGAATCCATTAAGCTGCGTCGAGGAAAGAAGTGAAGAGAGGAGATACAGGAAGAACCGTTAACCGAAAAGAAATTACACTTATACATTCACACACTAAATAGGTAAATATTTCGATTTTATGTTCAATATTTTCAAAAATCTATAAATATAATTTGTTATAACTTATGCTTTCTATATCATTATTTACAAGCTAGACCGGTGCAATTTTCTTAAAGAAATTTAACTAAATTCTCAGTACATTATGCAAAACAAGAAATGTCTCAATTCCGTATACAATATTACTATTGCTGATATTACCTCTGCGTATTGGAGTAAAGAAAAATCACCACCGTTAACCACCGTTAACCACCGCTTTTGGAAATACAGGGCATCTATACAATTTAATAGCAGTTTACAACACTCCACTTACTATGCATTATTACGCCTTTTGCTTTTGCTGTTATATTTCTCGAATATATACCTATGTGTTATTGTGATAATTATATAAAATCTTTTTGGGAAATGAGGTTCCATCCACGTATTTACAGATGACCCCAAAACTGGGAATGATCTTGAATGTGCGTTCTACATTCCCGATTTAGAGATTCAGGGATAATATAAATTGAACCCGCTTGCCACCACGTTTGATGCTGAAGCACTTGCAATTTGCAAAGCGTTGGAATTCATTGAATCCTTTAAACTGGTATCTGGAACAATTTTTGCCAATTGTCAAGCTATTTTACTTAATAGTAGTTTAGTAGTATAGAACCTTTATTATCATACTTCATATACACATAAATCATGTCACAGAGGTTTATCAGAACTAAATACGAAATTCAAACAAACAGAAATAAAAACAAAACAAAGAAAAAACTTAAACCTGATTAAACAACAACAAAAAAACCACATAAAGATAACAGCCTCAACAATACCAAAAATTCCACCTGCTGCTAGGCGCTTTGTAATTTAAAATTCTTTTTAACAAACATCTCCCGCCCCCTTTCTCATTCAGACACCACCGCCAATTGCCCAAAATCTCCCTCTCTGCTTCTGACCACACCATTCCTCCGCATTCCCTTCAATGCATCCAGACTTCCTCTTCCTCCCCACACACTACACACTTTCTTTCCTCCTCTTTCATCCAATAACGGTACTTTTACTTACCATCAGGAATTTAAAGTATTCCGATGCTAAGTACGCGATTATATTTAATATCATCTCTTCACTATTCAAATCACACACCAGAGGATGTGAAATCAATATCATTTCAATCAAGAGTCATTGTGGTATGGAAGGTAATGAAGTAGCAGACCAACTCGCAAAGCATCCGTATAATGATACGACAGAAATGCCGATTTCAGTTTCCAATGTAGTATCTTATTATAAAAGACGGATGAGGATAGAATGGGAAATGAAATGGACCAAATTTGCTGAAACTTTTAATACTCAATACGTTTTAATGCACTCAAAATTGCCAAATAGGATTAGTTATATTCAAGTACATAGTGTGCCGCGGTTTTTTCAACTGGACTTGTTTGCAGTCCCAAACACCTTAATTGAAATGGTATCTTAAAAAGCTCTATATGTATGTAGATGTGATAACGAATCCATTGCCGACATCAATCACATATTCTTTCAGTGTTCTGACAATATAAGTAAATTTATGCCTAATATTAAGACAATAGTTAACACGTTCTCAGCAAACATATCATATTTATTATCTCTAGATAACAGAGTTGTCTTTGGATATATAATATAATCTATAGAGACAAGGGCTATAATTTAAAAACGCGCCAACTCCAAGTTTGGAACTTCAAACTACATATGGCCTATACTGTGATCGTTGTGCATATGGTTTGTGAATATTGTCAATGCAGATAATTTTTTGTTGTATTAAAATAGCGTTTTAGAGGATAAGCGGTTACCATTTCTAGTCACTTTCGGGATACATATCTGTTTAACAATTAAATGTTTACAACTATTAATTCTACCATGATCTAAACACCGGTGTCTTAGTTAACCTACAAAATATTGCGTTACCTAAAAATTAACCATTTATAATTCGGATCTGTTTTACACAGTGAGGCTGGAAATAATGGTACGTATTGAGAAATATCTCACTATGTACTACATGCATTTTATACATAAATTAATCAATACTTATGGATATGATCAGTTGAAGGTTATTATTTAAACAATGGTTCGACCAAAAAGGGAAGGAACTATAGGAACTACCTCCAAAGACGCAATGGTGAAAGCTGTTCATTTGGTTGTTAACGAAGCCTATTCTTTAACAATTTCGGCAGACAACTGCAATGCTAATATCAAATTTTAGCTAGATACGTAAAAAGTAGACAAAAGATAAAAAGAAGATAAACTTAAGATGACAATATGCGAATGGAACCTAACTATGATAGAAAACAAATATTTACAGAAGAGCAGAAGTCTACCTTTGGTGAATATTTAAGCACTTGCAGCAAAATGGCATACGGACTTTCTACGAGAGCGTTTCGAAAATTGGCCTATGAATATGCCGGGACCAATACCGTCTTCTCGGCAAAAGTATTCAGTTGCAGGTGTAGATTATTTTTAAGTCGAAGAAAGAATTTCAATATTCGACAGCTAGAATCGTGCAATTTAAGTCGACTTACCTTGTTTGGTGAACATAATGTTCGAATATTCTTCAATAACTTGAAGGAAATAATACAATGGAAACACAGGCTTACAGATCCATCCAGAATATATAATCTTGATGAAACAAGCACCACAACAGCCCAAAAAGTAATTACCTCTGAAGGCGCCAAACAAATAAGCCAGTGCTCAAGTGGGGAACAAAGAGTTTCCCTTTTCGTTTACTAATATAATTGGTATAATGGTAGGAACCCACATATCCCACGCAATGATATTTCCGAGGAAATATTACAAAATGCACATGACACAGGGAGTACCACCTAGAAATTTGGTATTAACGAATCCATCTGGATCTCTTCTAACTTATGATAATTATGAAAGCGGTACATTGGTCTATAAATTGTTGAAATGGGTAGAGAAAATAGATGGACCGTCCTAACTTTACCCCCACATACTAGCAATAAAACGTAGCTAATGGCAGTATTCTGTACATTTAACGCTTATCATTATGCAGAAATTGGCTTTTGGCTTTTATGCAATCCGGGATCACCCTCATATACTTATCAGATAGCGCAATTTGTGTAAAACGCTTTTGGAGAGGCATTTACATCTGCGAATATAACATCTGGATTTTCCAAATCTGCTATATTCCCTTATAATGTAAATGTTTTCACATAAACGGATTTCTTATTATCTGCTCTCCTACAACTTTAAAAGCAACTTGACTCATCATTAACTATATTTTCCGTTGATAATTATTGAAAAAATGAAAAATACCAGGACCATAAATACAATTCTTTTATCTATAAGAGGCTATCCTAAATCATCACGTACGAAAACCAAAAGAAAGGTTAGAAAGAAAGGACATACTATGATAACTGCCATCCCTGAAAAAAAAGAATTAATTAAGGAAGTGAATGAAAAGTAGTGCCAGAAGAAGCAATTGAGAAGCTCCATAGCTAAAATTGCTAATCGAAATCAGTTAATGCCCTACACAGAAAGCAGGAAATGTATTAGCAATCGTGTAGATGACGACAGTATTAGCAGTGAATCTGGCAAAGAATTCGTACCAGACAATGAGTATCGCGATGATTTTATGCCAGAAAGACCTTAATCCCGCAATGGACTATTGCAAGAAATGTGTTAGAGGCGATTTTGTTTTGATCAAATAAAAAAATGATGCTATGTTCCACAACTATTATCTGATATTCTTAATTAAAAGGGATTACGAAGCATTCAAGTATAAAATGACACCATTCTTGAGGGAGTGCAAACTCTCATTAAACAATGATTAACTGAACTGTTAAAATTCAATATATCATTTAATTCCTGCAATGTCTGATGAAAGGTGGAAAATCATAGCAATTCAAACTTCAAATGTCTAAATGAAGAACTGAAAATGTGAGTCACAGCAACAATTGCTTCACTGTGTACAACAAACCACCTAAGTGTGTACCGCAGGTAGTAGAGAGTGAAACAGATGTAAGGTATTTTTCACTTGCTTTATATTTTAATATGAATGTGCTTCTTTTGTTTAGAATATTATTTTATAGCAATAAATAGCTGTAATTCCATATATTATTAAGTGTGTATATATATATTTCGTGACCTTTTGATACTTATCTTATATGATAGATCTCTACCACTAATAGGTCAATAAAACAAGGCTGGTTTGAACGATAGTTATATTTTCAGAACGTTTACAAACGTTTTCGGGAGACCTATATATATATATATATATACCTATATATATATTTATCTAGTTATATTTTCACTGAAGAAGGTGTCCCGAAAACGTTTGTAAACGTTCTGAAAATGTAACTATCGTTCAAACCAGCCTTGTTTTATTGACCTATTAGTGGTAGAGGTCTATCATATAAGATATATTATTAAGAAAATGTTATTAAAAAAATAATTTGTAACAGTAATATTTTCTAATTGACGAATTTACTATACAGAACTATCTTGTTCATGCCGTAAAAAAGCGCAGAAATTGTAGCTATCAAAATCTCATTTTAACATTTACCATTTCTGAAAATCGCCTGTTTGTGCTAAACACTGTTTCGCAAGCGCGATAAGATCCTCGCATCGCTCGTAGAATATAGCGTTAATTATTTTCGAGATGTATTACGATTGCGCTAAGTGCGGATGTTTCCCATACATAAGACATCATCATAACCGTGAAAGTGCATCAGTAACCTTGGTCTAGTTGCCGTTCTTCTTCTACCTGTAATCTTTTGCACGCATCACTCGTTACAAAAGTCCGCTTCGGTAAAATAGCGCGTCGCAATCGCTTTTTCCGTAGGGTATATTACTGGGCTCTAACGTTCTAGTACAAACGAAAGATTGCGTAAAACTTAGATATTATGGGGAAGTAATTATAATCTACATTGAACTTTATTCGACTAATGCAAATTTGTGATAACGACAGGAAACAGATTTTATTTGAAAGAAGATTGATATATCTAAACTGAGTTGGAAAATATATATTTCTACAACAGTTGTACTCTTTAAATAAAAATTAATATAAACTTTCAATTAATGATTATTGATTTCGCTGAAGAATGGTTTAAGTTGAAATCTAGCTACCTCTGCTCGTATCTTTGCCGTTAGAAAGAAAAACCTCTCGATTGTATATTTTCAGTTAAATAGTGAGAAATCAAGATGACCGTTATGTCGAAAACGGTCATCTATCTTATTGCTTTTTCCAATAGTGAACGCGGTACAAACTCACAGAAACTGACGTAATCTGGATGCTAACCAATTGTTTAAAAGAGCGACAATGTTAAAATTTATTTCTTAAATTTAGTTCTAGTGAATTTTCACCCAATAGTGAGTGAGAGAGAAAATCGATTCCGATCATAATAGTAGAATACAGGAGGCCACAGAAACAAACGTCTTTACGCATTGAAAATGTTTAGAACAGCCTGGATATCTTAGTATATCTACATCTATTATATAAGTCCCATGTTACACCGGGCGCTAGACGCCAAACTCGATTACTGCCCTTTGCAGACTCTAAAGGCACTCACGATGTTTGAAGACAATAACACTCAAGACATCGTCAACGTCAATTCTATTTCTATTTTGTACTGCTGAGCCTTTTCCATTAGTTGTTTTACTGTGTGTATTGCATCTATCGTACAGTTTCCTTCTTTAAATCCGTTCCGATATTGCTCCACCGTGTCCTTTGTTACTTCTGCTAATCTCCTCTGCAGTAGCGTGGCCAGCAGTTTGTATGCTGTGTTTAGCAGGATCATCCCTTTATATTTGTTACATAATCTTTGCACTCCTTTTTTATGAATTGCTATTATTCGTCCGCATTCCCAATCTTGTGGCATTCTTTCCTGCCATATTTTTTTCTTTAATTTCTTGTCCTCCATATTTGAACAGTGCCATTTTTATTCCGTCTTTTCTTGGGGACTTTTCATTTCTGCTTTTGTTTATAATTTCTTCTAGTTCTGCTCTTGGGTCGTGCAGCTTGTCTGCTATTTCGTCGACGTTTTGCTCTTGCTCATTTTCTACTGGAGTTTGTATTTCATGGTCCGCTAAGAGATGCTTGAAGTGCTTTTTCCATATTCGCTTATTTTCGTATTCAAGCCCTATTACTATTTTTTCTTTATTTTTTATTCCTTTTACTTTTCACTTCTACATTTTATTGTTCTCCCCAATTTTATTGTAAAATAACTTCGTATTTCTTTTCTTTTTTCTACTTCAATTTCCTTTATTCTGCCATCCATCCAGTTCCTTTTTGTTTTACTTGCTAATTTTTTACATTCCCTTGTGATTTTTTCATATCCTTTTCTGTCCTCTTCTTTCCCGCTGTTTAACCAACTCAATTTCCTTTAGTTTCTTCTTTGCCCAAAGTCTTTACATTCGTCATTATACTATTCATTTGCCGCCCTTCTCTTTTTTCCTTCCAGGATTTCCTTTGCGGCTTCCCTGGCACAATGTTTTATTCCGTTCCATTCCACCTTTATGTCATCATCATGCTCCAGATTTGCTTTGTTTTGAACGCTTTTCTCATAGTTACGTATCCGCTTGTCCTGTTTTTCTTTATTTTCAGTCTGATTGTTGCTATTACCATGAAGTGATCGGAGTCAACATCAGGTCCTCTGTATGATCTCACATCTGTTATTGAGGACGGTATTCTTCTATTTATTAGGACATGGCCGATTTGTGTGTATGTGTCTTGGCCCTTGCTTTCCACTTTACTTTGTGCCCAACTTTCTACTACTAATCAGTAGATCCATACTTGCTGCTACGTTTACCTATAGTCTTTGGCTATTGTCATTTGTATTCTCAAGTAATGTGAATTGACCCGCTACTTTCTGTATAGACGCTTTTCTTCCTGTCTGCGCATTAAAATCTGCCATTATTAGCCACATGTCTTTCTTTGGCATCTTCTACATTTCGTCTTCTAACCATTCATTTCTCCACATCTTCCTTTTCTGATGCCTCCGTTGGCGCGTATATATTTGGGATTGATATATCTAAAGGATTGGCTTGAATTCTCAGGTATGACAATCTTTCATTAATTGCGTTAGATTCTATCGTTCTCTTTTTTTTTCTCCCCATTATTATAAAACCTATTCCTTGTTGACCTTGGTTTTCCGGTCCTGAATATTTTAATGTGAGGTTTGCCTTGTTTATTTCACCTTGCCCTTTCCATTCGCGTCGTTAGATACCTCAAAGCAAAACCTCTTAACCCAAAGCCGATTATCAAGATTACAAAGAAAAGAGAAGGCACTCCTATGCTGCTAGTTATTGTAGAGCAGAAGGACATCTACCCAGTCACCGAGATCTAGAGCAGTGCTTCGAATGTCAGCGCTTCGAATACGCTAAACCGATCTGTACAGTACCAAATAAATGCGTCGTCAGTGGCCCTTACAGAAAGACAGATGCTTCACCGAAATCAACGGCGCAGAAGCCCGAATAGAGTGCATGAGAGCGTATTTTTCGCCTAAGATAACTCACGGTCTACGAAAGAAAATTCTCACCAAAAGCAGCCGAAATGATAACGATCTTGGTGAAACTCACCGAGATGTAGATAGAACTGGTCGTTCAATTTACAAGGGCGATCAGCGAAATTAAATCTCTCAAAGGCGAGCAATAGATTGATCCATTTTACACATCAGAAGGAGAGGGGAGAAACACACACTAGCAAAGGACCAATACAAATGTATAAATGCCATATCGCTCCTTTTCTTGCCAATGGAAACCAGAAGCTTTATCGTCGTAAAATACCGGCGAGTGGATACATATTGCCGAATAAAAATTATGACGTCTCATGAGACATTTATCTGCTATTTTCTCACAGCTATCCGCAATTAATTGCAAATCGTAAGCTCAGCTAGGATGATATTCCAATGAGATAAGCATTAATTATTATAATGACATCAACATTGTTCTCACTATTAATAATGTTTCTATCCACCGTAATCCATAAATCATTTCGCTCTTAAATGGAAGTACCCGTTTTCTTCTTATTCTATTAACACTATTATTAGCTCCTTAACTGGAAAGTTATTCTACTTTTACGAGTTCGAGCAACAAGCATTCCCAACCACCAATTTGTAAATATATATATTTATAACTCGGTCTCGTTTTTCTGAGAAGAAAAATACTATATTAACGCTAAACCCGTTTATGGGTATGTGTATATTTTTGACTCAATTAGACTAGGTGAGATGCACCTATACATCCATCGTACCTCAGTTAGTCATAGTTAAGATGCTGTAAATACTTACATACATACGTAGATACGCAAGTTATGATTGTATTACATCTGGTCTGGCCCACACAGCAAATTAGTCATATAGGAGTTCTCACGGTCTTTAACAATTACTTCACGATTCGGTTAGAACGACCATGTGCGTGTATGCGTCCGTGTATTTATGTACGTATTCTTTTCTATTATGTAATTTCTAATTCGAATGAATAGGGCGCTCCTATTTGTGTAATTGCCGTACAAATTAATATAATTGTGTGTCAGTCCGAAGACGTGTCATAAATAGAGTTTTATCTTCGACTTGTAGCCCTACTAATTTTAATTAGGTTGCTAGGCTAATCTGAAGCTAGCAGCTGTCTTACGAGATACAGAATCCGAATTTGGATTACATCAGAAATCAGTTACAGAGGCAGAGTTGTCTCCTTTGTTGCTCTACAATAAGGAATTTCTATAATTGAATGAAGATTAGGCGCAATCGCCTTAACTATTCTCAAATCATCAATAAAGGCCTCAAGCTTTGATGTCCGAACCTTCAAGAGTTACTGATCATTCTTGATATGAATTTTCAATTCGAAAGTTGCCAAGGAATGTAAAGACAAAGGTATTGAATAGTGTTATGTCTACAGAAAACTAAACTTCGCAAATTTCCCAAATTTTTACAATTTACTTTCGTCATCAAAAGGATCATTTAACCTCCAACCACCTTAACATTGAAACCTCTATTCATCCCTATTTGGACAACTACATCACAACATCAGTTGCTATCTTCAGTGAAAAATTCACAACGCAACTTTTACGAGAGCCATGTCACTAGAAACCTTTATTCTTAAACACATACCGTATCCTAAAAATAAATTTCTTTCTGGAACTCAGTCTTCGGAACCATGGAATATACAGAGAAGAAAGTCGGAAATTATTCTCTTTGGTTTCGAGATAGTAAATACAAACGTACATACAGAATTTATAGGAACGCTTATTTTGTATGCGCCTATGCATCCGTTGGACGTACCAAGGTATCTGTATTGCTGACTAAAACCTACAAATTATAGTGCAACTCCAGTCGCTCGCGGTCGTTATTGCACGATTATGATAATTCCGCCTTTTTATTTGTCCATAGGCGTTACATCGCTAATCAAGATCATAAAGATAGCTGACAACGGTCCCGCTTCACATAATACCACGTATAATTCAGCTAAGTACCGGTTATTATCGCTAAAATGTGTGAATAATATTCAATAAATATCGCTAAATTGATACATGCGTCGACCAGGAAACCTGCTGGCGGTAATAGTATCAAAACGCTTTGACAGTAATATCGGGCTAAATAATCTGTTTCTACTCGTGCTATCTTACTTAAGCGATGTCGAGATGTTAAGCGTATTCGTCTTGGATGCTGTACGTTACTTCTCATTAGTTCAACTTTACTTTGTATCATACTGTATGTATAGGAAGATACAGTCTCATTTAATCTAATCATATCTCCTGTATTATTCGTGATCCCTTGGAGGTTAACTAAAAATTCAGACTTTTGTAGTCTAGCAGAATAGTACAACATGCAGAGCAAGATTTGGCGGAAATCACTAAGAAATTAATAGTTATCCCAATTACGAGGGACGTCCTTTATGTTTTTATAAACGACCACTAGGTGGCATTATTGAGAAATATCATTACTGTTTTGGGAATATTAATTTAATTTGTTATTGTGAAAACAATACCCAACTTAGAAATTGAGCAAGCAGTTTGTTTACCAAAAGAATAGAAATTTCAGGTGAACATTTTGGTTCGATCGTTTTGTACGATTTTATTAAAAGACTAACTTTACAACAATACACACAAATCGCTTCGTTCAACTTTTGGTAATAAAGCACCATCAGCAAAAGTTTTTGATTGTGTCATCGTCGTGTGTTCCTTAGTGATGAAATAGGTGAAGGTTGACCAACATCGATGCTGTTCGCAACCTGATTTACGAAGATCGACATGTTACTAAGAGTGAAATGGAGGCGTTCTTAACCATATCGAAGACTGCAATATATTCGGTTTTATATGAGCATTTAGATGTCAAAAAGATCTGTTCCCGATAGATTCTGCCTAATTTAACCGACCCTTAAAAAAGGCTCGTATTAATTGATGTAAGAAAAAGCTAAAAAAGTCGACCGAGAAATTGCAAAATCCGTATATAGAAACGTAACTGGTAACATTTATATACATATACAGTAAATGCTCCACTCGCGGACGCTTGTTATAAACTGCCATTCCTGATAATCGGACAAATGTTCTATACACAGGTGTTTTGTTACGTTCTTAGTACAAATTACTATCCGATAAACAGACGCTTTAACGGACAGACGCGGACACTGTATTTCTATATATGTATTTCGTGCAAAACATCTCTCATAAGCGGACACAAAACACGTTCTAAGTATGTAATACCGAAGAAAGAATCGTAATAAATCCGGTGTTCGTCTTTTTACATAGTCGTATGCACATTGTGTGTCACATATCGCAATGATTCGGTGATTCCCCTTTTACACACTCTTATGCGTAGTGCGTGCCACAAGTCGCAGTTAACGCGGTAATTCTCCTTCTTACAAGCTATTATCCTCAGTGTACGTGTTGTCTATTTTGCTCTTGCTGTTTTTACTCGTTTTGGATCAATCACACGTCTATATATTAGAACGGCACTACGAAAATATATATTTAAAGAAAACTGTTCAGTTCGTGAACTAGCGAAAAGGTAAGGAAGGTATTTTATTTAGGAAACATAAGCAATTTTCCGCATTTGTAAATATTTTAGCAAAGGTTCAATATCGGAGAAACAGGAATTTCAAAAAATAAAGAAAATATATGTCGCAAATGGCAGTATAAATATTCACCGGAAGAAAGGTTTTCCTAAACCTGAAGGTTCTAGTATAGACAAAATGATTGGTTCGCAAAGACTAGAAGTCAGAAGATTCCCTGCACCGATAGTAAAGGCCAAGGCAAGAGAAATAGCTTAACAAATAGGATACCCTACATTTTCTGCGTCAGATGGATGGCTACAAAAATGGCATAGAAGACATAACATTACTTTGAAACGTATAGCTGGCGAAGCTTTAGATGTAGTTCAGGTAGACGTCGACCAGTTTAAGGCAAAGATTCCACCTAAATATATTGCTTGGATATCCACCAGAGGATATTTACAATGCTGATGAGAGTGGGTTATTCTTCCGTGCTTTAACAGATAAATGTTTCGGATTGAAATCTAACAAATGTATTCGTGGTAAACTGTCGAATCAAAGACTTACTATTTTGTTTTGTGTAAACATGGCAGGGGAAAGAGAGATGTTGTTAGTTATAGGTAAAGCGGTTCGTCCTCGAGCAATTAAAAATCTGTTAATTAAAGACCTATCAGCAAATTGGAAATCCAACAGAAAGGCATGGATGACGCGAGGTCTCGCGCCTGAATGGTTGCAGCAATTTGATAAGAAAATGATATCATAGGGATGAAAAGTTCTTTTGTTCTTGGATAATGCAGCATCTCATCCTAGAGATTTGAATTTAACGAATGTTAATATATTTTTCTTACCTGAAAACACAACTGCAGTACGCCAATCCTTGGTTGAGAACATAATCCAAAATTTCGAGGTTTATTGCAGACACTTTATTTGAAAGCACACATTATCAAAAATTGATGCAGTCAATTCAGCATTACAGCTGGCAAGATGTATTAATGTACGTGAGGCTTTATACTTCATTAATGCTGCGTGGAATAAAGTTGAAGCAGCGACTATTAAAAATTGCTTTCGTAAAGCAGCGTTAGTAAGAAACAATTGTATCCTCTCAGGATTTGATACCGATGATGAACTATCATTGCTAACATTTTTAAATCTACTAAACGGGTTCGCCCAATTAAGTGATACAAATTTTTATATATCGATGAAGCTGTCCCCACTGAAAGCCAAAGTGTGTTTAGTCTTACACCTCTTCCTTCCTGGCATTCGCAGAAAACATGTTGTAAAGTTTCGTCTTTCTTGCAACAACCCCTATAGATAGCATCTTCCTAGATTTTTATGGTGTAGAAAAGTTTGTTAAGCGTGCAGTGTCCTATCAACGGGCTTGGTGCATTACCAATTTTGTTTCTACTTATTCGCAACAGTCTTACTTCGTACTTAACTGATAATTTCACATGTAGTTTCGGTCCTTAGAAGCATCCTCTTTAACCTTCATCACCTATCTCGATGTTTCGGTATCTACCATGCCTACACTCTATTGAGTCCCAAGGACATTAGTGCATCCTTCTTTTCCTCAACAGTCTTTGATAGTACTCCAATATTTCCAGTCAGTTTGAAATGATTTTATTACAATTAAGATTTAACTAGGCATCAAATAAGCTTCATTTTCCCAACAGAAACTCGTAACAAAATTATTGTAGATTTTTGTGTCTACCGTAATTCACGTGAATAAACATTTTAACACAGACGACAATCTAATACGAAGATTTTATTTACGACATTATTAAACCTTCTGATTGTTGTCTGCATTCTAAGCAACCTCGTTTAAAATTTATTGAAATTTCTGCATTCATTTGGTCATAATTAGCAGACACTTAACTTACTCATTTTTTCAACGGATCTATAACGCTGGTAATTTACATAATTTAAACATCCAGATTACCAGTCAAGGTTGAATAAATTAGCAGTGACTAGTATGCTGTTCTATATATATTGACGTGAATTATTAGAATCTTAACGCGTGAATATACATACATAGAAGTACCGATTGCTATAACTCGGTCGTATTGGCACAACACAGTCTGACCTAATATTTTTAGCAGGCTATTGTGAAAATTTGTTGCACCTATTAGCGCGCTGGAATGAATGGAAAAGTTACTTTCGTTTTCGCGAAATGCGTTTCGGACGTTCAATTTTGTAAAGTAAACAATTATGACATGATAACATTTAAGTATTTCGTGGTTGATTCTAATTCGTTTTTAAAAATGTCGGAAGACCTTGGTACGATATTAAGCGCTGAATAGGCAAAAAATGAAGATGAAAAAGCAAAGATGTATGGAAATTGATACTATGAAAAAGAGGTGATAAATATATTCAGACTAAACATTCTAGACGTAATAACGAACGTTACACAAAAAATTTGGCAGTTGCAGCTTGTGAGAAGTGTTGCGTTTACCTTTATAATATTCATTTTTGACGTCAATGGACGTACATCGACCAAAAAACGTTGCATAGTGACGCATTGGAAATAACGTGTGCGCCTTATTGATATTCAAAACCGCAGATATTTGATATAGTTTCTTAAATGTGACTAATTCTGGTCGTATTCAGGTTAATTACGTTAGACAGGAACAGATACAATATTATTGCACAACTGCTATATAACTTGGTATTTTCAATTAATTGAATTGAAAAGTAAAAGTGTATCAAAAAGTATAAAGGAAACGCATAAAACTGAAAAAATGAATGTTCAGAAATGGTAATAATGAATTTGGGACGCTCGTTAGCAGCCAAAACATTTGATCTTGTAAGAACTAACATGCTAATGATAGAATTAATTGGTACTTCTCATGCTCAATTTAGTTAATCTAAGTTGTATTTTTTAAACTTAGTTTATGTTATTTCACACTGGCAGAGGCATTCACGATAAGAAGAAGACGCTAATGTTAGAGATAAAAAATAATGAAAGTGAAAGAAATCTTTAGTTTTATTTCACAATTTAACAAATGTCCTTTTATTGGAATTTATTGGAACTTATATGTACTTATTTGCGAAACAAATGGTAGCATTCACTTTTTGAAAGACATTCGTAGATTCGAAGTGATTCGTGATCTAGAAAGAAAAATGAAGAGGCCCTGTGAAGACCGTGGTTATTGTAAGGAACACTTGGATCACCCCATCAACTCTACTCGATATTGAATTTAAGATGCAAGGAAGCTGATGATAAGGCCCACAGGAACCAGTTCAACCTCACTACAGGGAACGAGAGACCTTCGTTCGCCAATGAAGGCAAAGGTTGTTATTCATTAAATATAACATGAAGGAAACGACTGAGACTATCATCTGCTAGCTCTCAAAATATATTATTCAGGCATGGGCAACCTTTTTTGTAGAAGTTTTATGCTGTGAGTAATCTTGAAAAATATACATTTTTGTAGTATCCTTATGATGCATTATGAATTAAGTTTAGACGGGCCGTGCTAATATGCAACGAAAAGAATTCAGTAGCGGGCCGGACAAACCTTACTCGAGGGCCGCATGTGGCCCGCGGGCCGGAGGTTGCCCATACCTAATGTAGAATAAGTAATATTCAAACTTCATGTGTACATTACTCTTTTATGTTATTTACGTTAACGATGACAACTTGGGTGTCAAAGAATATACATACTTGAATATTCATGCGCCTAGTGTTTAGAATAAAAGTACAAAAACACCAATAACTGAGAAGATCCATTAATGATGAACATTCGAGGATAAGACTTCAACCAATGAGGGTGGAAAGACAAATGCAGAAATATGAAACTCTTGAAAGCGATACATGTTCAGCTCATTTTTTTACTGAAATGTGAAGAATTATTGCTAAAACTCTAAACATTATGGATCACTGGGAAATTCGCGTGATACATTTAGTGTTGGGTTATCAACCACTAGATAATGAAGTTGACATATTTACGTATATAGACAACTCCCAGAAAACTGCGATATAATTACATTTCTACTAATGATTTACCACAAGAATCTTAGAGGAAGTCGTTTCACGTCGGAAAGGTATGAAGTTTAGGGCAAAGTTCGGTGAGAAAGCTAAGCAGGGGCAATGACCAGGAGGTAATGTTTAAGCAAGAGAATGCAGTCGTTAAATTCATCCTTGCGAAACTTTATCATAATTTAGATTGCGGTTCTTCTATTGTACTTATATTTTGTTGCCATAATCTAATAAACAAAATTTATACAATTAGGTTCTTTTCGTCAGGTTGACCATCTTTCCTTGGCTTTTGCCGTAGATAGCCAATTGAGCTTCATTTTACTGTTTTATAAAAACGTAAAGAGAACATAAAACATAGAATTGTGAAAATTATCCTGAAGGCAAATTTAAACGTGCCGTATAAGTTCTAAGCAATGGGTAAAACTGGAAAATGGGTGTAAAGATCAACCTTTGATATCTCTACCATCTGTAATGTAATGCATCGATGTGTAGCGGAATTTGATGCTACGTTTATAGAATCCTTCCGCCCATCTACCACTTCTTAGTGATGGGTTTTCCATAAGTGGCGCTTAAAAAACCTATTATGTTCCTAAAAATGTTCGAAAAAGAAAAAGTAGATCTAACAAAGGGAACGTCAAGGTTGTGAATAACGGATTTTGATGTGTTTCGAATATGTTATAGAGGCACCTCCCACGAATATCTTGCTACCAGCTTTTGTAGCCATTCGGCCTAGTTCTCGAGAAAATTGCGAAAATTTTCCTAGCGGACTTTATATACCATTAATCTTAATAAGTTTGTAAAGAAGTGAGTATAGTGCAGTGGTTAAGTTCCAGACCTGCTACGCTGGCGATCCGTGTTCAAATCCTGCTCTTGTATTTTTTTCGCAATCTCATTGCATATGATATTAACAAATATATTTAATTTCATGCAAAATTGTTCAAAAATAATAGTTCTCGCCAGGGTAATTTTATTAATAAAATGATGATATTTTAAATCGCTTAAGAAAATTAAAGGTGTTTTTTTACACAAAAAGATGTATGTAGTTCTTTGTGGGTAAATTCGGCTATTTCTTCAAAAAGAACATTTGGGCGTTTAGAATCAAAATTATTTGACTCTTTTTCTTTAAATGCTTCGGCCATTTTTTACTTTTTGCTCGACAGAAATTAAATCATCAAAAAATACCAAACCGACTGCTTCTTCGGTGAGATACCATAAATGCCGACAAGAATCCTTTGATTCAGCTTTTGACATGTTTTCACTTATTTTATTATAAAAATAAAGGTTGCTTAAAAACATCAAGTCCTAGCCGGATGCTTTGTAGGCAAAAGGAGCATTACAATACGCTTTTATCTATATCTTTAAAATAAATATACAAATATCCTTCAATCCTTGCAATTCCGCGCGAGTCCATTTTAGTTTAAAATATAAAAATAGTTTAAATTATGATCACTAGTGATAGAACGATTGAATTATAACATTGGATTGTGAATTTTAAAATACACACCATGCTACACATTTGCTTCCGATTAATTTTATTAATAAAGTTAGTATGGCGAAAAGTATTTTTGAACAATTTTACATGAAATTAAATATATTTGTTAATATCATATGCAATAAGATTGAGAAAAAAACTACAAGAGCAGGATTTGAACACGGATCGCCAGCGTAATATGCCTGAAACTTAACCACTGCTCTACAAACTTATTAAAATTAACGGTATATAAAGTCCGTTAGGAAAACTTTCGCAATTTTCTCGAGAACTACGCCGAATGGCTACAAAAGCTGGTAGCAGTATACTCGTGGGAGGTGCCTCAATAACATATTCGAAACACATCAAAATCCATTATTCACAACCTTGACGTTCCCCTTGTAAACCTATACGATTGGTAAGGACCAGATAGTACGTTTGCAGAAAATGATGAAAATGGGTTGGTGTTGCACACTGAAAAGGGCTAGATATGTGGTTCCTTTGTGACGAAATGCATCCCGAAGATTCAGGGATCGTAGAAGATAAAGATTTAGTATAGAATGCGGTAACCTTTACATCTGTACTGTTCTAAAAGCGATGCAGATCTAGAAAAGATATTCCAATTTTGCTATAACATTGTTTCTACATATATAATCATCAGTGACTCTTTCTTAGAAGGCGATCATTATAAAATTTATAACGCTTGGCGAAATTTTAGCGGTCGTGACGATATCCTTATCTTCGACTTCTTCCCTACTTCATATCTGCACCTCAACAAAAAAAATCGAAATCCATGGATGATAACATGTAAGAAGACGTTTTCCGCTACGTAGATCGAAGTCGATACAAACACGTATCCCATACATCCAGGCATTGGTCGGGTAAGGTACATACGTGAGTTCGAGCTGGAGTTCTAATATTTGCGATAAGCATCGTTCAGTTCCGCCCTGTGGCGGGCGTTTAGTGAAATCTCTGTAATTCCGCACTTATGCATTACTTAAAAGGAGAAGATAATCACGACTCTTTTGAGGGGCGTTCTTTCCGCTAATAACACGTATCCGCCGAAAAGGATATGGTTCATTTTCAGAGCGAATATTCGACTTTTTATGGATTCCGCTTATATGCGTCGATATAATTATTGGAGGAAAGGATTGGGAGCAACGATATGAAGGGTTAATGTAAGAATAATAGCTGTAAGCTGATTTGCGTTACTACTACCACCTAGGATTTATGTATATTCATATGTATGTACATATGTGTCGATTAAGTTCATTAAGGCTATTAGTACTCTGGAATTCTTAACTGGTATATAGTCTATGCACTGTCACTAAATCATGTCCTTACAATTAAAAAACATGAATTCTTCCATACACGATTAAGAAAATAGTTTCTAGCACATACTAACCTCTCTATTTTACCATATCTGGTATCACTGAAAGTACAGTCGTGACCTTTAGAGCGTCCTCGCTTTAATTGCCCTTATCAATGTGGATCATCTCCGCCGGTGAATAGGCGAACAATTCAATGCTCCGGATACTACGAAATACACACATGGCATGAAACAACGCGGGTTTGCGTAATTTCGCATAATGTAATCATATATCTAACCGTCTTCCATTATTCTGTTCGTTTTTCAATTGAATCGGAGCAATCGCGCCTAGTTTTGCTATAGTTCGAAGTTAGGACAAGTTAGACAGAATTATTGTTCTATTTGGAATACATAAGCAATAACAATTATGAGACCTAGTGCAGCACCGTAGTACTATAGTTTACATGCAATATATGTTTTTGGGGAGATTTAAACTAGTTGTCACATACTGACGGCTTTACTTCATTGCTAAGTGAAGCGCTTAGTTACGTACAATTCAAGGTTTCCGTAATACACGCGTCAGAATGTAAGGGCCTAATAGAAAATCAAAAAATACCTCATCAAATTCAGAAAAAAGCACAGACACGCACCACTCGCTTGGATGTTATCGATATGATTTTTAGGTATCAGGCCTTCAAAGCACACAAAGATGGACAGTTTTAGAAATTATTACAAAGCACAGATCGCCGAATCATAAATGTTGTTATCATCTAATGAAGATAACTAATAAGGTAACACCGGAAACCCGAAAATTCTAATTTTGGTGAAACTGTACAGTACCTTGCTATAAGAACGATTCTTTTAGCGGCCGAATCCCCGGATTTCGGGGTACAGCCTCCTCCAAAAATTTGCACGATTTTTTAAATTTTGTAAATATCTCGGAAACTATCAAAGATATCTTTAGTTTTCTAAAATATAAGTTGAAGTGCATTACATAGTCTTAAGGACGGAACAAATTATTTTAGAAAAATTAAATAACGGGCGACCGGGCGACCGGGCGAGCTCTACACCTCGTTTTTTCCGAAAATAATTTGCGCCATCCTTTAGACTATGTAATGCACTTCAAATTATATTTTAAAAACAGAAACATATCTGATTCTGTCTGTGCAGTTTCATCGAAATCAGAATTTTTGGGTTGCCGGTGTTCCCTTGTAAGTTATCTAACTTTTTGGTATTTCACGGGTAGATAATTGAAATAGATTTCCATGTAGAACAAATACAATATAGCGAAAAAATAGAAATGCTTAGGGGATACAATCAAAATTTTAAGAATTTTATTGCTAAAAAAACGGTAAAATGAAGTAAGTTTGGCTTCACAAGACTAGAGCACAAAAGAAAACCTGAAGTCTATATATTTTGTATACAGATTTCAATAGGATCTGAAATATCTGCACTGATAATAAAATCAAAGTAAACAAAAATATATTTTTAGAAAAACTGTAAAGTAACTTAGAAACTTGGCCGGTATAATGCTTATTCAAAGAAGAGAAAGAAAAGAAGAACACAGGAAAGGACAGAAATCTACAAATCTATATTAATTCATTTCTGAGCCGACAGTCATTTATGTTTTTCAAGAAGCTGCAAGCATATAACAAACATAAAAGTATGTACCATGTAACGACACTTGCATAAAAATGTAAAATTATGTAGAAATGTGTACGTAGATATTTAATTTTTTTGCTATTTGCACGTTATAGTTGTACATGAATTTAGTATTTGCTACCGTGGACAACAAGAGGGACCAATCAATCACATTGAAGAAATTATAAATTCAATGTTGCTTAAGCACAAAATAAAGCACCAGACTATAAGATGGGGTAGAGGAAGTAGTTTTACGAAGCACGTGTTAAGAATTGGATATGTAACAGAGAACGATCATGACAACATGGGTGAAGCAAGAAGAGCAACAAATGCAAATGTATACTGCTGCTCCTGGGAATCAATCCAGCGTTGCTTATAAATAAACGTACGTAAGCGATAGAGGGAAAGAACGCTTATTATTTCCCTTAGGCTTTCCCAACCCGAGTAGCTACCTTATTCGTATTAGCTAGTAAGTTAACGTGTCACAAGAGTAACACCTTACTGCGCTACTCGCGAGTGTTGGAGTGTCGTGACTCGTGAGTATCTGGAATTCCCCACGCTATAAAACGAGTGGGGGTGACTAAGGGTAAGCAAGCACCAACTACAGTAAAAGCAAGATAATCGATGTAATTTTCGAGCTACAACAAATAATTTCTACAAGGCTTTTTATACGTTGTTTTCAATTCCATTCACTACTCCTTTTTAAATAATATAAATATAAAAGACCATAGTTACAAATTTATGTTTATTGACGCAATTATTTGTTTTAATACTTGAACGTATTCTAAAGTCTATTTTGTGTCTGAGCGACGTTCCATTAATTCGTTTTAGGGGAGCGTGGGAACCACTAAAAAGTGGTCGGGCTGGTTGTTCAAAGTGGTGCATAAAATCCACTGAGTCTGGTAATTACACTGTCCTTTGAATCATTAATAACAAATTACTTGGGACGAGCTAAGCGCTTAAGAGCTTTGAAGCCGGCTGAAAGATAATAATTATCTTACCAAACCAAATCAATCATAATAATTGTGGTTGGCCGAATTGCCTTAAATCTCAATTACTAAAACTAAAGGCAACTTTTACAACGATGAACCAACTCTAGAAAATTTTAGGCGGGGACTAATGAAGTTACTGGAGGCACCAGAAAGAAAAAGGATAACTGGTCAAACCAGAAGCTGAAGAGATACCTCTGGCGTAATCAAACCACAGGCAGCAGGTTTCAGCCTTGGATTCTGAACACTACCGCGGATTCACGAAAAATCGATTGGTACAACAAGGATTAAAGAAGAAATGGAATAGGGAAAACAAATTTGCGCTGGTGATAAACCATCAACTCATGAGGCAAGCCAACAGACCCGAAACAGCCACGGTGGTACCACTTTAGCTTGTGGTTTGGCGAGTTTTCCTTTCTGTCTGTAGTAAATTTCTTGTGGGGTAGATACGTTTCAGGGGCGACCAGTTGCTTGTTTTACGTTTATTGATTCAACATTTGACCGAAGGTTGATAATGGCCAATATTCATGGACCCCGTGTTTGATGAGTACCTGGTCTTTGATAGCTGGATTCTGACATTCGAAGTTTTCAACAGCGACAGGTTCTGGGTAAGCTTTAGGTTCAACAATATTCATATGCTGGCAATAGAATTTTTGGTATAACGATCATCGTTTTGTCAATGAATTTTCGCCCTACCGGGATTATTGGAGCTGTCGTCTTTATTCGGTTTTATATTTTCTGGGCGTGCGACTCTTCATAACCTTTGTTAAATTTGGTCGGTGTTGATTTTTGTCTTGCATCTAATAAATTAGCTTTTACCCTTACTACACCAACTTTGGGAAAACCACAAAAAGGGTATCTTGAGCAATAAGTTATCATTCTCACTGACGAAAACGAAGGAAAGATAGTGTAATTGGAGCAACTTGGTTAATAGTGCCTTAAAGATCATATTCCTTTCCTTTGTATTCCCCATTGCGGATGACCATTTCCTGGGGAAATCCACATTAGAAGTTTTTCTGAAGTTGGCATTGTAAAGGTAAAAGCTAATTTATTTCAGTCTCAAACTATAGACATTTCTACTTTTATTATCAAACTAATATTTATTGTAGGCAAAATCAGTTGAAGATTTAACTATAGTCCTTGAAGATATTACAAAAATTCTTGCAGTATTTATTAAATTGAAAAGAAGTATCAAAGTGCCAGAATTTTCCATCCTGGAGAAAGGTATTGTTAGTTTTATTATTATTGAATGAAACTGGATCCTTATCCTTCATATTTAATAACTAAATCTCTGTATATTTGCGGTATAAACTCCCATGTAACAGCTTCACTGTTATAATAACGGCCTTTCCACGGAAGAAAGACGACAAAGCAACCTAGAAACAGCGAAGTGATTTGTATAATTTTCGTGTTTATAGTTTGTATTATCTGTGTCGATCTCTCGAAAACGGCGAGACTCTAGGAGGTAAGCAATGTAGTAAAAGCAACAGTGGAGGTAGGGTACCTACACCAGTATATACCGGGCGACCTCTCTATCTGAATATGTGCATATTTAGTAGAGCACAATCACGGTTTTCTGTCTCATAAGTTTGGCAAGCGTGTAACATCGATCTCAAATCGTTACAAAATTCTCATTTATATTCAACCCCTTCTAAAACAAAAGGCTGCTATCTGGGAAAAGATCGGCTCGCCGAGACTTCCTTATTAGATGCAAACTCTTTTTGAGATTATATAAATTTGGTTCGCGGTACTGATGGTAAAGTACCAAGCGTGTCCCTGCTTATATAATCACTGTCCATTATGGTGATGATGCCGCTTAACCTTTAACGTAGCCGAGATAAAAGTGGTTGCAATACTTAGAAATGATAATCTAGGAGAAATATGCGTATAGTGTTACATTAGAAGGCGTTAGCCCAGTTTTGGGTTTGACTTACTTAAGTGTATAATATAATGTGTCAAGACTATAAATAACGATCTGAGGCTGACCGCAAGAACTATATATCAATATACCGCGAAAACATTGTCCGCTCCAGAAATGTGCAAGGCTTCAATCCGGACAAATAATTTGGATATGATGTCTTCAACTATATTGTACTAATTTTTGCTGTAAAAACGTTTCTTGGCTTTCGCTAAAGGAAATGGCTTTCTTCATTGCTAGCCTATTAGAATATATGATTATGTACACCGTTGGCAAGGTCTTCAACAGTTTCCATGAAGTATTTATGAAAGGATATTCAAACTGCTTCCCTGGAAAAAGAAAGCTGATTGATACATTGATGCAGACAAAACGAAATTACAGGCCTACCAACAAACGAAAGTAAAGAAATGTAAAATATTTTGGAGGCGTTATGCATAACTGCAAGAGTGAATAAAGATGAACAAACTTACAAAATATATAGAGAATATAAGACAAAAATTAACGCAGAAAGGAAAACACGAAATAAAGAATATATTCAACACGCACAAAGTAAACAAAAGTCAATTTAGGAAGTAATAAATAGCGAAAGAAAAAGAGAGCCCGGTAAAGCGAAGTAAACCACGTCAATAGATACAAATAACTTGAATGAATACTTCATCTGTGCAGGTGACTGTGGGGTAGATATAAATACAGCAGAAACAATAAATAACCTTAAAAAGCTGGGTATAAACAACAGCAAATTATTCTATTTCCATCCAGTATTACAAGAAGAACTAAAAAAGAGCATATATGGCATTTCAGTCAATCTATTAAAGGAAATATTTGAAGAAATAATGCAACATCTCCTAAACATAATCTTCAAAAAATATACAAAAATCAGTACCTTTCCTGACATGTTGAAAGTAGGTAAAACACAAAATAAGAGATAAGAACGAGCCTAGTAACTATCGTCCTATATTACCTGGTTTCTCGAAAATCTTCGAAAGCTATTTGGAAGGCAACAAATGTCTCTAAGGAACAGCATGAATATAGGAAAATAAGATCAACAACTACCCGAATACAGACAATAATAGACGTAGTCCTGCAAGCACTAGGCAAGATGGAAAAGCTTCAGTTGACTTGTTGTGATCGTAGTTAAGTTTGTGATACTGTAAACCATATTATCTTGTTGCAGAAACTACAATATTATGGAATAAGGAGAGATCACAGGAACTTATAACATCATATCCATAAAACAGGGAACAGGTAGTGGAATTCGATTTTAAAAGATCAACAAGGATGTCAATAAGAAGCAGAGTGCCACAAGGATCAGTACTGGGTGCCGTACTTAAACAGTACGGCACCCAGTATCCTGCAATACAGTTTATCGGCCAGAGAAGAACGGATTTTCGCAGAAAACACGTCGTTTTTAACAACCTTAGACTCGGGACCAGTATTAACGCGTACGTAAGCAATCCTAGATCAAGCAAAGGGATGATTCCACAACAACCAAATAAGGGTAACACAGAAAAACCTCAACATCTTATGGTTACAGCTTGAAACCAATCATGCCTTGAGAAAATCAAGTACTTAAGTAAGTAATTAAAAATAGACAACACTTACCAGCCAAAGCCACGTCGCCGATTTGGCTCCACAGCTAGCTAGTGCAGTCTATACCACAAAGAGACTCACCATAATCTCCACGCAAGCTGCGGAATTCTGTTGTGGTTTACAACGTTCAAATTTTCAAATTACTATTAGGGCGTTCTGTAATCTGAAACAATATGAAATTTGCAGGCTGTACTTCATACAGGAAAGAATACTTACCCCGCGTTCACTCTACATAATTGCTTCTCGAAAATATGTTCACCAGAATAGGCACAGATTCAGCTTGAAGGGCGATATACATGATTTTAATACAAGATATAAGAACTAACTCAACATTTTGTATCACTAACTGAAAACGACTAAAAATTACATCGACTATTGGGGTACAAAAATATATAATAAGAAGCCACATCTCCATTCTTTGGAACTGGCGACGTTCAGTCTGGCAGTTAAAGAACTGTTGGTGGAAAAAGTCTGGATGAATTTCTGGAATGATTCCTTTTTGATAACACATTTTAACTGTGGAATTTTTGTTGATATTGTTTTTTCTCGATGTGATCGTTAAATCTTTGTTTTAGTACTTTTCATACTTTTTTAGTAATGTGGTTACTACTACAAGTTAATAAATATAAGTATGAATATTTGTGAAAATTTGTGAAAATTTGTGAAAATTTGTCGTCAATCACACGGTGGTTATAGACTACTAAACCGGAAATCCTAGAGCCAAAGAAAGGCAATGATATAAGTAGTGTGTAGAAAAGCTACTAACATCGCGGTAAATGTGCTACGTGCTTCTTCCTGCAGGGTGTCACAAACCAGGAGGGAACTGGAAACCAAAGTTGAGCCTTTGAGACTAACACCATACGAATCAAATTGAATTGGGGAACAGATAACTGACTATTTATCTCCATTTGTCTCAGAGTTGAGGGGTGTGCTTAGGGTTCAAGAAGCAAGTGTTAAGAACAGACGCTGCCAAAATTTGCTGGTTAAAGCAGCGCCACTTAATCACATTTGGGACAATAAAAATGGACTCAAAGCTGTATTTACTAAATTTACGTTGTTCGCCAGTCATTGAAGAAGTCCTGCTGTTCATTCGGCTGTAAGAACGATTCAAAGTTTCGGTTTGGCGACAAAAATCAACAATTCTTATATATAATAACAAATAACTGTATTTACTGTAATAACTTAACACAATAAAAGGGAGAGAATTTGTCAAATATGTTTGTTTCTTAGAACAAATACTACAATGTTGGTTTCAATTGAAACAAATTAAAATCATTAAATGGAGGAACGAGAAAGGATCATTACTTGTCCCATGCACAGATTTTACAAAGCTGAATAATTTTTAATACAAACATTGATTACGTCGAAACTTCTTCATCATCAATTTGTATGAAGTCACTCCTTGGTATCACCTTCTTTAGATGTTATACGTGGTTTAACTTGGGACTTATATGCACAGAGCCTTTGAGGGTTGTAGCCGACACCAGCGTAGGAATATCACTTGGAACGAATAACGAAAAGGTCGCTTTGTTTCTATCGTTACATCTGAATAAATCTTAGGTGCTTGTCTCTCCTTTATTGGGGCATGAGTTGGTAAATGTAATAAAAGCTTCACTGGTTCGAGGAGAACGAATGAATTTTCAAACGCTAAACTCCTGCCACTATCTCAGTTCTTCCTTGAATCATTCCATTGTTCCAACGCACTCGGACGGAGTTTGCCCAATAGGCCAAGGGGTTCGTGAGCAATATCGTTTTATTTGCGGTGATGGTGGTATGAAATCTATAAAACGCGGGTATTAGAGTAAACTGGGCGGTAATGAAAACGGTTACAAATGATAAACAACGCGTTACTTTGGACAGACACTAACATTAAAAAAGAAAATTAAGTTAAGGAACGAAAAATAAAAAAGTGAGTCTGAAGTGTAACAGATGTTCAGAAAGAATTCACAGACAACCCTAAACATGCTATTCTTGCGTTTGCTGCTCACAATCAGTTACAAAAATTCCTCACGTTTGGTTGCTGTGATTGGTTCAGATCACGGGCAGTTCTTCCCCAAAAATAAATGCAAAATTTCTGTATATGAAAAGTTCGATTACCTCTCTCAATACCACGCAAATCATACCTACATCCATCAAGTTTCAATTTAGTTAGCGGTATAAGCATGTATCCGCCTCTTTCTACGCGCCTGTGCATACATCGTAAACATAACGATTATTAGACAAAATAGGGCACTATTAGACCGTGAACATTACTTGATAAATGCGTCGACAAAGATCTCTTAATTAACGAGCAAATATTTCACACGTCGTTTTACTAATACAATCGCCCGCTGTTGTGTAAAGCGTTCCAGGAACGAAAGACCACAATACGAAAACGTTTTTAAATGGAACTCTAGTGTTATAGTTATTGTGACCCGTTCGGTTCAGTACGTGGGTTGATTAGCTCTTTCTCTGCCGGTCGTATTGTAATTGTTGCTGATGACGTCGACAAAAATAATTTTCTCAACATTTCTATTTCTGCGTATGTATGTATGTTCGTTATTTATGAACAAAATTAATTGAGTTGCATGTCAGAGCGACAATTGTTTAATGATATAGTGGCTACGTTAACCGACCAGGCGTTTCGTAATTGTTTAGAACTATCGAGAATATCAGTTCGTGGTCTGATTAATCAATCGATATTGTAGTAGAAGTACATTAAAGGTCGATGGAAAAGAATTTAATCAGAAGCAATGATAAAAAACTGAAAATTGCTTCGTTGGTAATTTTAAACCACCTGTTCCCAAGTATCCGGATGTTTTTCCAGGAAAAGGAATAAATGTCACCAATTCTATTGTATTACGTCCAGTTCGGTATATTCTAAACGCTCCAACACACAAGCGATGTTTTCAAAGTTGTAGGAATTTGGCTATAATTTATTATTTCGCCAATTTTCAACAAAATTACAATGTAGTTTTTCAGTATAATCTCCATTTCATTGTATACATTTATCCCAGCCTGCGATTTTTTGTCTTTTTCTCATCATATTCAAACAACTTCTTCCGAATGTCTGCAACTCATCTATTTATAGCAAGTTTCACCTCATGCAAGCTCTCAAATCGAACAACCTGCAGTAGTTTCTTCAAATTTGAATGAAAGTCACTAGAAGCTGGACCTGTGGAACAGGATGGATGTGGAAGCAAGTCTCAGCGCAATTCTTTTAATATATCCTTCGCTCTCAGGCCGTTTCTTAGACTGAAATGTCTTACTTGAGGTGAAAAATTCAAACATTACAGCTTTATGGTCACACTGCCAACATAAATCATTCATTCAAACTATCCGAACCCGCACTATTAGATGGGAAAAAATGCATAAAAGATTAGTACTGGAATCAGTCTATAAAAAATGGGACAGCAGGTGCATGCAATTTTAGACAGGATTTTTCTGGTTTGTCTAATGTTTATGTTGAGGTGTTGGACCTAATGAAAAACATTGTTTCTACATTCATATGTATATTTTTATACAAACCCTTGTAAGAAGTACTTTGAGATTTTTAACTTTTCGCCTTCGCTTCGTCTGTAATTCGTAACAGGTAGCAGACACAATTCTACCACAACACACATAAGTACCGCACTTCCGTTTTAACAAATATTAAATTGTACAACAGTTAAAGTACATAAACCTTTATCAATGGTACATGTACCCTAAAATTTAATTTTAAGCACATTAGCTATGCATTGTTACAACTATTATTGTGGCCATTCTTTGATTGCTTAATTTCTAGTCTGATGATGCTACTTAAAAATAGCGGAACGTCACCTCAGGTACCATTTTGTTACTATGTAAAATAAATAAAATTACCCTTACCACACCTTTAAAAAAATCAGTGTCAACAGTGTTTTGGTGTGTTCCGCGCGTTCAGTGTGTGATGTTCATTGTGCGGGGCTTTAGTGTTGTACAGTGTTCGTCTTGGGCATTAGCCGGATTTGCTAATGATACTGAATTCCTCCAGTTTTCCACTGAAGGGTGGCAAATTAGTTGCCGAAATACTTATCTGGATTTTTTCCGAAAGTTGTGGTAAGGATAATTTTATTTATTTTATACATTATTTTGGCCGCAGTCTCCTTATTCTTATTTGTATTTTGTTACTGACTAGCTTAAACTAGGACTCAAGAAAGCAGCTTATAGCCCATGTAAGTTGCATACGAAAAAAATTTATAATGAACGAAACTTCCATACAATTTGGAGTTAATCATTTTGGGTTTCTCTTTGGTCGCGAACTCAACTGGAAAGTTCGTATTACTTATTGAGGAGCAATTAGAACAGATAAGCCAAAATAGTATATCGATTATATCTGGCGGGTATTAGACGTACTATTTCTTATAGCTCACTGATCTGATTAAGGGGTTAGACCGGTGTGACCGGCCGACAAAGTAGGTAAGTTTCAAGTGTGGATTGCCAAAGAAATAAGAAAGCTGTACACTTGCACTTTGGTAGTTTAGTTAAGTACACTATGACGATATAAAATATATAGAATCAAAAGAAAATAATAATTTTAATACCACTTATTACCATGTTAGAAAAAGTAATTCTTTTCCGCAGCGTTTATCGGTGTCGATGATTCCGCCATAGCGGAACGTCTGAACCAAAAAACAAAAAATATTAGTTAAATATATTGTACTCCCTAAGCATTGACCGAGCTTTTTCAGGTTTTATTGAAATTTGACTAAATAAAAAATTTTTGAACTTTTGGTTTGATTTTTGGCTGCAATATTGGGAATTAATTTGTTAATATTTTGGAAAATAACAATAATATTGTAAAAATCCTCGGTCAATGCTTAGAGAAAACTATAAGGATAATATAAAACCAAACTTCAAGTTAATCCGTTACGTAAATCCCAAGAAACCTTCGACACCAGTTTGAAAAACGTAGTTTTGAGAAAAACGCATTTAAAGTTTTACAATACATTTTCTTCATTATATAGTGCCAAACTGTTTTGTTTTTATGGTTAATCTGCCATGCCAGCTCCCTAATCGCCATTTCCTGCTTTGTTCTGCCGCCTTAAAATACGACCTTCTTTAGATGCTTCGAACATGCTTGCCTCAGCGATTGAAATGCGTGCTTCGTCCAAGACTTCGCAAATGCTTGCTGTAACCGGCCCGATGACTATATTCGTGGTATTCATCATTAAAAGAATGCTTGAATAACCATGATTGAATACACTGCTAGCAATTTTAACAGCAGTTTTAACGCACCTAGCACTACTAAATGTTATTTTTGGAGCAAAGATCCAAATTAACGCGTCCAGACTCTCGTTGGAATTTTGAGTATAAGCACATGAGCAGCACTCCAACAAATCATTGTTGCTAAGTTTCTTGTAGATAGGAGCGATTGTCTCTATAACATTAGGATGAAGAGCAGATTTGTGAGTATTCACTTAATTTACTTGTCGCCTTTGCCACCTGCCAGGAACACCAAGAATTTGGCCCAGCCGGACAGTTTTTATGTTGGGATTTAACGTCAGTTGACGATTTGTGCTGTAACGTTGCCCATATTGCAGTTTTCATTTCTTCTATTGAATTTTTACGTCCCCTAATAGCAACTTCGTAATACTCAGGCCCACAACAGACTCGTTCTGGGCGCACGGCCAATCTCGAGCGGTTGGCGCGCGAGTACGAGTCTGTTGTAGGCTCCATAAATCAGAAACTAATTAGAATTTATACTTGGGACCTTCAGATCCGTATTCTACAGGCTTCAAACTATTTTTTAAATCAAAGAAAAATTTTCAATTTTTTGAAAATTTTACACCAGTCTAACCCCTTAAGTACGATATTGGAACTCTCCTGCACAGTGAAGCTAATCATTCGAAGCACAAATAAGTTCAAATATGATGCGTCTTATAACTATACTAACTAATGACTATGCAACTATTGGATACGAACATATGAATATGATGAAACCGTTTTTTCATGTATTCGAGCAAAGACAAGATGCTTTTAATACGTATCTCCAGAATAGCTCGGATTTGGTCGAAAGCTTTTACAATTCGGCAGTTTTAGTATCGTCATACATCTACCGACAACATGACTTTAAAACGGGATTTGAAGTGGTAATTGGAAACGTGTTATGTGTTGGAGTAAAGTTGGAACAATTGAATTCAATATTATTGATAGTTGTTAGTATGTCGCTGGATTTAAAACTATTCGTTAACTGGAGTGCTGTGTTCCTGGTTCTATCAGCGATGGGGCGTTTTCAAACCGGATATTGACGTTATTTATATTTATGCCTGAAAACTTCTTAATAGGAAATTACAAGAAAAAGAGTCTGTACAAACTTAGATAGTAAGGCTGGAAGGTGTTTCAGCGCAGATAAGTCGAAGGTTGTGAGGAAGAAACCATAGTGTCACATGAAGCAACACTTTTTACATAATATCCGACCTTTAATTTTTGGATTTCGGCTGCTGAATTGTGAGATGTCTTACAAATTCATTGGTTGTATTTTGATGATGGCTGACTATCCTTTTCCGTTATGATCAAACCATTCTTTGTATTTCTAGCCTGTTATTTTACATGAACAACCTCAGTAGAGTTGGGTAGCCGAGGATCCGATTAAAATGTTCCAATAAAATATTTATAGATCCAATAAACCGGGAGAGGATTATAACTGAGTCATTTGATTTAATAATTATTCCATCCTCGTCGAACGGCGTTCATCCTCGACAATGGTCACAATAAATACCCGCGATAATAACAAGAAATAAGTTTCGCGAAGCGGGCGCTCGATTTAATTCGAATTAATGACCGTATACACCGACGCATGCTCCCGGGCTGTCAACCGGAATGAGCGTGTAGTTACTCCCCGGGCAACAAAGTAAATAAGGATAACGCCACGAATAGTACACATTCAATTGAGCGCTGATTGAGGTCGCTTTGTTCGCGACCGGTATTCAGTCGAGCTCGTTCGCATTAGCCGTCACAATACCGTTTATAAATTCCTAATATTCACTGCTCTTCCTTCAACTCTTCGAGCATCGCTTCTCCCGTTTCTTATGCCCTCGCGGTGGGCGCGGAGCGGGCATCTACAGCTCTTTATCTAGCGTTGGCATCTCCGGCACGGCTATGTGTAAATTACTGCCTTAGATCGGGGACGCCGAGCTCCCGATATAAAAATCTGTGTACGTAATCGTGATTAATAAATGACGAAAACGGTCGTAAATTAGTTTTATTCCTTCCCTTACGTTGGGCACACACGCTATGGCACGATTATACTTATTTGGTATTTTAATTTCATGTCGTACGAATAATTGGTGTAAGCCTGCTCAACTTAAGTCTACATGAAACAGCTGGTGGGAATATATTGTGCTTATGTGGAGGGAAAATCCCAATCAAATGTTTGCCAAGTTGTGCGATAAGAATCAATGAACCGATCCTTCTCTTTAAAAATTGCATGATATGTGTACAGTATCCTATCAAGGTCAGGAAGGTCTAAATTTTATGAAACCAATAATACGGATGTGAAGATTAATTTAAGAGTTTTCTGACAGATTGTGAGATTTTGAACGAATTGGTTTTGACCATCTCAGCCCTCTTTCGATAATCTTGCGCTCGAAAACATTTACTGGACTGTATTACGTAAATACTTTACTCTGTAAATCCTCAAATTACTGTAAAAAGAAGTAAAAGTGTCCACCCAATATTGATTAGGGATTTGCGATTATCTACTCATTTGTACTTGATAGTAATATTATTTACCACCTTTCTGTCGTAGGATTAGAGTTCATGATTCATTCATTGATGAAATGTTGTCCATTCGTACATTACGTACAATGGAAAATACCACTCTGCTGTTATATCATCCACGACCACAATTTCAAATAACACATTTTTTAATTGTAATTAAAGGTAATGATCCATTATGAAACATTAATTATTAAATTTTCCGGACCATACACATTTTATTATTTCTCAGAAACAAGCGCGGATTCCATCGAGATGATCTATATTGATTACCTAATAAACCTACAAATTCGTCGAAATACGTATCATCATCAAGTTGCTTTTAGATCGGAATTTCCGCTTAGTAGACTTGACATCAAACGAAAATTTACATCATTTGATTTACATAGCGCGCTCTCTCCAAAGGTAATTCGTCTAGATGAGGTCGAACATCTCACCTAATGGAATCATCGCACTACAGCGAATTGACATTAGCGAAGTTATTTAGCCTAATTCATTAGCGTTAATTATAGAAATAAACAAGCGCTGCTAACAATTCCTTTTAGGTTATTTCCATGTACCTATTAGTGTTTCCTAGTTGGTAGTTATTCATGTTGCATAAGAAATGACTTCTATTTTACGAGACGATGTGAAAACGTAGTTAATTAAGTTATCTGCGATAGTTAAGTAATTAAAACGAATTATGTCCGCTCTAAATTGCTCAAAAAGGCTGTATCGTAAAATTCTGGATGATTGCTTTGTGGAATTTAATATTATCCTGTTGGTGTTGCTTACTTAACCTTCCTATACTCACGTCAAAATGAAAGACGTATACTATACTATATAAATCGGTCTCACAGACTGTATGCGTGAGTATAGGAAGGTTAATTATCCTATGAATGATGTATGACATGGCGCCCACAATGTCATTAAACTAGTGAAATTTACACGAATCTGGTTTTTGCTAATGTTAAACCTTTCAATACAAAGTTTATAAGAAATAATATACCTTCTCTTTATCCTTAAAAGATTAGTTGCTACCCAATCATGCACAGTCTTTTGTTATGTAGCTTACACTAAGAAATCTGTCTCTACTATGATACTGTTTTTCATTTGCGTGTTGAGAAAGTTAGTTTATTGAAGTAATTAGCAATTTAGCATCATTATGAGTAACAATCATCTCTATTCTCTGGATCATTGCTCAATGAACTATTTCAATTTATCACCTCTCTTCTTTATTATTTTTCGTAATGTCCATCACCATTTGTGAGTTTTGTCTAGTTTTCTCTTCTTGTTTCCCATGCTTCAAAATTGACGTAGCATCTGCGCGGGAGCATATTTCGATATTGAGATAATTGCGAATTGCATTAATATAAATATTGTAACAATAGCTCTCACCAAGCACAGTGTGGCGATCAATACTTCCTCGACTGATATCCAGTCTTTGTAATAATGTATTGTGGTCAATCGAAACGATTACTTTAGTTAAGCCAACCACGAAAATAGAATAGAAAATCCACTTACTATACCTTTATTTGGAAAACCAAATGCACAGCTCGACCGCTAACTACGTTTATCAACATCCTTCGATATTCATATCACATATTCGTCTACAGGGCAAGTTGAAAACATTAGGCATTTGTATATCACTTCTGAATCTGTTGTTCCTGGCTGTTACTCGTCATTGCAGCATAACTAACGTTTTAGCACGAACTGTAAATATTTCTTTGCGCAACTTAGTACTTCAATAAAATTCAAGATGTCTGATTTATATTCTCTGTGTAGGGAAAATTCTGTAATTAAATCTCATTCACACATTCTCATGTCTAGCGTCCAGAGTCTGCAATGTACTTCATTAAAATGGGCCTTTGAATGCAATAGCGGTTCCCTCATTGTCCTATGTATTACATTTTATTCAGTGTAAGCCTGATTGAATGGCAGTGCGGTTCTCTATTTACCTATATTACCTATATTTATCTATTATTATTATTATTATTATTATTATTATTATTATTATTATAGACTCGTGAGTGTTATACCTACGTTTTAGATATTTCCTTTATTCCGAAAAATATGCACCAATTGTTTGGATACCTTTCCTTTCAAAATAATTATCAATTTCCTAGCACAATTTCTATCAATCATATTTAGATAAGATGCATAAGTTCATTAGCTACACAAGTAGCAACGTGGATGATTCCAATTGTAATGAAAATATTTGTGGACATTATTTAGAGTAACCGGTACACCTTGTAATGTTGTATCCCCTTATACTTGGCAAAGAAAGTTTAATAATCGTGTCTCGTATAGAAATATTCTCTGGGTGATACATTGGTCAAAATCGACTTTAGATGTTGCTAAAGCAAAGAAAAGTGAAACTATAATAAGGGTTGATATATAGATTGTCACAAAACTCTGCATTTGTTTCTACATTCCCTTATGTCTCAGATTCGATCTAAACTTCTCCAAAACACCGTGGTTAACTTGAAAATGAATAAATAGGGTAATATATGTATGTATGTAATATCTTCTATATATATAAAAAAGGAGGCGATTTTGGGCCTACGTATGTCGCCGCATCACGCTCAAACGCTTCGACCAATTTCAACCAAACTTATACACAAGGTAGGTGGGACCTATATGGTTTATGTTAAGTTTGGTTGAAATCGGACATGGCATGTTTGCGATAAATAAATTTCAAGATACCATAAATTTATTGTTTTGACTTCTATATAAGGAGGCGATTTTGGGATACGATTTAAATGAATTGAACACATTTATAAATTTGAATTCGCCGACTACGTGTAACATTTCCAAAAATTCTGGAATGGGAAAAGCTTTTCAACAATGCCAATTAATTGTCTGGGATGAATGCACAATGGCACATAAGAAATCAGTAGAAGCATTGGACAGGACTTTGCATGATTTATGCAATACTCAACCAATATTTGGTGGCGCTTTGATATTATTGGCTGGTGATTTCCGTGAAACATTGCCGGTGATTCCCCGTTCAACACCAGCAGATGAAATAAAGGCATGTTTAAAATCATCTCATTTGTGGAGACACCTACAAACACTCACTTTGACTACAAATGTGCGAGTTCAAATACAAAATGATCCATCGGCCGATGCATTTTCTACGCAACTACTGGCGATAGGAAATTGACAAATTGTTACTGATTTTGCCCGATAACTTTTGCAAATTTCGCACCAACAAACCAAGAATTGGTTTCAAGTATTTTTCCAAACATTGCGAAAAATTATCGAAAACACAATTGGTTATCTGAAAGAGCGCTACTGGCTGCGAAAAACAAGGACATTGGTGCATTGAATGCAGATATTTTAGCCCATGTTCCTGGCGAAGTTGTAACATATCAATCAGTTGACACGGTTACAAATCAAGATGACGCTGTTAATTATCCCACAGAATTTTTGAATTTATTGGATTTAACAGATTTTCCACCTCATCGTTTACAATTAAAAGTTGGTGCTCCCATTATTATGCTCCGAAATTTAAATCAGCCTCGATTGTGTAATGGGACCACATTAGCAGTCAAAAGGGTTATGTATAATCTCATTGAAGCAACCATTTTAAAAGGAAAATTTTAAGGGGAAGATGTATTTATTCCGCGTATTCCAATGATTCCACAAGATCTATCTTTTGATTTCGAAAGACTCCAATTTCCGATATGTCTTGCATTTGCTATGACAATAAATAAAGTGCAAGGGCAATCATTGGCATCGTGTGGAATTGATTTGAAATATCCATGCTTCTCACACGGTCAATTATATGTATCGTGTTCACCTGTCGGCAAGCCATCAGTTCTCTTTATTTACACTACAACTCAGGGCAAAACAAAAAACGTCGTTTACGAAAGAGCTCTGCGATAGTTTTAGTTAAAACATAGGATTTATATTGTAAACAAATAGAAATAAAAGTAGAATAAATATAAGCCAAAAATCAACTTTGTTAAAAACCAGTGTGTTTCATTTCTTGTTTTAAAAATTTCTTATTTTGTTTTGCCTGGCAAAGCAGGCACAGGGTCCGCTAGTATTATATATGTATAACACAATAACAAATAGCATAGCAGGAACGCAAAAAATTATTTTAATGTTTCGAATATGGCGTTCTGCTGGGTTTTAATTTTGAAATATCGCTTTAAGCACATATTTCGACCTTCCACATCAATTGTGTTGGAGACTATTAACAAATTCACTACTTGTAAGTTGAATGTGGTGTCTGCATGTCTCCTTAGATCGATACGTATATAAATTAGAAAAAAAAATTTACTTTCTTCAATGAAAGTTAGTAATTTTAGAGGACAATAATTTCAGAGGAGTAAATAAACTCTTGAAGTAATATTTACGTATTTTTGCTCTCCTAACATTCAAACGGCACGCTCATTAATAAATATGAGGATTTTTATTCATTTCTTGGCAATTCTTCTTCAAGCTACTATACGATCTATGATGTCACCAACCACTAGATTTAATTATAATTTTATATTTTTCTTGAAATAAAACTGACTCATTCCTGCAAATTCTATTACCTGATGCACATAAATATACATACCTATGTGTGTGTATTTATATAACTACACCACTCCAAGAGTTGCTTTGCATAACCACTGAATCTATGGTAATGCGAGTAATTAGCATTACTTGTAACACGCTAATGCAATCACTCACGGGGAAAAATGTAAATATCATGATAGAAACTAAGTAATTCGTGCAATAAAGATATCTTCAATTGACAATTGAAGAGGGGAAGTTGCAAAGGAGCATAATGCCAAATCTTCACTTTTCGAGATATTAACATAAACGGGTGATATGTATCTCCCTACAAAAGTGTCATGTCCCATCTCAATTTTTAAACCGCTTGTGTCCACCAAAAATTGGCATTATCGTTATCACCAAGCGAGTTACTGTAGAAAGATGCCAAACGCTATTCTGACATATTTGTCTTAATTTCCACGTGTTTCTTGCACTTTCCGCTATGAATCGTATTGTAAAAGAACGAAGGAAGGAAGGAAGGAACTGAGAGGCTTATAAAACCAGAAGAAACCAAGATAAGCCACCAAAGTTACGGCTAAATGGGGTTAAGTTTTCGGTTTATGTAATCTGATTTAAAAATTATACAACCAAAATGCCAAATCCCAAGGCACATATTTAATGGGGCGTATCCAATTGCTCGTTATTAAAAGATGGATACAAAGCAATTATGCAACACCAAAGTAAAATAACGGACAGATCATTCTGGCTTACACCCTTTCGAATGAGGAAGGAATTTCATCCATACTTGCAGGAAAACATTTTTGGCAACGTTCTGTATCACAAGGAAACGAGTAGATGTACTTATCGCCAAAAAAGGAAAAGAATGACAACCAAAAAACAATAGAATGTGGTCGCCTTCTTGTCAAAATTCACATCAATTCTATGCCAAGAGATGTTGGATATTACACGCGCACGAAATCTGATGAAGAATATTTTATTCCCAATTTAAACATCAATATGTTAATCAAAGCACTCCAGAACAAGCGCTTGGATTCAGCAATAACATACAACTTTTGTAGTGAAATATTCAACAAATGCTTTCCGAATTTATCCTTTCGTTGCCAAAGAATGGACAGTTGTTTTACGTGTGACAGACTAAACTGCGAAATCAAAGTAAATATCACAACAAATAAAGACGTTGAAGTCGAGTTGGAACTGCATCAGCAGAAGATTGAGGGAAACCAGAGATCCACTAAAACTAAATAAAATTTACTCGCAAGAACCTGGAAGCAATGTTTGCTGTATATCGATGGATTTAGACCAGATCATATTTGTTTCAACTCTTGTGTTTTCGTGTAGGTTTTACTTATCGGAGCTATCTTGTTATAATTTCAGGATTTTCATAGCGGACTGTCTATGGGATGAAGGATTAGCGGATAGAGGTGTGTATGAAAATAGGCATTTTATTTGCTTCATTTATTGAACGAAGATAGCACGAACAGACAGAATTTGATAATGTGGTGCAAAAACTGTGATGATCAGAATAAACACAAATATGTTTTATTTGTTTTAATCTTTCTGGCCGTCAATATATTATTTGAAATTACATAACTTAGATTTCTATTAAGTGGACACAGCTTCATGCCAATTGACTGTAATTTTGCCCTAATAGGAAAACGAAGGTTTGTTGTCATTAAATCAGAAAGATATAATTTGTTGTTTAACGTAAGAAAACAAAATCCAGCAGGCATTAAAACCAATCCATTATCTTCTGGACCATGGAACCAAGCCAACATTTTGAAGAAAGGAAAAGCTTTAAATTCTTTGCACAGATCAGAGTTACGTGTTACATTGGATCCTGAAAGTAATGCTTAGGATATGCAATACATGAGGAAAAAAGCCTCATTTCTATGACACCTTATCTACAAGACCCGCAACATCAGCAATCAGCACAAAAATTTGTCAGAAGTTGATGCGATGGTCGAGGCGACTTAGCAAGGAGCATGTACCCAATAAATTTTGCGCAAATTTCTTATCAAGAAACTCTTGACACTGAACACATTTCTATTGCTTTTTCCTTATTTTAATGTACGTTTGCTACGCGTGTGGCGTAATGCGCAGAAATTAAATTTTGAGGCCACTCAAACAACGTGAAAGGCAAAAGGGATCAACAAAACAAAAAAGATAATGGATAGTATAACCTTCCGCGGTTGATCTACGTTCCTGTTGGAAAAGTCCCAAAAGTTCATTCGGGCGGCCGGACTAGTCAGGGAGACGGGGGTAGGTCCCGAAAACTAATCAGATTGAAAAGAGGGCGCCACCACGTTACGGCCTCTCGCCCGGGACTCCCAAACGCGGAAGGGTGTGTGGAGCAGGAACTCACCAAATAAATTCAAACAAAAAAACTCGATATATGCTATTAATTCCTCCGACGTCGTTTATTTTAAAATATAGCCAATCAGACAACAACAAAAAATTGAAACAAATGGCGTTCTTACAAGATAAACGTTATACTGTGAGAAAATTGGAGGATTAGTTTCCCCGTTTACAAGAAAAGTAAAATAAAAGGAGAGGGAAGGAAAGGGGAAAAATTACGTAGGCGAAGCTGGTACTTAGCTGCGTGACGCTGTGAGACGCTGCGAGACGGTTGTAACGGGTAGCTTCTCCTCACCCTCGACACGGCCAGTCTCCCCAAAATAAAAAAAGGAAAAAGAAAGGCCTAAGATCTTGGGCGGCTAAAAGTTATACTCCCCGCACGTGGTTTCAACAGGTTATAATCCCCATTGGGGTATAATTCTTGCAAATCCACCAATAATTCTAATTTCCTCCAAAATTTTGCGATCGTAATTCCTTTATCCGAAATAAATTTCGACGAATTCCTCACCACCAATATACGATCCTTGCTATACTATCAACGGAAAAACGGCGAGCGAGTGGGACGAGAACGCCAAAACAGACCTATACATATATAAGCTCGGTATCAAGCAAAAACCAAAAATCCCAGGACTGTTGATTGAAAAGGAAAAGAAAGCACAAAACGGAAGAGAATCATCAACAACCAGAAATACGACGTCAAACTAAACTTTCACAAATTAAACAAGAAGTTAAGAGCAAATTAAAATAAAATTACAGATTCCGACAACAACAAAGTTCCAGAACCTAGCGCTGTACGTGCCATTAAAAAAAAGAATATCGAGACACCATAAAATCGAGAAATACAGACATGGTCAAAAATAACGTAATACGTTGTTGTCCTTTAATATGCTTGATACGTTATGTACATGTATTAAACACAATGGTACAACCAGTGTGTTCGATAAAATTTGCCTAAGATTTTTTTCTTTAGGTTTGATCAAATTTTTAATGAATAACTCGAAAACATGATATTGACCCTTGGCTCCTTTGTAATTTCCACTTTTGAATTGCTCTAGATCAAACAGAGTAACGAAGGTGACGACATATGTAACTAAATATTTAAACTAACATGTTGAGCCATTTATGGAGATACATCCATATACTCTATCTTCTTCAATGTTTTTACCCTGTAAGGTTATACGAGGGTTGCCTTTTATATTTCGGGATTAGCGAACAAAAACAAATATTAATCATCGAAAACCACTTTATTGTTTTTCAAAGTATTCCCCATGAAGATCTATACACTTTTGCATGCGTTTGAACCAATTGTCGAAGCACTTTTGCCACTCTGATTGAGGTATCTCCAAAACATGCATTCTGAATGCAGCAACCGCTTCTTCAGGTATCGAAAAACGTTGACCTCTCAGTTTGTTTTTTACGTCCGGGAATAAAAACAAGTCATTCGGTGCCAAGTAAGGGCTATACGGCGGATGACTCATCAAATCGATGTTTTGGGTTCTCAAAAATGCAGTTGTTTGAGCCGATGTGTGAGAGCTCGCATTGTCGTGGTGAAGAGTGATCCGTCTTCGGCGGTTGGTTTTCCTGATTTCTTGGAAGACAACTGGCAAACAAATGGTTGTGTACCACTCAGAATTGACTGTTCTGCGTTGTTCTAGTGGTACGGTTGCGACATGTCCAGTTTTTCCGAAAAACAGGCGACCATTTGCTTGGAAGTGCTTCGTGCGCGAACAACTTTTATTGGATTTGGTTCATCTTGAAACATCCATACAGTCGACTGCTGTTTACTTTCGGGCTCATACGCGTAAATCCACGATTCATCACCTGTCACGATCTCATAGACGTGTTTCCAAGCACCGCGATCGTATTTTTAGCATTTCCTTCTACCAATCGACACGAGCCTTTTTTGAGCGATTGACAAATTGTGTGGGATCCAACGCGAACAATTTTTTTTGACAGTCAAATGTTTATGCAATATTGAATGTATGCTGGTCCCACTAATGCCTAAGGTTGTCTCAATCTCACAATAGGTCACATGACGATCTTGCAATATCAGTTCGCGCACAGCATCAATGGTTTTCGGAACAACAACTGATTTTGGACGACCTTCACGAAATTCGTCTTGGAGTGAACTACGACCACGATTGAATTCACCATACCATCGATAAACACTGGTCCTTGATGGAGCTTCATCGCCAAAAATTGAATTAAGTTCATCCATCCACTGTTGCTGAGTTAATCCACGTCGAAAATTGTAAAAAATAATCGCACGAAAATGTTCACGATTTAATTCCATTTTTGAGCCGAGATGAATCTTTTAAGCTACTGTAAACAACACAAATAGCGCTCGGATGTCAAAACGTTCTGAGTACGTATAACCCCAAAAATGTCCAACTTTACGATAGAGCTGTCAGTTGCCAGATTGCAACACTAGCGTTGCCAAATCCCGAAACATAAAGGGCAACCCTCGCAGCCTTATTGGATTCTTCAAAGTAGTACATCAGGTTACTAAATAAACTACCACGTAATTAATTATGGAAATTGAGTAAACTTCGAAGTCAATTTGAAATGTATTTTTGTATTTTCATCATATAGATATGGTAGTTTCTAAGTAAGAGACCATTCTGAGGATAATTTGCATTCCGACAAAATAAGGTGGATTTTAAATAAATAATTCAGAATCGTCTAGAAGTTATTAAATAAATATTTAGTCGGAATCAAGCGAAGCATATTCGAAGCTGCTCTGAGGATCACAACAATTCAAGAAATTGGGTATGATTTCTATAAATAAAACATCTCTGATGACTCAATATTTTAATACTAAAAGACATGGTATACACTTGATATTAGTGCTTATTTAAAAACCACATAACTGAAAAACTGTCAGCGAAAAATATGTATAAACGCAGACGTACATGTTGGGTTGTTATTTAAAATTTAATTACTTCAGTTGCATATTCTAAATTCCCGAGAATACAAACCTTGTCCTCTCGTTAATCGAATGACTCAACCCATTGCATACGACAGGAATATGTCTCATCAGCACTAAACCGCAAAACCACTGAAACGGATATTCAGATCAGTGGATATTGTTTTCTCACGTTGCTAATTGCATGTGTAATCTTCATTGATGGTTGTGTAGTCTCGGATAGGTCCAAAAGTCATCTTTATATTAAGCATCCAGTGCATGGTGGCATTCTTCACGGAATCGTTCTATACTATGAATTTTTTCTTCTACCGGAGTATTCGACGAATTTCGCTCTCTATTAAGCCGGGAATGAATTCCGTTGAAATTAAGTAATTATCGGCTTATGGATTTGTCGTAACGTGCGTATGATATAATGGCAATTAATTATTCTATTTTTATTACACCAAATTGCTGTAGGAAAGTACGTAGTGGTTCATTTCGTTCCGGGAAGTTTGATTTTGGTTTGGTTGTTATGTAACTGAGGCTAGTTTAGTTAAAATTTTGCGTATTCATTAAGAAGTGTTAACTTGATTTTTCCATTGGAGCGGGTTTTTTTATTTCCTATCGTTGTAGAAATAACACGAATTCAGTTGTTCACTTACTTGTGAAATATCCTAGCATCAGGTATTAGAGTCGATTTTGTCCTTTCGCTCGCGCCCAAGTTTCTGCATACTTTTCCAGTCTCTTTCGCAAAAGATCTTTAACATCGTTGCTATATAAGAAATGCGTCTTTAGTGTTGAAATATGAAGGAACTCCGAAAATAAACTGAACGAAAACAACGAACAGGAAAAATACATTTCCAAAACACTGACCTTCGTAATCCATAATATACGAGTATGTGCTATTCATCTCGCAAACTAACACGTAATTTCCCCAAGGATGCAAGACGTGATTCCGTTCAAACACGTCTTCAATTGATTTCATAGTCATCTCGTCTTATACAAGATAATTACTAAGTATTCTGTATTTTACATTGTTTTGGTGAAACTTTCCTCCTACCACGAGGTGAAGATATGTTCTTTGTCAGGACTTCCCAGTTTTCCAGGAAGTCTGACGGAAGCTTCTCTTTGATTCTACGATAACATCGTTGGCTATTGCAATTTGAATATGAATCGCATTGAAACCTATCACACAGGTGTTATTCACCATTCTTACATCATTATCTCTCTTTTACACTTACTAATAATGCCGGTATTACACCTTAACTTCTAAATGCATTCAATAATTTCCATTGTATCTATCTGAAGGTGTTAAAAGTGTAATACAAGTTGTAATGATGAACAGCTTTGTGAAACCAATTTCCGTCTATATTTTAACGCATATATAATTATGAAAACGTAAAATGACAGCTAGTTTTATTAATAATCGTAGTTTGTATTCACTTTCGATCATGATCCGAGACAGGCGTTCGTTTTGTCGTTAGATTGTTATTATTCCATCGTCCCGGTGTTATTTCAGCAATTTCAATCGCTTTTCAATTATTTTCTATTATAGTATGCGCGGTAATATATAGGGATTGATTGTATTCTTGACATTATGCGGAATTATACCAATTACTCGGTTTAATTTCGAAGTGTCAGGTGCGACTTTTTCTGTCGCTAATGTAATTTTAAACGTCCGAACTCGCTTATTTAGTTTGTAATGATAGTTATCGACCGGGAACGAATTGTAGGTGTAGGAAGATGTATTACGGAATCGAAAGGATTTCGAGGATGAATTGTGATAGCAACAATAAATAATTAGATATTTCGTTTCTCACTTTCTCTTGCACTATGGCAAAATAGGGAGGGAAAATTATTACATCTAGCCTCAACATTCGTTGGCGTATTTCAATCTAAAACGTACTTACCATGTTCGGAATTATACATTGTAACTAAAGATTTGTGTACATGTGTAAAGAATTTTTCCAGAAATAATACGTTACATAATAGCTTTAATAAATAGATACTGTATTATAATCTACATTAAACTAATTATTGATAGGGTATAGTTACTGAGATCAGCATTTCTAGATTTACTTGGAAATTTATTGACAGATTAATTACTGCTGTTGTGTGATCAATCTATTTGCAGTGGAATTTTTAATTTTGCATCAGCCATAACATATTCTTTACTATGCATTTTACAAAGGGAATTCCGAGCAGTCAGACATGAATTCTTGTCGTAGAATGATATCTAACAATTGCTATGTTAACACTATTGTGAATGTATCTTGGGTCCGCCTCAAAATTGACAGTAACGGTTGCTTTAACGCCATAAGATACATACTTTATTTCAAGATCGCCTAAACTTAAAATATTTATATTGGTTTCACAACTATTTTGAAAACTGTATATCCGACCTTTATCAGCAATACGTTGAACGATAAAATACTGGTTTTTAAGACTGTTAAGAGCTTCTACAGCTTTAATCTTTTGTCAACAATAAACGAAGAATTAGTAAGTTTACAGGTTACGACTTATCGAAAATCCTTTTTGTAAATTCTCTTTTTGTGTTAAATTTAATCTAAATTAAGGAATATAAAGAAGACCAGCGGCTAACCGTAATTGTTCGAATTAAAGAAAGCGAAGATAACAAACAAAGTTACAAAAATGCTCTTTGACAAGTGTTAACTAAGGTATCGATTATATATATTCAAATCCAGCTTGCGAACCTGTTGGTTCTTGACTTGATAAAAGACTAAACCCACCCCAGCTCTTAAAATTGTAAAAAGCTACAATTTTATCGTTACAGACACATCTTTTAGATCTAGAATATACAGCTTTTCACACGGTTTTCGATCCAACCAAAAAAGTTAACCTTAAACGATCTTGAAAATAAGTAACTTATTACTTCTCCTTAGGGAAACGTGTTGTATCAGAACTGGTGGTGGACTAGAGATATATTTGATGAACACCATCCAATTTCGCTTCAATGCAGCAAAAAGAATTTCTTCTACCAAACAGAGATCCCTTGCCAAATTACGAAGAAAAGCCATCCACGTAACTGTAATGCCAGTGGGACAATTGATACAGTTCAGAGTCAAGGAGCTTTAAAAACACACCGAGTTAGGCCATAAAGAGAAATCTGTGGGTTAATGAGTACCTATATCAGTTTTTCTGAACGGAGCGATATCCGCTCCCTTGTGGGCGTTTTTCCATGTCGGGGACGATTAGCAACAATTTACATTTTGGGAAAGAAACAATTTTCTCTGGCGATATAGTAAAACATTATATTAAGAATAATTAAATACTTTATTCCTTATATCGTCCAATAATTAAACAAATAATATTACAAGTCACTATTCCATTAAATGCAATACGAATTTCTCAGAGTAAAGGGGGCAATACTACTTAACGGTTTTATTGAAGGGGGCGATGATTCGTTGAGGTTGAGAAACACTGATCTATATCATCTACAACCCACAGATACTCGGTAGGAGTAGATTTTCCGACTAGTACTTATTAAATATAATGATGAACGTCAATTTGGACCAGGAGGACGGCTATTCATCAAATAATACGTGGAAGCCGAAGAAGCTCTGGTTTGTCAATTGTAATGGACACAAAACAAACGACGCAGAATGAACATGTGATACATAATGAAAAGCAGGAGATAATAGAGGTAGTATCATCCGCGAAACGTCAAGTGTTTTGCCACGATCGCGGCAATGGCTTGACGCTACTTCTACGTCAGACAGTAGCCGTGAAAGCCTGCATTCGATTATTATACATATTCATTTACATTTTCTGTTTGAACACTATAATTTTCAACTTATAAAATATATCATTACACACATAACCTTGAGCTTTAAAATGTCGTAAAAGTTTGCTATACGTTTCTACCTTATAATTCGTGGTATTTTTGATTATTTCTCTCTCAATCACTCCATCGACTGTTTTCTTTTAATTATCACCGTAACTGATTGATATGTGACTATATTCTTGTAATGATGTAAATGTTTCACTCATTCACCTTTGCCATCAAGAGTTTTTTGTTGATTTACTTACTTAAAGAGTGTCTCGATCAAGTGATGGTTATGAACATTTATTTGGCGAACTCCATCAAAAGTATTCCTACATATCCCTATTTCATTCAAACATTTTTTCTGGATGTAGTTTCCTCTAGAAGTGCAAATGGTAAATAAAACAAACATTTTTATTGTTAGGTTACAAGAGTTATTGACAACCGAATGTATTTGTAGTTATGTCATCTTATACATAGAACTCTCTATCGAAGAAATCGGTCTACCCTGAGAAAACCCGAAGAGGTAATTGGTATACAAAAGTCAAATATTTGTCTTCATGATGGTGATAAGTAAAGGCCGGATAATATGCAGTTTGCATAAATTTGCATATTTGCAAAATATATGCATTTTGTATATTATTTGCATATTTTGTAGTAATTCAGCATATTTGAAGTATCCGAGTTTTATTTATTTATTGGATGTAATTTATTATAGGATAGACATTACTAAAAATATGTCGTGGTTGTAACAAACAAAGATTTAAACAGCCCTCTTTAAATTAAAAATAGCATCCTATGAAGCCTCTTCTCGATACTTTTCCGATAAGCGCTTCCAAAAATTTATTAATGCTGTTCCCATACATCTAGACTGGGACAGAATTCAAGGAAAAGCTAATTCCCTGAAACTTCTAAATAAATACAAAAATACATTTTACCAGAAAATTAGGAGCACAGGTATTTCTTTGTTATTCTTCTTATATATCTGATATTCCGTATTCTGCTGATGATTTTTAAATGAAAATTATTTGTCGAAGCGTTGTGTTGGTTATTTTATTAAATGTCGTTTATTCCGATTGCTTCGCAAACTCTTTACACGTTAGTTTTTTATTATTCCTTTATCTTTTACTAACACTTATCTTATAAGGAAACAACTGATGATGTGAAATTCTTTATGCAGGTTACAAGTGAGAGAAAGTTTCAAATCGAGCAGCATATTAAAACTCCATCTCATGCTGCAAAACTATCAAAGATCAAATTGGCGAAGAAGGGTCAGCAAACATTACCGCAATGTTTGCCATCAACCTCCAAAAAATCGGAACAAGAACAATTTAATGAAGATTTGTGCCTAATGTTTGTGTCGGCAGATATTCCACTACATAAAATAAACAATTTAAATGTCAAGTTATTTTTGCAAAAGTACACAAGCAAATATAATATTCCCGACGAGAGCAACTTAAGAAAAAACTATATTCACCGTATCTATGCAGAAACATTGAGTAGCATTAAGAAGACGTCAAACAATTACCTTTACATATGCGCAGATGAAACTACTGATAGTGTGGGCCGATACATACTTCATTTAATGATAGGTATCCTTAACGTATCGGTTCCAGCAAAATCTTATTTAATTTCATCCAAACAGTTGGAAAAGGTAAATAATTTGACAATAACAAGGTTTATACAGGGAAGAACTGGCAACCTTTTTCTTACCGGAATCGATTCCAACAGAAAAACTCTATTGCTTTTAACGGATGCCGCACCCTACATGGTGAAGGCAGCTTGCAACTTGAAAATCTTTTACCCAAATTTAATTCACACAACTTGCTTGGGGCACGGACTAAATCGTGTTGCAGAAGTAAGAAACCATTTTCCCTTGGTAAATACTTTAATTAGTAGTGTTAAGAAAGTGTTTTTAGAGGCTCCATTAAGAGTTCAGTTTTACAAACAAAATCTACCCGATATTGCGCTTCCTCCTCAACCAATAATTACACGATGGGGAACGTGGTTGGAAACTGCTATTTTTCATGCAAATCATTATGAAGAAATAAAGACAATTATTATGGATCTTGATAGCGATACACAATCTGTGCTAGACGCCCAAAAGGTGTATTCGAGTAAAGAAATACCTCAACAGTTGGCGTTTATTAAAGCCAACTACAGTTTTATTTCCACTTCTATATTACAATTGGAGAAACAATTTATGTCGCTAATTGAGAGCGTTGAAATAATAAACAAATTTGAAAAGTTATGTTTTGATGTTAAAGGAAGGGTGGGAAAATCCGTGTATGAAAAATTTTTAAGTGTAATAAAAAAATGAGGGTTTCAAAAAGGTAAAGGATATTGCTAAAATCTTGTGTGGTGTGTCAGTAGAAAATATTGAGTTGACAATAGAGGATATTTCTAATTAGAAATATGCTCCTATACCAAGCGTGGACGTAGAACGAACCTTTTCAATATATAAATACATGTTATCAGACAAGCGCCACAATGTTTCCATTGAAAACTTTGAGAAATATGTAATTGTAAATTGTTTTCATAGTTAATTATGCTGTAAGATGTTATAAATAAATTTGTAGTAAACATAATAGAATATTTTTTCTATGGTATTATATTTTCTAGCATTACTCCTATTTTTTATTTGCATATTTTTCATAAGAAACTGCATATTTAGGCCAAAACATCTGCATATTTATGCGCATGTTTCCACTTTATTTTGCATATAATCCGGCCTCTAGTGATAAGTAAAATCTTCCTTTAACTTCAATTTTAACTCCTTTTAGTTATTAGGAAATTGATTGTTCGTGACTACATCAAAACAAGTTGATGGTAAAGCAAGATTTTCACTTAAAAGCATTACAGTTACAAAACTCTAATATTTTAAAGAATATTATACTTTTCTTATGAGCAGCTTAATAACATGTAATATTGGACAGCGATAAATAGGAGTAATATATGCATAAAATAAGGCATCTTAACTCTCACTGTATGTCTAAGCGGAAAGAGCTTGTTTATTTATTTCCCATAATTGGTCATTTAATTTACTCTCATTAAGCGAAAACTTTTAAGAATTATACACCATTGTACTTCTATGATCAACAATAAAATTAAAAGAGTGATATTAATGGTACACGAAACAAAATCTAAATAAATAGTTATTCATAAAATCATAGACCATATCGTTCATTTCGATAGCGTAACAATGCAATAACGTTCTATGTCCGTGCAAATACGTATAATTTATGTTTCCTCGAGCAAAGACAATGTCGTTCCATATTACATATTTACATGTATTGCATAACGATCCGAAGGTGCGCAAAAATGAAACGAAACTTCGTCGTATGTGCGTTTCTTCAATGTGAAACGTTTATATATTACTAACCTACTGCATACAACTGCAGGTCAGACTATTATCTTCCTAATTGACATGGGAACTCATTATTCTCATTCCGGATAGAATTAGATCAAGGTAGGCCTTGGATCGCTTAACAGATTTAACCAAGCGACACGCGCCTAACCCATTGTTTCGTGCAACACAAAACTCCGATTATTATTTTGTCATGCGATACGGTTGATGTATAATTATCGCCTGCGATTGTTTGTTCATGTGCGAATGCCGGATTATAAATGTGAGGTTTTGAAATTTGTGCGCGTCGCACGTATTTGTAATAGATATATGCATGTACAAGTGTTTCGCGGACGGTCTAAGTTAATACTCAAAAACATCATTTGCGATTAGGTAACTCGACTTGAAGCAATTGTTTGTCTGTTTCCAGTCGAGTTACTATGTGTGTTGCGTTCTTATTCGTTTTTAATTATATGAAATTTTAGTTGCGATTGTTGTTTCCCTTTTTAATTCTTAGTTTTGACTAATTACAGAAATAAAAGTACGAAACTAGGTCTTTCCATATCTGAGGACGTAATCAGTAACCTCCTACATTGCATTTTATTGCTCCATGGATATGTTTCTGGAACTTCACATCCTAATCCGTTTTACTATATCATTTATTGCAGGAAAACATTTTTTGTCCCAGTATAACTAATCTATCTAATTTAATATAATTGATTTAGTTAAGTTTAGTTAATACAACTAATCATAACGCGTCCCGTATATTTAGCGTCTATTCCATGAATTTGATGGTCACCCCTCCTTCCAATAAAACTTTACGTAGGATCGCCCCCTTCACTTTGAAAAAATTTGTTGGATCTATTACAGTCAACTCTGTCATTAGTACAGCAAAAGTTTCAGCTTCCACGACTTTTCTGGAAAGAGCGTTGCCCCCACTCTTCTCGTGTTCCACCTTCCGGAACGGCATTATTTCCAGGGAGCGATGTGGTAATTTCGACTATCGCTCTCTGGTAATAGTGCCACACGCAGCGGCGGGTCTTTATCTGCGATTTTGTGGATTTATTAAGCTCCTTACTTGCCTATAATTATAAATTTATCATTAATCATGGATAAATGTTTCATTAGTAATGTTTGAATAGCTAATTATCATATTGGTTAAGCCAACACACTGACAAAGTCAATGCACAAATTTCCACTATCACCAAACAAGTATTGCATGTCTCTCGACGCGCGTTTCGCTAACCAAGTTAGCATCATCAGGAGATGATCAAATGTCACACAAAATCACATTTGATCATCTCCTGATGATGCTAACTTGGTTAGCGAAACGCGCGTCGAGAGACATGCAATATTTGTTTAGTGATAGTGGAAATTTGTGCATTGATTTTGTCAGTGTGTTTGCTTTGTTACACCAAAGGTTCCAAACCAATTTTCTGATATTGGTTAAGAATGATAAATTAATAATTTTAAATAATTCCTTCATCTGGATGATGAAGAGCTGACAGATCCTGGTGTGATAGTTGAAGCCTTTGCCAAAACGTTCTCAGATGTATATCAACCACGACCATTATCACTTTCGTCGACACCTAGTGATGGTTTGAATTGTTTCAATGTAGAACCCTTTTCAGAGAATGAGACACTAATAGCCCTTAAGCAACTAAAAGCGGACCACACGTCAGGTCACGATGACCTTCCAAATTTTCTTATTAAAGATTGCGCATCTATTTTATGCAATCCCTTATGTACGATTTTTAACATCGCACTTCGCATTTCCACATTTCCAGACATCTGGAAGATAAGTAGAATCACTCCTATTTTTAAAAAGAGAAGCAAGTATGAAGTCATTAACTACAGGGCTATCAGCATTTTATCCAGTTGTTCAAAGATTTTCGAACAATTACTTTACAACAGGATTTATAACTGTGTACGGTGTTATATTTCCACACCACAACACGGTTTCATGTCGGGTAGATCAACCTTGACGAATCTGGCTGAAGTAACGCAGTATATCAGTTCCTGTATTGACTCACGGGGTCAGGTCGATGTTTTATATACAGACTTCGCAAAGACTTTTGATACCTTGGACCATAACATATTACTGTCCAAATTGAGCTCATTTGGCTTTACTTCATCTGTAATAAACTGAATGGCTTCATATCTCAACAATCGAACGTGTTACGTTTATTATAATGGCTTCTACTCCTCCACTTTTACCGCTTCCTCGGGAATTCCACAGGGGTCAAATCTTGGGCCACTTCTGTTTAATGTTTACATAAATGATCTCCTATCCTTGCTTAAATGTCGCGTCCTTGCTTATGCAGATGACTTAAAGATTTTTAGTAAGATATCCTCGTCTTCTGATAGTGAAGCTCTATAAAGAGACTTAGGTACTATTTACTCCTGGTGCAACAACAATAACATTAACATTAGCTTAAATAAATGCGCGGTCGTCACTTACACAACCAAGAAAGATCCAGTAATATATTGCTATTCTTTAGACCATTTTGTCATCCCCAGGCAGACACAGATCAAGGATCTAGGAGTCTCATTTGATCATCGACTGCAGTTTACCAATCATATAACTGCTATCTGCAGCTCTGCTTCGCGTACACTAAATTTTGTAATACGATCTTGCAAAAAATTTGTTAATGTTGCGATATTAAAGAGGCTTTACTCCACATTAGTTCGGCCCAAGTTGGAATATGCCTCAATTATTTGGTATCCCCACTATGTCTACCAGACTATATTTATAGAGAAAGTACAGAGAAGATTCCTAAAATACTTAACGTACAGGTCAACAGGTAACTATCCGGTCAGGGGTATCGATTATACTGAATTATTGTCAGAACATCAATTCACATCACTTTCGGATCGTAGAGTGATTACTAGTGCAAACTTCATAATCAAACTAGTAAACAATAACATCGATGCTACGAATTTACTCTCTGCCGTAAACATTATTGTACTTAAATATGGGACTAGATCTAACGATACGTTTTTAGTGGCCAGAGCCAGAACAAATGTCTTCGTTAAAGCACCTATCAACCACATGGCCAGGAACGCAAATAGAATTGCGCGGGATCCTTTTTGTACCTCTGCAATAACCGAGTTTACCTAACCCTTTCCACACCCTGTATCCTCTTCACCTAATCAGTTGTTAATTACTGCGTCTTAAGTTTATTACCTCTTATAGTATATTTGTATAATTATTGTAAGCACTGCACTATATTATATTGTTAATATTGTCCTCTTAATGGAAATCTCTGTTGAACAATAAAGATATATTATTATTAAAGATATATTATTCATAGGTAATTATTAATTTATAATTAAGTAATTTTGAATTATTAATATATCAATTATTATTATTATTCAATGTAATTACTATTATCCATAGTTACCCCTCATGTATTATTGCAAATTGTTATTGTTTTAATCGAGGAAATATGAATATAAATGACGCGAGATGGGGATAAATGGCAAAGGACCTTTTTAATTTTGAACTTATGATATACACAATCACAGCATTGAAAATCGTGGCATTAACTGCATTTATTTTGCGGCACTATTGTCAGAGAGCGATTGGAATACCGGAGGGGAGTGCGAGCCTTGAGAGAAGCCTTGAAGGGGGCATCGCTCGAACAAAAATGAGGGGAAGCGGCACTATAGACAGTGACAGTATTGCCAGAGTTGCTGCAGTTTGTTTCATAATTACATACTGTGTAAAAAATTCTCCCCTCCAATATGGAAAAACGCCCACATGAGAAACAGAGCTTTAGAGAATCTTAATGATAATCCTCTTGTCATTCACAGAAGACGAAAATCGCATTCTATTCTCTGTAGGTCTCTAATACCAAAGTAACTTTTTCATTATCATAATTGTACATTTCATTGATAGAATCGGTATCCCTTCAATTTTATTCCTTGCAACAATTGAAGAAGCCGAAAGGGCAATTATTGGCACTATCTCCTACCATGTTTTTGACAATTCCCACACATTACAGAAATTTGCCTTGCCTAAGTCTTCTTGAAGTTTAATACACACGAAATCCCAAAGTCTTATCAGCATCGACTGGGGTGCTGAATATCTTAATTCCGACTGCGCTTTTATTCGTTGTAATTCTTGGAGAAATCAGGATTGTCGTAAAACCTCAAGACGAAAACACAAACCAGAATTTTTCTTGTCAAAATTTACTTTACCATTTGACCATCAGCATGCATATTCTCTGTGAAAATGACTTTTGGTATTCATCATTTTTTTAAAGGTAATTCAGTAATAAAGTACTAGAGATCTTGTAAAACCACGTATTCCGAAGTATCTAAATTCATGAGGTATAATACGAGTAAGGACCTTGTTATTCGAATTCAATCTAAATCATGGGCTTTACCACTACTTTAATTAATAACAGAGCTATGCTTTAAATCGGAGACGACTGTAGGATAAAATAACGTCGCGCTAATACGAATAACGATAGAGTGAGATAGCTTCGTACTATACATTGAAACTGAGAACGTGTGTGCCGATATTATTTTATTCTAGTACCGCCGCGCCGTTTCGGATAGCTGTAGTACTGTTGGCGCAAACTGAGCAACTCTAAATTAACTAGTACTATATTCTTTTATACAATCTGTTGTTCCACTGCACAGCTTCACCAGAAAATTTCATAAAAATTGTCAAATATGTTCGCCAATCAGACACAAATTCTTCTATCTGCTGGAAGTTCTGAAATTGCCTCCCACTCAGTGCGTCGCATGAAGGCGCCGACCAGTGAAAGCCGCACGTGGAAGAAAATTTAATTATAGGTAAGATCCTGGACAGTATAAGTGTAAGTATACTGCGTACAACTCCGATCTCTTTCCAGTTGATTTTCATTTGCTGGGACTTCTAGATGAGCACTAAAGAAGAAGTAATTTCGGGAGCGAAATATTGTGTCAATATTTCTTTGAATGTGAATAACAGTATATGGTTTTGAATAATAATAATAAGTACTTTATTGTAGCGTTAAAGACACGAAGGCAAAAGGAATGTGTAACATATAAATGTAACATAAATGTAACATAGAAGTAGCAAAGTGACATAAAAGAAGACACAATCACAAGGCGAAATTTTGAAAAAATTGCTTTACAACTTAACCTTGGATACAAATGATCCAAAGAAATGCTAAAACAAACAAATAATTTATTAAGTTTTTTGCACTGCAAGCCATCGTATACTAAGGTTTGTGTATGACTGTGCAATAAGAACCAGTGTTACAGCGGAGATGCACTGTTAGCAATATACGAAAGCGGCGTTTAGAAAAGACGTAATCCACAGTTTACAAACAGTAATGCACATTAATAAGGTGAATTTATTAGTTCGTTCTCATTTATGTGATATATATTTTACACATATTTGGTTTAATGAATTGTTAGTAAAAGTCATCAATAACTATGGGAGCTTGTCAATCTGACTGTAAAAATTAGTGATAGGAGTAACGTGATGCTGGGATTGTTCCCCGACTTTACAAAAACTGTCAGTTGTCTCAATTACCACTTTCGGAAAGAAGAAGAGCTTGAAATCAGGTGACATGTTCTAGTTAACGATAATGGTACACGATGCTTTATTAATCCGATCTTTGTCCTACATTACCCACGATGGTTGATTTTAATTTGCGTCTAGTATATTCTGCATTACAGCGTCGAATCCTCACGATTAGGGTAAGATAATCGTGTCGCTCCCTAGCAGAGCCCTAAGAGCTGGAGCAGCCAATCATTAATGAATGTGTACGAATTTGAACTGCTTTGCCACTCGGCAGATGTTTACGCATCGCATCAAACAGGCATGCGCCGAGTTTCGTCGGCTGCTCCAGCTGTTACGGACTTACCCTACTCATGATTCATGATACCCATATTTTAGTTGGTTCGTTCAGCTTTATTACAGTTAGTACAGACAACATAAGCTGTAGCCAGCCAAGTCGATGTACTGGTGGAAAAAGATAAAGTGAAAATTATGAGAAACTCAGTTATGCCCTTTTTGAGTTAGACTAGTCACGTCTCAATTGTGTTTAATAATGTCGATGTAAACTCTGCAAAATCTACAAAACCTTTGGGGTTGTGAGTTGATTATATTTCTAGCTGGAACATCCATGTTGACACAATGTATTTAGTACATGATAAACTACATTTCGAGTTAATATGCTTCCTGTAAACAACGCAGAAAATCAGTGGACAATATCAATTTCCATTGCTGATATACATATTCCCCATTCTTAAGTTCAGAATGGAATAATCACAAAAATAAAGCGCACATTTAGACTCTAAAAGCGCTTTAGAAGAGTTACACAAAATTTAAATCAAAGGCCTGAAAACTCATGCTATTTGGTAACCTTTCTATGTTCTTTGAATTGGTGTCTGAATCTCAGTTATTATGTCTGACTTACATATGGAAAACTTTTGAAAGGGCGTTCGATATTCGACACGAAGAAGAAGAAACGGTGGTAATATTGCGAGAAGCAGCAAATCTCTCACAGCTCTCCAAGATCTATTAAAGGGTTTATCAGTTTCGGTTGTAAATTAAAAAAGCGCCTAGCTTTAAATGACGTCTGCAGTAACTTTTGTTCAAAGACAATGTCAAAAGGTCTATTCAGTGTTTGTTGTTGACCTCAATTGCAACTATCAACTCGAGATGCACATATGAGTTAATAACACAGTGCAACACAAAAAATATAACCATATACGGACACCACTACGTGATAAAAGACCAAAAAGAAGACCCGTGTTTCCCAGTTTTGCCCCAAGTCATGCACTTTTTTTATGGGCCCCCAAAGATTTGGGGCCTCGGTGTCATTTTCGCAAAAAACTGATCATTTTCTCAGGCTCATATCTTGCAAACCGTTCGGAATTTTGATTTACCCTCTGAGGCAAAGTTATAGCTCTTGTCATAAAGAACAAAAGTTGTGAACATATAAAATCAAGAAAACTTCATCTTCAAGATCAAAATCGCAAAAAGCTTTAAAAAATTCGATTTTTTTTTTTACCTTTTTTCCCCTGTTCAGGTCCATAGGTAGCAAACCGTTCAAAATTCAAGGAAACAATCAACTACAAAAATGTACCTAAGATCTCAATAAACAACTCACGCGATCACGCACCGACCGCAGCAGCACATGCAAAGCAGTAAGCTCAGCACATGCATCAAGGGACGCAGCACACAATATAAAAGCGACACGACGCTCACATCGAGGCATTACACAGCGCGACGCCAACGAGAGCTCAGCGGTGAAAGTTATAGAGAAAGTGCTACAGCATAATTCGCACATAACATTGGCAACTGACAATTTCAATATGCAGTGTGAAAAAATTGATTTATTTTGCTACGTTTGCGGTCATCAAATCAAAAAAAAGTTCTACAAGATTTGAAAAGGAAAATCCAAATCTTTGGGGGCCCATAAAAAAAAGTGCATGACTTGGGGCAAAACTGGGAGACACGGGTCTTTTGTTTTTGGTCTTTTATCACTTAGTGGTGTCCGTATATGGTTATATTTCCATGACTTAAAAAATTACACACAGTGTAATTCATTAATTTTTAATCTCCTTTTCAGAAGAATCCTTAGTAGCAGTGGTTGCAATTTGCCTTTAGCTGTAAATAATTAATAGCTGCGGTAATATATATATATTTGGTGTTGGTGAAACATGGCTTACTGCTGATATACGAGATGAGTTCATAAATGTTCCTGGCTATAGCTTAATTCGTGTGGATCGTGTTGGGCGTGGAGGTGGTGTTTTTATATTCGTTCGTCTCTGAAGTATTCCATAATAGAATGCAATTATGATATTGAGCAGCTTTGGCTGTCGTTGAAGTTGCCCAATTGTTCTCTTGCTATTGGGATCTTCTATAAGCCACCTGATGTAAACTATAAATATTTTGTTGATGAGCTTGAACATTCCTGTCTGTGGTGTTCTATTTGTCACGATTTGACTGTGTTCATGGGCGATGTAAATATAGATTTGCTTAAGGCCACTGCTCCTAACGCTTTATACTTTCAGAACTTGCTTGACACATTAGAATTGAAACAAATTATAACTGAACCTACCCATATAACTAATACTGGCGCCACCTTACTTGATGTTATTGCAACATCGAATGATGTTGAGATTCGAGACGTTTCTGTCTTCAGTGTTGATTTCTCTGATCATAAATTAATTTACTGTCAACTCAATATTCCAAAACTTAATATGCAAACAAATTTTGTAACTTTTCGCTCATTCAGAAATTTTGATGAGCATTTATTTTATGAAGAACTGCAAGCTATAAATTTAGATTTAGTTGTCATTTGAATGATGTTAATAATAAAGTTTCATATTTAACTGAATCCCTACTGTCATTGTTTGATAGGCATGCACCTTTAGTAACAAGACGGCCGTTCGGTAAATTTACACCTTGGTTAACCGACAATATCAGGTTCATGATGGATCTAAGGAACAGGGCCGAGAAACGATATGTTCGAACAAAGCTCCCTGCTCACTTTGACTACTATAAAATGCTACGTAATCTAACTACCAAATCGATTAAATGTGAAAAAGAGCTTATTTTGAACATACATTTAAATCCTGTACTCAAAAGTCCAAGTGGAGGGAATTGAGAGCATTGAATGTTAAGAAACAAAGTAACTTAACAATTCCTGAACACGTAAATGATGCCAACTCAATTAATAATTTTTTATTGATTCTTTGCCTGCTGCGCAGTCTGTTGCTTCAGGTCTTAAAGATTATTACTCCAGTTTCAAATTTGAAGATAACATTCCATCCTTTTCTTTTGTTACTGTTGATATTTCCACTGTGGGCAAGTGTATTGGTGAGCTTAAGAGTAACGCTAGTGGATCTGATTACCTTTCTTTGCAGTTAATAAAATTGTGTTGTCCGTTCATTTTGCCTCATGTCACCAATATTATCAATTCTTGTATACTGTCTAATACATTTCCTGATTTATGGAAACATGCTATCATTATTCCCCTTCCTAAGAAATCTAATGCTGAGCATTTCTCTGATTTGCGACCAATTAGTTTGCTTCCTGTTCTATCTAAAGTATTGGAGAAAGTCATGAACCTTCAACTCCGAACATATCTAAACCTTTATAACATCATACCTGAGTCTCAATCTGGATTTAGATCTGGACACAGTTGCACAACGTGCCTCTTAAATATTACTGATGATCTGATAACTGCGCGTGACAATGGTCAAGCTTCTGTACTTGTATTGCTTGACTTTAGCAAGGCCTTCGACACTCTGAATCATGATGTTTTGTTGTCCGTGCTGAACTATATAGGACTGTCTATGGATGCGCTTCAGTTCTTCAATAGTTATCTATCTAAAAGAACTCAGAAAGTTAGAACTACGAATGGCGTCTCCGATCCCATTCCAGTATCGCGTGGTGTCCCGCAGGGGTCCATTTGGGCCCATTGCTCTTCATTATTTATACCTTCTTACTACCAAGGGCGGTAAAATCATGTAATATTCATATGTATGCTGACGATGTGCAGTTATATCATATATTCAACATTGCTGATACGGACCAGGCATTGGCTGATGTCGCAACTGATCTCGGTGCTATTTATGAGGCTGCACTGCGACATTCGCTGATTCTGAATCCATCTAAATCTACAGTTCAGGTTTTTACTGATAAAAAGAGCTATCGTATGCTTTTTGATTCCATTAAACTTAGGATTAATGGTGTTGCGGTACCTGTGGTTGAGGAGGCAAAGAATCTGGGTTTAATTATTGACCGCAATTTTAGATTTAATACTCAGGTTTTGGGGTACGTTAAAAATGCTTATTGCGCTTTGAAACTAATTTATCCTCACCGACATTGTTTGTCTAGAAAGATAAAATCAGAGCTTTGTGATTCTCTGGTTTTATCACAATTTAATTATTGTTCGTCGGTCTATGGCCCTTGTTTGACTCAGAATGTGTTGAATAGGGTGCAGCGTGTTCAAAACTCTTGCATTCGCTTAATATATGGTTTACGCAAATATCAACATTTATCTCCTAAGTTGGTTGAGCTGGGATGGTTGAACATGAGGAGCAGATTTTGTTTGCAGGCTGGAATGCTCTATTTCAAAATTATTACATTTAAAGCTCCATCATACTTATTTAACAAATTGAGCTTTCGTACCGATGTTCATCATCTGGGTCTCCGACACAGACATCTTATTACTACGCCCATTCATAGAACTTCTTTATTCCAGCGATCTTTCTCCTACAATGTCCCTAAATTTTATAATAATCTGCCTTTGGAGACAAAGAGTTATTCTTTCGCTAGGTTTAGATCGTGGATGCGGGAACATTTGGTGACGGGTCAGCGGTGAGCCTTGTTCTGGTTCCGTTACTGTTTTATTGCTCTTACAATGCTTTCTAATTTTTTAATTTTCTAATTTTCTAATTTTTAAATTTATTTTATCTTATTCATGTTAAATATTTAATTGAGTAATTATGTTCGGTACTAGTGCTTGTGTATCAATTCAATGTTTGTGCAATTTGGCAACTGTGTATATGACAGAATTTAGGATTAAGTTAGAATTAGGCATTCTGTACTGTTTATTTTTGCTCATATACTGCAAAGGTTCGACGGAAGATCAGAACACAGTTATCTGTGTTCTGAGTCGATCCTTTTGGTTTTCACATACAGAGAATGTACATTTTCTTTTTTTTTTATTTCTTCTCTCTTTGTTATATTTTTAATTATACTGTATTGTTGAAAATAAATTATATATTATTATTATTATTATTATTATTAATAAAACTTAAAACGACTGTGATTTAAAACAAATTAAAGTAAATGAGCTTTTACATATACCAAGCCGATTTTGGAGAACATCAATTACGTATTTCGACAACTAAGTTGTTTTCTCCAATGGAAAAAAAAAACGAAATCACTACTTCTAAACTTAGACTACCACTACACATTTCACTCTCTGACAGTTGAGATTCAGCGCCTTTCCTCTCTGTTCTCCTCCAGTGAGGATTGCTACTTAATTGTAAAAATACCAATATTCATGAACATGTCTGGTGGTAATCAGTGATCAGCAATGAGTAGTGAAAAAGTGAGTAGAGTTGAATCATGACTTATAATTTCTTGTACTTATACGCACTCATACTTATTGCAATGTTGTCCAACTTCATATCCACTCGAAAGTTTGAAGTGCTCATCGAACTCAAACTTAACAACATTTATGACGTTGTTGATTTTGACTCTCCTTAACTCAATGTGTATAAACGATACAAAATAAGTATGGTTCGTAATGCGAACTTCGCATACGAACATTAATATACTCATTATGAGGTTGTGTGTTTGTTCTGTTGCCTTTTTACTGTTGTTTTTTTACTAAAGTTAAACAAAGAAATATGTGTAGATTTGCGTTGCTTATTTCATATTATATTGCGCTTTTACCCTTACGTTTTTGCACTAATTGAAAAACTCAGCTATTTATTTTTTCCTGAATCTCACTATTGCTATCCATTTTTCACTACCTGCTCATAAAAATGATAAATAATAAAAAATTTAATTTTCCCGAAATGTTTCTGTATAAACTTACAATTTTATGCTTTTGTATATTTTTATACACTTTATACTAGTTGCAAACTGTTTAATGACTAAACTTTTAAATATACATGGATGAGTTGAGTGAGCTGAATCAATGTATGTAAGTATTGTAAGTCTATTCCTGACATTAGAAATCAAACTGAGGTGATATATGAGTAGGAGTATAGTATGTGTATGATGTCGCCGTCGCATTCATATTTATTGCAACCTATACTTATGAATCAACGTTATCGTGAGTATGAGTAAATCAGAGTAGTTGAGTTTAAATGATGCCTGCTCACTTATATTTAAAATTTCATGAGTCAGTATGAATACCGAAAAACGATGCATTGCCGATCACTGGTGGGAATCAGATTTTGTTATTAGAGTAGTATTGGCGATTGGAATCGTATACAATAATGATGTTTCGAAATGGTCTCAATCATGGGGTTGATTCTGAATTTATATTATCCTCGAATACTGTTTGCAGCTGTAACGATCAGCATCAATAAGGAACCTGATTGCAAAAATGGAGTTATTAGGTATGTACATGTATGCATGTGCAGTTACTAATTATAATTGTATTATACGTCAAGCAATAGTTAGTAGACGATGTTGCTCGACATCCATCGGATACTTTTCTACGGTACTACACGTGGATATTGGTTCATAAACTCTTCGCGAAGCCCCGTTTAAGTGCTAAATCAACTGACGACTGTACGTAGGTACAATACGACGTACATAAATCGATAGGTGTTTAGAATTAATTGTAGGTCTTAGAACAAAGTGTGTTTAAGGTTAATTATATGCGATACGACGCTAATTGACTTTTTCATTATTCTTAATCGGAATAAATTAAAACTTTTTCTACAGGTAGATACACGGAGCATCGGCATTAGATTACATAGGCAGGCGCGCCTGTCTATTTCTGTACTGAGTTAGGATGAGACGAGTGAAATACAGGTATTGTCTTCGACATCTTATTCTCCGCGCGAAAAGCTTTCTATGCGCAAGCTAATTAGTTTTTTGTGAACGCAATTGATTGACGTACGTCCAATAACAAAACGAAAACAGAATTTAGTACTGTGCATAAAGGAGGTTCGTTTCTTTGTGTAGTTAGGGTTACGTACACCGCTTGACCCGGAATCGGTTGATCGCTCAGCTCAATTGAATGAACGAAACAATCGATAAGTTATAAGAACTTTTAGTGCAAATCTTTGTATTTAAGTAAAAAAAAGTTGAAAATGATTACTACCTATAATGTCCAAGTAATGAGCTAATGTAAACGTACATGTGGCTAAGTGATTAATCAAATCGAAAAATTAGCGAAGTTATCGCGACACTAGTAAAACGATTCTTGGGACTGAATCGTGTAACAAATTCAATCCCGAAGACCATTCAGGAATTTGTTCGAGCCGTGGAGGCTTCCGTAATCAATTATCGTAACAATTCATCCTAATTTGTTATAGTTTGTTTCCTGTGAATAGATCATGTTAGTAGTCAAAAGATTACAAGTTCGGGCTAGTCCTATCCACGACCGATACATCAGTATCATGACACGCCGTTTGATACTGGCCCTCGTATGGTTCATTGGATTCCTGCCAACCTGTTCTGCGCGCCCGGACGTGTAAAACAACCCGAAAAACAAAAGGAAAGAAAATGTTTGCCTGCCCTATACGAATTTGTAATGTTCTCCTCCTCGCGAGACAGCGAAGAAAATAAATCAAAGGAATCAATGTGTCAGGAATAAAAACGCAATCTACATACGTACGTTTACAAATGAACGTCATCATTCATCCGTACGTGTATTTTTCTATAACAGTGATTGCGTTATTGAGCTTATCGGCGTGAAGATGATGAATGTTCGCCCGCACGAGAGGGTGTTAGACGCATCTGCTTACGACGACCCCCTTTGCGTATCATCCATCACTACTTAACACGCTCTCGATTGTACCAGTACCTGTTGCTGAATAACACATCGAAATTCTTTTTCGCGATCGCTAAGGTGGATGACATGGATGAAGGTTCGCGTTTTTGTTTCTACGAAGTGAAGCGATTAATATCCAAAGATGCTTCGTTTTTTCCCCATTGCAATAGGAGGAACTCGTATTTTAGAAAGCTGTATAACAAAATCGATCGAAAAGAGGAAATCAAATATGATAAACGAATTAAGAGAGCTTTCACAGCTTTTACTAATGTAACATTTCTTTGAAAAAATTAAAATTAGTTTCGAAAATGAAGGAAGATGGCTAAATTTTTATATCGATGCGTTTTCTTTTTTAAATCAAATGTGTTCTATTGCCTTGAGGGTACTATGTAAAACAGTTGCCACTAATTCTTAACATAATTGCGTGCTTTTCTAATAACAAAAAGAAATCACACCAGGGATGTTGTCGTAACCGTTCCTGTATAGATGAAATAAACATAATGAGACAGATAAATGAAAAGACCTTAGAATTCAACAATCCCATATACTTTCTGTGTTATCGACATTAAAGAAGGTTTCGACCAACTTGAACATGTTCTCAAAATATTGGAGGAAAACAATGTCCAAATGGACACGTATCACTAATAAAGAACATATACACATATAATTGTACGAAGATAAAATTAAGTGATGGCTGACGACGCCCATAACAGATGACTTACAACGTTTGCTCTTTGTATTCTCTAGAGCCCCAAAAATTGATTTGATATATTGATCACCAAGACAAAAGTATTAGTAAAAACAAAGAACCGCTGATGCGAGATGCAAATTAAAACCTTACGAAAAATTATCGAAAAAGTAATTTCTTTTATCTTCTTGGGAGCGCTAATAATAAACAGTGGGTTACTAACAAGAGCAGTCACACGCCAAGCCATCAATGCAGGAAAGATACTAGGCGATGACAACATATGGTATAACAAATTTCAACGTCAAGATTCGAAAGTAGCAATATACAAATCCGTTATCTGTCCCATGCAGATATACTCGTCAGAGACTAGACCCGACATAGTCAGAACCAGATAAATCCTTGAGACAACGGAAATGCACTTTGAGAAAAATAGCTCACACCAAACGATCAGATACGCAGTCAAACCACGACCTGGATGCAATATAAAAGGAAGTTGGCTACTGCGGATATGCCATGAAAAACGTGAGTCGCCAAGCAATTGGGGCTTCTTTGCCTAATTTGATGCAAGCGACGAATCAATTTAGGTAAACTATTGTGTTTTGTCTTCGTGGGGATTAATGCTTTCGGACGAGTACAGTTGGCCGAAATCATCGGAAGAGCTCGGCACCCTCAACGGATAAAGGAGTACTCTGCTATCATAATAACCACTTGTACGAGCCTCTTTTAGCAAGGTAGGAACTTCGTTGTGCACATTATTTTTCGCAACGCCGTTGTATCGGTATTAAGTGTACTACGGTCAAGGACCTCACGTAAAGTGTATGCGTCTTTGTCCCCACGCAAGGGTATGTAAATTTAATTGCAGTCTAGCCAACATATCAAACGTAAGATTGTTGTAAAGCTGAGCTTTCTTCCTGTTTTTGCCAAACATCGTTCTTTTTCTGTTAATTTAGATTTAGCTTTCGAATCATCGTCAAAGGACGAATTTCATGTTGTTCACGAACCCGACAGAAATTACTGTTTGATATTTTAAATTTTCATTGTTCATGTTTTTCCCAGCTAAATTCTTGTTCATGACTGACTTTGACTCATTGATTTTACCTCTTGAAGTTTTTTGACTGCTCTGGTTTGAGAGGTGTCTATCGCCATAATAGTGGGGTCATCGACAAAGGTTCCGATGAAGGTATTTTTTGTGGTTGGGATATCGGCAGTAAATAGAATATAGGCGGGGGCACAAAAAACTATCATGCGGTATTCCTGCTTGGATTGGATGAAAGTCAATGTAACCTCGATCATGCGAAACTCTGAACTTGTGGTCAGAAAAATATGATACAGCCAGTTCAGAATAGTTTTGTGAAAGAAATTTGCTCGTTCATGTAAATAAGGTGCCAAGCTCGGTCGAACACTTGAGGGATGTTCAAGGACATTACTTCTTTTCTTCAAATGCCCCTCCAATTAGTGTTGTCACCCGATGTACTTGGTCGATTGTTGAAAGGTTATTTCTGAACCCAAATTGGAAATCAGGAATGCTAACAAATGCTTACCTAGTAACTGAATATTACTTAGAGGTTCATGTGTATGTTGTCCGTTAATTCTGTTGCTGTTTACTTTGCAAAAGATTTTGATATGTATTGCTTCCAACATTTCATTGCTGAGGATCCGGTATGATGAATTACCATTTTTCTGTTACAAATGGTTGCTTATCTCGTATCCATAATTTAAAACGGTTTATGTAAAGTTAATTTTAACTTCTTTTAGCTCTAATACAAAAGTAATCTAATACATTTTTGCTCATCTTAATCAAAATGATTCTTCAGTAAGTATCCTTCGTTTTTCGTTTTCCCTTTCTTTTGCTATTCACTTCTCGGTTTTCCGTTAGTCTATTGTTCTAATCCTGTTCCACCTTATCCATCGTATACACTGTACCACATCTTATGTCTCCAATTTCTAATTTAATACTGAAAGTGTCCACCTATCCATACGATTTAAGTTGATTTATACTGTCTTATAATTCCTTTCGTTATTAATTAAGAAAAGCGGGAATAATAAACCGTTGCACATTGATAACATGGAATAATTTACCGAATTGTACCGAACACATAAAGCGTCGATAAAAAGAAAACAACAACGCATACAAAACATGAATTCATCTCGAAAGCAATTTCCGCTTAGCACCGAAAGCAAGTGAAAAGAAGAGAAACCCCAACAGGAAAAGAGAAATGCGTATATAAATTTCAACGAAAGTATTTAAGATACGAGAGCAACGATTTTAAACGCGCTTATTTCAAGTTGTCTTGCGCTTCGCCCAATTTCCATCTAGGGGAAGGATTTGGATCGGCGACGCGCCACAATTGATTAATGAGGCTCCTATAAGTAATTTATATCGGTTAAGACCTCACACTCGACCAGAAACTTTTGGCACATTCGCCGAAATAAGAACAGTGCGAGTGAATTTATCAATTTAAACCGGTAATTTTGGGCCGGTCCAAAGGATATAATGATCAATTTTCATACCACCGCGCTGCGTACTTGAGTCGCTCGAAATTTACATTTTGAACGTCGAATGGGTTCGATTAGTGGGGAAGTTAATTGGAAACTGCCCAAATTACGGATAATCATTATAATTTGGATGCGGTAGTAAAGTAACCTTATTTTTGTAATAACCGCGACGTATGTATATGACGTATATGCAAAGTTCGTATACTGACCCTATGTGTTATTTTAAATTACCGATTATTAATCTAAATATCGTAAAATTGGTGTACACTGTATTATGCAAATACTTGCTTATTACCCGTCCAAAATCTATTGAACTTTCGGCAAATTCCTCTTGTGTGAGGTATCGAAGAAATCGCTGGACCTACCTGTTAAACTGTCTAGTATAAAACAAGTATTTCCTTGTTGATGAGATCCGTTGCTAAAATTAGGCTATAAACTGATTCTTTCATACAAGCTTAATTGTGGAAGATTTGTAAATCATTAAGCCATATATGTATGTAAGATCTAGCTGACCTCATACGAGCTTCACTATAGAAGAAAGCAATTTTAAAGTTTCAAACAACATTAAACAAACAGAAGAAACGTGATCGAAACGACGTTAAAAGCGCCCAGTACGTCTTAGATCACAACTCGATAATTAATCTAGAACTCGACATACCCATATATTTAATAATAATTGACTAATAATATCTCCTCGACCGCGGTAAGATACGGTACGAAGAGAGGTTATCCGGCCGTTGTGATCGCTCCATTGTTGTTATTTAGCGATATTGTTCGTCTATAAATTGCGAGGCGCGCACACACATATACAAACACGCACACCACGAAACGTTCATTGTATGCGAATGCACGTATTTCATATCATGACCAATTAAACGTTTGTAGTACAATGTTATAAAATAATTAATCGCTCCTTTCACCTGCGGAATTATCCGCTCGCCCCCTTATAAAATATCCATAAAAGAATCAATAGACGAGGAACGTGTGATTACCGGCGATTTGCTATAGTTTTACCGGCTAAATTATACCAGGTTTAACGGATAATTGGACGAAGAATGTCGATTCTAATCAGATGAAGCTAATCGTAATAGGAAAATGGAGCGGTTGGTTCGTAATTGTACATTTTAGTTTTTATTGGTTGTAATTCGATATCGATGGAAGTGCTTCAACATTTAAGAAATTCAATTCCATTAGATTGTCGTGAATAAATCAATTTACTTTCCATTTCCCCTAGACGATGCTAAGAATAGTAAATATATTTCTATTAAGTATGTAAAAGCGAGTCTATTTGTTGGTTTATTCTTAAATTAGATGTTATTTTGACACAAACTCCTCTTTCGCGATCAAAAAATCGACAGAAAAAGGGTATCGTATCTCCGCGGTCAGAAAAGAAGAAATTTATGCTTGAACAACTTACTTGCAAAGTGAGTGCTAAATTGTCGAAACTGCAAATTTTGAAAATAAATTTTGGGTTGAAATAATGTACCAATCGACCCTGTTGTAAACAAGTTTGGAAAGAAAGTTCATGAAATTGGTATGCTAACTGTAAGTGGTAACACAAGTTATCCCCGTGTTCGTCTTGTGTGTTCAGTCGCAAATGTTGGTGCTGTTGCCAAAATTGTGCGCCTAAATCTGATGATCTCAACTCACCAACGATCTCAGAAAGTGAACATTAACCGCACTAGCCTGACAATGAGTAGAATGCGTAAAGACACTGAATTATTCCATTACAAGATTCAACTGACTGAGGAATTGAAGCAAAATAACTATTCGTTTCGTTATCGTTTCTCTGTTTAGATTTTAAAGCAGCACCAAAGCAGCGCCGATTTTGCTAAAAATATATCATCTTTCTGAACGTGCTGCATTTTTAATTTTAAGGGCTATGTAAACAAGCAAAGTTGCCGCATTGAGGCTTGGAAAACACACACACTCGTAGAGAAACCACTGCATCAGCAGTGGTGTGACATCTGTAGTCGTGGTATTATTGGCCCACTTTTCCTCGAAGATGAAGATGGCAACAACGTTACGGTCAACGACAAGCGCCACAGAAACATGATAGCCAATTTTTTGTTGTCCCTAAATTGCGGAATTAGGCTTGGACGAACTCTGACTCGAGTAGAATTGCGCTATGTACCACACAAATTTTTCAATGATCGATATTTTGCGCGAGTTCACTAATCGAATAATCGCCCATTTGCGTGATGTGGCTTGGCAGAAATGCAATTCGACCCCATTCGAGTTCACTTAAAGATCGATGTTATTCTAATAGTCCAGAATCGAATCGAGCTGTTGATGAGATAGTGCCCCAAATCATAGAAAAGGGACTGCAAAATTTGGTTGGCAGAATGGGCTACCGCTAAGCCAGCCCAGACAAGCAACTGATCGAAAATTTACTCTTTTAAATAAATCGACAAACTTTGAAAAATATTGAACAGTGCTTATTTCATAGCACACTCAAAAGAAAACTAACCGATGAAGCAGTCCTTATATACATTATTAGTGATTAGGATAGGACGAACGTATCCTACAAGCTAATTTTCTGGTAGGTACACGCTGTAGTCGATGTTAAATCGTAGAGTAATCTCGACTACTTCATAACAGATCCGTTGTTAGGGTCACTCTCCTTCACTATAGTTCTAAAGGTAGGTGGAACGAAAGATTTTATTTTGATTATGTTGCCCCTATTGCTCTGACATGACATCTTGAAAAATGTCGATTGTTTATATTAGGTATTATTGACGTCTACCCCTTGATCATATTTCGCCAATAAATTTCAACCCATTTGCATCATAAGCTCATATATGCGCGGAATTTTCTTGGCCACTAGCAGCGAAGATCAAATATGCATTGGTGTCAGTTTCTTGTGCATCATATCTACAGCAGATATGCACGCACCTAATGAAGTGTGATGATTGGAAACGGACGAAAGCATTTTGCTGGGTAAAGGCAAAAAGAATGATAAAAATAGTAGTGAAGAAGCATCTTCTGAAAATGGTTATGGTGGTAGTGATCAAAGTATCAAAGCTGATCAAGAATGAGATTATAAGTGGGAAGAAAGAAATGATCAAGCTAAGGTGCACACATTCATATCTGTTAGTGGTGTAAATAAGGATATCACAAAGTTTACTAGAAGGAACGTTTACCAATTATTCTTAACGGAGGGAATTCTTGAACACATTGTAATGAGAAAAAAGAGAAAAGATACATTTTATCAGTACCGAAGAGTCCTAATAAGGACGAAATTAGTCCACGGTTACAGTCTACGATTAATAAAGCAAAATTTCCTCGGTGACATTTGTTGGCATATGTAATTGTTCTTGCAATGAAAGCTATTACACAGTTTTCTTTGGAAGGTGGCTAAGTAACTGTGTTTTAGTTCGTTCAGTTGAGGGTTATATCTAACCTTTTTTACTTTAATGTATTAATTTTATTGAACTAAATAAAATTATTAATTGTTTGTGTACGCTATTTTGTTTTTTTGTTCTTTTTTAATGTATTTCGAAACATTTTTATCAAATAATAAAAGAATGTTAGTGATATGGGTCAATTTTCCACTTTTCTGAATGATGCAAATGGGTTAAGATGTTATTTATTAACATTTGCAAATTATTTAAAAAAATTATTTCTTCTTGATACTATAAAGGAAAATCATTCCAAAGATCTAGACGAAGAGAACAGAACATTTCTCTGTAAATCTTCAAACCAAATATAATTGTTAATTGAAATTAAATAACCCGATATTCTTAAAGCGCTTTGCACAACGGATAAAAACACGTTCACTATTAGTGTATTTCCTTTCATTATGCACGCAAATTTACGATTTAACTCTGTCAAAACCATCTCGTTTGTGTTTGCACCTAATTAAGCAGCTTCGTTCTACATACAAAGCGATGCACTAACAGTAGAGCAATAATAATACGCCTAATAATTCTTTTCTGCGTCCAGATCGCCTTTTCACACAAAACTACTCGTATCTCGCCTTACAATAAACCTAACAAAGCCAGTTAATTATTTAAAAAGCGCTTCTCGCAGTAGATTTTGTATTCCGATGCGTAGGTTCACAATGACTTTAAGCAAATTAGCCAACAGATGTCGGATTAGTAGGTAGGGTTAAATAACATTCAACGTCCATCGACGTTGCTGTGTACCTTGTATGCTTATGGATACTGTAAATTTCGACTTGAGTTAATATTATTATAAGTGAGAGACTGGCTCGGATACCCTAATGGAGCTAATTAGTTAATAATAACAGGGGATTACCTGTTCGCTGCCAGTCTATTTTGTAACGCGCTCGATTTAAGCAGCTCTTGAAGCATTCTAACTAACTGGAAAGTTCATTAATTGGAATGCATCATAGATTTGTTGCCGTAAAGATTGTTCGTTCTTTTCTTTCGTAAATTTTGTGGGTTTTTTATGGTATCGCTCTATTTTGGCTGTGTTTAGAGTCGTTGCATCAAAGTGAACAATATCTCTCCAAGATTTGGTACGGTTAATTTAAAAGGATGTAACATATTTTACCTCAACTATTTCTCATCTGAATAAAACGTTCTGGTACCTACTTCAACTCCTCGAGAAATTGATAAGAAAGAAAGCTGCCTCGAATCCTTTCAACACCTCAAACATGCTAGAAATTTTAGATTTTGAATTGCCGCTGGAATTTTGTCAATTTCTTTTTACTATTCTAAAGTTATTTTAGGTTCTGGTAAATAGCACCTGTCGATTTAGGCGTTTATGTTAAGCATTTCCGTATGAAAGCTTCATTGGTGAAGATTCTCAATTATCTGCCTATATTATAGGCAAATAAGAGAAATCAAAGTTTAACTTGCGAACGTAAGAAAAGTGATTGACAAGAAGAAGGCAAGGTAATCGGATTTTTGTAATTTTTTATATTTATGGTACGTGTACTTTGGACCTTAAATAAGAATATTTTGGAGTAGTTCGACGCAACGTTCATAAATTACCGAGATAATCGATGTTGAAGTTCCACTCACCAGTTAAATCCACTAGATATAATACGATTGTCAACTGGACTCGTAGCCTAGTCGATAGCGGTTTGGTGCGATACTCACGAGATCGCTGGTTCGGGTCTCGTCACGAGACATTTTCTTCCATTCAAAACGCATCATATGTTTTTTTCATTCTTCTTCTCATATCAAAAATTATGAACAAACGAAATATATGAACTATATGGAGGAACAAGTACTTCATTGAAATGCACAATCGGTTGATAAACAATATTCATTTTAAATTAACAATAAAGTTTCTTCAAAAAAAAACGAACGGAGTCAGGTAGGAAATGAAAATTTCTATTATTTTATATCTAGTATGCGACATTTTACGCAGGGTGCCACGAGCCAGAATGGTAGTTATCATAGAAACATGAGAAGCAACATTTTTTTTATTATTACCTTATTGTTAAGTTAATTCAATATGAATATTGTTTATCAACCGATTGTGCATTTTAATGATGTACTTGAAGAATGTTCCTGCATATAGTTCATATATTTCGTTTGTTCATAATTTTTGATATGAGAAGAAGAATGAAAAACATATGGTGCGTTTTGAATGGAAGAAAAGGAAGTGTCCCGTGACGAGACCCGAACCAGCGATCTCGTGAGTATCGCACCAAAACGCTATCGACTAGGCTACGAATCCAGTTGACAATCGTGTTATATCTAGTGGATTTAACTGGTGCGTGAAACTTCAACATCGATTATCTCGGTAATTTATGAACGTTGCGTCGAACTACTCCAAAATATTCTTATCTAAGGTCCAAACTACACGTCCCATAAATATAAAAATTACAAATATCCGATTACCTTACCTTCTCCTTGTGACAATTATTTAGAAATGCTTTGGAGTGCTAAAGGAGATAAACATATATATGATTGAATTGAAGTAAAAGCTAAATTTTTTTTTTTAAGATTTAAGTTAAAATTTGGACGCATGAATATCTTTTAACATAGTAATGTTTCCTACAATACAGATACATGCAGATTACAATAGCTAGGCATGAACGTGTGTTATGATTTGTATAATTAGCCATATGTATTCATTACAAGCTTGTTCCTTATTTTCTTCAAAGTGTCACTAAATCTCCTAACGGTAGTATACACATACATGTATATAATTATACATTCAAAAACCACCCACATAGAGGAAGTAGACTGAGGATTGAAACGGATTAAAATGGAACATTTCTAACTGGGTACGGACACTCGGTGCCGATGTGAACCACTCACTAACCGCTAATACAACGATGGGTGTGTGCATCTCATTTGAATACCAAATATTCATTTTGTTCTTCGAAATATGATTATTTTCCTACGACTCCTTTTGCTCCTTCATGAACCCGTCTTCGTGCGCGGCGAGTAGTTAGTTTTTGGCCGTCGTATGCGATAATTTTTAAAATTAGAATAAACCCGAAAATTCGCTACCCAAACAATACGCCGTGGTCATTTTAATATGAAATATGTAATAGTTACAGCTGTCTAAATAATAGAAGACGCGCTATACGGACCTGCATGTGGTGAAATTCGTTTAGCACGTATTTTTGGACGAGAAACGGAACAGCACGTCAACATCCGTGTGTACAAAAAAATGTCCCGTTTAATGGTAAAATCAAACAGCATTAATTCTATTCTTTTCTGAGTCAATATCGGACATTTCGATTTTTGTTTGATGACAATTACTGTGAGTGTTTGTATATACACGAAGAATTTTTGAAGATGGAATATTTTAGTGTAACCCCAACTGAAGCTTCCTACGGAGTATTGCTACAATATCTCGCATTTTATTTTCGAACACTTAGGTATTTGCGCGATTGAAGGAAATACAGCGCTGGCACATTTGTGATTGAAGAAGATAAACATGGATTTAATACACCTACCCAATTTTCAGTTAGCACTTTTTTAATATCCATTTATTCAAAAGGATAAATCAGAACCAGATTGGTGTGGCAAGAAATACAACAATTTTGCTAGTGATTATTCTAAACTCTAAATTTTTGCTGCTTTCCATAATAAACTGTCAGACACGTAAAAAATATTCTATTCCAAAAAATGGACGGCATTTCTAATCTGGTGGTATGGAAAGTAAACATAAAAAAGAAGTCTAAATGGATCATTCTAATGTCAGAGTCTTGGTTACTACATTTTTTTTTTACAAACTAATATTAGGCTTAAGAATAACTACGTCTAAGAGAAAGCAGCAAGATGAAACAAAATATCTTTAAACTTCGGTTAAATCACCAAACATGTATGCATTTTAATATATAACAATTGGTTTGTGTATATAATTATCGCGGAGGCAAACATTTCCTGGCAAACCGATTTAAACCGTTCCATCGCCGATAGAAATCATTTACGTTCGTAAATGGCATAACAGCAGGAAGATATTAGTACGTCAAGATGAAATGAGGCACGAGTTATCAACGGAAACGAGTTATTTTAGAATCCGACGCGATAATTAACGAGCAATGGATCAATCGGGCGCGGTAAGTTGATTTTACCGAACGAATTATATTTATGAAACGTTGAAAGCCGAAACTATGGATGGAAAAGTTAAACGCCTAAATGATGTAATTAGACGGCAAGAAAGATTATTATTAATTATATGAAGAAGGCTGTAATTTATGGTATCAGAAAAAGTGCGGTTACTTCGCTTATACCAAGTATCTGTATCACCGAATGGTGACAAGTACGCTTAATTAGCAACATTATCAAGGAAAAATCCAATAACGACGTCGTTTGCTTCATAAATAACTGTGTAGCTATATCATGGATTTGCAATTGCTTCATGGATGTTATTTTCTCAGTTTTTAAATAATAGCTTATGCCAACATTTATGTACCAATGGAAACATCTGATCAATGCTCGCTTAATTAGTATTATTTGTACAGGGTGATGCAAAAGATAATACACCATTTTAAATCAAAATATGTTATTTTTGGTTTAGGATTTGTTTCTCGTTATTTCAGGGAAAAGCAAAAAGGGCAGCGGTTTATACAGTGGAACAATATTCACTTAGAGAACGATCATAAGTTGCCACAATTTATTTGGAAAATGGTAATCTAGAATTATTTCAAGAGTAACGCAGTCCATTTCGGCAAGTATAAGTTTGTTTTCTTGTAAGCAGAGGTTTGAACTATCCTTTTATAGTTCCATTGAGTTTGGAGTATTGCATCTTTTGCATTAAATCGGCAATAATTCGAATCTATTTTTCATGCATACAATTTTGTCGAATACTGGGCAGCAATTCCAATTAGATTATTTTGAGATTCTGCTGAAGAGAAGACCACAGTAAATATAGTCATTATGGATCCACGTGTTCCGTTTCCAATGTATGTATATCGGCGTGTACCTAAGTAACATTGCATGAGGTTCTGAGCTTCCTCTTTACTGAAGACTGGAGCATACCATGGAGAAACACTAACTTTACTTGTTCTTCAATCATTGATATAAATAGTTTAGTCGAGATCGCCAATTCGCCATTTATTTTGATAATATATATCTGAGGTAACCTTAAGTTTATGATACTGTAATTTGCCGGGTCTTCAGAGCAACAAACGAAGATGATGGGATAGGTTCGTCAAAGTTTTAATCCGTTTTGATTGCTTTACTTCAAGGAGACCAAGTATGAAGGTGTCCTTCCAAAACCTGACCCAGAAACACAGGAACCGAAAAGTAGTGTTGTTTATACTTATGTTGCTCCTTTTCGACCAAATACTACGGTTGTCCAAGGAAATGAACCCAATTTCCACCACCAATAAAGAATAATAATATGTTTGACTCCACTGTAGTGTCACATAAGATTACAAATACTATAAGTAAATCTACGTTTCTATTCTCTTATGCTATACTCTAGTAAGCGGCTTCCTCACACCAGTGCCAATGTTATGTAAGCTGCGGTACGTACAAGTGAGGTATGACTAATTGTAAGTGCAGTGCTGTGATCGACGCACATACGGGTATTTGTTCAATCTTGCTGGCCAAAATTGATTTTTTTGCGCGATTTCATTGATCCAGTTAAATACGGCGAATATGCATTAGATACTGCTCGCTTATATGTTGATTTGTACCTGTGGCATTCAATGACTCCAACAATACATAAAATATTAATTCATGGTGCGGTTATCATAAAGAACGCATTATAGCCCATTGGCCAGCTTTCAGAGGAGGCCGCAGAATCACGAGATAAACATTTCAGGTTATATCGCTAAGACTTCGCACGAAAATTCTCTAGGGAAGATTGCAACAAAGACATTTTTAACAAGCTTCTTTTAACGTCAGACTCTCTTATAAGTAGCATGAGGAACCTAAAAAAGAATACTAAACTCCTTTTTGCCTGAAACTTATGCCAGCGAACCCCAATGTTCGTGATGAATCTTCAGAGAGCGACGAAGATGAAAATTAGTTTTTAAAAACATATTTTGCGTTTTCTTTAATAAACTGTGTTAATAAATTTAATAAATGTATTTTTCTTTAAATTGTTTCCTTTAGATAACTTATGTAGCATAAAATAATTTTGGCCGCGTAGATAATCCAAATACCCGTATGTGCGACGGTGTATCAAATTTTATTATACTAGAATGTGGTGCGAGGAAGAAATGCACACATTTCCTGGTAAGACCTTTATTTCTTTTTCCTCTTGAAAAAGAATGCAAGATGTTAGGGCCAATTGTTACAGCGTTGTGTATTGTTACGTTTGGCCTCTCGTTCCACTTCTAGCGTGTAGATGGCGGCCCGCTTTCGTAGATTTCTTGATATAATTCGCGTTTTCGAATGCACGCGTCATTCATTCTGCTTATAGCGTTCGGTTGAACTGGTCGCTTTCCGTGAATAGGTTATTCCGCTTTTGCTTTAAAGTCTCGTTTGACGAGGATATACACGAGAATTCGACTCGGGGAGGTTATATTATTGTTGTGTGAATTGGATGTTACGCTTCCCCCATTTCACTGCTCGAGCAACCGGCTTTGTGCGCTAAGTTACGCCTTTATTTATATTTTTGACTCGTTGAGTTTTGGGAAAAATTACCTAGTTTTCGTACTTTTGAAACATTCAATTCCTTTAGTATTTTAAGGTAACGTAGACGGTTCGAAAACCCTCAATTCACTTACAAAAGATAATGGAGCACCCCTATTACTCCAGACACTTGGGGGTGTGATGTAATTCGATAATTGGAGAATGGCGCCTTGTTACTAATTTCTCGAACCTGAACTTATGCCGTTTCCATTGGGCTAGCACGGCCTGGATCTCCATCTTTATCACCAACTAAGTGAGTAATTCGAACTGTAAATTCGTAACCTAACGTATCGGTCACGTGTTCGACTTTTTCTGTTATCATCACTGTTATCATCTTTAGCAAGCATTTTGAGGCTAGTAACAATAGGTTAAACAGTAAAAGTATCAGTAACAAAGAGTAGTAAAGTCTCGAGTCTATTTATGTTTCTATATCATAAGGTGGTCTAATCTTGGAGTTATCAAATACTCCTGCCATTCCTCAGTAAATATATAAACTGAACGTCTTCAATGCTGACGAGATAAATCCAGAAGATTCGGAAAGAGAACTTAGGAAAAGCAATATGCCGGGGCTGGATAGTGATTTGAAATCTTAGAAGATTGAATCAAATACCGTTGCTTAGGATGATCATTGAAAGGACATTTCAGAATTTACGGATTCACTACGGCTGGAAAAATTTAATACGTTGAATTTTTGACCCAAAAGGCGATCATAATCTTTAGTATGGTCCAGTTTGGTATATGGTGTGGAGTAGTATATATATATATATATATATGCTTACCTTTTGTGCCCTTTCGGTGTAATGGCGCGGAGTCACCGAACCATATATGTACATACGTATACCGTACCGCTCCTGGCCCGCCCAGTGGCATTTCCTTACTTTTGGCAGCTTGTTAGAAGTAACAGATCCATTTTAGGATTTTAAACGACTACGTTCTGCCGCGACCGGGTTTTGAACGCCGGACCTTCCCACTGTGAAGCGCAAATTTCACCACTCAGCCACTGAGCGAGTTTGGTCTAGAGTAGTAATAAACCTAAAAACTAACGGTTGGAGAGAAATATAAGTCTGTTTCTATTGTCACAGACCCCATTCCCAAAATAAAAACAGCAATAAACAGTAAAATACTAGAATTGCTGCTGGTAAGGCCAACAACGAAGGGAAGTATTTAAATGCTATTCCGACAATTGTTGCAATTATAAGAATGATTTAATAGGATTTGAGCACCAGAACTGTTGTTCATTTCTTTTTCTTTCTTTTTTCTTCTCTATGATTTCGTATGGTCTTCACGTTTACATCTTTTTGTTACTTGCAGTTGATGGTAGTGGAATTTCAGTGTAAGTGTAACTTCAAATGGTAATCTTTTGAAATGTCGCAATAATCCCTCTACATTCCTTTTGGTACAAATAAAATTGATGCAACAATCACAATGGCTTTTGAAATATGATATTCCATTTATAAAACAATTTATTGCAATTCACTGACTGCAACAGAAATGAATGACAAAGTTGTATGTAGCCGAAGCGTAGTTTGCATTACCTAAGCATCTCAGCTATGATATAAATTACTATTAACAGAACATTTAATCCTTCCCAGTTTATATTCATCATCCGCAAATTATGCAAAACATATGTAGAACACGTTATGAGATCAGGTACGATTTTAGATCGACAAACAAAATAAAATTAATTAATCTTGCGTTTGAATTATGCCGTTGACATTGAAATACTGGACGTATTACGGCACAGACGGCGACCCACGTATCTTTAATACATACAATATTAATACGTATTTCCTATGTTACATGAAATATGGTAGCGGCGGTTTCATGCATTGAGTTTCCTACGTATCTGGTCTAGCTGTCACTCATTTCGCATTTTAATTCGTGAGTCACACTTCAGCAGTAACACACACACAATACATATGTATGTACAACATGCACAGATACTGACGAAGGAAGGTGTCCCATTGTTCCTAGTTTACAGATAAGTACAAATTATCCCAGCGAAGAGAATTTAATCCCACGAAAGATTTTCATTATGTTCGCAGCCTAATTGTGCAGAAATTCATAATTAAAAGCACTTCGAGCGGACAGAGAGCTTTTGATTGGTTTTCTATAGCATTTAATGATTTTGTTTGTTGCTGGTTGAGGTTGCCGTTGAGATAGATGGTGGCGGTCGATGCGGAGCGATTTTAAACACTAACCCGCCGTCTAACAATAAACAGATTTATAATGAGATTAACTGCAAAACTAATTTTACCAATTCATATTATTTAATTGCGCGCTATCGTGCGAATTAGATGTTTTCGCGCGGCGACGTGTCATTGTCGCCTTGATCGTTAAAATGGTCGTTAATGAAGAGGCGCGTTGCTCGGCGAATTTTTCGCGAAAGTAATTGAATTTTGAGTGCTTCTGGATGCGTATTTCTATAATGAATTTACGATGTTATTTCAGTGGATTTGGTGCCGTAAAAATCATTAACGGCGATATAATAATAGGAACGTAGGATCATCGTTAGGAAGAAGAAAATAATTCTCTCTTGAACTTCTAGGCATTTCACTAAGATTTACGGATGGTTAATTTAGTATAATGGGAAAAGAAGATGCTAATGAAAATGATGCTATTCATGCAAAGCGTCAACACGTCGCGTCCAAATAGAATTAGTATTGTGATCCAAAGTTCTCCACTTTAAGCCATAGTAAGTTTATTGCTTCAGTTCACAATTAGGAAGAGATTCACATATTAGTCACTACAGTTAAGAACAAGTTATTGGTGGAAATGAAAGCAATTTCAAGAGAACATGTGAACAATGGAACCTTAACAAAAATTTAAAGATAAAACAGTCATACTAACCGAAGATGAATAGATGTAAGAATAGTGGCCAGAGACGAGAAATAGGGAGGAGATAATATAAAAGAAACCTTCAATTGCACTTTAAGCTTACATTACACTAAACTTTCCAGTATTGACATGATTGCCAGTTAACGCGTGACATATCAGTAGAGACTGGGTTCTATGACTAAATTATGTACATTACGGTAGTCCAAAATTTTAAAATTCACTTTATGCCCCCGGACACCCTCTAGTTTCTTTACTCGAGTTGATAGTAGTGTAGTGCAAAAATTTAAATGTCTTAAGTGGAGCAAGAAGCAGTGCTCAAAGTAATTATTTTTTAAAGTTTGATATTTTCTTACTTTTTTATTTTTAATTTCTGTCCATCTATTTTTTTCAGAAGCTGTTTTTATCAAAGAAATAGAAAAAATACACGAAAAATTAAAAATTGCAAAATATGGATTTGTCATCAAGTTTAACACGTCAAGCGGACACTATTTTTTTGATAGGTGTGAAAGATTTAGAGCCAATATCTAGGTACAATCAACTACCAACTCTAAGACAAGTTCTTGTTAGATTTCACTTTTTCCTACAAGAAAAGAAGTCGGTTCGAAATGCAAGTCACTGCACTGAGGAACTAATTTTAGTGCGGCAAAAAGCCACTATCCCGATTAGACTTGCGAAGCATTGTATTGGTAAGCTTGAAAAACAACACTCTGAGTAGCTTCTCTTAAAAAAAAAGAATTAAGGAAGAACATCTGATACCCAAAAGAAACGTGAGTCAAAATTTCAAGAGCAATTAGATATAGTATTTGAGATTGCACACAATGATGTACTTACTATGTGCAAAATAGACGAAGACAAAGAGTTTTTAATTGATCAGAGGACGGAACGAAAAATGCTTATTTCATTAGCAGACAAGGAATACAACAAGAAACAAGAAAGAATTATTCGAAGAAAAATAAAAGAACGAGAGCCACTTGAAAAATAGAAAGAACCAGACTTATCTTCCATGATATCCCCAGATGTGACTTTTTCAAGCTCAGACACTGAAGATGAATCACCTGAGTATTCGGATTCAGACGAAAGTAAATCAAAAGAGCTGTATAAACCATCATCATCTCTAGAAAAAGGAAATTCCTTTCAGGCTTACAAGCTGAAAGAAATGCGAAGAAATCTTTATTTTCCAAACACGTTACTAGCGCGTTAGATCGCAATGAGGTTGCTGTCAAGGGAAGCCCTAAGATTAATTGTCCCTATTGCAGCAGCATTGGCACATGGACCTGATTGGTTGCTATTATCACAAAGTATTATTCGACGTAAAAGAAAGGAAGGAAGAAAAGCTGGTTTTGAAGAAATAAAGCAATCTGTTTCTTTTGATGATCCAGTAATTGTTCATTGGGACGGAAAAATTCGTCATGATATTTTGGGCACTGAAAAAGTAGATTGTTTGCCAGTTTTAATATCAACAAATGGTAAGGAGAAATTACTTAGAATACCAAAACTTGTAAGTGGTGCCGATGCAAAAATTCAAAAGCAGTTTTTAATGTACTAACTGAATAGGGTTTGGAGATCAAAGTAGTTGGCATGTGTTTTGACACTACATCCGTTAATACTGGACTGAAAAATGGAGCTTGTGTAATGCTGGAGAATAAAGTTGGAAAAGAATTGCTATGGCTAGCATGTAGGCATCGCCTTTTAGAGATTATTCTCAGTAAAGCTTTTGTTATTTGCTTCGGGCCATCCAGTTCTCCTGACATTTCTTTATTGAAAAGATTCAAAGAATCATGGTCCTCTATATGCAGAGAAAACTATAAACCATTAGATGAAGCTGCTCCTGGCAGAAAACTTTTAAAACTCGCTGCGATAAATGTTTTATTAGTTGCCATAGAAAGTAAAAAAGCAACCCAGGGATGATTACATGGAGCTAATAGAGCTGTCACTTCTTGCTTTGGGTCGTACTCCACATAACATTTATTGGAGAACTCCTGGTGGAGTACGTCACGCTCGTTGGATGGCGAAGCTGATATTTGCAATAAAGATTCACTTGTTTCGTAAGAAAGGCGGTTTCAAAACCACATCACAGCTAGAACGTTTTGTGAGCTTTGGAGTTCTTGTATATGTTAAATATTGGTTTGAAGCCCCTATGGCTACAAATGCGACTTGGGTAGACCTTTCTCTATGGAAAGACATGACCAGTTATGAAGTGATTGATCTTCAAGTTAGTGAAGTGATACAAATATCACATCACCACACAATTGTTTATAATAAAAACGGTGACACGTGTTTCGCTAGCTCGAGGCAAGCATCTTTAACAACCGTCTAAACTGAAGTGACAAATTCCTATCATTTAAAATTCTAAAACATGCATTTTACCCCACTTTTTACTGTGGCCATGTGTGGCATGGACAAATATTTTCCCGCTCGGTGATGGACGCCTCTCACCCCCGAAAATGGACCTTTTCTCTCTTACATCTAGGTCAAGTGGACGGTCGAGGGAAAAAGAATAAATTAAATTATAGTTAAAATGATAGTTGCCCTTCTGTGAGCAATATTACTTAATTCTTTCGTTTAATCAATCGGAATAAACTAGATTGAATCGGTCTCGCGTCCCGATTTAGATGATTCATATTTTTGTGTATGTATGTATATAGCTTCATACGCATAGAGTTCTCGCGGTGAATCGCCCTGTCTTATCAATTTTAAATTTTCCATTCTTATGTCGTGCCCCGTGTCGTGCATACGCGGGACCGATTCAATCTAGTTTATTCCGATTGATCAAACGAAAGAATTAAGTAATATTGCTCACAGAAGGGCCAACTACCATTTTAACTATAATTTAATGTCTTCGGGCATTCACACAATGTACTTGTAAATCTTTAACGTTCAAATTTCGGGTTAGCAGGTATTCCTTTTCCCTCGACCGTCCACTTGACCTAGATGTAAGAGAGAAAAGGTCCATTTACGGGTGTGAGAGGCGTCCATCACCGAGCGGGAAAAATCACCTTTATTTAGTGAAGTGGTTAAAAATGCTATAAAATCTCATCTGTGGTACCTATCGAATGAGTTAGATGGCCTAAGTTTATTCTCAGAGAATATATAAATATCAAATGAGGAAGAGGTAGCAATTGTCAAGAAGATGGAGTGTGAGCCTACTGGTCGGAAGGTAAGAGGAGATTCGTCACTTTTAACTGAGCAAACCGCTTTAGCTGATTTTGCCGATAAAAGATCATTACAGCTGTTTAAAAATCAAATATAAATTCAGTTTTCTTGGCCATACACCCAAAGGAATGGCATATCAATGAATTCTACATAAATGGCACAAAAATGCAAAAACTTGAAAGTTCTTAACGATGTAGCTGAGCGTGGTGTCAAATTATTTGAAGAGTTCAATAAGCTGCTGACAAATGACGAAGAAGAGAAACAGTTAATTTTGCAAGTAGTTGAATCGTATCTCTGGTGAATTCCTTGGGATAATGGAAACGGCAAGCTAAATCACCTAATTAACATTGAACAATATCTACGAGTATAAAACGTTATTTCCCGAATTCTTTTGAAAAATTATTATATATATTATATATAAAAGCGCCAATTAGTACACGAGGTATGTCGAAATTCGAAGTCCATAATTGGCAAAAAGGAAAGACGTAAGACATAAAATTTAGATTACAGGTACGTACATACGTTCATGTATCTTCCAGTCTGATGAGGAAAGGAAACACATGCGGCGTAATAGATTTCACATCTAGCGCGTCTGATTTATAATCGGAATTAATAACTCAACTTCGTGTTAGAACGAGCAGAGCGATTAAACAAGTTTTCAACAAATTACTCTTCTCGTGCCTGTGCAATCGTTCTCCCCGTACTGATTGGTGTCAGATAATATACGCGTTTCATGAAAAACTAGTTATATTTCAAGCAAATTGACATCGGCTTTCAAGAATTAGTCAAATTTAAACGCCGTCCTTTCGCTCAAAAAACGACCGTGTAGAAGAACGTATCGCCGTAGAAGGTGCGAAGATAACATACATAAGTGGTCATCCATCATGCGCTAATTTTACTCCCCACGAACGTTGGCTAATATGGAGGACGGGTTACACTTATTACGCATACCATAAATAACTTTCTAAAACGCCGTGTAAACGACGACGACGATGATGATCTGGTGTTTCTTCCTTTTATTTAATAAACAAATATAAATTATACGCGAGTCTGTGTTTCTTAAGACTCGTACTTGGAATATTTTTTACGTGCCGTTCCAGCATCGAAAATATCGCTTATGCATATGCGACTGCGGCGGATTTATTCGCTTTGCGAAACGTACGCGAGTATAAATCAAAAGTTTTGAGCGGAAATAATTCATCTTGACGGCACGAGCTCATAACATTTTCTTATTAGCAGTCGAGGCTCGGCGTTGTATTCGCGTCAAAATTTCAGGTGCCACAAAGATTTATCTGCTGGAATTCTGCTAATTAGGTAAGTATTAATATAAACGTTATGAAAATAATCTACTAGGATTGATATAAGTTAAAGATTCGAGTGCTGGGTTTGATTTATTTGTTTTTCCTTTTTAATTAGGTGTCAATGAAGTAATTAGTCAACTGTTGAATCCGATAATTTGTAGTTAGTCATCAAGAGAAATGAACTCTCTGGAAGAGTAAATGTTTTTTTGCAGTTGAAATTAGAAATTCCAATAGTCTAGTGAATACGAGGTAAAACAGTAGGGTCTTCAAAGCTTCGGAAAGGTATAAGAAATGACGAAACTATTTAGAAGAGAACTGCTTATATTTCTGAAAAGTACATCGAAAATTAAGGTAGTGAGCAGCTATATCCTCTGTAATTTGCCTAAACTCTTAATCATCTTCCAATTCGCCTCGCCAACGCAGAAGACCATCTGTTCAAGCCCTCTAAACTTAAAGAAGGCTACGTCCTGTAGTGGACTGAGAAAGAAGACAAAAATTAATTTGGTTATAATGGATTAAAGAAATTGTCATTTTTCTACATAGTTGCCATTAAGATTAAGACATTTGTCATAGCAATAAATCAGTGTTCTAATCCCCTCTTCATAGAATTCTGCCGCCTGTGAACTAAGCCATGCTGTAAAACTGTCCTGTAGCTCTTCATCGAAATTTGAGGGAAAAGGGGACTCAGTTGTGTGATTGTGATTCACCGATTTTCACGAATTTTTCTTCGACTCTCACTCAAAAGTTCAGCTATCACAACAGCTCTTCCACTCAGTGCTTCATCACGGACGCTAGTTCGTCCTTCTCGAAATGTACGGCACTATCCTCTAACGACACTGTCGCTCTTGACATTTTCACCATAAACAGTACAAAGTTCACGATGAATCTCAGCTGCCTTCATGTGCTTTGCACACAGAAATCGGATAACAGCACGCAGTTCACAGTCGGCGGGATTTTAAATTGCAGCAGCCTTTTCAAACGATAAAAATAACACGCAAGAATATCCGAACTATTCTCTCATTAGCACTGCCACACATTAAACTAAACTACACCGCAGCGCAGTGATCGAGCCGATATTCCCACTCCTCTGCACACCGGACGGAAACAGCACTTACTTTATGAATCGCCCTCGTAAGTAACACACCACCAATCTTTTCCAGTCCTGTGTTGTTTTACGAAATCTACAACACGAAATACAAATCGTTAAAATATAGATGACTTAATGATACTATCAAAACTAAGAAATAGAAGTGATTGATTAACTGAAAAATCTTCTAAGATCAGCTGTTCATTGGAACTGTTTGGGATCGAAGCTACTTTATCGCTGTAATTGTAGACATGAAAAGAATTACCATTCTCTGTACTTCTTAGACGCACATAATTCATGTAAAACGTTCGCAGAATACAGTATCTGTCAACTATTTAATGTGTAAAGCGGACAACAAGAGATCTGCTGACCACACGCATATCGCGGTATGCATTACATAGTCGTCAGTGGAACCGCTTCGCGAGTACGGGGGCGAGAAATGACCGCTTTATATCTTGTTCGGTTGCAGTTAAGAATACCCGCATAAAAAAGCAACGAAACGTACGAACTCGTAAATAAAAGCAGCTTGCCTGCCGCGGGTATTTGTTTGTCATTGCATTTTTCCTCGCTAACAAAAAGGATATGTTTGATTTAAATGTTGTTCGTACACATACATATGTATAAACGTTACTTACAAATTCTTGAAATATAAGGCGAGGTATCATAGTAGTTACGAGTATTACCTTTGTGTGAAAATTATGAGTTTTTACCATATTACAGAAATGAATACTTCGTTTGTCTCTTAAATATTTACACTATCATAGTTTTCGCCATATGCCTGAGGATAAATGGGCAAGTAACCTCTCGAGAAGGAGGCAGTTTCATCTCTGACCATAGTGTGTGTTTTGGTTTGCCACAAACCTCCAGCTACGAGCATAAAATCGTTTTGTACACACTGTTCATTGGTTTGAAACAGACTTATGATACAACAAAAAGAGAACAAATGTATCGAGCAGTGAAGGACCTGAGAATACCGGACAAGTTGTTGAAGCTTATAAAAATGGTCCCAGAACAACGAAAATTGAAGTACCTTATAAAGGAGTAAAACAGAGGAAGTTGAGGTAACACAACTTAGACAAAGCTACTCCGCTATCCAAGGTGTTGTTAACCTGGTATTGGAAACAGACGAAACAATATTTTGAAACCAACACCATGCATAGCTTTTGCGGACGATCTTGCGGTGATAACAAGGGCAAAGAGGGAACTTCAAAAACTGATAAAGTGCATAGCAAGCGAAGGTCAAAATTTGGATTAGAAATTACTCAAGAAAGGACAAAATATATGGTAATTCATAGCACTCAACAAGTAGATGAGCGACATCATGACGGTACAAACAGAAAGGAATACAAGATGGGACATAATGGAGTTCCACATTTACGAGGTGAATTAGAAAAGAGAGTATAATAATATGGAAGAAACATTTTATTTATTCACAGTATATGTAATAAGGTTTTTTCGATCAAGTTGTAAAATGATGTTATCCAAATGTTGGGCTTTACGGGCGATGCACATTTGAAGCTGTTCCTTGAAGTTCTATTCGATTTTCGCCAGCCGGACATGTTGACATGCAGAAATTTCGGCGATTTTCTCATGAATGGCATAGTTGAGTTATTGTAGGTTTTGAGCACGATATTTAAAAGCCTCTGTCTTCAGATACCAGAGGAACGAGAAGGCTTCGCGTAAAAGGTAAAGGTTTTGGTCGACCGGTCCCTTGCAAAATGGAGCGAGAACAACGAACCGTCTAGGGCTGTGCTACATCATGTTGAAATTAAAACCCACCTGTATCGTATTCTTCCATTTTGGGGTGCAAAAAATTCTGCAGTATGTTGCGGTATCGGTCGCCATCCTTTTCAAGAAAAGGACCCCACGATCCCTATAGACGACAGACCACATCTGTGAAGATATATAGAATTTATTAGTGTAATTCTTTGAGGTTTTTAGCAGTTCAATAACGAAAATTCTACTTGTTCCCTGTGCTAGAGAAATGGAAATCCGCCTTGTCGCTACGCCACACAATACCGTGAATAGGTACGGCTGTAAGGATCTTTACGATTCCTGCAATCTGCTGGACTCATTCCTTGATGAATAATAATCTTGCAAGGGTGTACTTCAAGATCACAGTGCAAAATCCGTCTCACCCTTCGAGCCGATATCTGAAGTGAGTAGGGCGTTGTTTTCAGGTGTCCTCACAGATTTGGAACACCCAGCCCGTTTTTTGGAAATCCTGTTACCCTTAAATTTTAGGTCCATTTCAAAATTGTTTTCATATTAGGAACACTTTCATTTGGATTTAAGCCGAAGTGCGTGCGAACTGCTCTCTGTGTCAGGGTTACAGATTCGATTCGATTTCCGAAAAAGCGACGACGAAGTCACATTGTTCAGCCGACTGTGGCATGTTAGCAATTGAAAACCGTATCGGTCACCCCACCTAGCGGAACAGACCGCCCCCTCTATCTGATCAGGGACCCGTTCAGTGATTTCCTGAAATGTGGTACGCCATCATGCTTAACCCTGTATTTCAAAGAATTAAGGAATTTCTGTACCTTGGTGTAAAAATATACGAAGAAGGGCATGAAGGGCAGGAACTACAGGCTCTTGCCGCGAAAGGAACTCGGAAATGCAGAACGCTAAGGACACTGTCGAAATCCACATTTGTGTCACAAAGAACAAAAATAAGATTATATACAACGGGTATTAGACCCAAAGTTACTTACGCATGTGAGATATGGGTGTTAAATATATCGGAAATAGAGCTTCTAGAGCGCTGCGAAAGAAAATTTCTGAAAAACATGTATGGAGGAATAAAAACGGAGGATGAATGACGAAGACGAACAAACAAGGACATAGAAAATCTATACAAAGGAAACGAATCACATTTATCAAGGCCCAAACAATAAGGTGGCTACGCCATGTGGAAGAAATGGACAATCAAAGAATGAACAAGATGATGCTATATAAAAACCAATAAATAAAAGCAGTAAAGGAAGACCACGGAAAAGATGGATACAAAGTGTATAAGAGGATCTTCAAAAGATGAATATTAACGGTTGGAGGATAAAATCAAAACACACAGAAAGAAATGGGGAGAAGTAGTAAAAGAATGTATGCAGGAATTATCTTGCATTATAATGTATTAATATTGCTATTATATATTAAACAATAATTGGAGAAAGGAGATTTTGTGAAATTGCCATAGGCATACAAGGCTTGTGGGGTTATAATAATGTAATGACGTTACACGTACTGTTGAGTATTGTCCTGTTCAAGATCAATGCATTGGACACGAACTGACCAACTCTAATTATGAATCTAAATATTACCATCTTTCAGAACCAAATACTCCGTTTCTCTCTTAAATACAGGGCGGAGCATGGGACGCTTTTTAATACTTGATTGAAAGAAAAGAGGAGATTGTGCAGTAGATAGCATTCAGTTCCTTGGCTAGAAGCGTTTAACTTTAGTAGTGGCGCGTTTTTCCGTATGGTCGTTTTCTGAAAGGTGACGACTCGGTGATCGAGATTCAGCATCAATTTTCTCGCAGATTCAACATTCACCGAATTGACTTCCCAGTCGTAACAAAATATTACGTCACGTAAATAATCTTTCTTCGCGGGGTTCATCAATGAAAAACAATTGGGCATACTCAACCAAACGTTGAGAGAATAAGAGAACAAGGCGCCAGCCGCTCTGTTCTAGTACACGCTGCTGACTGAAACTCTACAATCGTACACACTACGGAGCTCTTTGCATGGAAAATAACATTTTCATCCACACAAATTAGAGTGTGTAATTAATAAAAATTAATGTGTGTAATTAATAAAATAGATTACCCATAACGATTGCAATTGGCATCGACAATATTTACACTTGAGGAGAAGAAACACGGGATTTTGTTGATCAGAGATGCATCTCACTTTGATCTAAACACTGTAGATGAGTTAAAGGATATGTAATTCGTCAAGAAATCGGCAAAATCGAGAGATCTGACGGAAAGAGTGGACAGAAGTCTCCGTAAACGTTAAGATATTGTGTCCATATAAATTTATTAATGTCTTCACGCATATTTTTCCGTCAATAAGAAAACTATCAGAAATCTCAAAGCAAAAATTTTTTCCACATTAAGGGAGATAAAGGTAACAAATTGGTATTTTTGAACAAGCGAGATTATTTTAGTAGAGTTAACGAAATGATTTCGAAAGGAAGTTTGGCAATAAATAATTCTTCAGAATTCATCGAGAAAGTTGTAAATTAACAGAAGGTGAGATTTGGTATCTTTCGATGTTACTTCATTATTTCCATCAGCACCTATTCCTGACACTTTAAAATATTTGGAAAAGTTACTCCATAGAAATAATTTGAGCATGGCGAAAATAAAAGAATTTATTAAATTAACAACTCTGCATGTTCCAAAACTGTTTCCAAATTGAGGGCAAATATTTTAAACAAAAACACGGTACTTGAATGGGCAATAGTTTATCACCATTTATGGCATATTTGTTTATGAGCAATTTTGAGATTGAATTTAAAAAAGATGCTAGGTATTTCCCGAATGCTTGGATTAGATACGTAGACGACATATTTGCCATTCTTGACATTAAGAAATATAAATTACAGGGCTTTCTTGATGAACTAAATTCTAAATTCAACACCGTACAATTTACAATGAGAAAAGAGAAAAATAACATACTTCCATTTCTAGATACCTTAGTAATTAGGAGTAACACCAATTTGGAGATAGACATATATCGCAAAGAAACCAATGTCAACAGATTTATAACTGAAGATTCTAACCATAGTCTTCAGCAAAAGATTGCATCTCTCAATTTCCTACTACATCGGCTACTAAATTTTCCCCTCACAACAGAAATATATCAAAGAGAACTTAAATACATAAGGAACATAGCCGAATACAATAGTTTCAAAGTAAAATTGATTGATAACTTAATCAGGAAACAAAATTTCAAAACCTTAATTAGGGAACCTACGAGTCTAACTTTGGATAAATCAGCTAAGAAATTCGTTAAATTACCGTTCCATCAGTGCACTAAGGGCCTTTCCAAAGTTTTCTAAAAGTTTAATTTACAGGTCGCATTTAAATCAGCTAATTCATTAGCTAATCTTGCCAAGGCTAAAATTGAAATTAATCAAAAAACAGGTATCTACGAAATCGGTTGTCAGGAATGTGGCATAAAATACATTGGACAAACTAGGCAATCAATCCCAACACGGTACAAGGAGAGCAGTGCTCATTTTCGGTGTTACAAGCCCGAAAAATCAAGTGTGGTCCGACATATTTTGGACAAAAGACACACTATACCAATTAAAAGTTTAAAATTAATTAAGGCAGTAGGAAACAACAGGGAACCGGATAGCTACGAACGCATATATATATGTATAAGAATAGAGAGAGAATTATGAATGCAGATGAAGGACCTATTCCAAATTCCAAATTGTATGAGCTATTGAATTAAATTTTCGGTTCATTCAACATGCTCCATAGAGCATTAAATTTAGTCTAGGAGGAGTATTAATACACTCTCCCATTAATGGGAGTTCAGTGTCAACAGTGTTTTGGTGTATTTGGCGCGTTCATTGTGTGATGTTCATTGTGCAGTGTTTTGGTATTGTACAGTGTTCGTTGTATTTTGTTCGTCTTGGGCATTAGCCGGATTCGCTAGTGATACTAAATACCCATTTTCTACTGAGGATGGCCGAAATACGTATCGGGATATGTCAGAAAGGTGTGGTAACGGTAATTTTATTTATTTTATGTATTGTTTTAGCCACAGTCTCCTTATTCTTATTTGCAGGAACTTCTCCAATCAAAAAGTAATGATAAAATACTTGAAAGAATGCCCAAGAGCAACCCATTGGATACGAAACGTGAAATTGGAATGGTTTAAAACTACGCAGAAGGATATCCATCTTACTTTTAGGACACAAACACTACAAGGTCTAAGGACCAAAATCCAATCATGGTTGAGAACCGTGAATCATGGTACTAATAAACAGACCCGTATACTTAGTTTTACACCTATTCAACGATCGCAACGCGAAATCGAACTTGCTCTTCTTTCTCGCGAAGCTTCGAAGTTCACACGATCGCGCGGTTCCTTTTAGGTCGTCCTTTATCGATCGGAAATCTACGCTTTGCGACGGTGCGCGGCTCCGATAAGCATTAATCAGAGAGAGGTCCACGATTAGCGCGCGATATTAATCTATGTGTATCGCCCGGCCGATTCGAAGAGAAGATGTAATATACCTGTAGCATTGCCGCAGCGGCTGCACGCGCAGATTACGATCACGATTTTATATGAGGAATATCGGGGCGCGCACACTATACGGTACACATTGTTCCGACGCTCACAATTTATTTTAATAATATTAGAGCGATCTCACGCCGCGAACGAACGTGTAATTATCTATCGGCGTTGTCGTAAGCGAAATGAAATATGCCTACACAGCCAGGAAGGTCTGTGGACCCTGCCAATTTTTTAAGTCTTGCATGTTGAAAAAGATGTTAGTGTGCGGCATGTTAAAAGAGGGACCGGAGATGGTGTGTTTGTGTAATATTTGATGATGGATCGATCTAAATAATGATGATAACATTAAACATATAGATAGTAATGCTTTAGTCAAAAGTAGTCCCTGCATCATCTATATACATACACTCCCAGTCACGGTAGTTGGGACACCTCGTTAAATTTAGGATATTGTGCAATAAAAATTCAAAATCTTACACAATACTGAGAATTCTACTGCGTAGTGATTATTACTAGTTAGTGGATCATACAGCATTATTAGGAATGCTGCACTAATTGAATTGACAATAGAACTTAATCTTAATTACAATAATCCCTAATAATCGCAATATAATGATTTCATAGTATTACAGAAAGAAATATTCAAGTAGTATTACAATGCTTTATGTGTCATCAACATTTACAAGGGTATTTCCAAGAACGATTTTATGGTCATCAAGGTATTATCCTATCCCTCTAGTACCTCGGGCCATTCAGTTTACTTCTAAACGTCTCCGTGTACGCGCGATGTGCAAGTGGGCGAATTTTGAAAGTATTAACAGTGAAAATGCCGCGTGGAAAACCGATCAGTGTTGAAAAGCGATCGTCCGTGATCACACTCGATAAAGAAGGGTATTCTGTTCGACAAATTGGCGAAAAAGTGCATCTGGCAAAATCTAGTGTAGCCAATATTATAAAACTGTACCGTACAACGGATAGTTTAAATGACCGTGATCGACCAGGTCCGTCTCGTATTACGACCAACGTTGATGATCAGCGAATCGTTTTAATTAGTAAACGAAATAGAAGACTGACAGCACCACAAATAGCAGTAGAATTCAATCGCGATCGTCAAAACGCGGTGTCAGTGAGCACTATTCAACGTCGCTTGCGAGAGGCACACCTATTTGGACGAATTGCTGTACGGAAACCGCTGCTAAGGCGAACCAATCGTTTAAAGCGATTACAGTGGGCCCAACGACATCGAGATTGGACGGTGGAGGAGTGGAAAATGTGCTTTGGATCGACGAATCCCAGTTTGAAATGTTTGGACAAAATAGAAGAGTTTATGTTCGGAGATCAAAGACAGAAAAATGCTTCGCGAATGTCTAGCACCCACTGTAAAACATGGTGGTGGCTCACTTATGGTGTGGGGTTGCTTTTCGTGCGCAGGAGTAGGAGATCTCTTTCGGATAGAAGGTATTATGAGAAAAGAACAGTACAGAAATATTCTACAGCATAATGCTGTACCTTCTGACCAGCGATTGATAGGGGAGAATTTCACCTTCATGCAAGATAATGATCCTAAACATACGGCGTTAGTATGTAGGGATTATTTGAATACACAACAAACACAAAATACCTTGCAAATAATGTCATGGCCTCCACAGAGTCCCGATCTTAACCCGATCGAACTCTTGTGGGATGAGCTGGATAGACAGGTACGAAAAGTGGCTCCAACTTCGAAACAGCACCTTTGGGAAGTTTTACAAGAACAATGGAACAGTTTACCACCCAACACACGTACAAAACTTATCGAAAGAATGCCCAGAGTTGTTGTTCGAGCCGTATTGAATGCAAAAGGAGGATTCTTCGACGAGAAGAAAGTTTAATGATTGTATTTGATAAATATTATTATTTGCTATCATTTTGTCATAATAAAACAATATTTTGTTATATATAACTGATTTTGTGTTTTATTTTTATTTTTGTGCAAGTTAAATACTTATATTGAAAAATCATTAACTGTCCCAACTTCCGTGTCTGGGAGTGTATATAAAAATGGATCGTGGTTTGTTCGGATGCTTAAAAATTGAAAACGACTGAAACAAATTGGATACTTCCTTCTGCGGGTTTGTTCGCAATTGCTACGCGAAGGTTTAGGAAAAAAGAAAACTATTAAAACATTTAAAAATTAAGAAAAAAATAGAGATTAAACAAATTGACGACGTTTGGTGGGTTAGGTTATGATAGTTGTCATGCAGCGCATGCATCATGCATCACACCTGATTCAGAAGATAGTCGCAAGTACTGAATTCTGCAGTATGCTTTTATCCCCACTGGAGCGTCAGATCAGTGTCTTCTTGTGCGCTCATTATCTATTTTCTCCACTTATTCCGGGTCTTTTGTTTTCTTTATTTCTGTCATGATCTTCCCTCTATGTTTAATCTAACTTCCCACATCCTCTGCGCCTACTTTTTCCTAAGTCTGCTTCGTTTGAGATCAATGAATTATGTCTCGAAGTATATTCCAAAGACGAGATATAATGTATTTGGAAGTAAAGCATGAAAAGTTCATTATCTCATGTACCTCTACATTTATTTATACATAGAGCTTATAAGATTCAGCAAAACCTTTTCGAATTTATGGAACTATTCGTATCGACAGAGATATCACTAGAGCCACTGCAATTCCCGATCGACATTATTTTAACGTTTACTTCATTCCTTTCAAATCCTTCATCAGAAATATCCTTGGCGCTAGTTCCTTCACGTCGAGTAAATTCTTTTGGATACTTTTACATAATTATTGCCCAACTTCCACATATAAAAATCAAACAGATTCGATCATCTAGAATTAAATTATTATATTTATAACTAGATAAATATGTGTATATCGAGCTCAATAACGCGTTTATTAACGACACTAAAGTTCATCTCGTATGAAAAGGTATATCGAACGCTTCATTGTGACATTTAAATCGGCGCAACAAATTGCTATACGTTATTAATTGATGGCAAATAACCTTTCAATAAATAATAAATTTTGTCTCGTTAGCTATTGAAAAGCTCTTCGATCGACTATGTTCCTTGACTCTTCTAGTCTAGCGCATCTTTACTGATATGCTCGTTCATGAATATTCAGCTGGGGAAATCATCCAATTGAATCGGTAATTTTAAATAGGCATATATTCATCTTCTTAATCGATATTAAGTGGAATAATAGTTACATAAGAAATTCGTTGCATAATATTACCTGTTAAAATTAGTTTCCAATGTTCATTCCGTGTATAATACTATTTGTAATTTGTTTGTTTAACTACTAACATAGGTTGCATTATTCACTACAGGTATTTTATGTTTTTTCATTAGCGGTTTTGCAAGTACCAGTATCTAAAGATCTGCACATATCGCAATTATTGTTTACTTAACCCATACGTCTTTTTATCCTTATCGGGTGTAAGATAGGGCAGTTGAACTAATCAGTTTCTTATATTGCATTCACATGCATCTCGCCATCATTTTCTGCCCTGTGAAATCCGTCCAACTTCATTCCAGTCTATTTCCACTGTTCTTTTTTTTTTTTATTAAAGATTGTATAGAGTGGCTAATTGAGTTAGGGCAACGTGCATACAATGCCAGGTTTTTTCTAATAAATGGAAGGAAACTAAAGTAACACTGCTGTTTAGATCAGATAATAAAAGTATAATGAATAACTACAATCCTACTTCCACAAGATATCTGAGATGGATCTTTGTGAAAATATCTCCAGACAAGGCCTCCAATAGATACACAGGCAACAACATTGTTTTTATGAAGGGTCGTTCGACAGCAACCAATCTGTGTAATAATGCTCAATTGTCGGGCGTTCTAGAAAATAGAAAGCAAGTTAATGTAATTTACAAGCTAGATGTTAGTAAAGCATTTGACCGTGTTCAAAATCGTTTACTACTTCAGAAATTTTATTACTTTCTTCCAAGCACCGATGTGATCTTATTGCTGTTCAATTACCTTAGTAAAGTAGTAGAGCTCACTATGTATGAAGGCATACGATTTTCTTTTACATCGTTAAGTGGCGTTCTACAGAGATCGAATCTTAGTCAACTCATATTTAACATGTTTATAATAATATATAAGATTTTCAAACAAGCAGCCGACTTTCGTTATTCATAGTTATGACGTTTCATTCTAATAATAATAATAATAATAATAATAATCTTTATTGTCCAACAAATTACAATTCAATTACAGGACAATTAATGAAATTACAATAAGCAAACCGGTATAACCCTACAACAATACAATAATTCCAGAAGAACCTATACAAATGTAATAAAATATAATACAATACAATATAATATAATATAATATATTAAATGTAGAAGACTCTCTATAAACGACCTAATACACGACACAAAACGCAACTGCAGTGCAGTTGCGTTTTGCGATTGACATAGTCAACATTTCCTACAGGATTATTGGCATATGCAAATTGTGCTTACTTGGTAGGCTTTTGCACGGTTACTTGTTAACTGCCCATTAACGAACCTAATTTTAGTATTAGGTCGTTTATAGAGAGTCTTCTACATTTAATATATTATATTATATTATATTGTATTGTATTATATTTTATTAAATTTTGGCTCTCGAAAACACGATGGCTACTATACAAATGTATTGAAATGACGCTCACAACAGCTGACAATATTCCGCAATGAGTCATGGTTGATATCACAGACAGTCGAAATTATATTATAATTGTAGCACATCAAGTATATAGGCCTGGAAAGATCCAATATTTGTTCTACATCGTGGTAAATAAAATGTTGGTGGATTACGAGATAAAAATTGTGGCACATAAAAGTTTAGTAATTGCAAAAGATTAGGACAGTCAATGTTACCATGAATTAAATTATATATATATATATATATTTAACGCTAGAAGTAATTCTTCGGAATTAAAGTGACTGTATCTCAAAGCGATTCAACAAAATTGCCTGATCTATGTTTCTACCTGGATAAACATTATCAATTTGAAAACTTAGGAATTTTAAAAATCTTCTTTGAATTAATTCAAGATCTCGTCTGTGTGTTAAATAAAAAGGGTACCATACTACTGACGCATACTCTAGACGAGATCTGACCAGAGCAAAGTACAAAGCTTGTAAAGCCTGAGTATTCTTAAGACATCTGCAATTCCTAATAATGAAACCCAACATTCTTCTAGCCGATGCAGTAATTACATCCATGTGATGATTAAAATTAAGTGTAGGATCAAACCAAACACCCAAGTCCTTGACTAACGCACACCTTTCCAACTGATTCTCACCAATACAATAAGGGAAAGAAACCGGAACAGTCCTGCGTGTAAATGATATTGTCTTACATGTAGATATATTTAGGGGTAGATTATTAGATTCACACCACAAAGCAATATTATCCAAGTCAGCCTGGAGGCCAAGGCAGTCCGATACTGATGAGATTTCTCGAAACACTTTAAAATCGTCGGCAAACAGCAAATTATTTGAGTTAATTACAGTTGTAATGTCATTAATAAAAATATTGAACAGCAAAGGACCCAAATTTGAGCCCTGAGGTACTCCTGATAGTGCTTGAAAAGATCCCGACGAGTAGCCATTGTAGAATACATATTGTGGTCTACTCGTTAAGTATGACTTAAAAACGAACCAAATCTTCACTAAATCCAAAAGCCATCAGTTTTCTAGGCAATGCTGCATGACTAATACGGTCGAATGCTTTAGAAAAGTCAGTATAAATGGTATCTACTTGGCCAGCAGCGTCAAGTGAGCTTGCCACAAATTGTTTAAAACAAGCCAAGTTTGACACGGTCGATCGTTTCGCCATAAAACCATGTTGATGAGGAGAAATATGATGAATCATTATAGGAAAAATATGTGAATACATAATTAATTCCAACAATTTAGCGAAATTAGAAAGAATAGCGACAAGTCTGTAGTTCACCACATTACTCACATCACCGTTTTTGTGTATCGCAGTAATCCTTGCCACTTTCCAGATGTCAGGGAAGGTCAACGATGTAAGGGCTAAGTTGAATAATTCTGTCAAAGGAATCGCAAATATGTATTTACAGTCCTTAACCAAAAGAGCGGGAACTTGATCGTGGCCAGATATTAAACCATGTTTAAGTTTTTTGGTAAATTCAATTACTGTAGCCGCAGAGATAGGACCCATATTTATGTTATGCGAGCTGTTTCCAATCTGTGGGTCAATTGATACATCAGACACTGAATTAATAGATGTGGTATAAACCGAACTGAAGTATTCACCAAAGGAATTAACAATAGAAATGGGATCATTTAGATGTATATTGTTGTCATGTTTCCCGGAATCCTAGACGACCGCTTCTTGTGGTGGATAAAAGTCCAGAACTGCTTAGGACCAAGACAGAAACTATTTCCAATATGTACTAAGTATGCAGAAAAAGCTTCCATACTCTGCTTTTTAGTAAGAGAGCGGAGGCGCTTAAAATTGGCTAATGAAATAGAACAATTAAACCTTTTGTACTTTCTATGATATTTTTCCTTTAATTTGATATTATAAATTAACTGCGGTGTAAACCATTTCGGATAGTGCCCACGAGACTGCCTTGTTAGAGGAATATGTTTGTCAAAAAGATTCTTATATTGATGCCAAATCGCATATTTAACCTTCCTATACTTCACGCGTACGGTCTGTGAGACCGAGTTATATAGTATAGACACGTGTTCTATATTTTGACGTGAGTATAGGAAGGTTAATAATTGTATTGTATCGGTTAAGGTTATGTATAATACTTGTTTTCATTTTGATGTATAAGTTATATATCTTTATCTGATAACTTTTTAGTAGAAAATGTAAAACTCCGATGTCTGACTTTAATAAATGCATTATTTTATGTATTTACTAAAAAATATTTACTGAATAACTAAGAAATTATGCATTAATGCATTATCGAGTTTATATAAATATTAATGATGAAGTTCATAATTCTTCCTTTGACTAAATGCTTTTAAAATTTTCAACATGTGTTATGGATTATAATAATAGTAGTAACCCTAGTAGTAGTGGTAGTAATTTTATTTAGCATGGAAATTATGACAAGTTGATGCAAAATACAAATTGGAATAAAAGAAAATAATACATAAATAATAACTAAGACAGTGTATAAATGGAATTGTAAGAAACCAAAATACAAATAAACATATAACACAATTAACATGCAGAAATATGAAACTGAATTACTAGCTAAACACATGTGTCGAGGCATAGGAAAGAAACAGTTTGCTTTGAAAATTTAGTACTCGAGGTTATAGTATCTTGTACAGCATTAGCACATAAGTGCTACACAATGTATTCAATACATAGCATCTAATATATTCTGCAAAACATAATTATAAAAGCAGACATTAATTATTATCACTTTCGCTGAATTCTAATTCGTCTGAACTGTAATCATTTAGATTGATAATGAATGGTGCTACGTCTCTCTGCTCAAATCCAATTTCACGATTCCACCACATGTCAATTGCCTTCTTTACATGGTCTATACAATTAGCCCATTGGTTTGGTGAAACTTGTTGCAATGCTTCTTCCCACATATTAAAGCATGCCTGGATTGATTTTCCATCTCTACCGATATGTCGGTTATAATAGTTTTTGCAAATGTCCCATACCAACTCGATTGGGTTGAAATTACAGTGGTATGGAGGTAGACATAATACTTTATGTCCTGCTTCTTCAGCCATTTTATCCACCACATATTCTTTTGGTGGTTTATGTCTAAAAAGTAATACTGTAGTAATAATGTCTCAATTTATATAAACATTACATACAGAGTCACCTTTATTAGTAATTCCTTTTTCAAAGAACTTTCTTATATATAATATTATTATTTTTTAGCCACTCCTTGATTTCAGCCATTGATGAAGCACTGTCTGGCACTTTCGATGCCAAAGTGCTATGGTATGGAACATTATACATAACAATAATGACTTAAAAGATTTAATAAATCTCCAAACCATTTCAAAAAGTTTTCTTGGTTGATTTCGCCATGATAATCCGTGTTTCTTGATTTCGATACAAATATTAATTTTGCATCAGGAATGAAGCCGTTTCTATTCCCTGCATGTACCACGATATACATAACATTAGAATATGTAAATATATTTCTATTAAATTACTGATTAAGTAGCTACAACATAAAACTAATCTCAATTTAGATCTATATGAACACATAATACTGTAACAAATTAAGAAAAGTTTTAAGAATAATTGTTTCTATACCCTTACATCAAAAGATAAAAAGAGTAAAACGTAATAATGATGATGATGTTTCTACATATAGAATATAGATGTAACTAACCTTTTACCATCAACTTTTGTAGTTTTCACCGACTGTACATTTTCATCTTGCTATGAACGTGCTATTGTACCATTTTGGAAAATCCATGTTTCATCTAAGAAAACAAAATCGTACATATCATTGTTTTTATATTCTTTATATGTTCTCAAAAATGTGAATCGCATCAACATAATATGTGGTGATTCCATCAAACCATAGCAGGGATTATCGTTTTTATATTGAGAGCCTATATTTTTAGGACAGCATGTAATGATGTTCGACATCCATAAAATATATTTAATTCAAGTAATCTTTTCCCTTAGCGAGTTAAGCGTAATGTGTTGATCTAAAATAAATTTCAATGCATGTTGCCGTTTCATTACAGATTGAATTTTACTTACGATGTTCATACATTTGATAAATAGTGTTTCTTATTGCGACCTGTGTAGCATCATCAACTGCAGTTACTCCTTTCATGCCAGAGCGCTTATGCTTAGGTGAGCTAAGTGGTTTGTTAGTTTTCAAAGATTGCCATATACTAGAAACAGTGCTGAGGTTAACATTAGCCATTGCAGCTACACGCTAAAATTGTAAAATATTAATTAAAATAGTGTCACTCTACATAAGTTATATTACCTCTCTTACAGCTGTTAATGGCATTCAAAGAGTGCCTTCATCACGTTCTCGTTCACAAAAGTGTATCATCGAAGCGATACACTCTTTCATCTCCCGACTCAAAGCTTTTGGCATTTTTAGTCGCAGAATTTGAAACGATGCTCACTATATGTTCTGAAAAGAACAGATTTCGAAGGTGATTGACAAAATAAATAACGGAAACTGAAGAAATTTACTGATGTGTCACAAACCAAAACAATAACCTCTAACATGTCAAAAGTACTATTAGTGGATGTTGCAACGTAGAAAATTACAGAAACACATAAAAACCAATGTCACTAAATTTTGCATACTAAACTTTTTATTTAATTCAAATTCTTGTGGGACAAGTTTTACGTCACGCATGACGAAAGTCGGTTGCTAGTTTGGATAACGTTTATGTGAAGTCTGCTATACCACCGACGATTGCAATATGTTCCCTGTTGTTGAATTTAATATTAATTGTTCAGACTGATCTTGATAATTCGTCATCATGGTGTGAATTTAATAGTTTGTCTCACAGTATTGATAAAAAAGTGAATAGTTGCTCGCGCCAGATTATTACCATCAAAAGAAGTTATATGATAAATGACACGATGTTGGAGAGATGTTCAGTTATTATAAGACCTTGTATATGTGTTGTATGTATGCTTCGATACTAAACTATTCTATAATGATCACGTAACAAATATTTGTGCCGTATATTTTAAATTATTAGTATTTGTAATTACAGAAAGCCTCAAAACCATCGTGTTATTGTATTATACGAAGGCTACCTGTCTTTCAAGCTCCGGTAAGCTGGCAAAAACAGACAGAAAACTAATAATAGTTTTATTATAGCCAAGAGTTTTGGCCCAAGTTCACAGCTAATCTGTCACAGTTGTTTTCAACTTTTCTCATCTTGGTGAATAAATGGAAGTAGCTCGGTGTCAAGGCCGGGCTATATAGGCCAGTAACTTTTTTCGCGAAAAAGGAAAATATCTATATGAGTTATAGTAATTTTCTCGATATTATAATTAGCTGAAGGGGTGTATTCTGAGCATAATTTTAGATTTGAGGGGTTCCCCAAGCGTCAGCAAAGCCACTGTCGCGAGTAACGCGTTTACCTAAATATCCCGAGAACAGTTCACTTTACGTGAAAAATCATAGAAACCTTTTCCCTCATAAATTAGATTTCCTAACTTTTTGGTTCGCAAGTTTTTCTAACTTTTCGATACTTTTCGTGTTATTGCGTCAGAAAGGCGCGAATTTCCCTATTTTTGCCTTTTTCGACCGTATCTCCCCAACCGTCCACTGTTATTGAGCTTCAGATATTATTAAAGTTATAGATGATTTAATTGTCGACAACTTCTATCTGAAACTTTTTTCTCTACCAATAATACTTTTGTACTTATTGCTTAGTTTATCGAACAAACACCGCGCTATCGTCGTTGCGCCATATGAGATCAGTTTAGTTCTCGTTGATGCTTACAATTAGATCAATTACTTGTGAATGCAAACAAAAATGTGGTAAAGCTTGTGGATGCAGGACAGATGGTTTATACTGTTCGGTTATTTGTTCAAGGGTGTTCGAGTACGTCGCCGCAGTAATTTTTGTTCAAGGGTCCAAAGACTCCACTAGTAAAAGTCCCAACACACAGCAGCCATAAGTTTCTTTTCGTTCGACAAGGTTTGTTTAAATAGCTTTGGCTTGGTAAGGGAGTTCGTATCCATCCATTGCTTGAATTGCTTTTGGTATCGACGTTCACAAACTGAACCCACGTTTCGTCTTCCGTTACATTTTTCCCAGAAACGCTTCTCCTTCATTACTGTAGCGCTGCAAAAACCTTAGTGCAGAATCCCTTCGCTGCGGTTTGTGAATGTCAGTAAGCTATTTAGGGGGCCGCACACACAAAGTTTCTTGTAGTCAACTCGAATTGTACCAACGTCATAAAGTGCCGATCGAGAAATTTCAAGAAATTCAGCAGACAGTTAAAAAATTGTGTAACCTGCGGCGGTCTCGAACCGCCGACAATGTCGTCTGTTGCTACGGGCTACCTTCCCTGGTCCGCTTCATCATGGACATCAGTTCGTCCTTATCAAAAATCCTACACCACTTTCACATATAACGTTTTCCCCGTACACAACACACAATCTTTGATGAATTTCAACCTTAGCATTGTCCTCAGCTTGAAGAAAGCAGATCACAGAGCAAATATTCCATTTGGCGGAAGCTTCGATAATGGCAGCCACGATAAAACAGTGCTGACACCAAAACTATCCGCGTAATATCCGACCCGGTTGGGTGGTGTGGACAGATAGATTACTAAACACTACTGCGCAAGTGTCTGTTACCATCACACCTGAATATCTATTGCCAGCCTAACAGAACTTGAAGAAGAGTAGTCCTGGTAGTTTGATTCGCAGCAGATTGGAATATTGTTGTGTTGTTTGATCGCCACCGTACCATAAGTACATATGTCTTTAAAGTCTATTCAGTGAAGATGCACTCTACAGAAACTATTCTCAATACCTAAATTATTATATTACCTATAAATATTTGATAAGTGTTGTTTTCAACTCGCTTAGTACTAATACAGTAGTAGTAAGTACAGTTCAATTATGTATCTTCATAAACTAATTCATAGTATTAGCGATAATAGTTGTTTTTAGAAAGATTAAATTTTTGTATTCCCCGTTACAATGCTCATCATTCGGTAACTTTCATTAGCAGAACACCAATTACAAATCGCTTAAGGGATAACACCACTGTAACGGCCTAAAAAGACGCTGTTTTTACGAATTTCTTTTGGTTAGAAGGAAAGGTGATACGAAAATACAATTCAAGGAAGTTATTGAATGTATATTCAAGTATATCATAAAAATTTTTATTCAAAAATATTTAAAAATGACGACGCTGGCGCCATTCTCTGGAACCATGACGAATTCAAGGCGCACCGCGGCACAACTGATACAATTCTTGACCTGGAACAAAAACTAAAATTCTCCGTTATCTATATCGTTAAAGCTAAAGAACGACGTATGGCATTTCAAAAATATTGATTTTTGTAAAATTGGCGAGCAATCAAACAGAAAATGTCTTTCTTCGCAAAAAGAAGGCAATCATTTGTTAATAAAAATGCTTAAATTAACTTATCGAAAATCCCGTATGTAGTTCTCTTCCAAATGTTATTTTAAAGATATTGTCAAAAATTCAAATCAAAAGAATGAAAATTGTTCGAGTTATGCTGCGTGCCGTTTTGAAAAATGACATTTCGAGAAAAACGCGTTTAAAGTTTTGATGTGTGTTTTACATATGAAGAAATGAAAAATTCGATGACTAAAAAATTTTTACCGTTAATCTGCTATCCCAGGACCATAAGCTGCCCTTCAACGTTGGAAAATTCCTCCTCACATGCTCTTTTTGACGATTTCATGGCAGAGCGCGCCTCTTTTGCTGCGTCCGTCAAAGTCCGTTCGGCGTGTGCAGAACCTTCATAATTTTTAAAATGCTTGTTAAACCATCGTTGAAACAGCACACTGCAATATCAGTCGCTATGTTTAACACTTTTTTCCGCTCGAATTTTGGTAAAAGCCAATCTCCAGACCGTTGCGTTGAAACTTTCGTTGCTGTTTTGCGTATATCCTCCTAAGCAACGATTCAGCTACTCATCCCGGCTCAGTTCTTCGTAAATTGGTTTTATCGTTTTGAAAACTTCTTGGGAAAGTGGCGGCTCACGAAGGAAGGTGTCCAAGGAATTTGTTGCTCGCGCCTTCTTCCAGTCGCACCAAGAGTCTGAGCATCCATCGTGCTGCGGTTTTTGGTCGGTTGACAATTTATGGTATAACGTCGCCCAGATTTGTTTTTTCATATCTTCCACTGAGTTTGGATTCCGACGAATTGCTAAGCCATAATAAATTGTGAGTTGATCGATCAGATTGGCAGTTAATTTACCTCTCCCTCTGAGGCCTGGCGTTTTGTTTTTAATATTTCTCAGTCGAGTGCCCATTCTTTTGTACAAGGTCAATACACTCCTTTTTTGCACTTGCAAATTTTCGTATGGATTACTATCCGTGATGGCTTTGTAGGTCTTGCAAATCACCATCACCGATGTAGTTGTCATATATCACGCCGTGCAAAGATTCGGAGCGTTTGAACATCCCGACGACTGCGTCTACCTCCATCTTACCAGATGAACCTTCATGATTCGCTTTACATTCGTCGGCGTGTGTTATCTTCCATTCTTCAAACTCCGTTGTATCTAATTTATTTTTCCAGTATTTTGACTTCACTTCGACGTCAACAATTTTACCTATTAGCCATCCAATCAATGAGGAGATTCCAAAAGCGACGAGAATCCGCGCTTCCTCCAGGAACCATCACCGGAAATTGTTATACCTTCACAATGCCCATTTTCTTCATTTCTCTTTTTCTCTTCTTCTGCTGCTTGTTTCATACTGGCGTCTCGTACCGTTGCGGTTGCGATCGAGATCATATCAATTAGTTTGTCGTAAAACGATTGAAATATCGGTCGTGGTAATTCCATGAATGCGCAAAACTTTATTATACCATTTAGCCCTACTCCTAGTAGTCGCATTGCCAGCACGACTCGGCTGTTAATTTCATAGGCATTTCGGATAAATTTACTGCTCGGAATAACAACTTCTGGGCATTTCGGGCAAGCAATAAGTATTTTGAAGCCTAAACCCCGAGGACTTCTCTCGTGAAACGTGATGTCCGAATTGCACGTTTTACACTTCACGTGCTGCGAAATAACCGAAAAACGGCAAAAAGTGTATGATTCTATTGCCGATTTCATATTCACATCAAAATCTTCATTAGAAGATTTTAGTTTCTTAGCAGAAGAACTAACTCTTGTTGAATCGCTCTCAACCTCAAATCTATTCAACGGTCGTTTTGATGACATACTACTCCGACGCCGCGATGGATACGATGTTTTTGTCCCTTTTTTACCCTGGTACACTTCTTTGTCACTCATTGTGATGCGTATGCACTCGGGGATAACGAATAAATTGTTGTATACGCTGTACTAACTATGCTGACGCTTTTCTAGCACTACTGACGGTATAACGTACTTTTGGTTGAAAGTGTTTCTACTTGAACGCAGGCCATTAATGACACCTACTGTGTTTTGCAGAAATTCGAAATTCGAGGGTAAAGCAAGTATATGGAGCCGGCGATCGATTCGAAGCAGCCGCGCTACGGAGGCGCTTCTGACGCGCGTCGGGGAAAGGTGTGAAATTTGATGGAAAAATTTGTTTTCCGGTAAAGACGAGTTCGTCCCATATTCTAAAGGGTTCAAAGTATTTTTAAGTTTATAAAAAATTTTTTTGGCCAAATTTACATAGGTGTTATCCCTTAATGCATTCTCCTCTGCACTGAATCCGTAGTATTTTGAATAACTTTAACTACTGTCTAGATGTGTTTAATAATGCTTATGGCCATTTGTTAAGCTCTGTAAGAGAAGGTACATATTTACTTTTAGTAAGTTAGTTTTGATGATATCTGCATAATTCCTTTGTTATACTTTCTTTTATTTATTTCTAATCCTGTAACTGGTTTCGTCTGTTGGGTTAATAACACTGTTATTATTACTATTATTACTATTTTTGAATCAGCTGGTAATAAACTGAAAGAAACAGGCTCAACTAAGATTGTAAGATGGCTTATATTCGAGGATGAATGTTTAAAGCTGGTTAGGTATATACACGGTTCTAAAATTTGTTGCTATAAGATGAACAAATTCAAAATTGCCCATCAAATGAGCTAAGGAATGTTCAAAAAATCGGACCCATAAAGCAAATGTAAGATATTTTAAAATCTTTTCAAACACTTCTACTCACTTTTATCAAGAACGTAAAATTGCTTGAATTTGTTCCCAACTTGGGCGATTAGAAAAATATACAAGACGCGAATATTCTACGGGCATAGGTTGATTCAGATTTTGTTTATCACTACTTTATACAAAACAAACGCATCACAAGAGTTCTTTGAGAACATATTTATGTTGTATTGTTCACCTTGCCAAGAAAAACTAATTCAGAGCACGAATCGATGAGTAGGTAAATCCAATTTTAACATGTAAATATCGTTCAATCCGATCCATAAAAAGAAGTTGGCGTGGTATTTCACAATAAAAAAGCCCGACGTTCACATTACTACATTGTCCAATGTAATTTATACACCACACGTAATCTATTTAACTATGTAAACGTCTGTCGTACAATAATAAGAAATTCAGGGACTTTTCGCTCGTACAGTCAGAGCGTTTACATTCAAATGATTAATTACGAGCGCGTTTTATTAATTAATTAGTAGATCTATTTGTACGTGAAAGCACTCGAATGCTTTGACGTTTCAAGTAGGTCGAACAATGGCTTAGGCTATTTTTACGTTTCTCTATACTCGGATGTAAGATGACAGACCGATTGAGCACTTATTGACGATGATTTGGTTTCTATCGCTTAAGGATGAATTTCATTGTTGTTGTTTTGTTCTCTGTTACGGCGTGTGAAGATTTTACACTCGAGGCGAATGCCTTATGTAGGTATGTGCAACAAATGTTCATTCCATTTTTTTGGCCTTTATTTGACCGTGTCATTAGCTTTTGTGCGACGTGTTTGCTTTGACTACGAAAATTACACAAAGGAAATTGTAAAAACAAACATCGTAAATACGGTTGATGACGCGGTAGTGGATAAGTACGTTACTAAATAGCTAACTACAGTTACATAGCAAATATGGATGCAGTTACACTTCCTGATATGAATTGTTTTTTTCTCCTAGATTATTGCTATTATTATGTTATACATCACGACGGGGGCTTCCTGTATAAACTGGGACAAGTATCAGATGGAGTGGACATTTTCACTAGTTGATTTCTACTTTTATAATCTATGGTTTTACCTCTCAGTCTAGCATTCACTTTTTGCTTCGATACAGAAGCATGACCGGCGGATAGTTGGGTTGTGTTGTTTAATCATTTGCCTCTTTCAGACATCATTTCTATAACTCTTGGAATTGATATTCCTAGTGTGTTTTTATTTCCTTCTTTGTCCTGTCCTGTCTTTCTGTCTCCACGTTTTCGATAATGCGTACCGTCATTTCAAAAACGAAATTAGAACCGTTTGTCACTAGCTGAGTAATACAATTGCCATGTACATTCAACATTCAAAGTTGCGAATGAACTGTTCCAGTTCCAAGATTTTTCTCAAGAAATTTTTAGAAATCAAGAATGAAATCATTAATAGCTAATACCAGACTTTACCTCACGACTTTTTCACACTAATTTAAGAGCCGGTCATCGATATATCGATCTTTTACGTATAAATACACACACAGCCGTCCATAATAACAATTCTATGTAATGGTATTTCTGTATCATCATTGTATCTATGTAAGTATTCGACACGCGGTTCGTTATAATCGTGCTATTTTGACCTCCTCGCTCTTCTTCTCTCATTCCATCTTGCGTCGCCGCTATCGTCCATAACTAATCAGGTGACCCTTGACAAGGTACACGTCCGCCATGGCAACGTATACAGAGGGGAATATCTTTCGGAAGATTGTTGTAATTTACCGAGAGTAAGAGCCATGTCACTCGAACGTGACAATGAGGATCACGTGTGATTTCTCGCGTAATCGTTTCGAGCTGTAACGAAGCAAAACTCCGACCGCAAAGGTCTATCCATGTCTAAGTACGTTGCTGTGTATTTGCTTTGTATTATAATTACAAAAGTTGTGATAGGCGATCTGTTGGTAAAGCATATGTGGCTATTTTTGTAACTGTAATAGACCATCAGCAGTTGTAACATTTGATTCGTTTGAATGGAGGTTGTGGTGTATCCAATGCTAACGGCTGAGACTGAAATGGTAATAAAATTGATACAAGTCAACTCTAATGATCAGTTAAGTTTAAAGAAAAAGATAACGGTAATAAAAGTACAGTAACGGTAGCTGATGGCAAGGACATGTTGGGGCAGTAATTTAAAAATATGAGTATAGATAGTACTACTAATGGTAGTAGCTCTACCATGTCTATTTCAACAACTTCAACTTATTCGGTTGTTATCTTGCAATCTGTTCTGATCAACATGTGATATATGTTCATAGTACTACGACATGCTTTCGCTTGCGTAATTTTCAAGTATTATAGTGAGGAATCACCTGAAAGTGGCGCAAGTCAAACATCACATATGTAACACTGCATCAAATGTTCGTTAGACTAGGTCACATGAAGAGTTAAAAAGGCAAAATCTTCACCAAGATTCAACTGCAACATAACATAAATTACTATAATGGTAACATGTTTGTAGAAATATAATTATAAACGAGACATTAGGTAAGGAAAGATATATAATATAATAAGAACAACATTCTCAAGGGACAAAATGTATGCGAAAGAAAATAAAAGCCGAAATCTACAAAAAGGCGGTGAGACCTATGGTGGTAATGATAGTGCCTCCTGAACCATTATCAACAAAAGCATGAACGGAAATAACCATCGGTATGAGATTACTAAGAAAATTTGAAGTAAACCCACAAAGGATATGGTTAAACATATAGCAATAATAATAAATCTAAAAATCATGGGGATACACGAAATAATTGATGAGAAACAAAAGAAAAATATGATTGGACCACATCTAAAATCAAGTACATGAAGTGAGAATACAGGGGGAGAATAATATGGGCCGATCATAGTAAAAAGAGAGGGATTAATCGGAATGAGAGAAGGAAAACAACACCAGGTAGGAAAGCAAAATAAAAATGGGAACGATAAAAAACTCATCTTCATAATTTGATATAGAATAATAAGAGGACTCAGGATTCAATAATAACAATAATAATAGTAATAATGAAAATAAATCTTTATTGCCCAACAATTTTTTTACACCACTTATAGGAGAAATTTATAAAATATTCAGTCATTCTACACGCCAAATCATATGTTCCAAAGAGTGATTGGGTTTGTAAGACGATTTTGCTGCCACAAATTGCTTTAAAATACCTTCGAATTTATTTTATGGTAGGATTTTGAGTTGAGCAATAGTTCCTAAACGATGATACATTCCTAGGAGATTTGCGCAGTCCCCAAAACTTGTCAAAATGAAAATTATTAAAATTAATATAATGTGACACATTAGAAACGTATTTAGATAAAGGAAGAAACTTATTGCTTATTTACCTCTTTTATATAATGCAGGCCTAATAAAAGAATCGCCTGGTGGCTCATATAATATAGTTGGCTAATACAAGACGAATACATGAACGTTACAGAAGGGAGCAAGTGTTAACCTATATTACTAACATTAAATTATGCTAATTTTAATCTCCCATAAATATGTAAGTCCTTTCAACGGAAATGAGGTGATTTTGGATTTTGTCCTTCTGAAGGTATCCCTGAACATTGCGAGTTCTCGTTCTGTAATCTTTGTGTTTGGGAGTTGTCTTTCGATTTTGATGTTTGAGTTAGAAGAATATAGAGTGCCCTTAGGAAAAATATCTTCAGTGAACATTTCCAAATTTTTGGTTGTCGTATTAAGGATTATTTTAACTCTACTAGTTTCTGCAGCATCAGGTAAACGCTCGTTTTCAAAATTCGGCAATATTACAAGAACGTTTCACAAATTTGGCAATTACATCAACTGAGTACAAACTACTAGATGAAATTCATATGTATGACCTGACGAATTTGCGTATAATAAAGCTCGCCAAGCTTCTTGTAAAATGATATTATAGTTTGTTTCCATGTACGAGGGCCATCCAGTAAATAAGTTTCCCTATTTTTTAACCAATAAACAACATTATTTACGATTATGCAGTTATTTTATTTTCATTATACAACTCATAGACTACTTCTCTACATAATCACCATTTCTGTCCAAACATTTTTGGTACCGTTGTAGCAATTTTTTGATACCACTGTTGTACCAAGCTGTGTCCTGTCTTCGTAGCCAGTGGTTCGCCTCCGCCTTCACTTCGTCATTATTCGCAAAGTGCTTGCCTCCAAGGTGCAACTTGAGTGCTGGAAAGAGATGGAAGTCGCTTGGGGCAAGATCCGGAGAATAAGGTGGATGTGCGAAAATTTCCCATTTGAAGTTTTTCAGCAACGTTTGGGTCGTTCGAGCTGCGTGGGGGCGAGCATTGTCATGTACCTCGCAGCGTTAACCGTAGTGCTTGGGGGCAGGTAGTCAACCGTGAAAAAGCGAATTACAGAACGGAGTTCGCACGTGGACACGTTCACCAGTGGTAGCTCCATGGCAACTGAAGCGCTACGGACTTGCGCGTACGAATAGCGTGATGTGGAAGGTCACGCACTTCCAACGCATCCTAGTCACCATTTCTTACACTACTAACTAATTTTTACAACGTTTCGTGCGCAGAAAAAAATAGGGAAACTTATTTATTGGATGGCCCTCGTATGTACCTATATACGTATATTTATCTTGTTTTCGTTATATAATAGAAATTTTCTTTTCATAATATATTTATGACTTTTATTTGTTTTTATTAGTTTATTGACTAGATGGAGACAGCCAAATAATAATAGCCCAAAGCGGCCGAACATATAGAACCAGCTCTAGCTTTTATAATTCATCGATTTAATTCCTCTCGTTTTTAATGCTTCCGGAATAGTACTACGTGTAAAAGGGAATTTGCCATGTAACTAAGAAGCGCTACTGCAGTATTAGCACGGGACTTTAACTTAAACACCATGATTTTATCGCATCTACAAACTTTTATTTATTTATTTTTACATCAAGATATTTCAATAGTCTATACTGTCAGGTTAGGGGGATAGTACAAGTGAATGGAAAAAGATCAGCAGATTTTGAAATGCAAGTGGGAATAAAACAAGGAGACAGCTTAAGTCCGTTAATATTTATTATAGTAATGGACAGAATCCTGCGAAATACGAGGAAACGCACCGAAACTATGAAGACACTGATAGGATATAACAGACTGGAACCTGTAGCTGTGGATGCATTACTGTACGCCGATGATCTGGCACTAATAGCTGACAGTTATATGAAAATGGAAAAATTTACAAAAATATGGACAGTAGAAATAGAAAAGATGAAGATGGAAATAAACGTAGAAAAAGCAAACTAATGGTGATAAATAATAAAGAGCCAACCAGTAATCTAATTATTAAAATAAACGGTAAACAAGAAGAAATTGTCGACGCATACGAATATGTACATATGTAGGTACTATTGTATCGAGGGATGGAAAAATTGATCTAGACATAGCAAAATGAGGACGGAAAGCCACATACATATACTACGCTCTGAATCAAACCATCTTTGGCAAAAAGAAATAGAACCCAAGATCGATAACAGTCGATAACAATAATTACCCCAAAACTAGAGTATCAATTCATTAGTCTCTGCCATCTGAGACCCTTTTATTAACTGATTTATCCAAATATAACACAAGATAACGTTGAAAGTGACCATTCATATCCTAGGCTTTATAAGTTGGTAATTAGCATTCGAACTCATTCCCATTCCCCTTTCTTAATTCTCTCAAAATAAAGAACACATTTCTTCACAAGTTTTTAATGGTTTCTAATGGTTTGCTGAAATCATCTTGGTAAATCTACCATGCAACATTACAAATGAATCTACCTAGACAATCAACATTTTTTCACGCAAAAAAGCTCAATCATGGCACCTTAACGAGTTATTACGAATAAAGAACGCTAACACTTCAGAATAGCCATATACACCGTCATTAGATAAAAGTCAATATAAATTTAATTGCGGCACTTGCATCGGACGAAGCAATAAAATATTAGGTCATGCATGCGAATAAAACACCTGTTAGGTTACCAGCGGCATTGTGCGGCGTTGTATGTGCATCTTCATTGATTTTTTATCAGCTCAAGGTTCAACCGCGAGCATATAATTATTACACTCTTGTATAGCGACGTGCTTACATAGTTATACGAATAAACAAGTAATTATAGATTGCATATTATATTCGCGATTGTATAGAAGAAATCTCGGCATTCGTATAACGTTTCTCGTTATCAATAAGTATTGAAGAAGGAATAGCTTCACATTTTACGAGTTGCATACCGATTTGAGTAGATTGCGAGTGTGGAGGAACGATGCTTATTTCGGGATATTACAAACCATACTGGAATTTAAATTATGAAACTCTCGAATGAAGCTTAGAAAGCATAATTTTGAAATGGTATGTACATACACATACATATGTAATTCTTGAAATAATGTAGTCATATCTAACAATGTAAACGCAACGCGAAGAAACTACTTTTTGCGGAAATAAAACAACTGGTCGTTTCATATTATAAATCATAATATTCATCACAGTTTAAAGCATCTCTGAAAGTATTTTGGCGTGTAAACCAGTGTTCTAGAAACATAGTTCTTCTGGTAATCTGGATGTTATATTGAAGTTTGTGGTACTGTCTACGATGACAGTTTCAATTTCCCATTTACCAATAGAAATACTTATCGAAATTGTTGCTAGTCCTGAGGAGTGCACACGACACTAGGACACTAGGCAAAATTTAATCTTATATTCAGAAGTAGTAGCCTTTATTTACTACGGCACAATTGCGCGCTGAAATTAGCTGCAGTTGCATGGAATTGGTGGAATTCTTGGGCAGACAAACGCGCCGGCAGGGGCTAATTTTATTTTGGATGGTAAAAGGGACAACATTCACTTGATTTTTCCAGATTTAGTAGAGTTGGATGGGTTTGACGGAATACATGAATTTAATCCCTAGAAGGTCTAAAAGCAATAGTGGAATTTTTGGAAGAAATTTAGCACGACATTTGGGTGAAAGCAACCAAATCCTCTCTAAATTGCAACTACAAAGAATTAACAATTGTTTGCCCAACATAATAGGGAAGCGGATTCCAGTAATAAATGGGTTTCTACCAATCAGTAGACGACCGTTTTGTTGCAGGACAAGAAATATGTGGAGTCGCAAAAAGGAAAAAGGTTTAGTTCAATTAAGTGTACGTGATACTAGTAGAGAGAAAGGTATTCAACATGAAAGATGTACATATATCGAGACGCTACTGTAAGCCAAGAGAAAGACTCTGACTTGAGTCTGATAAACCAGTAACGTTCTCTAATTGAACCAGGATACGAACTACAGCATTATCCACATTTGTTTACCTTTAGTTTCTGATTATTTCTTAAATTTAAAACTTTTGAAGGTTCACAGAAATTCCATTAGATAAAGGTCTTGAATTAACGATTGATCAGACATTTTGTAGATCTTATGAAAACCATTGTCCATGCTGGAATTCATATTTCGCCACTCTTCAATATACTTCAAGCAGAACTATAACGGAAAGCAGTATCTGAAATATTTGCCTTGATGCTTGAAGGAATTGTAAAAAATAGCAGAATTTGTAGGAGAGGATCTATATATTACCACAAATATCTGTGTAGCATATACTGACGACATTGTGTTCATTACCAGATCTAAACTTAAGTATGCACAAAAGCAAAAGATAATACATACATACATAGCACGGACGGACAGAAAATCAAGAAAGGCATTGAGAACCTTTGAAAAATTTAATATTTTCTATACCTAGGTGTTCTACTAAAAAGCGATAGAATGAAAGACGATGAAATACAGGAATATGAAAGGAAGGGGGAGTGCTGGTACCCTAACAAGATTATTAAGAACAAAAAATCTGACAAGATCTGCTGAAATTAGATTATAGTGCTGTACGGGTGCCAATCATTGGTCTTGAGTAAAACGTCAAAATAAATTAAATCTATGAGAAAGGAAGATTCTAAGGAAGATTTATAGTGGCATAAACGAGAATAATGACTGGTGGAGAAGAACCAATAATGAGTTGCAATTGTAAGAAAAGGAAAAGATAACAAGTGAAGTAAAGATGCAGAGCCTAATATGGCTAGGGCATACGAGGGGAACCTTTTATGTTTGTACAAACGATCACTATTTGACACTATGGAAATGTGTCATTACAATTTTCATAAAATTTGACATACATACATATATAAAAAAGAGGAGAGATGTCGTGGGTCATTTGATGCTTATTGGAATAAAAGGTAAAATTCTATTATTAAATAAACAATGTATAAACAAAAAGTATTTCATTTCGAAACCGATGGTAAATAAGTTGATGTTAAATTTGACGTAAGTTCGAGTCAGAATAATAAGAGCGCCATCTGACGGGGAGACGCAAATAGGATGCGATAAGTAATAGAAAGAACAAATGAAAGAATTAAGCATTTTGTGCTTATTTGAATAAAAGATAACATTCTAAAATCGAGTAAAAATAACCGATGTATGAAGAAAAAGTATTCCATTTCGAAACCGATGGCAAATAAGTTAAAGTTGAATTTGAAGTGAGTTCGAGTCCGAATAAAGGAAACGCCATCTAATGGGGGAAACGCAAGTACGGCAAGTACGTTTGCTCTTCGATGCGTATGTGTATGTGTGTGAGAGAAGGAACTAATGAAAGAATAAAGATAGAACTAAAAAGCGTCTATTTGACGATTTCAAACGTCTCACTTTCTCCCAGTTAAGTCTCGCCGCAGAACCACGCTAAAAGAGCTTCTCTCTAAAAATAAAATAATCTTCAGTGGAAATAATTCTAAGGACTTATTTCGGCAACCAAGTTGCCACCCTCAGTGGAAAACTGAAGAAATTCAGTATCACCAGCGATATCCGGTTAACGCCCAAGAAGAACACACCACACAACGAGCACTGTACAACTGTAGAGGACTGCACAATTAACATCACACACTGAACAGTCGCTCGAAACACACCAAAAGAACACTGTTGACACTGTTTTGAAAATGATTGCTTTTTCCTCTGGCTGCAGCCATACCTTTAGGGGATCGAAGAACAGTTAATGTAAAATGGAAACAACAATTTTTATCATGGAATCACATCATCAATCACACTGCACGTCAACCAATTGATTATTTGTAGGAGAAAAACATCGGATTAAACGCGTATTCACCTGATTTAAAGCCTACCAATTTCCTTCTGTCGCCGAATGCCAAGCGAAAAATGGGCGGATAGCGATCTTCAACACCTCAAGAGGCTGTCGGTAACGTCAAAAACCATATTTTTGAGATACCAACTTCAGAGTGTAGAAAACTTTTCGAGAATTTGATTGAATGGATGCAATCGTGTATAAACCTTAAAGGGGGATATTTTGAAAAGCAGTGCAAATTAGTTTTAAAAAATGTTGTCTTTCCTAGTTTTAACAACTAAAAGAGTGCCTTTCTAATAAATAGGGTTCCATAAGGAAGAGTTATTAAGGCGATGATGGAAGGGGGTGTAGGTGCCATTCGTAGAAAGGGTCGACGGAAAGAAAATTGTGTTATCGGCCGGAGACAAAGATCTTATCTGTACCTGGGAGTGAGAAATTGGAGACAAACAGCAACCCAGAAATTTGAGATTCAAGGAATTCGGGAGATTAAAAATTGAGAAAGTTCATTATTCAAGAGACTTAAGAGGTTAAAAATGTATAAGATTAAAATGTGAGAGAAATAGGATTCGAGAGATAAGTAATTTTAATCTTTGTTGCGATTTTAAAAGGTAAGACTTATCCAGGACACGTACATGCGTGTATGCGCAAATTAATATTTGTTCAATATTTCTGAGCTATATTGCATTAGGTTTCGATTTACTAGGTAATGATTGGTGTACTATTACTGTTGGGATAGAGCAATAAATAAAGATCAATAATTGCTATAAATGAAAGTTTTTTTATTTTTAATCAACTCTGCACAAGGAAGAAGACGACCGTTGTCTAGAGCGACATACAAAAGATAATTTACGACAGGCCTATGTGTTTAGGTATCAATTCACTTTTGACGTGTGTTATTGCGACTTGCATTCTATCCAAGATCGTGGGGATATAATAATTCCACTTGGATTTTCTAACAATTACTAATACTAGATCACATCGATAAATTTCGGAACAAGTTGGTGCTGGCCCTCTTTCCAGCGAAACGCATATCCCGAAAGATAATTAAGTGCTTAAGAGTATACTGCTCTTGTCTAGTGTCAGTAATTGTTCAAATACGAATACGATCTTCGGTTGCCGCTACTTAATCTAATAACGTCCGGCGTGCTTGGGAGGATGACTGGACACCAATCCATATAATTAGGCGATTAGATTAATAAGTTAAACGAGAGCAAATTTTCGAATTAACCCGATCCCGTCTCAACTAAAATAAACACACGGCTATTATGAAACAGATCATTATATGCGCACCGTTGTATCTGTAATTATAATTCCGAACGACCGCTCCTACGCAACAAGCAACGACGGCGACCGATCGTGAGTCATTGAGAACTCATTGTCTTCTTTCTATTTCTTCGTCTTCTTCTTCGTCCTCATGTTCTTCGCCGTCTTCGGCTTTAGCGCGCCCGATGCTGCTCAGGTCCCGATCCGGACACTCGGATCTGTAGCGTCCGGTCTGGGTATTCCGCTTGCATACGGGATCACCCACTACAATATAATACATATAGATACGCTGCGATATTTTCGAGAATGCATCCTGTCGCGAGGCGCATAACGAATAATCTATATCCTCGGCGCATAGACCGAACAACAAATACCGATGCACCTTGACTCTCAATTAATACCCAGCTTATACGTGCGGCGTAAGCTTATTTCGAATCGTTCGCCTTCGATGGTCGACCAAGTGATCGATGATCGTCTCACAATATCGTAGGGATGGTCGATCGTGCTGGACAGCTGGTTCCACTTGCACTAGCGCTGAGCACGTATGCATTGAATAGGGTGCTTCATTACTTCTAAATTCAATGACCGCTCGCACATAAACATTTTCTTTTCAATGTCATGCCGATAGTACTCCCTATCATACTCTTGAACTCGCTATGTACGTACCTATGTATGTATGTGTACATATATACGCAGACCGAGCAAAAATTGCTTACTTCGATATGTGAAGGCGGTAGGAAGCGGAACTTCTGTTTCAAACCTTGCACATTCCTTAAATTCTCTACCTTACACGTATGCATAGCTATTTAGTAATTGGCTCCTAAACATACACCACCATATGTAGCATAAATAAGCATCCAAAACAGGTAATGGGCTATAACAAAATTGAATGTAATATGAAACTCGATATCGACGATAACGATTTCTGGCAGTTGATGGCAGATGTGGACACTTCTTTGGTTAATTAATAAACTACAACTAATAGCTACTCATTGCATTAACATAAACCATTAACCTTCGATCTTCTAGTTGAAAATTAACTGGTCATAATTCAGATAACTCCACGAGCGGTTGGTCCATACCTCTGCTGTGCTATGCTGAATGAACTTGTACATTACAAATTATGCCCTTATGGAGTTCAAAGAATTAGTATCCTCTTATAAATAATCCTTAATCAGGCATATTTCAATAATTCCAACACTAATGAAGATACCGTAACGAAGTTTAAAGATGATTTACCTGAAAAACGGTAAACATCATGGCATGTGTTGGATCTAGCCATTATTTTCATGCCATATTCCTCAATACCTTTGCGTTATTAATTAAATTTCTTCCCTTCCCCGGTACCGGAAAAGACCGATTTTCGACCATGCTGGTAATGTAATACGAGGGATAAGCTGAATTTATTGAGAATAAGGAAAAGTCATTTGGCGTTTAGTTGTTGAAGCTACGTTCGTTATAACTCAGCTTCTTATTTTTTAAAAGTAAAATAAAATGGAATTAAACAAAGAGCACTTTTAAATCATAATTTACTACGATTTTAAAAGAGATTTGAGCGCTCGTGAGTGCAAAGAGAGTTTAGACCCAGTTTTTAGTGAACAAGCACCTTCCTTGGCTACAATTATCCGATGGTATAAGGAACTTGAACGCGAAAGGAATTCTGTCCAGCATCAAAAAGGAGCAGGGCGTCCTGCTGGTGCTAAATAATTGAATAATTGAAGAGGACAATAAAGCCACCCATGCGGTAATAGGGCATCAACTTAAGATTGGATCCTCAGCTGTTAAAACAATCATACACGATCACCTGCATTTAAAAAAGTGGCAAGTGGTTTTGTGCCGCATCAACGTTCTGACTTCCAAAAATCAGAGCGTGCGAGAATTTGCCATGAACTTTAAATTTATTAAATAGTGGCGGGCACCAACTTTTTCCAATATATTGGCAGGTGACGAAACTTATATTCCTTTTTTTCGACCTTCTTACTCGCCAAGAGAATCGTGTATGGATTCACAAAGATGGGAAAACTCCTACAATGACTAAGAGGCAGCGAGGTATGAAAAAGGTTATGTATGCGGTATTCTCTAGAAGTACGGGCTTAGTAAATGTAATTAAGCTAGATGGACAAAAGATAGTCACAGCTAAGTGGTACCCTGCCTGCCTGTGTTCAATAGAGTTCCAGACAAAGGTAGTATACTCTACCATGACAATGCATCCGTCCCATGTGGCAGTTGCAGCTCTCCAGTTTTTGTTTGAAAAAAATAAATAAAAGTAGTAGAACATCCCCTGTACTCACCTGATTTAGCAATGTGTGATTTTTGTCCATTTTTTTGGGCTTAGACGAAATTTGCGGGGTAGAAGGTTTCCATCTGAACAAGATATTGATACCGCAGTTCACGCTTCAAAATAGAAAGTATTACGAAAGAAGATTGGTTGGGAGCTTTTAAACAGTGGAAAGAAAGAATGGTCAAGTGCTGCAAGGAATTACTTTGAAAATGACACAAATATCACATCGGTAAACTCCTCACCACACAATTGTTTATAAAATCGGTGACACGTGTTTCGCTAGCTCGAGGCAAACATCTTCAACAACCGTATAAACCGAAGTGACACCGAAGTGATATTTGTGTCAGTAAATTACACCACAGTCCTTGCAATCACCTTTATTTAGTTTGAGAATATTTAAAATAAAATGCTAGAAACTACTAACCGCGTTTTTTTCAGCTTATCTCTCGTATCTGTGTTAGCAGATGCTCTAAGCTGCCAAATTTTATGGCAACATCATCACGAACTCTAGCTACATCAAAAAAGAATGCCAGTTCAGTAGCGACTGGAACACCCGATATTTATCCTGCTGATAATATCCAGTCTTTCGGTAATATTTGTATTGCGTTTCTTGAAGTTCTTTAGAATAAGTACACACAAAGTTATGAAATAGTGTCATTTCAAATCCATAACGAACATTTATTAATCATATAAAGCCGATAATCGAATAGTGTCGATGTCCTAAATTGCTCCTACCTGAAAAGAAAAGATAAGATAAATAATTCGCTCCGGGATATCAAGCACGGCGTTCCAGAGAAATTTGTCTTGGACCATTGACAATGTTATAATATAGATATGACTGATTCCTATACCTATCATACGATTGTGTTAGGGAATAGAAGGAACGATGGAGAGCAGGCAAAGGGGTATTTCAATAATTCGTATTTATGAAACCACATTTTCTGGCAATAAATTGGAATTTACACTTAACACGGTGAAAACGCCCTGGAAAATATCGAAATAAACAAGGCAAACTTCTGTAAACATATTTAGTTATCAATATCAACAATTTATCCACTCAGAAGTATGAATATTATACTTCAATTTTCGCTTCCTAATATGTGTAGTGTTACCCCAAGCATGTAAATTATACACACGACAAAATTTCACTTTTTCGGTAAATGGTGACAACCATCATTTTCTGACTAAAGAAACTTAGCAATTTGAATTCCTGTAGCATCGGTGAACATAAATACAGAAATATATGGATTACTGCTAAGATCCAGGAATTCGACAAAATCTAAGACAAATTCTTTTAAATGAAATTAGTTATTAGTCAGTATGTCTGTCTGAATTTTAAATATTTTGAGAATTTTGGCACCTATTGTAATAATACAATTAGGAACATGGAACAATACCATCAAGATTTCTTTGTAATATTCCCCTATCCGTATGCAGTGCTGATTCCCAGGCACATTTACTGCACTCAATTGGATGTTTCTTGATTACTGATCAACGAATAGAAGGGTACGTGTCCTATGCCAATTATACCCGAACTCCTGGACCTTTAAGTTACCTTCAATTATATGATCCATTAACGGTTGTGTCAGTGCAGCAAAGTTGTGTTATCATTCAAACTGTTTGAAACGTTTTATACGTTAAAGCAATTTTATAGAGCCGTGCGTTATCAAGCAGCAAGAGGAGGTACCGAATCACTAGACCACAGCTCTATACAGGGTTTGTCATACCTAATGCGCAGAATTTATTTATAAGATTGTAAGTCAATGAGTGAAATTGATAAAAGCAAATCAGGCAAATAAAAGTATAGTTTTAGAACCACCGAATTATGCATCGTAATAGACCTCTCGATTATATCGTTGAACTCAGCGTTAAAAGCAGGTGAGTTAAGTACCCGTAAGTAAGCATAGATGACTTTACTTAGCATATTATCCTAATTTTAGTAGCATATATATTTCTTTCTCTAAATAGTAAACATTCATCTTTGGTTTTCAATCACAAGCTAGAAGAGTATCGAGAGACATGAATTATAGCCCTTATACGAACTCGAATCAGTTGATCTTGCTCCAGGTATAGCTCGAATTTCACTACCGTACATCTAAAAAATGAAAATCCTAGTTCATCGTATACTGTCAGTGGTTTTTCAAACATTCCTTGTAAAACTTAGCAAACTTCAAAATCAACTGCGGCTTTCCTGTGATAATAGGAAACTATAGGTTGCGAGAAATTTTCTTTTCTTTTCTTTGAGCTTTCTTCTGTTTTAATGTGATGCATAAATTGTGAGAAACCGCCTACAGTCGATAAACTTGCCGATCCCACCAAAATTTGCAAATAAAAATCTTTTATTGTCTTTTGCTCGTGAAGAAAACCAATAAAATTGCTATTTCTCCAAATTCTGCACTGTTCACTTCAAATGACTGAAAATTTTGGGCCTGTACGGTAAGAAACTTGACAATAATTTATTACTCAATTTCTTGCTCTATCATTGTCGTATTGACAAGAGGAGAGCCTTAGCGAAGGAAGTCGGATTGATGATTCACTCCAAACATCACCATTTATAACATCTCATGATTGCGGCCTGATCCATATTACACAATAGGAAAGAAATCCTGATTTTGAACTGTGCCTTTGTGCACAATCACATAGATGCATACATATGTAATGGTGTTGTATATACTTTGTTTGTATAAATTAACGTAACACAGGGAATATAAATAGAACTAAAACACTATATTCAAGCCTCTATGATTTTCAAACTGGTAAATTGACGTTTTTTCTAAATTCGTAAGATACGACTTAATGCATTTTAGCCAATTTGGCGAGATTCATTTTATTAGTTATTTTCTGTTCAACTTTACCGGAACATAACTAAGTTATTGCTAGTGTCGGTACCCATTGTGAATGTTTACTTCATTGATTTTGCTATAGTAAATACGTGCGGTAAGATCCATTAATACGTTTAACGTCTGTGAATGCTGACAATTTTTATTGTAACAAAATTTGATTATGCCAAAATCCTAGAGAAGAATTTCTACCATAGTTCTTCGTTGAATCATTCGGAATCAGCTGGATATTTACATTTGTTAGAAACGCAATTTATAATTTTTTAGTTGTCGAAACGGTCTAGGATACATATCTAAGAGCCATATATATTTTATATTTTCATTAACTCTTGTAATAGCATTGTAATTGATATTGGATACTAATATCATCAGTCGCTTTACAGAGCACACATGAAGAATTTGAACTTAATTGACTAAATGCGGGATATGCATAATTAACATAAGATAATACAGGAGAGTACCAATAAAACAAAGGAAATGCTATATATTTCTTATTGAGAATTCAAGAAATGATCATATCTCTTTGATAAAATTCTCTCCACATATTCTTCATATTTGGTCGATATCTCTAGATTCCTTGATCTATTCCATTTGTGTAACGTCTTATACCATTTTCGGAGAACGGAAGAGTCATAGACATTGTGCCTGAAGAAATTCAACTTTAATCAAACCAACTAATTCAGCGTCGTGCACGTACATCAGATCTCTTTACTTTGTGCTTATTAAAAAATATTGAAGAGATAATCACACTCACTACCGAGAGTTCAAATATGACTTTCTTGTCAAACCACGTATATTGATGTCATCCTTATTTATGTATACGTACCCAGTTTCAAGATGTTCGAATATGCCAGACGCATTAAGCTAATCCGATGATTAATTCGGGATTTCTCTCCATGAATGCGGCGAGTACGGGTGAAATTGTGACAAATTAGATTCGATTTAGATAAAATAATAATTTATTGTGACGTGTTTTTATTACGCCGGTATTCAGATGCCACATATATTTTGTATTTAAATCTGTTTTAGGTCTACACTTAAATGTAAATTTTCCATACAATTCAATATCGGACGTACGGACATAAATAATCCTCCAATAAAACGCTAGCCAGCCGAACGCGAATAATGGTAGCGTGTGATCTTTCTCCAGTTCGAGTCTTGCGGGTAGAATAGAGCAAATAAATAGCGGTATTTGTAGATAATCGAGAATGTGGAATATATCTTTGAGTGTAATAGATTATTCTTATTTATAGGGTCTACGCTGTAGTACAGTTATGTACTTGGATAAAGACTGACTGTTACTCTCTCCAAACGTAAGAAGGCGTATGGTATATGGTATACCCCTAACGAGCCGTCTAGAATACATTTAAACCTCCAAATTTATTAAGTATTCATTAATAATAATGAGCAACGACCTGGAACCGTTTAAATATATCTGTCTCCGTTTTGTGACGTATATCTCTTTAATAATGTGTAAGATTACTGAGATTTTGAAGTCTTCATCTTCGAAACAGGTGTGTATGTGTGGAGGAACCAGTTAGAAAATAAGTACATTAAGATTATCACGGAGAACTAAGTGGCAAGTGAGGCATTTATTTTTTTCCGAATTTAATCCGAACTGCTTTGAAGCTCTGGAATAACTTTCAATGAATTTGGAACTATTAATAGGGTTGCTCTGAATTACAGGACATGAGCTTATACACGCAACACTAGAAAAGAGACCATTTGACACAAAAAGTCATTGCTAATAAATTCATAAGAATTGATTATTATTAAATCGGTTAAGGAACGAAACATGTTCTACATTGAGGTAAGTGCCATTGATTCTGTAAAACTGAGACATAATTTAGCAACCAGATTTCATAGTACAAACCAAAAAATGACAGTCTTGTACATTTTGGAGGCATTGAATGGGTCACTGCTAATCAATGCAGTATGCGAGTAGTTTTGTGTATATGTAGGTTGTCGTAACTTATTTAGTAATTGCCGCTATTTACCCAGACTGCTGATGATGACAAAGGTTGCTATGAATAATGTGTTGCGCTCCAACCGTAATATTGAGTAATTAATTAAAACTGCATGTTCGGAAGTTACCCAAACTAATTGGCAGAAAAATGTAGCCACGTAAAACATTGCAGGAGAAATGTGGAAGGATGAATTAATGGATGAAATTATGAAAGCTTTAAGTTTTACTTGAAATACAGGTTCTTCAAGTAATGACTGGACCAGTGAAGATGGTAAATGTACCTTCAGTTGTATCTTTAGAAAATGATGACTAAACTACCACTTAAAACAGGGTTTATTACTACGACTAAATTTATTGTTTTCAGTTATTTATTCATAAATTTCGATTCCTTATCTTATGCTTTTTTTAACTTCCTTTTCTTTTATTGTTACTTTCTTCATTTCAATGACTGATATAGTTTAATATGTAGAAAGTACGATATTGCAGAGGTATTCTCGTTATATTAAATTCTATGTGATTCGCACTTATTTTATTTTCTTTACCACTTGCTATGCGTGTGGCGTAACGCGCAGAAATTAAATTTTGAGGCCACTCAAACAACGTGGAAGGCAAAAGGGATCAACAAAAAAAGAATAATGGATAGTATAACCTTCCGCTGTTGATCTACGTTCCTGTTGGAAAAGCCCCAAAAGTCACTTCGGGCGGCCGGACTAGTCAGGGAGACGGGGGTAGGTCCCGAAAACTAATCAGATTGAGAAGAAGGCGCCACCTCGTTACGGCCTCTCGCCCGGGACCAGTACGCGACAACTCGGCGATGTAAAGTCGGCGACGGTCAACTCGGCGATGGTCAACTCGACGATGGTAAACTCGGCGACGATCAACTCGGCGAAAAGGAATACAATAATATATTATGTAATTATTTATTACAATACAATTATTTATTATAATAAAATATAATATACAATCTATTAAAAACTAGTTCATATTGTAATTGTGATATCCCTCTGAGATATTCGATCAAATTTTGCCTGTTATAATTGGCAACTTTATTAAAAATCCTCTCGTCGGCTTCCTCATAACGTCTCCTTTTTGATGCACCATTGCGCCCGGCAATTGCTCGTTCATAGTCCGCATCGTACGAAGACTGAACCTTTTTAAATTTTCTATGAATGTCCATAACGAAGGATGAGCAATGCCAGAACCAAAAGCCAGTTGCAACTTGCGATGACATGCTTCTGCAAAATTATTTGTCATATCTCGTCCATTCAATGTCCGAAAATAAACGGACCAAACTGCAATTGGAAACGTTGCTGGCGATCTGGTTCCATTATTCCTAAGTCGACCGATATAATTTCTGTTAAACCATTCTAAAATTGGTTCTAATATTTCTGGCAACTCATTTTCCAATTCGGCAATGGCATCAATCACATCCTCTTCTGGGACAAATGCCAATGATGTTACCATTTTTGCTTGTAGTGCAAATTCGGGATCAGTATTGTACATTCCTAGGAGATTGGAAGAAGATAAATGCTTTCGAAGATTTTTTACCAAGTGGAATAAGCATCCTCTAATTTCGGCTTCTGGGAAAACTTGTCTTACGGCCTGGTGAATTGCCAATTCAAAGTCTACACTGATGCTTTCCGGATTTAATTGCGGCCAAAAACTTTTATCATGTTAAACAATTTGAGATATGTTTCTGCAGTTTTATTGGGCAGCAAGCAATATAGTACAGGAAAAACTGGACCCTTCTCTTCATGCGTATCTTTTCTTGCCAGAACAACAAATATTTGAGCAAAAGTGGAGGACACAATAAAAATGTGCCGTCAACAAATAATTCTTTCATGCCTGCACTCCATGTTGCATGGTATTCTCTACCAAATATCAGAATTCGATGTGGATCCACCTGATCTCTTCCGGAATCTGTCAGCAAAAAATTCTCAAATTGAGTAGGGGTATAGTAATATTGCGAGTACACTTCTGGGATGATAATTTCACTAAGAGTTTCTGGATTGGCGGGTGCTTTGGACATGGTTACTCTTACTCTTTGAATGTTTCTCCGCATAACACTGGAACTTGGAAGCATTCCTTTAACCGCAGCTGGGACATTCTCCAAAACTCGTCCTCTGATTTGGGCTGGATTCTCCATCGTTGTCGACTCCCAAAAGCGGAAGGGAGTGGGGAGCAGGAACTCACCAAATAAATTCAAACATAAAAAAACTCGATATATGCTATTAATTCCTCCGACGAGCGTCGTTTATTTTAAAATATAGCCAATCAGACGTCGCAACCACAACAAAAAAACTAGATTAAATCTTCAAAACACGAAATTCAAATATGTTAAACTTAAACAATTTAATATTCTAGAATAACCCGATTGTCATCGACGTCGAGACGTTCGCGTTGTACAAAGTTATTTACATTTATTTTTCTATTGAATTCGAAACCAACAACAACAAAAAAACAATTGAAACAAATGGCGTTCTTACAAGATAAACGTTATACTGTGAGAAAATTGGAGGATTAGTTTCCCCGTTTACAAGAAAAATAAAATAAAAGGAGAGTGAAGGAAAGGGGAAAAATTACGTAGGCGAAGCTGGTACTTAGCTGCGTGACGCTGTGAGACGCTGCGAGACGCTGCGAGACGGTTGTACCGGGTAGTTTCTCCTCACCCTCGACACGGCCAGTCTCCCCAAAATAAAACTTCCAGCCTCTCTACTTCCACTAGGGTAGGTAACCAAATCGTGGACGTCGACGAAAGCGAAAACGAAATCAAAAGAGGTAGACAAAAATCCCAAACGCAAACGAAAGGAAAAAGAAAAGCCTAAAACAAAATCACCAATCAGGAAGGCAGTATTAAATTAATTCGAAACATACCTAAGATCTTGGGCGGCTAAAAGTTATTCTCCCCGCACGTGGTTTCAACAGGTTATAATCCCCATTGGGGTATAATTTTGGCAAATCCACCAATAATTCTAATTTCTTCCAAAATTATGCGATCGTAATTCTTTTAACCGAAATAAATTTCGACGAATTCCTCACCAACAATATACGATCCCTTAAAAATTAAACCAAGTAGATGAGGTTTTAACTAAAAGAAAATGTACGACTAACCTGCTATATTATCAACGGAAAAACGGCGAGCGAGTGGAACGAGAAAACCCAAAACAGACCTATATATAAGCTCATTATTGCGCAAAAACCAAAAATCCAAGGATTGATGATTGAAAAGGAAAAGAAAGCACAAAACGGAAGAGACACATCAACAACCAGAAATACGACTTCAAACTAAACTTTCAAAAATTAAACAAGAAGTTAAGAGCAATTAAAATAAAATTACAGATTCCGACAACAACAAAGTTCCAGAACGTAGCGCTGTACGCGCCATTCAAAAAAAAGGAGTATAGAGACACCAGAAAATCGTGAAATACAGACATGGTCAAAAATAACGTAACACACTATTAGGTCAAATAAGAACGGAACATGACACCTAACAACGTTTTCGTTTAGACATTTTCAGTGAACTATTATTCTGCATCTAAGCAAATAGTTGTCTATGGATACTGTGGTGACTAGCAACGTGAATAAAAGTGAACATTTAATCCACGTTGAAATTGAAATAAACGTCAGCTAAAAAATGTAGAAAACTCGTTTTATTACAAAATAGGAAATTGTTCTTCCTCGATTCCTGTTTACAGTGAATGCCTTCTAATTTTAATTAATATTCGCATCAAAATATAATGGATGTGAATGTACATTCAGCTTCCCCAGCTGCGCCTATTCAAGGCTTTTCTGAGCTTGTTACGGCTATATCCGTGAAATAAACTTTACATTCATTAAATAATACCAAAGTTCTACAAAGCTTAGCTTCTGAAACATTGGTGATCTAATCATTAAGTTTGCTTTTGCCCTAGTCGGAACAAGCCTGTCTGTAGGCCGTGTATCTCGGGTAGATACTTTAAAATTAACATATTCTAAAAGGGGACAAGTCGATGAAGAAAGAAAAAAGTTCTCTAACACTGACATCATTTCCTTCGCACAAAACTAAATCCTCATCAATATCGACACGTCCACATATTATTCAGAACGATTTGTCTCTAATAGCTAGCGTTCGAGCAGATGTGTATCACGTCAAATACTAAAACGACGCATAAAAGAAATGTACGCTCTCGCGTGTCATCGCGCGCCCATCGAAGAGAACCCCGCAATGAAAGAGGTACCTAAAAGTGACAAGACGGACAAAAGATTTCAATTAAGCGGTACGTCGCGAGTTGTTCGCTACAGGTGAGGTATGTTATCCGATCCGCTATTGTCTTAACATGAGTATCGGTTTCGGCACGGCTAGGTTCTATTGTTCCGGATGATCCGGGCGGTGACGTTTACAGGAGCGGGAACCATCAAAGGAGAGAAGAGTCAAATCCGCGCAGAATACTACAGGTGAATAATGTACAGTGGAGATTAATAATATCTGAACCGGATCTGATTTGTCTGATTATGAGAAGTGTTGAATGTGTATAATCATTACAACCTACAATTAGTCATATACAAATGACTTTATGAAGAAAGAAGACAACACGTTTGAAAAAGGTTTTGATAGGAATTGTTTAGTGAAACAAAACAAGAACTGTACAGTAAAACCGAGAAACCAGCTCGGGAGCCACAACAATATTATCAGGTAACTTAGCTTGTGTGTCCTCTTCCGTCTTGAAGCGCTTTCTAAAATTGTGGACAGAAATGTCTTCGCCAATATAATAGTAATATTCAAAACCTATTTAGTCGAAGTAGTAAGTTGAGGCATTTCAAAAAATGATAATTTTTTTAGTGATGATATTGTTACTGGTTCGAAGGCAGTAACACCAGATAAAGAACAAAACTGAATTCATTTTACTACCTAACTACATATCAGACCATTACATAGCAAATAAACTGCTTTGAGACTTTTATTCACATAAGTACAACCTGGTGTAGTATGTACCATAAATACATTTTTCAATATAAAACCCTTTGGAGATGGAGATCTGAAATAGGACGAAGAAAACAGAGCTGAAAAAGTAGACAGGAGGAAAGCTGAAACACGGATAATATGCTTAAGACTATAAAATAAAAATATAAGGCCTAACTGAAGGTTTAGGGCCCTGGATTTTTCGAAATCGGGCACTCATGAGAAACAGATCTGCAAAGTTAATTGGGAACGACAGGCACAGGACTCATGGTCGTAACAAAGCAGTTTAGAAGATTAGTGACCAAAGAGAAATAGAAGCCAATAAAGCTATATAATTCAACCAGGGACGAAGAAACGTTAGCTTTCATAAATCTTGGAAAAGCGTTATTTTTCTTGCAACGTTTAACCTTCCTATACTCACGCATACGGTCTATGAGACCGACTTATATAGTATAGGATACGTGTTTCATATTTTGACGTGAGTATAGGAAGGTTAAGAAATACGATATCTGCTTGAAATAAACTAAAGTGTGTACTCACTTTTCTGAAGCGATTTAATTCCTTTAGCTGGTGAGTCATAATCTATGAAGGTGATTGCAAGGGCTGTGGTGTAATTTACTGACGCTATGTCATATCGGTAAACTCCTCAGCACACAGTTGTTTTATAATAAAATCGGTTTCACCGGATAAGCAATCAGAGATGACGAACACAATTGGTATGAACGAAAATACTGGCTGTGCAGTCATGTACTCTGCTTCCTCGTGGTAAAGGAAGAAAATCAGAATTTTATTTTATATTTTCAGATATAGCTGAATTCAAGCAAGTAGGAAGTTACAAAAGTGATCTGCGAACGTAGATATTTTCGTTTTAGAATGATGAAGTGTAACACATAATAATATAATTGGTTGAGAGGTACTACTAGTTTTTACTTACAAAGAGGTTGTAATATATTATTTGAAGACTAAGCAACCACTTCTTTACCAGGTTTATGGTGATCTACCTTAGACATCTTGTAAATAATATTTCGTTTGAAAGTTTGACACCAAATACTAATGAAGACGACGTCCTCTGAGTTATAGGAAAATTCCTAAAGCTCTCAGAATCTGTTATGAATCTATTCAGTATATTTTAGATGTAGATTTGGAAATTAAATGCATTGCAGCTTGTCTTTCGCTAAAGGACCTCAGTTTTTTTAGTACATCGAAGAGGAGTTGATGAGGAGTGGTTGATAAGGTTTGTAACAACCCCACATTCATCAAATGTATCGTAGCCGGTGACGAGACGGGAGTAACACTAATAGGACGGTGATAGTGCAAGAATCTGTTGAACGGTGCTTGGAGAATAAGTTAAAACCAAAGAAGCACATCAAAGCTGACAAAAGAGTAATGTATTCATGACGGTTTTCTTTGACGATCGGGGTGTTATCCACTACTAATTCTTACTGGATCATCAACCAGTCAGTAAGGAATACTATTTAGGGGTTAAACGTTGGCCAGAGGAAGTTTGTCTAAAGCATGGCAGGATTTACAGAAAAGCAACGGTTTGCTTTCGCAGCATGATAATGAGCCATCAGACTCCTAGACTCCTTCTGACAAATTTTCAATTAGAGATAAAACAAATGTATCCAAGCACCGTATTCTCCAGATATAAGCCCGGTTGACGTGTTTCTTTTTCTATGACCCCTAATTTTCACTATGGGAAAGAATTTTCAATCGACTGAAGCCATTAAAGGAAATTTGAAGAACGCACTAATGCTCCCCTCCCCCACCCACGAGCTTGTAAAGGATATATGGGTGAACGGATTAGGTGTAGATATAAAGTAGATACTATTTTGAGTGCGATGACAGAAACATAGAATAACATTTAAAAATACAAAAATTTCAGGGAGGTTTTGATCGGAGGACACACATTATTACATTTTGAAGATTTTAAATCCTTAACTCTTTTCTGTGCCATGCATTTGTAAAACCTATAACGCAATATAGTTGTGGCATGTCTTTTTCAGTCCGGCTCTAGTAGATTTGACTTATTTCTAAACAATGTTCATTATTCGAAAGCCTTCAGGAGTAGTTTTGCCTACCTTCTATAATAATACCCTCTCTTTGTCTATTACCTAACCATTTACACTTTCTATCTACTTACTTACGTACTCTGTAGAATAGTTTCTTAGTTTACCAAATTCCACTCAACTCTACATGCCCTGTTTTCTTAATATATATATTTTTAGTAGATAGTTTCGTCAAAGTTGTTTCCTTCCTAAAGTTCATTTCGATGTTCAGTGAATGTTTATGATAATTTCTGCTTCTATATCAGTAAATCCTTTCAAACTCTATTATTCTACCAAAAATAATAGTAATAATAATGATAATAACACTAATGGTAGGAGTACTATAGTAAAATCCTCTATTTCTTCCATTTCCTTTTAAACAGTATTTAAACTTGCTCCAGTATAGTATGGAAGAGGCTTTAGAGAACCTATCGTTTGGCATGCTGCAAGGCTATTGGTTTCAGCAGTATTTCTCAGCAGCTGGTTTTAATTCTAATTTTGGCCTGGCATTAAATATGAATTATGTAATGCTAATGAAGTAAAGGGATAGAAGAATTGATCCTCGGCCTGTAGTTGTCAGACAATCTAAGAGAAACATATTCCCGATACTCTTGCAAAGCTAATTAGGACAGCATTTCCTGTGGTGGATATTTAACGTATAGATACGCAAGTTACACTAAAATGAAAATTTTGCAATATAACTTTGAATTACACCGAGTTAACTGGTATGGTAATAGTGTTTATGCAGTTTGATAAAATTTGCAAGCTGAACTAAACCATAAACATTTCGGTTTAAGTCAATAACAGAAACGGAGGCAGTCCTTACTTACTACCACATTTTTATTTTGGAATATAGAACGATTTTTGGTCTGTCTGTACCTACAGGAGGTTACCAATCATTATGTTCTAGAAACATCTTCGCAGTTGGTGTATTAACCTGCAACACGGAAATAGGGTTATAAGATAAACTAGCGAAAAACACGATGGTAAAAGAGTGGTTTTAGCGGGCGAAAGTAGGAATTTATTTATTTACCAAAATCTTTAAAGTTTATTACAAAACGAATAAATTTACACACAACTTTTGCAGATTGAATAATTCTATTTCTTTTTTGTCATTATCAGCTTACATTTAACAGGAAACCGATTACATAAACATGGTGTGTACTGTTATAACATCCCTTCAAAATTCTCAAATATTCTTCTCACTTCCCCATCAGGACAGCTGGAAACCCTTATCTACATTGACATTCGCAATCGTAAATCTGTGAATTTGCTACTCGTACTAAAAACAGCCGTCTTCCTATCTCCTCAAGGATTCCTATCAGTATTCAGCAGTGGGGTTCTACGTGTCGTTACGTGCCCGGCAGTCACACCATTTTGAATAAAACATCCTCAAAACATCGCTTGACTAATTTATGTGTCGTTAAACGCAGCCATTGTGAGCACCCAGGGTACGAATGTACAAATAAAAGCACAGAAAATTATGTACATATTCTAGCTGTGCGCCATGTGTCAACGCTATCTCAGATCTGAGCGCCGGAATACAAACTGCAATCTGCGAACGATCTGGGCCGTATTTAAACGCAATGCCAGCAACTGGCGACGACTGCCCGCAGATACCCGATTTTATGTAGTCCGCCGGACGGTTTTTGGCTTGAAAATCGCTAGAAGTCATCTCGTACGTTAAATCTTTGGAGATCTCAACCATACGCTGCTCACTCTTTATTAATGTATTCATTCTCTGTTAAATTTCACATAGGAAAACCAATATCCCTCTTACGTTTTCTACTAACCTCTCCAGACGTTACTTTTTATAATACAGAAATACTACGATATCATCATTGATATAAATTTATACAAATTTCTAGCTATTACGAAATTTCGTATTTTGTCATACTTTCTACCACGATAAATATACGGTTGAATAAGAGATACCGTGTTGTCTATGGTGCCAGTTTGATGCAGAACATCTTGTCCTTCATGGCAAACTGTCTGTTGTTTTGTTTTATCTTTGGAAGGCGACAAATTACATGCGGAAAGAACGTAACCATAAATGCTTTATTAATGTAATCAAATATTGTTTTGCAAAGAACACTAGAAAGGTCGGTGGTTTCACCGTTAATCGAGCTTTGTATTAAAAATGATGACATTTCGTTCCTTTTCTCAACAGCTTTGTTTCAAAAATTGTGAGGTGTCATACGTATTGAGACTTCGTTAATGTCGTTATTTTAAGTAACATTACAGATACATACTGCATTTTAAGTGTTTCTATACTATCGTGTATGTCATTCGTGATCAAGCTTTCTAATTTTTGTGAAGTGTTTTCTTGTTATTATACAGCGTGTCCCAAAATTGGTGGGACATAGAGCTACTACGTATTGTAGAGGTTAAAATAAGTCGAATGGACGCAATATATATATATATATATATACCAAAATGTATCGTTTGTCCGTGAGAAGAGTCCAAAGTTTACTTAAAAAATAACGTTTTTGTACGCTATTTAGAAATGCGTGAAACAAATTTAATGAAATTTGGGAAAAGTACATTTTAGAGGATTACCCTACTTTCAGTAATCAAAGAAACCAAAAGAAAGTTGTAGATAATAATAACCTCCTGATAATGTTTTAAAATTATTTCTTAGAGGTGGTAATACGGTTCTAAGCCTTCTTTTAGCGGGAAGGCTTATTCATCATCTTCATTTTTTGACTCTTATAAAAACTGCGTATTTCGCATAGTTTCGAAGGGGAAAATGTTTCCTCAAATACTGATCACCTACATTCTTAGTACAGGTTTAATAAAATTATAATACAAAATTTACTTGGCGATGGACACAAAGACATAAGTCATGATTTTGAGAGGAAACAAATTCATGATCGCCCCAGTTTATTGTTGACAGTAAATAATTTCAATAATTTGATCACTTTCAGTTGCTTTTGTATTGTTTTTTATCGCGATCACCGTTATTGCTTTAATTGCTATTTCTGTTGTTGTTGTAATTACTTTGGCAGCTATCAAATATGGATTTCCCTTTTAATGAGCAGACAGACGTGCTATTAGTTCTTGGATACTGCCAAGGTAACTGCCGCGAAAGTGTCGGGCGTGTATCAAGAGAGGTGTCCAAACTGGACAATTCCAAATCACAAAATTTTTGCCCGAATCGAAAGACGTCTTCGAGAAACAGGAATGTTGAAACCAGTCAGAATTAACGCTGGAAGATCTCGACAAGCCCGAACACCCATTACGGAAGAAACTGTTCTTCAAATGATTGATAACAATACTGAGACTAGTACCAGAACATTGCAACGATAGACTGGGATTTCAAAAAGCACTGTAAGACGGATTTTTAGCGATCAATTAATTCGTCCATTCCACATCCAACTAATCCAAGAGTTATTACCACTTGATCAGGGTTCACGTCTAAATTTTTCACAAATTGTTCGGGAGCGCTGAGTAGTCGACAACGGATTCCACACTAATATCTTGTTTACTGATGAGTCTTGTTTTACACGTCGTGGCATGACGAACCTACACAATGAGCATATTTATGCAGATGAAAATCCACATGCTATTAAAGGTAGATATCAATGAGAATTTAAAATTAATGTCTGGGTCGGAATTATTGACAATTTTTTGGTTGGGCCGTTCCGATTGCCTGATTGTTTAAATTGCGCTATTTACATTCGTTTCCTTCAAGAAATTTTGCCAGAAGACTTGTCCCTTAATTTGCGTCGGAACATGTTCTTCATGCACGACGGCGCACCACCTCATTTTGCACATGCCGTAAGAGAATATCTTAACGAACAATTTTGTGGTAGATGGATTGGTAGGGGACAAGAAGCACCCATTCAATGGCGTCCGCGGTCTCCAGATTTAAGTCCATGCGACTTCTTCATCTGGGGAACGTTAAAAACACAAGTGTACCAAGTTCAAATTAATAATTCCGAACAACTGTGCGACAGAATTCAAAATGCTGTAAACGCACTAGGAGATAACGACGATGTTTTAAGTAGGGTGCATTTCAATTTTTTACGCCGAATTGACCTCTGCATTAACGAAGATGGAGGTCACATTGAACACATGGTGTAACAAAAGTTTTGTCTTTGTGTCCACCGCCAAGTAAATTTTGTATTATAATTTTATTAAACTTGTACTAAGAATGTAGGTGATCAGTATTTGAGAAGATATTTATGTTTTTCCTTCGAAACTCTGCGAAATACGGAGTTTTTATAAGAGTCAACAAATGAAGATGATGAATAAGCCTTCCCGCTAAAAGAAGGCTTAGAACCGTATTACCACCTCTACGAAATAATTTAAAATCATTTCAGGGGGTGAGGATGGTTTCACCCTTCTACAATTTCCTTTCGGTTTCTTTGATTACTGAAAGTAGGGTAATCCTCTAAAATGTACTTTTCCCAAATTTCATTAAATTTGTTTCCCGCATTTCTGAACAGCGTACAAAAACGTGATTTTTTAATTAAACTTTGAACTCTTCTCACGGACAAACGATACATTTTGGTATATATATAAATTGCGTCCATTCGACTTATTTTGACCTCTACAATACGTGGTAGCTCTATGTCCCAGCAATTCTGGGACAGGCTGTACAACGAATTATTATTTGAAGATATAAACTTCAAAATAATTGTGCGAAGTGTAAATAATGTCTCATCCGCATTATTTGACCTTAGAAGAACTTGTGAATGAAGTGCGTTTTACGCTCAACAGATCCAAAAATGAGACTTTGCATGATTTGTCCAATGAATACTACGGGCGGCCAATAGTTCGATCAATCATGTCTGAAAAAACATTTTTATATGTACACAAGATCATTCGCTTTGATGATGTCCTAATCAGACGTGTCCAGAGAAATGATAAGAAATTCGCGCCTACTAGAAACCTCTGCGATAAATGGTCTGAAAGTCTTTCAACGTTTCATAATTCCAATGATTGTGTTACTGTAGATGAACAATTACTGGTATTTCACGGTCGTTCCAAAATTTGTCAGTATATTCCATCGAAGCCGGAAATATATGGTGTGAAAGTTTGACTACTTGTTGATTCACGTACATGCTATGTGTGGAAAATACAGCGATATTTGGACATATCCGGCTGTCTTAAGCGGAATAAAGGAGAATGGGTTGTTCTTGAATTAGTACAGGGACTAAAGGGACATGTCACCATTGACAACTTTTTCATCACATGGTCTTGGCTAAGAACTTTCAGAAAAAATATGACAATGGTTGAAACTATGCGCAAGAGCAAAAGACCGATTCCTCCAAAGCTGTTGGAATGCAAGAAAGTTCCGCGGTATCAATCAAGTTTTGCCTTTACTCCTGATACTACTATTGTTTCTCTGGTATATCGCAAAGACAAATGCACTATAGCCATGAGCACAATGCATCACGAACCTGATGTTGCGCACGATTCGAAAAACTTGCCCGAAATGATCTTTTTTATAACTCAACGAAAGGAGGAGTTGGTGCGGTACAAAAAATGCTGAGTTACTATAGTTGCAAACATAGAAATAATCGCTGGACATGGCTGTATTTTCCAACATAATTGATATTTCTGCGTTAAATGCTTATATATAATTGGAAGCAAACTCGAACGTACAAACAAAACGTAAATATTTTCTACATGCGCTAGCGATATCACTGGCAACGCCCCATGTGTTAAAACAGAAGAAACGCCCAAGAAAATGAACTATCTGTGGCGTTTCTCTCAAAACTTCCAGCACGGTGCTAGATGTCAAAAATTCTACCATTTGTGAGAAACCAAGAATAAATGGACATCGTCATTCTTCTTCTTATGTCAAAAGTCATGCTGTAATGAAACACACGCCAAAAATATTTGTGTGGATTACATAAATAACACGTAGAAATATAAACATATATAAAATGCATCAGTGTAAATAAGTATATACCTAAAAACCTTTGAATAATATGTCTTAATGAATCAATTATTTAGTTGAACTGTAAAATGTATCAAAAACGACATATATCTAGAATTATGATTTTTTTTTCAAAGCTCGATCTACGGTTAAAGGAAATTTATAGATTTGCATCTACCTATCAATACTTATTTCGCAGAGACAATGCTAGGGAAATGCATTCACTCGCAAACGGTTGCGTCTATTGTGAGAAAGCGCACTACTTTCCTTCAACAGCTGTGTTCTGTTTCATCCACTGAGGCCATTAAATTAGTTGTCGAAATGTGCATTTTGGTGTAATAAATAATGTATGATAAATTGGTCTCGGATTTAACAATTCAGACGCATATTTCTTAAAAGCACACGTGTCTAAATCTAGAATTAGCTAACCGAACATATTACAATTTAATACTTCTCGGTATTCTTCAGGTTGCAGACAATGGCATGCGCTCTATGAAGCAATATGTCCGTTTCAATGGGATCGTAATTGCGCCGATTGGTAATACTTATTGTCCTGGGTCACGGGTCGTGCGAACTGTCCCGCATGGTGATTTGTCGCGGCGCGTTATGGCGAAACTTCATGCTGCAAGTACGCTTCGAACCAAAGATGTGTCCGGCGTGTCCATCCAAGAAACGAAGGGAACGACCAAGAGGAAGAGAGAAACCTACCTCATCTCACCCACTCCTCCACGTCCTCTACGTCCAATACACCTCTAACAGTGATAAATAATAATGCAATTGAATGTGACTAGCTTGTCCTTACGTTTTACCTGTTATTTGTAATAATTCGTGCCGTAATAAATGGTATCTTACTCTTTCTTGTTGCGTTTTCCCTATCTCTCTCGATCTTCTAATCTCTCTTTCTTTATATTAACGTGTGTTGTAGCGTGTGCGTGTATTTATAGTATGTATATTCATGAAATTGGTTGCCAACGTTACGTACGGTCATGTTGCACAATTGCATAGATAATTTAACGAAGAGACCTTAGATACCTAATGGTCGGCTCGAAAATATCTTCGGGAAAAAGATGTTTCTCGTGGTTGCTTGATGCCGACTCGTGTGTAATGTGGAAATTCGTATAAGGTAAAACGAGTTCAGTACGTCGTAGATATTAATTACGAAATATTTTGTGGATGTTCTTTTTCATTTTGCGATTACCGAATAGATATTTGCGATTACCAAAGTAGAAAACTTCATTGGAAGTACACGAACGATGATGCAGCGGGATCAAGATAAATTTCAAATATTTTAGTTGTAAGATAAATGCAGAATAATCTTCCTCTTTTATTATTGTAAAAAAGCTATTCTTCCTTACGTGCTGGGAAGAGTCATTTGAGGTTATCCAAGTTTGTGTGATATTAGTGGAACTTAGTGGCTGTGGTTCCGAATGAGTTCCTTCGAGACTAGACAAGCTTTTGAATATTTTGGAGCAACCTTCAGGAAAATTTCTTCACCACATTTTATTCTTTTACGTTTCTCCATTGAAAATAACATAATTACTGAAGAACGCTCCCGGACTTATCCAAACCATGGTGGTAAAAATGAGAACGATTTTGTTTGGGATCGTTCCAAATCACATTTGCTTGCCCTTTAACGCTTCTACAAAATATAAAGGAACACTTTCATCCATTGTTGCTCCCAGTGGTTCGTCATTTTTATAATCTAAGTGGAAATCCCTACTTTAAGATCAAATCGGCTCTAATACCATTAATAATGGTACCAATTACGCGATGTTCGCTCACTAAATCATATTTATCGCAACAAATTCGCGTCCCACCTTATCTTAGCCAAGTACACAGCCCGTATTACACAGCGTCTTCGTGTGCAATCGGTAGCCGGGTATAATTTACGTAAGGTGGTTCGAGACCCAATTTAGAGAGTTGTTAGCGCTGACTCGCATAAATCACCAGCCCGGCGTACAGCGAGCAGCGTAGCACGGTGGAAAGATGCTAGTTAAGCCTATCCTATATCCTATCCTATCGGGCGAGCAACACCTACACCTACTTATCCGGACAAGCGAGTAGGTAATTCTCGAGTATTAGTATGCTGGCGGTGTACGACAATACTCTCCCTTATCTCGCTATCTGTACGGCACTGCTACCGGACAAAACTGGCCTAGAATGCTTAATGACGTACATTCGTACCTATGTATGCGTATGGGTTGATATTCGAGAGAGATTTTGTATCACACGAATTGTGCAAATGTATGTTTGAAATGATAACGTTGGTAGTCCAAATTATACTTCCAGTATCAGACTATTCCTCTTATTAAAGCAAATGTTTATGGCTTTTAGTTAAGTTTGAGCGATAACACCCACATCGTTTTAAATTCACCTTGCAACTTTAGAGATTAAAGCCAACACATAGAGGTTCTAATTGCAAGTGGTCGATGTGTCCTCCACCTTGCAAGTGACAACGTGACATCTGCAGAAATTATAAAAAATTAGGTGACAAGCTAGACTATATACACTATGCACGGGACTACGAGGAATGGCGAAACTTCTAAAGTCCGCGTGGGAAAGGGCCCGCGCCAGGAAGAGCCACTGCGTTCAGATGGTCGTCGATCCCCAAGAACGCCCCCACCCGTTCCTCCTTCCTCTCCCCTAAAGTGAAGATCCGTCGTCTAGCAGACTTCATCAATCTCGATTAAGGCAACGTCATTTTCAACAAAGAGCTCTAATTCATTTATTTATTTAAATAAAACCGAATTACTTAGTTCTTTATTTGTTTCAGGGGACTTAACTCACCGCTATTCCCTCTAACTCCGTGCATAATCTGTGGGTGATAATTACAAAAAGTTGCGATTAGCCAACAGGAAGGAAACGTGTCCATAGTAATTGGTGAGGTTATAATATAGTTTAGATTTAATTAGGAAATAATGAACAATATAAATTCCCAGGATCAGAAAATAAAGAAAAAAGCAACATTTTTGAGGTTTGTATACAAACATGATGAACACGGGTGCAAGGAGAATAGGGATCTCTTATTAAAACAATTGTTAGAGCAATCTAAATAAAACACTAGTGAAATTCAGCTAAGTGTGTTTTTATGTATGACTATTAATCAAGAAAGACGTTTCACCAAGAACCAACGGCTACATCAATAGATAGTATTGTAAAACTTAGGCAGTTATCATTTGATTTTGTTAGAAGGAAGCTTATTGTCACAAAGGAAAATGATCGTTGCATGAAAGATTGAAGCCGTAAGAAAAACTACATGTTCATCAATTTACCATAAAATTCGTTTCACAATATTAAATAAAGGACCAAATGAAAGTAGCCGCTTCGTGAAGAACGTCGCAATAAAGTATTAAACTTGTACCGAAATCGTTCAAGCAGGAAGGCAATGGATTTTGTATAGCTTGTATGATAGAAATGATTTTCTCGAATAAATCGTGGGGACTAGAATGTTTGAAATGCAGTTCATTTCATAGTTTCGTAGTTTACAGTAGGTGCTAGTATTCCTCTCGTTTGTTTGAATATCTTTAAGGCAAAAGACGAAAAATAACAAAACACTTTTCTTCTGTATGTAGCGCGAAAGTTCGAATTTGATAGGAAAGAAATTAAAGAGGGGTAGAAACAAAATAGTTGCAATAAGCTGTAATGTATCTATTTGTTTACCAAAGTCTATAAAAGCCTTTGCGGTACCTTAGATCTTCTAGTCGTCTGATTTGACACTAGCGGACTCTATACTCCCGATGCTCTTCGAAATATAAATCATCCCCAAATGATCCTGTCGTTCAGAAATTTAAACTACCCATCAAAATTTTTAGAAGGATTTGTAAGTAGTACCCATTAAATAAAATGTACACCAGAACTCTCACAGGAAACTACTTTTAAGGAGAAAAATTAACCTGCACATTACAGTTAAATCATTTTGAAGAACTTCGATTTTTCCCTGAACAAGCGTCGTACTTGACTAAATTATAAAAAAATGGAACAATTATTAGCACCAGATGCCAAAAAAAAAAAAAAATCAAAATTAGCATCAATTAGAATTTATCCCGAAGAAGGAGGAGCGTTATTAAGAACAGGAAGTGGCAAAGGAAAATTTGATAGGACAAAATAATTCCAGCAAGCAAACGCGTCTCTATCTCCAAGTGAGATGGAAGATTAGAACTTTACGGGTCAAAATCTATCGGACAAAAATTGGTTTTGTTAAAAAGAATTTCTACCTCAAAGCATAGAAAAATAGAAATTTTGTCATTTATTCGAGGTCACATACTTCCGATAGGGCTAGCGAGTTTTATCTCAGTACGTAGGCAAGTGCTCGAAAAGTTGATTAAAAATGAAACCAAACTGGAGATCCCGAAACCTTATCGTTTCGGAGATATCATATTTTGAAGTTAAATAAATTTCAATGCAATGCAAATGTCCGACTCACACAGCATAAATCACATGTTAACATATCAAAATAATAACCTCATTTTGTATTTGACATAAATAAAAATTGCAAAATAAGTACTAAAATAATTTTCTTATTTCTTCAAGTATGTTTTGTTGAATTAAATTATGCATCTCCAATATATAGAATTATATATAGTAAATAAAAAATACACAATGGTTTTAAGAAGATCTATTTAATATATAAATACAAAATAAGGAAACAAATAATTAATATTTTTTTTGGTATGTATTTATATAAGAAACAGTATCCTAAAAAATGAACTCACTGTACAAATAGGTATAATCAAAAATAATAAATTTTATACATATTACAAACATTTAATACAGTAAAGGAATTAATTATGACACACTAAAACGTTCTTAACATGTATCTTCTTCGCTATTAGATGATGTAGACGAATCATCATTAATTGTAATGATTAACGGCTCTATGTGTATATCTATGAGATTGTCAAGTTCCCACATTTCCTTCTCTGTTTGAATAACATGTTTAATAGCATTTTGCCAATTTTCAACAGAAATATTGTCAATACCTCGTTGAAATAATTCTTTCACGTCTGCCAATTTAAATGTGGTGTTATGTCTCGCAACATACCCCTTCACTTGTGCCCATATTAGTTCAATCGGGTTTAATTCACAGTGATAAGGGGGAGTCTAAGTACCTTTCTATTAGTGTTTTCTATTAATTCATTAACAGCATATTTCGGAGGGCCAGATAAATGTTCTTTAATTAAAGCTAACAATTCTGCTTTTACCATGTTTTCTTCATATGCAATACTATTTTCCCTCATCCAGTTTTGCATTTCTAATTTGCGACTATTAGTTGTAGGTGACTTATTCAATTTACAACTATGGTACGGAGCATTGTCAAAAATTATAACACAATTTTCTTTTAAATTGGGGAGAATACATCTCATCCACTCTTCAAACCTTTCTGCGTTCATGTCTTCATGATAATCTCCTGTTCTCTTTGATTCAAAGAGGAGTAAACCATTTTCTACAAATCCTTCATCCGAGCCAATGTGTGCATTATAAATCTTTTGCCTTTGCCTGAAGGATTTTTAAGACCTGTACTTAAATCTTCTATAAATGCTTGTCTTGCAGTGACAACAGACATATCTGTCCATACTTTATTTACAGTATGTCCAGCATTTACCCAAGTTTCATCCAAGTAATATATCGGGGTACCATTTTCACGATATTTCTTAATTTCACGAAGGTATTTCCGTCTCCAGGTAATAATGTCATCTTTTTCTTTTAAAATACTATTTCGAGCTCGCTTATTATAACTACAAACATAATTATCTTATGATTAGTATATAGAATTTAAAGTAATAAATATTTGTACCGAAAGTTTAGTTCCTTTAATAATGATCTGAGAGTCGTAATTTTGAAATTAGGAATGTCATCTCTTTCATTTATCACTGTGAGAACTTTTGAACTGTTGGAGGTTCATTTTTAAAAAGAATGAATGTACAATTCTTCGTATAGCATTTTTCATTTCATCATCCACATCTAAAACAGCCCTTTTTCTATGATACTTTTTTGGTGGTTGTAATTCGTGATTAGTGTTATATTCTTTCACAATATTGTAAACACTGCGTTCACTAATTCCTGTAAAAGATATTATAATAGTTACTATGATTTGGTTATCGTTTTTGGAAAGATACCTGCTGCTTTGGCTGTCATTTCAACACTAACAATTTTAGAAGTGCTAGGCTCTTCTTGAAATGTTTTAAATATATTCAAAACCTTCTGTTTATCTTCTACCGTAAAATGTTTTGAAAGTCTCTTCTTAGGAGGTGAGTTTTCCAGAATGTAAGTATATACGATAATATAGCAAGAAATAATGTATAACCTACAAAACAATAATGTATTATTGGTGCACTAGAACGATCGATAAATAGTCTTCAGAAACACTGGTTTATGAAATATAATAGATAATGGATCATTTACAAAGAAAGCTAATAAAATCTAATATTCCAAATGCAATATGGACTCGATTTTTATTCTATTGTAAGCGGCCACCCTGATCGACCAATTACAAACGTTATTGGTTATGTGACCTATTAAACACACATTGTTGCCATAATTTACTACTGCATTTGTTCGGCGAGTCGAGTATAGTTTTATTTTTCATAAACATTTATAAATTCTTTTTAAAAATTCTGAATTAAACTCTTATATTGGTTTATTTTTGGATGGTATTTGGTGTCGTAAAGAAACTAATAACTTTCTCAATCGATGATTTTTGGAGTCCTTTAAAAGATTTATTCGACGAAATTATCTGTCTTAATCCGTGTGCTCCCGCATTTTTGTAGGCATCATTCAAAATATCCATCGTAATAGCCGTCTTTGCGGTTCGTACACGTCTTTTGTCACAAGTTTACTTTTCCAACGATAAGTTTCAGGCTTCGACATTTTCTTTTCTCAATGTAAACACGAACACGATTCTCTGTTTCTAACCTAACCTCACGGCAAATTGACGCGTCGCGTCGTTAGAATAGACCACTACCACCAACTTTCAGATAAAAACATTAACCATACAGTGTTGTCACGTTTTCTCATTCATTTTTCTACATTAATTTTTTGTATACTTACGATTTTAGTTGAAAAATTCAATTAATATCTTAATACTGTGAAACTTTTATGGTCTTGCAAACTTAATTCAATCACTCTCACTGTTATACCAGCAAATTTATACTTCGAAACTTTTATGTCGCATGGTTGGCTACCGGTACAGTCTGAGCATTTGACAAATAGTAATTATTGCATAAATCTCAATTTTAAGCAATTTAAATAAAAAATCTGCTTGTAGACTGAAACCTAAAGATTTTTTTATACATATCAGCTAGTTGAAAATATTTTTTGTTCGAGAAATAAATATTACAATCCGAGAAATTAGAACCCTCAAAATTTCATTAACTTTTTGCACAGACTGTCACACATCTACTTCCTTAAAGATAGGTCTACTAGATCGCGATGGGGCCATAAATAATGTAGTGCGAGCCATTTGAAATTTGGCCCAAAATGAAAATCTCGATTTTAAACAGAATTTCGGTCATTCGGCGAAAAATTCATATTCGAATTTCGAAATTATTTTGCGTCAGAATATATCTAGAGATACCGGAAATTGCGTAGAATATACATATAGGCTCGAGCGTGGAATGAAAGTTCGGACAAGACGCGTAAAATGGACCAAATATAGGGGTGAATATAAAGCGGAAATAGGCAAACTTAACGCGCTCGTAGCGCCTAAACTATCAACGATATAATGCAATCAATGGATACGTTACAATGCAACATGCATGGAAAAGGATGACCTCAGAAAGTGTCCAATTGCTTTCGAACTGTTGAGACGGCATCTGAATTTCAGCATAAACATGAATTTGCAGTAGATGATATTGTCCTCTCCGTATTAAAAAGATCAGATAAGGAATATCTATGGTTTACAATTAATATAAATTAGCTGGTATTCTTATCGTTTGAACGCTTAGCTGTGATCTGTATCGCGAGGAACGTTGTTTTCTTATTGTTTTCCGCTGGGGATATCGTAGTAGTCGATATTTTGAGATTTTCAAGGAGTCGATGCGGTAAGGCTAAGCACTAATTTATTTGTATCTGTATTAGCTGAAATGAGAGTAATTTTGAATGCTTCTTTGGTGTTGATTTACACTAGCAAGTCACTCTTTGTTACCTTTCAACTAGACAATGGTGATACAAATAAGAGATTGTGAAATTTGTTCCTAAAAACTTCATCAAAAATTGTTCGTGAGCTATAAGAAACCATTGAAACATCTCACGGTTTTGGTTGTGGGATAAGGGCTTACATCGCAGTAAATTGGTCGAAAAATCTTTTTGGATACGACTAAAACGTTTATTTTTGTTTCTATATCTATTTGAATATTTTTTTCTGTTTCTATATCTATTTGAATATTTTTTTCTGTTTATTGTAATATTTCAATTTAATTTTTTTTTTTTTGAAATCTGTACTGATGATTGTTTTAATAAATTATTCTCTTTGATTTAATGTTTATCAATATTACGTACACATACTGGTTGCTTGAGCCCCTCTGAAAAATGGATACCCCTTTTGAACATACACACCTTGAGGATCCCAGTAATGTCCACTAAAGAATATTAAATGTATATATATATATATATATATATATATTTCGTGACCTTTTTATACTTATCTTATATGATAGATCTCTACCACTAATAGGTCAATAAAACAAGGCTGGTTTGAACGATAGTTATATTTTCAGAACGTTTACAAACGTTTTCGGAACACCTTCGTCAGTGAAAATATAACTAGATAAATATATAAACAAACTTTTGTTTTTTATTTGGGACTATCAACAAAATAACTAATGACTAGGATTTCTTGATATAGAGGATATGTAACCAACTTATATATACATATATATAAATTATAAAAACTAAATTAAAGAGTAAACATACATGCAAATTAAGTAAAACCTTATATCAAAAAATCTTTGTCGAAACCTTAACATTTCTGTTCAAGGACTAGGGAAAACTAATATCTAAATCTAAAATAATTAAACAAAATCAGAGTAATGTAGTTTATGAAATAAACTGTAAAGACTGTGACGGTTGTTACATCGGTCAGACGAAACAATATTTAAAGAAAAGGTTGTATAGCCATAAGTATTCTTTAAATAATGATTTTGGTGCAATGACCGCTGTAACAAAGCATTACAAAGATCTTGGGCATTACTTTGATTTTGAAAACACAATTATATTAAAAACAGAGAATAATTATAAAAAAAGACTAATATATGAAATGATAAATATACAGAAAGACACTAAAACTATTAATTTCAGGACCGATATTCAAAATTTAAGTAATGTATATAGCAATTTGTTAAAATGACATTTGCATTTCTTAAGAAGGAAACCTTTGGCTAGGTTTTTAAATTTGGTTTTCCCTAGTCCTTGAACAGAATTGTTAAGGTTTCGACAAAGATTTTTTGATATAAGGTTTCACTTAATTTGCATGTATGTTTACACATTAAATTAGTTTTTATAATTTATATATATATATATAAAAGTTGGTTACACATCCTCTATATCAAGAAATCCTAGTCATTAGTTATTTTGTTGATAGTCCCAAATAAGAAACAACAGTTTGTTTATATATTTATCTAGTTATATTTTCACTGACGAAGGTGTTCCGAAAACGTTTGTAAACGTTCTGAAAATATAACTGTCGTTCAAACCAGCCTTGTTTTATTGACCTATTAGTGGTAGAGATCTATCATATAAGATAAGTATAAAAGGTCACGAAATATATATATATATATATATATATATATATACATTTAATATTCTTTAGTGGACATTACTGGGATCCTCAAGGTGTGTATGTTCACCGTATTTCAAACGTCTGCCTTGATTGTACTCTTCACCATTATGTTTAATTTCCTTTTAATCTCGTTCCTTTTTATTGTCAATAGATGATGTAATGCGGTATAAATATAGGAATGTATTGTTTATGAATGATGCCATTTAAGGGCTAATACTAGAAGGAAGTAACTTATAATTTATTAGGAATTTCGTTGAACTATTGTTCCAATTTATTCCCGGAATTGGGATCAAGCTTACTATTTTGAATAATTTCTTGGACAGAGCAATGCTGCTTAACATATCATTCATTCACTCAAATACTCAATTAGTGATGTTTGTACATGTGAGAGGGATTCGATATGAATTCTCTCACAATGCACGTATTACGCATTTTTTACAGTTATTTTTCTACAGAAGTGGACAACTTGCGTTGCCACAGCCTCCTGCAGTAACTGCAGTCGCGCTCTTCGGCTACCCGCCGTGGGAGAAATGCAAATTACAAAATTTTGATCTTCTCTTGCCATCCGTAGAGGATAGATTTCCAACTGAAAGCAAAGAAACAAAGAAGAATTTGAACGACTCATTGCAAAACAACTTATTAATTGAAGTAGGTTTGTTGAGCAGCTCCCAATAAGGCTGTGCAATTGCCCTGTAAAGCGATAGTAGTACTGAAGGTGGTTTTGCAGCGATTCGTTGAGATTCTTGTATTTCTTCTTGTTTGCGATAAGCTGTTTTAGATTTTCAACTGTATTACTTATTGTTAAGAATACTTGCGCCAGCAAATGTCGGTCGAGAAGAATTGCTCTACAAGTGCCGAAATCCAAACTAATACAGTGTTATATCGTAATGCCTTTCTTCACTCCTTTTGCGATCCTCTGGAGAAAACCAAGTTTATTAAAATCCGGGAATTCTGTCCAGTTCTCTCGGTAATTGCGCATGTAAAGTTATTAATAGACTACAGTTCCATCTTGTTTTTCCATTCTCCAAGTTATCAGCATTTCTTGTGCCTCTCTTAGCGATAATTTAAACAACAAGCAGTACACTCACTTTGATCACGTTTTATTATTAAGGTTTAATAAAAGAGTGGATGACGCCTTATCATTAAGTAGTGTAAACTGGACTAACGCCCTCAGTTCTCCGAATTTTAATATCCGGGCTTTGCCGGTTTACACTACTTAATGATAACACGTCATCATCACTTTTATTAAAACTTAATTATTATAAAGTCATTCGTTACCGCTTTCGTTAAATTTGCGTAGTGTTCAACGGAAAATCCGTGTTTCTAAAATCGTTTGTTCCTTAAGCGTTAAAGTATATGACTAATGGAAGTCTATACCCTCTTACATCCGGAATCCATAGATGAATTTGTTTTATTCACAGATTGGATTCATTTTATCATGAAGAAGGATTGAAGTGGATACTTCAATTGGTCTACCATCATTCGACGAAATCATCCCGGAATATTATTTGTATGCCGTAAGATGTAAACAGTATCTGGCATATAAAGAAAACTAAACTTCGAAGAATCTCCACCACATAAAACAATGACCACTTCATTTGTAATAAAAATAATTATTATATCTGGTATTTGTAATTAAAAGTGCAGGTAAGTACGATCCCGGATGTGTCAAGTTTTGATATATTACCTGTTATTTTGCGACTACAATTAATTATATCAGATGTAAAAAGTTTCGATTTATGGCAATGATGTTTTTCACTCCGTGAGTCATCGGCTAAAAATCTATAGGTACTATAACTTGTTTCCGATAGTATAATTTATGTATCAGGCACGTACGATTGCTTTAGAATGGCAATAAGTATAAGAGAGGAGATATTATTTCCGAAACGTATTCTGGTCACGCAATTTCAGTAGCCATTACTGCGTGAGAATAAAAATTATATTCAATAAGTTTCGTATTGTTCAAAAGCGGTCGTAACAGTGCTGCTGTTACTCTACTAAGGTCCTATGCCAACTACGTCTATATACTATTCTGCTTACTGACAGCCCGGCACCGGTCGTAAAAAATATTCTTTATGGGAGCGGTGACACTGAAATAATAAAAATCGCTTTCCCGCCCTCCGCTGTCTCCGGAGCCACCGATTCTTTAAATTCAGATCGGCTGGGCGGACGTGGCCGCATAAATTATGGGAGCCGCGTGCGCAACACTTAAATAATACTTTATAAGGGCCGTTTCCGTTGCAGTTTCCTGTATTTTTGAATGATGGTCGCCGTCACATAGATAGAGGACGTTCACTTTGTTTTCGTCATAAGTAGGTATTTCAATCTGTATTCGTGTTACGTCATCAACTGAAATATAATTGAGATTCAATTTCCTTATATTATTGATGATTTTCTTTGGAAATTTTATCATTGACGAAAGATGTGTATTACAAGAGGAACACCTAATTGAGGTCCAAGATAGTAAGAAACAGCCTTAGGTTTTTGTGATTTTACTAAAGAAAATTATAGGAATTATAGAACGTGAATAGAATCTAACAAAGAAGAGACTAATTCCCGCTCAATTTGGAGTCTGAATCTTTGAAGTTAGTAGTACAGTAGAGTAGCGATTTAGTGAACTGCGGTTCGAATGAACTACCCGTCCCTAATGAACGAACAAAATTGGAAAGCCCCGATATAGTGAACTGCATTCATGGTATTAGTAATACGGGAAATTCCCTCTTACGTGTTGCGTGTTGGCAATTATCAATGTGTGTACATATGTGTTTTACTCGGAAATGCAAGTTCTCATCACAAACAGTGCGAAGTACGTTTGAGGTTTTACACAACAAATATGTTGCAAAAAGGGTAAGCATTTAAACTTAACACAAACCTGTGAACTACTACAATCTTTGAATAAGGACGAGTGCATGAGTCTATTGGCTAAAAAGCATGGAATAATAAAATCTACCGTATGTGCTATAAAGAAGAAAAGAACACCGATGTTAAAGAGGCTTTTGCAAACATTGAAGGGTGCGGCAAAAACAAAGACGTTGAAAATATCTTGTTATCAGAAAATGGAAAGAAAATTATATAAGCAAATATTTTCTAAACTTGAGAGAGAGGAATATACCTGTCAGTGGACTGATTTTCCAGGAAAAAGGCAAAGATTATACAAAGTGCAATCGAAGGAACTACATCCTTTAATGCTAGCAACGATTAACTAAATAGGTTCAAAAAACGTTATGGTATACGACTACTGCAAATAAGTAGGGAGAAACTATTGTCCCAATCTGAATTAGTTTATCTTTTTAAAGAAAAATTAAGATGTATTATTGATAGGCTTGGTCTGATGTCAGATCAAATTTATAATGCAGACGACACTGGTCTTTATTGGAAATTGTTACCTAGCAAGACCTATTGTAGTAGAGACAGAGAAAACCCTCTAAGTAAATTAAACCATTAAAACTATTAGTCATAGGAAAATCTAAAAATCCTCGGGCCTTTCTAAATTTTAATTTGCCCGTTAATTATAAAAGTTCCAAGCCTGCATGGATGACAATGCAAATGCTCCGAGAGTGGTTTCACAAGATGTTTATCCCTGAAGTAAGTATGGTACAATGTAGTATGTAACAGTAACACTAACAATACAATAACACTTCTATGTGGAAACGTCTTTACAGAGTGGCAACTTGCTGGTCAAGGCACTATTATTATTGGATAACGCACAAGGTTAATCAACTGAGGTGGAGTTAGAGAGTACTGATGGTCTTATTACTGTACTTTATATGCCACCAAATGTGACACTTCTAATCTGGCCAATAGACCAGAATGTTATTAGAATTGAAGTTATTCTATCGTAAAAATCTACTAACACAGTTGTTGTCACAGGGTTCTGATCTGAGTGCACTGTTGCAAACATATACTTTAGGGGATGCAATTTCAAAGTTAGCTATGGCCTGGAATACGTTAAAACCAACTGTTATAGAGAAATGTTGGTGAAAGATTTTCACAATCAATTCACATGATGAGGATGATAATGTTCCACTGAGCGTCTTAAAAGCACGTTTACTAAATGATGTATTATCTCCAGAAAACGGTGGTATCTTCTTCCTTGTGTCAAGTTGATTTTAAATAAAAAAACTTTCATTTATACTACTTATGGATCTTTATTGATTGCCCTATCCCAAAAATAACATAATACAGGTGTCCATTCTTGTTGAAAACCATTACGTGAAAATTTCACGCACATAACAGAAGCGGAAAGTCAACTTCTATTTCAAATATTTTTTCACATGTCGTTTTCGTTTTTCAGGTGGTTGTACGTACCTGCTACGACGAAGGTTTCGCCATGAAATACGATCGTTAGAACTTGGTCGTTCGCGACTTGTTACCGATCTTATCGCGTACTGGAAATCACAAAACGTGACCTTGCGATGCTTTTAACACCTCCTAGGATCTGTCGGCGAAACATCGTAGCAGGGTTGGAATTTTATAAACAAGTAGACCTACAGGAAATTGCTAGGAATTAATTAAAAGGGAAGTAGGTAATTTCTTGAAATGAATGAACTTTCGGACAAGCTGTACAGACTATGTAGTTAGCAGCGGTTGAATAACTCTAAACGATACGGATCGCATATAGCCTGATTCAGGGTTGCAAAGATCCTGAAGAATCTAGCTGATGGATTCTCAAAGTTGATGTTGGAAAACTGTGGTGGAATAATTATATTCTCACCATCTTAAATGCGAGTCGCAGTCGAGTGATAGATGACGAAGCCCCTGATTCGCCAGCACAAGAGTGGATTAAATCGGACCAAAAAGCGAAAAACATTATTGTTGAACATTTATCGGATTCTTTTCTTGGTTTTGTGAAAGATGAAAATACAGCTAAACAAATTCTACAAAGTTTAGACAATATTTATGAGCGAAAAAGTTTAGCCACCCAATTAGCCCTTCGAAAGAAATTACTTACTCTGAAACTACAAGGTGACGTACCGCTTGTGAAGCATTTTACCGCATTTGAAAATTTAATCACCAAATTAATAGCAGCAGGTGCAAAATTAGATGAATCTGATAAAGTAGCACATTTATTATTGACACTTCCTACATCGTATGATGGTGTTATAACGGCAATAGAAACCTTATCGGAAGATAATTTGACCTTGCCTTTTGGAAAAACAAGACTTTTAGACCACGAAGTGAAGGTAAGACGTGAAATAAATGACATCAATACAAAAGTACTCCATGCTGAACACGAAGACGGAACACCGTTTAAAAGGAATAATTTTGAATATTCAAAATTCTTCAAAAATAAAAGAGGCAGAAATAAATGATTTTCCAGGTCTAAAAATATTAACATCAAATGTCATCATTGTGGAAAGAAACGCCATGTAATAAGCGAGTGCTATTTTTACAAAAGCAAATTAAGAAATAACGCTGATAGAAAGAGAACCGTCCAAACTGTCGAGATGAAACCATCAACATCAAGCGATAACGACACGTCTAGTTTCGCATTCATGGCTGGAAGTTACGAAACAAAAACCAGCAACAAAATATCATTTATTCTTGATTCGGGAGCATCGGATCATATTATCAATACAGATGATTCATTTGAAGATTTCGTCGAATTGCATACACCGATCAAAATTTCTATAGCCAAAATTGGAACTTACATAACCGCAACAAAAAGAGGCACAATCAACGTTACAAGTAACATGGGAATTCAAGGAATACTTGAAGATGTTCTTTTGTTGTACAGAAGTTTCCCACAACTTACTATCCGTAATGAAAATGCAGCAAACAGGTATGAGTATGGAACTCAATCAAACGGAGTTGAGGTAATGAAACAAAAATGGTAAAACAGTTATGAGTGGTAAGTCTTTAAACATTTTAATAACTATAGATTTTAGTGTGATTCAAACGAAAATAAATTAGTATTTTCAGACATACAATAGTTTAAATAATAATTATGACCATCATCAGCCTTTGAGGCACATTGGAAAGCTGAAATTCTTAGAATTGAAGAATAAACAAATGGTCGATGATGTAAACCAAATTAGTAATATTATACCAAGAGACAATTTATGTGAAGCTTGTATAAATAGTAAACAAGCATAATTGCCATTTAGAAAAAGTTTAAAAGAAATTAATGTTACATACTACGACCATTATTTATCGTGCACCCTGATGTTTGTGGTCCAATCACTCCTTCGAGTAATCAATAATAAAAATTATTTTGTACTTTTTGTAGATGAATTTACTCACTACTGTGTAACGCAGTTAAGTGATTGTAAATCAGATGTTTTCTCTGTTTTTAGAGATTATATTACAAAAAGTGAGACTCATTTTAATTTGAATATTATTTTATTTATACTGTGCTAATGGTAGAGATCTCGAATTAAATGAAAGAATATTGTGTGGAAAAAGGACATTAGTTTTTCATCTAATAGTTCCACGAACCCCTCAATCAAAACTGGTTGGGTATGAGCCAAACGGCTATGTGGGACGTGGAAGCTGAAAAAGATTTCATATACTAAGAAATAAAATTGTAGATGAAATAAATTATTTAGCATCCAGACCGAGAGTGGAACTTGGCGGAGTACATTGGGACAATACGTTCAATGAAACTGATGCATCTAACAATGTCAAAATCAGTAGGGAAACCCAATAAATCTGTAAATAGTAAAACAGATGAAACTGATGTAGTTGACATTCTTAAAATCAGTAGGTAAACCCAATAAATCGGTAAATAGTAAAACAGATGAAACTGATGCATCTGACATACGGTCAAAATCAGTAGGGGAACCTTATAAATCTGCAAATAGTGAAACAGATAGTTAATCCCAAGTGTCCAAGCAAGGTCTGATGAAAATGCCACATTAGGTCAGATACCTAATAAATCTGTAAGTGAAACAGATACACAAATATACAATGATTCTTTATTTCAATACGATAAAAAATATAAAACAACATAAATCGGAGTCTAGAAGGAGTGGTAGAATTAAAAATGTTCCTTTTGTTTCTTACAATGAAGATAATATACCCGATGAATATCTAATGTGTGCTCAATCTATTAATTGTAAAATTCCTACTTCATTTCAGGAAATAAAAGTAAGGGATGATAGAGCTCAGTGGGAGCAAGCTATAAATGATGAAATTAATTCACTCATAATTAATAAAGTTTTGACCTAATATATATATATATATATAAATATATATATATATATATATAAAGCTCGTCTTGTTGCTCGTGGCTTTAGCCAAGAATATATGGTACATTATAATGAAACTTTTGCTACAGAAGCAAGAATTTCAAGTTTTAGATTTATTATTGCTTTTTTAAATCAATTTAAATTACTAGTACATCATATGGACATAAAAGAGACTGCTTTTCTTAATGGTGTTTTAAGAGAGGAAATTTATATAAAAGTACGCGAAGGAATTGAAAGCAATTGTTATCAAGTTTGTAAATTAAATAAAACTCTATATAGTTTGAAACAAGCAGCCAGGTGTTGGTTCGAGATATTTGAAAAGACTTTGAAAGAAAGAGGATTTAAAAAATTTATCTGTTGATAGTTGTATTTACATTTTAGATAAAGGTGAATATGACTGAGACACTACCTTCTCGGTGAATCATTTTATTGCGAAGAGGAATATATGTGTAATGTCTGATACTAGCTTTGTACTGTCTTATGCTGTTTTTATTGTGTAGCGGGATGTCTGATATACTTAAGTCTTATACTGATTCCTGTTTTGAATATGTAAATCTGACAATGTCAATATCCTCGGATTTATGACAATAAAATATTATTGTTATTATTATTATTATATCTAACAATATTCATATTGTGCTTTATGTTGATGACCTTGTAATTGCAACAGCAAACAGTGTAACAATAAGCAACCTTAAAAGTTGTTTAATGGATAAATTTCAAATGACAGATTTGAAAAATATTAAACTTTTTCTTGAAATCAAAATTCGAAAGTCTAATGACATAATAACTTTGGACCAAAGTGGTTACATAAAAACGGTCTTAAACAATTTCAATATCGTTGACTGTAATTCTAGAAACGTACTAACGTCTTCAAAGTAAATTAAATTGTGTAGCTTTGAATTCAGATGAGAAATTCGACGCTCAATGTCGAAATCTGATTTGACAGAAAAAGTACAACAGGTTGTTTATTAAAATTATTTGAAAGTTGTACAATATGTTGGAATACAAAAAGACAAACAGCAGTGGCAGCCTCATCTACTAAGGCAGAGTGTATGGCTCTGTTCGAAGCTGTCAGAAAAGCATTGTGGTTGAAATCGTTAGCAACAAGTATTAATATAAATATTGTAAAGCCAATTTGTAATTTATGAGAATTATAACGGTTGCATAAGCATAGCAAATAACCCAACCAACCATAAAAGATCAAAGCACATTGATATAAAATATCATTTTTCTAGAGAGCAAATTGAGAGGAGAGTAATTAAACTGGAATATGTTTCCACAGGTAATCAATTGGCAGACTCGTTAACAAAGCCATACCAGCAGCAAGATTCGTGCAAATCAGAACCAAAATGAATTTAGAATAGAACTGACGTTATTGTATTATCTCTTGTTGACAATATGATTAGTGAAATGATCTGATTAGGTTTTTCTGGGTTTTCCTAATCCTGTGCAACAAAAAGTTGGATCATAAGTAATATCCCCAGAAAGCACAAGGAAGACATGTCATATCGTTTATTTGTTAAATTTTATCAAGTAGATACGTATATGAAATTCATGTATTTTGTACGATTCATTTTTGAGGGCGTGTTGGAAAACTGTGGTGGAATAATTATATTCTCACCATCTTAAATGCGAGTCGAACGTCGCCATACAAACAAAAATGAATTGATACATAAACACACTGGCCCGTAGTAAATTACGTACTTGAAAGGGACTGACCTGGAACTAAGGATGACACTTATGCCAGATATATCCTAGCGTTTAATATAAACAGTCTTCGGGTATCGATGCACTAAGTAACTTTGCATGAGTCGGTTGTAGATCGCTAACATAAACGGCCGGTCTTTCTTGTGCGTTGATATTAAATAAAAGAACTTTCTTTTATAATAATTATTGCTTTTTATTAATTGCCCTACCCCAATAGTTGACAAGTCCTTCATGATACTTCATATCGGTCTAAATAATAAAATAAGTTTTCTGAACACAGAGCGGACGGAGATTTATTCAAGTACCTCCCTTAAAAGTGATTCTGGCACTAACAATTTATTCACTTAAATTGCTCCCTGCAGATATAGAACCCTGAGGTTACGGCTTATATGGATGTATTTATTTATTTTATATCAGAACTGCTTTCGATTATTGCAATTTTACGCAATACACCTAATACCATTCGCGATTAACAGTACATACCTCCAAGCATACAATCTAATTCGTATCTTTCCGTGCGGCTATATGGCAACAAATCGAGTTTAGATCTACGATATAAATATCCCTTAATTATGCGCGGGTATTATAAACATACCTACTCTATTATCATAATTTTCCGATAATATCGTCGATGTTGATCTTGAAGTATGGCTCGAGCTGACTGTTACATACTCGTACCGTGGCATCGGCGAGCTAATAAAGGTTTCGTACGGCGACAGTTAGAGATGTGTGTAGTCCTTGTGTTTACATATTATTTAATTGCCATGCAGATGGTCTTTAAGGTCTAACTGATTGTATAAAACGTTCGCTTAGTTCTCTCGTACAGCGCACACAAACGGCAGCACGATTTGTTTCCCGGAGGTCGGTATTATTTTAAAAGCGGCATCTTATCGTATGGTTGTGTCGTAATGCGAGCGACTGGTGATTTTCTGTTTTTTTTCTTCTTCTATGCGTACGTTTTACGTACTTGCGTTTTTTCCTTTCTTTCTCTAATGACGGACGATCTACATGTAGAGATCTTCAATTACACACAATGGAATAGATATTTAGCAATGGTAAATTGAAGCCATGACCCACCGGACGACGATGTAGTTGGCGTGACCATTGGTCTAGATACTTGCGAAACGTAATGTAAGAGCTTCCTGCAAATTTTAGGAGATAACGCGGGAAGTATTAGCAATTTCATAGCGAACTTGGGTAGTTTTGATTTCGATTGCTGGCGACTTCTAATTTTGTTATTTTTTTAAATTAATTTTTGTGTAGATTGATGGAAGGCCTATATAGATTCCAGGTTGCAATGAAGAGGTACTAGCGGCCGGTTTCATAATGAAATTAAAGTGACTTTAAATCTTAAAGTTGACTTTAACTTTCAAAATCGGTTTCAGAATATTACTTTAAATTAAAAGTATTTTGGTGCTTCAATGCTTAAGGTAGTCTTTAACCTATGTTTAAAATGTGTCATTTGTCACTCCGGTTTTTATAACGAGTTCAATCTCGTCGTCAAACGATGAAGTAGAAATAGTTCTAAGAAGACCGAGAGTTTACAGAACCAGAATGAATTGTGTTATCAAATATAATAAAACTGAATTTCTCGAGAGATTCAGGTTAACGAAAGAAACGGTTCCCGCGTTATTAAATCGAATTGAGCATTTAATAATAATAATAATAATAATAATAATAATAATAATAATATCAGTGGATTGATCCGATAGGTTATCGTAATTCACACACATCCTACAGAGAGGGGATTTAATTAAAATATTAGTATTTGGTTTACTGCAGTAACACACCTTTGTAGAACTAGGAGCTGGACGAGGTACCATGAAATTAATTTGATGTAATATTTTCGGCGCGTTCAAACTATTGCTAAGTAAATTAAAAAGAAATTTGAAATCGGCATGATCGCTGCAGAGCAAGAGGTTCAATCCTGTACAAGTCCAGAAGTAATTTGTGACTAAAGCTCTGAACAGGATATATAGAATAATCCTTAAAGTAGATATATTTTAGAGAACGTCTTTGGACTTGTTCTAGTAAGTTTATATAGCATTTATAAAAAGGGGACCAAATCAAGAATGCTCATTCCAGCATACAGCGCACGAAGGAGAAATATAAAGACAAGATCGGGTCAGTAGATGTGAAATTCCGTGTGAATCTTGTAATAAAATCTAGCATTTTTAAAGCAGAAAAAGATATCTCATTGATGTGATCGTTAAATGTAAGTCGACAGTCAAAAGTTACGCCCAGGTCATGGATAGTTTCACTGCGCGTAAAAGTAATATTATTTAAGTGGTAATCATATACAACATTATTTAGTCCCCGCGTGAAGCTTACTATTCTACACTTAGGTATATTCATACTCAAACCATTATCTGCACACCGTGAGTGCACTGTATTCATCCGATTCTGAAGTGATACACAATCATCAAAGTTGTGGATAGTAGCCTACAATTTTAAGTCATCAGCAAAAAGTAAACTCGGGCAATCAAGTATAGAAGGTAAATCATTTATAAATAGTAAAAATAGAAGAAGACCTAGATTAGTTCCCTGAGGTACGTCTGATATCGGACAAAAGTCTTCGGAAATGTGGCCTTTGTAAGCTATATAATGTCTTCGGTTGGTAAGGTAAGACTTAATAAGGGAGGTTAAAGGTCGAGAAAAGTCCATTATATCAAGTTTGGTAAGAAGAAGGTCATGACTAATTCGATCAAACGCCTTAGTCATGTCTGTATAGATAACATCGACTTGTTTATTGTTATCTAGCGCATCAGACAGATATTGCGTTATAATAGCCAGATTTATAACCGTAGAGCGTCTAGCCATAAAGCCATGCTGATCAACAGAAATGCGAGACTTAATCTGGGGGTAGATAGCCTTATACATACACAGTTCAAACAATTTGGCACAATTATTTATTATGGGTATAGGTCTGTAATTCTGAATATTGTGTCTGTCATCCCTCTTATATTCCGGTGTCAATCTAGCAACTTTCCAAATGTCGGGAAAGGTAGAAGTCATAAGCGACAAATTAAAGATGTGACATATTGGACTCGCAAACACATTTGCTTTTTAAACTAATTGCTGGTATATTATCAGACCCGGAATGAAACTAACCCTTAAACCCTGCAATACACTCAAAACCTCTGATTCTGTAATGGAAAGTAGATTAATTGATGAGTCATATGAATAAGCACTTGGAAAATCGCCCATCGCAGATGAATTCGAAAGGTATACAAATCGAACGAACTCTTGAAAAGAATTAACAATAGATAATGGATCATCTAGCGCCACTCCACGCATATTAATAACAGAATTAGGAATGCCTGCCTCTTTTTTCTAGAACGTACAAAATGCCAGAATGTGGCCCACAATCAATTGTAATGGACTTCTCAATAATTGGGATATACATTTTGAATAATAATTTGACATTATTTTTAATTTTTCTCCTAAGGTTCTTGAACAGTTTGGCAAGATAGTCAGATTTCATATAAATTAATGCTATTATATATAGCATCATAGAAAGCAGCACAACGGTCAATGGTTAAATTGTCACCATACTTGGTGAGTACCAAATCAAGCAATCTTTCCCTATTGTTAACCACATTGTTGACTTGCTTAGTATCAGAGAAGCTCAATAAGTTTAACACAGCTTGACATCATTTACTGTCAATAAGCGAATCGTCCCTGAAATGGGTGATATTGAAATCGCCCAGAACAATTATACCGGTAATGGAAGATAATATTTTATGGAGGAGGATCCATACCAGCAATGTGTCAGCTATTACTTGCATTGCGTTTTTTATGCAACAGGCAGTATGCTTATTGCGGCAGGAGATTTCGTAGGAGTGTCAAAAGCCTCGGCATGTAGAATGGTTAAAAGAGTTACAATTCCAATTTGTTCACTATTGCCCGAGTAAATCTATATGCCTCTTAATCATGCTGAAATGGGTAACTCAGCTGAAAAATGTTATAATATTGCTAGATTTCCAAGAGAAATTGGTGCAATTGACTGTACCTTAATAAGAATACAGTCTCCTGGAAGGAACTATGGTGAAATCTTCAGATCAAGAAAAGGTTTTTTTGTACTAAATATTCAAACTATCTGATGGAAACCTGAAGATCAGAAACGTAGTTGCTGGATGGCCTGGTACTTGCCATGATCAGACAATATTTAATAATTCAAATTTAAAGCAAGAGTTTGTAGCTGGAAGGTCGATCCCTATTATTAGGGGATAGCACCTGTAGAATTGCACCTCACCTTATGACACCATTGCTACAAACACAAACAGGTGCAGGAAATGTATGCAACGAATCTCAAATTAGATCTCGCAATGTTGTATAACGGCAGAATGGATTATGAAAAAGGAGGTTTCCGGTTCTAAGCTTGGGTATCAAGTTGCATCTAGAATCAGCATAAACTAGATAATCAACGAAAAAACTGAAATACAATACAGCCGACTTACAAATGTTACACTGAAGCCGACTTTAGTTAAAGGTGACCACTATTTCGTTAGTAAACCCATATACTTTATATCCGCTTTAAAGTCAACTTTAGTTAAAGGCATTTTAAGATGATTATTATGAAACCGGCCGTAAGATATAACTAGATATTTTTTAAGAAGGTGTTTTGAAAACGTTTGTAAACGTTCTGAGAATATAACTATTATTTCAATCACTTTGGTTTAATCGGCCTAATTGTGGTAGAAAGCAGGGTAAAATAGCACTTGATACGCCTGGGCGTGGTGGATGCTTTTACCGAGATTTTTTCAATGAATATATCTTGCTAGTGTACTTCTTTCGGGTTTCACCTCTTATAGTAATTGGACCTTATTTAGCCTCCCATTTGTTACTGAGGATGAATTGGGTACAATTACAGCCTCTTTTCCAGGAAATTATATTTCTGATGACGACTCGGTTTCTTCTTTTTCGTTGTGTGGCGCTGGTTCTGTTTTTGTTAGACCTCTGGCAACCTTGATTAATTTATTCATTAGAACTTCGATCTTTCCTTTTGGGTAGCAACGAACGAGAATTTGTCCTATATTAAAAAAGGGATCTGAAATTACCAACAACAGATCTGTGTTGATCTTGTCCAATTTTGTCAAGGTTTTTGAGAATGCTTTGTATTATGTTATATCTTATATATCACCTAATCAGCATGATTTTGTGCGTGGGCGGTCAACTCCCACCAATCTTGTCAATGTTTCGCAATTTACTTGCAAGGAATTGGATAAGTGTGATCAATTGAATGTGGTTTATACGGAGTTTAGCATAACTTTTGTCATCATTGATAATTTACTAATACATAAACTAGGTGTATTTTAATAAGTAATTCAACAGGGATCTAACTTGGTTTATTAATGATTTTTGGAAAACTTATTATATCCGCTCCTTACATACGTCGACGTTATCGAGATTTATACCACGATTACCAATTGAAATGATGTTTCGAATTTGCAAAACAATCGTAATTATCTTATTAACCCCTGCGCTGAATTTCAATTTAAATGAATTAAATTTAAATGTCGTTTCTTTTACTCGTAAACTCAATCCCATTGCATCTAGTTATGGGATGAATGGTCAACTCTTAACTAAACTCGATCTGATTGAAGAGCTTGAAGCACTGTTTGATCATACTGTGAGCTTTTCACCTCAGATAACTTACCTGTATTCATTAGCCAGTAAGACTTTGAGGTTTATTTCATAATGACCACTTTCTGAAATCTTTCTATTTTAGCTTTCTTGTTAGGAAATTGGAATACACATGGTAGTTTGGTCTTCTCATTGCGTACCTCCATTTACCATTTCCATTAATTAATTACGACTCATTGTTGGGGAAGTATGGCTTTAAATCTCTAGCCTCTCGTTTGAAATTGGTACATGAAGTCATTAAGTGATCGTCATCTTTTTTCACTTACGCTTGTATGTAAGTAGTTGTAATTTATAGACATATAATTGTAAGTAAATATGTATTATGAAAAGTATATATGTATTTTATTACTTATTTTTAATTTTCTTTTATGAACAGATAAATACAATGGAAAGTGACAGATTAGTTCAAATCGCTCGGGATAACAACCTGTGGTAGACGCAACACGAGTAAAAATATAGAAGAAGGAAATAGTCCAATGTAGGAAACCCGAAGAAGAAACAGGGTTAAGCCTGAAATGGAAGAATAAAGAAGAAGAAAAAGGTGATATATGTATGTACCTATGTAGGTATTTGTATGAAAATTATTATAAACTGTAATTATTAGAAATAATAAATTGTTTTCTTTTATATGTATGGTACATATATTTTTGCATACTTCAACAATTCTTTACATATCTTATCAATTTCTTCTGCAGATAACCATATCCCAGTAAGGATGAACACCATGTGGATCTTGAAAATGGTAAGAGTTACGAATTCGGTTAAATGAGATGAAAGTTGCAGGATTAAGAGAATACAAAACACAAACAAGAAAAAAATTAATTTTGCCATTTTTGGTATTATTCCTTCCCGACGTTATTATAGGTGATATTAAAGAAACAATAACACTTTGCGTTCGAATCTTTTAACTCTCTCAGAAATTTTGTACGATATTTCGTTTCCAAGATAGCACCATCAGGTAATGGACCAAAAAACAATAAATGGATAAAACTTTTTATTTTAAAACCTATCATATATCATGCATAAGGATTTTTTGTTCATTTTGTTAGGAAAAAAACGATTATTCATCGGACTTAGTCCATTAACTTTTGTACAAATCAGGCGGTGAAAATAGAACACATAATAGAACAAAACAAATGATATATCAATTTAATTAATTCATATTCAATGCTGTACTAAAACTAGAAATAAAACCAAATACTGAGAGCATCGTTCCGCTGAAACCAGTAGTCTTCCAACATGCCAAATTGTATGGTCTGCGAAGCTTTTACGAAACAATTCTGAAGCAAGTTTAAATATTATTTAGAGTTTAGCCCAATGGTTATACATAAAAGTACCAATAATCCTTCTCCCAAAAATTCCGACAAAAACTGAAACGATGTTGATATCGTGAATTTTTCTGAAAATGCAACAGTTGTTGGAACCAATAACAGGTATTTCACCTACCATAGATGGCATCACTGGTAACTATATTTTCATCCGATCAAATTATTTTGAAAGGAAAGTATTTATCAGCTTGATATTCTCGTGTACCATTCAGAGAGAGACATATGTTTTACTTGGTCACCGACCACAATCTTTGACAAATTCTAAATTTGTAGGGATGAAAATTGTTTCTATTTAGCATAAACCGTGACGTAGGTTTTGCCACACCGGTATTACGTTCGATATCACTTGTTGGTGTTCCTGGACTCTCAGTAACGGCTAATGGTACATTGCTTAATTCTTCTCGTTCCATGTTTTCTATCTACAGACCACAGGTGCTTTAAAGGAACCATATTGCTTTAATTTGGATACCAGCCTTCTGTAAGTTCATCTTCCGAGCTCTCTTTTCTCTGTGTATTATTTAAACTAGGATCGGCCGATAGTCGAAATTCGACCACAACATCTATATATTAATACGCTGTCAAATACAAACAATCACACCTGATTTACATTGAATCTTTATTATATTTTCAAGTAAAATAAAATAAAAATCGCGCTCTACTGTTTGAGAAAATCGTTGAAAACGAAATTGAAGTTTCCTATTTGTCTCTTATATCGTTAATTTTAAGTGCTGTTCAACGAAGAGATCGTAGCGCGGTGGATAGGATCTAGGTTTTACACCCCTAGGAATGTGTGTTCAAGTCCTTTGTGCACGAAGAGATTAGGAAAAAAAGGACATGAGGAGGACTTGAACACACATCCCCCACGGGTGTAAACCCTAGACCTTACCCACTGCACTACGGTCGCTTCGTTAAGGTAGGCGTCCACCTATCCGCATCGTACGTATCGGACGCATCGCATCAAACGGATCGTAGTATTCTTTACATAGGAAGCCATAGAAGTGCGTCCACCTATCCGCATCGTACGGATGGAAAGAAATAATCCGTTTGATGCGATGCGTCCGATACGTACGATGCGGATAGGTGGACGCCTAGCTTTAAACAACACTTAAAATTAACGATATAAGGGACAAATAGGAAACTTCAATTCCTTTTTCAACGATTTTCTCAAAAAATAAATCACGTTAGGACAAAAGCTAATACCTAGATATACAGGGAGACATAAAATAAACTGCAATGCATAGCACCACGCAATAGAGGAGCAAAAAATAATTTAAAAACTCCTAAACGCTAATATCCGATCGATTTTTGTTTTCAAGTTAAAGGCTGTTAGGTTTTTTTATTAATTGAAAAGGCTTTTATTTAATAAAACAACATTACAAATGTAAGGTATTTAGCTCTACATAAGCTGTTCAATTTGGTGACCTTGTTCTTGAATACATATTTCCAATCTTCGCATTAATGATTGACGGCAGCAGACTCCACAATTCTGTTCCATAATTGCTCGTCAGTATTTATTTCTACGGCATACACTTCATTCTTCATAAACCCCCAAAATGAAAAATCGAGGGGATTAAGATCAGGACCACGAGCTGGCCATGGTATAGGTCCGTCACAACCAATCCACCTATTTCCAAATCTTCTGTGAAGAAATTCCCTTGCTCTTCGAGAATAGTGAGCTGGCGCACCGTCATACATGTAGTACATTCTTCTTATAATATCCAATGGGACATCTTCTAATAAACTGTTCAGTTCATTTTCCAAAAAATTTTGGTAGAGTTCGTCTGTCAATCGTCTGGGCAATCGAACTGGACCAATTAGATAATTATCGATTATACCTGCCCACACATTAATGGAAAACCCATACTGGTGATGTCGTATTACGGTATGATGAGGGTTTTCATTGGTCCAATAATGCATATTATGCATGTTCAAAACACCATCGCGATTAAAACCAGCTTCAGCTTAAAAAAGCTCAACAGTCTGTAACGTGAAAACAAAAAGCGATCGGACATTAGTATATAGGAATTTTCTTATTATTTTTTTGTCCTTTATCATGTGGTGGTATACATTGCAGTTTATTCTATGTCAGCCGGTATAAGACCCATGAAAATTATGATGTCCCGCGACGAGCACACAAATGTAAATGCTTGGCACGAACGGATGAGCTGAACATACAATTATTTTACTCACTCGCAATGTATTGAGACGCCAACTTAATCAATTTAATCTGCTTTTGTGCAATCAATATTATGCCACACAATTTTTGTCCGTTTCTCGAACGTATTTACTATAATAATATGTCATTACTTGACGTGGTTGACATATATCACGTTGCGTGTGTCATTCTGACATTTATAATACGTAATATATGCAATATGTTACAGACTCTCATCTGGGTTCCACTGCACGTATTGCAATGAAACATACATTCGACAAATCTGCATTGTAATACGAAAACAGCGATATATGTACCATCGCGATACATGGAGGGAACACTCTAAAATATGTACCAGAACACGACCAACTGCGTATTCATATATAGATAATATACATTCCGATTTTGCGCAATTTTTATGGCACAGAATGTAGCACGCTAGCATATTAAATTTACTCGTTATTCCAATGATTATCTGCCATATTTATAGCTAACAGTATACAACCTAATGATCTACACAAAATATTATAATTGGCTGCGACTAAGCAATAAACTGACATTACTAAGTAATGTTATTTTCAACGCCTACTTTGTGCAAAACTTAATAACTACTTAAGGCATAAGCGTATTGAATACTCGCTTTCGTTCTAACAAAATAAATAAGAAATCCTTACGTGTGATATATTATTGGTTTTGCAATAAAAGCTATATCCCAAAACAACATTCATTGTTTTTCGGTCTAATTAGAAAAATAACCTGATGATGTGATCTCGGAAACAAAACGTTGTACAAAATTTTTCTCCACGCGACGTAGTATAGAATTTAGTGGCAATGACTAATGTTATTGTTTATCGATATCACATAATAAAATAAAATTGCAAATTGCAAAATACGTATTTTCTAAAATATCTCCGAAACCGAATCAGATGTTTCAGGTTTTGTTTGCGTCATATATGTATGTATGTATGTACTCTCCCAACCCTGTTTCATTTAATCGATTTCGTAATACTTACCGTTTCCAAGATCCCCAAACTCTTTCTCCTTATCTTGGACACGGCGAATATGCGCATATTTCTATATTTTTTTGCATATAAATTCCAACTTCACGTCTGAGCTTACTTGAAAGCTATACACCGCTCTGCACCTGTTGAAGAAGGAAGTATTTAATGAGAGTAAAACAAATTTGCTTCTCATCAAAAAGACGACAAAACATTTCGGAGAATCTCAGACATATTGGAAACTTATCCACTATACTAAGAGGTATGCCAATAATACAAAATTGTACTCCAGGTTTAATACAGACTACAAATCCCATTTCCTGATTGACTGCTGTAGCATTACTCCAATAAATTTAACTCGGCAATGTCAGGAGCTACATTTCTATCATTACTATAAATCTGGAGTCGTAAAATGTAGATAATTTCTCATAGGTTATCTTCAATTAACCTTGATGCCCTCCTTCGCGCTATTGTAGAGAAAGCACATCGCGAGTTACATTTTTTCTTCGTTTTTCACTTAACCTTCTCTTTCTCGAAAAATTGTGAAACTATCGATAAAAAAGCCTTAACAAAATAATTCACACGTTTGGCACCGCATTTCGACGTGAGTGCTAACAGTAAAAATTCACATCAATCAAAATAATAGTGTATAATTAAAATTAATTCCTTCTAATCAATCATGAGCTCTAAGATAATGCGAACGTATTAGAGCCCGAAGCAACGGGAGAGAAATCAACAATAGACGCCTGCCAAAACGAGCACAAAAAAGATATACACGCTAAATAATGGTAAATTTACTGCTCATTAGACAGTTATTCGAAACGGAAAACGACCGTTCATCAATTCTTTTTCGTTTTACAATGCGAAAGTCGACAGAACGTGAATTCACAATTAAGCTACCGAGATAATGATATTTTATTTAACGAGATAACGAGAAAACTGTGTTACATATACTGATTACTGAGATAAATGTACTCGTCTAACGGAGCAATGCACTATAATTGTTCCATTCAGTGTTATATATGTCGAAAGAATAAACTAACAGCGGTTATTTTGATTGCAGAATGTGTCTTTTATTTGTATTACCACGTAGGTGTTGTTAACGTATTCTGGCGCTGACGGTTGGCTTAATGTATAATAGCTTACATTTCCGTCGTTGTACTGAAATTACCGATTTTAACAAAGTTTAGGTAAATAAATCGAGATAATAAAATGAAAATGCCTGTCGGGGTATTAATCTTCATAAAAATACAATTTGAACTCTAACTTTAATAGATAATCGTAATTTCAGCGGCTGGTATGCGGTTTCGTATGTTTTCCAAGAAAGTTGATAAGCTTTCTACGAGCCCAAAACGCCCGTAGTTCTCTAAATAATTGGACCCTCGTAAGAGTCAGTCTGAGCAGGTGAAATCTGAATTCTCTCAGGTTAGGGATTGAGTATAATTGAGGGTTTCGAACAAACCACGAGGTAGTATCGACCGTTTTCACGCATAAAAATACAGTTGCATTTATTGTCATTCGTTTACAACTTATATTTCCAAAATTAGTTCTGAATATGGCCAATAACGATCTGTAGTTGGCGATAAACCAGAAGATTGTGCCGACTACTTCAGAAGAAGCTTCTCGGCGTATCCAGATTAGTTCTAATAATGCAGGACAAATTCTAAACTTAACCCGGTGAAAACTTCGGGCGCAGAAGAGAACCCTGAATAGCGATCGTAACAACCACCCTTCTAGTTGAGATGTGAGATAAGAATTGACGATTCTGACACTTGTTCCTACACAGACAAGTTTCAGGATCAAATCGTCATGCTACATAGAAGCCACAGTTGCCTCCTGTCTCCCCAAAGCATTTTGGACGGTTCCAAAGGCGCATAGAAACTGGACATACTAGTTTGAAAGCCAAAGTACTTATCCTAGAAAACTCGGTACTTTAGCAGTTCTTCTCGAAACCGAATGGTCGAGTAGAAGACGGCAAAGATAAATATTACATACGCAATAATGACCGGAGTACCTTCTTCGTAACTGTATTTGCTTTTGGTTACGGCCTGAAAACTTGAAACAGCCAATGTATTGAGCAGTTTCTTCTAAACGACGCTGAGGATATCGTTTGGCAAGTGATAGTTCTAGTAAAGTGTCAATGACCTTTGATTCTAATTCTCCATCCAGGTCGTAGTCTCGTTAACTTTCGTACAGTATTTAAAGATAGTACGCCAACACCTCAGATTTGTCTTAGTCATTATGGACGAAATCGCAATGTCCATACGGAGCTGCTTCGGTTGACGATTTTCTTTAAAGTTTTATTGATTCTTAGAAATGATTCCCAGGCCACAAAAAGTGAAATGAGTCTCGCCACTGGTTGTCCCGAAAACACCTCATTTTATCTCTGAATCGAGCGAGAAACGCGATTGTCGCTATTATATTTGCGTGACAAAGTTTTCTTCTTGTTTTCATTTTTGCGCGATGTTTCTTCTATACGAGAGCATCGATTGTCAGCCTTGGCAGCAAGAGATATTGTTTGGCGATGACAACACTTATCGTAATTTTTAAATGTTACTTCCCTTAATCGAAACGATCTTGCCAACTTAATGCAACTTATACCTAACTGTTAACTGAGTAGCAATTTAATGGAATGATTATTTTACATCTCAAGTATAAATCGTATTGAGAACTTAGCGGTAATCGGTACTAAACTATATAGATAACTTCGTACCATTTAATTATTAGTAAATCCAGGACAGGATTTATTGCCCCAGTCGTTCCAATCTTTGAAGACAATTGAAGGCCATGGACATATTATTAGATGAGTTTTCTTTCAAGCATGAAGTTTTACAGTCTAAATTTATTGTTTGGTGTATTTCTTTTGTTCAACCTTTTGAAACCTACTTCCAAGTTTCAAATCCCAAATGTTAGACCTTTAATTATCGATTATCGACTAAAGGTCGTCAAATAATTAGGATCTTCACCCGATCTTTGTGCTTAACCGACGAATAAATTCAAGGAAATGGACCGTTTTCTTTTTGAGAGGATTGCTGTTTTGGAGGATCGTTTGGCCGCAGGAACAAATCGCACCCCTATGCAATCAACAGGCCCGAGGTTTATGGAAGCGTTTCCAATTTTGAAAGATAGAAAGTTTCCGCTAGAAACGGAGATTTTATTTATGTTCATTATTATTATAAAAGACGACCAATCACTTTTAGTTTCATCCCTCTTTGTTACTTTAGGGTTTTGGTTCATATAAATATTTCTTTTCTTACCCAGCTCTGTATGGATTAATGCAAAATTTGATTTTCGCTAAACGTTACTTTTGAATTAGAGATAATTTCCGAATAGAAACGTACTTGTTTACTTTCACATTTTTAGCAGTTCTAATTGTCCACCCCTTTTTCTTTCAATATCTTTATTGTAAATATTTTTGGGAGGGTTTTATCATACATATTTCAATTCTTGTATTCAATATCTAATTCTGGTACTAAACATTTAAATTCTTTGTTGTTCCTCAATCTTTTCAATACTTAAACTTCAATGCTTTTACTTAATAAACGTCTAGTTTATCAAAATTTACGACTTAGTTTTATTTCTTATTTGGGTTTCGTGTGTTTAATCGTCTTCTTGCAAGCCAGATGTCTCGGGACAGCGCCGCTCAGCGAGAGGAACGTAAGAGGTAAATTCGTTCAGAATTTCGATAAAATTGCCCTGCCTGTTTGACATCCCGTTACGCTTCAATCTGGCTTTTGTGCGCGATGGAATAGAAACCCTAAAATTACCCTTAAGAAGTAGCGCCCGTAACTTCCTTTTGTATCATCAGCTTGCGCTTTTAAGACCTTTTATCGTGAAAGTAAACCCTCACTCACTCATTCACGACCTTACGTGGCAGCACGCGTTTCTGCATGTCAACGGGTCTCTCCGAGACAATCTGACAGCTTCCAGCTTCCTGAACGCCGTGTTTCTGTCTTTGAGTCAATTTCAGGAGTCATAAGCAGAGGTGCTATGCGAGCCATAAAAAATTTGCTTTTTGTAAAGATCGAAGTTTAAGCGGGAGCGGTCGCAAGTTCTATTGTCGAATGCGTATATTCCGATTGCCTGCGAATAACTCCGATTTTGACAATTGTGACTCGCATGGTCAACTGTAGTCATAAGAACTCTTTTCAAGTGCTTAGGTATTTTTAATTTGTGGATCGCACGGTATGAAAGGGAGGGATATTTTAATGTGTGGAATGTAAAGTTCCTGCAGTGAAAGAATTTGGAATGATATCGATATAAATTTCGTCATTTTCATCAACTAATCCAACATGTTACGGCTCCCTTCCGAATATGATGAAAAACAAGAATCTTCCACTTCCACGATATTTTAGTACCTAATAACTTTCGAAGAGTAAATGAAGGTTAGGAGATTGGAAGCTATTGGGTGCTTTATATTGAATTAGTTCGTTTGCAGGATCTAGATCCTTTCACTAGTTTACCAAATGAAATTGTTTTCATGTACATTTGATAAGAGATAGATTTCCTTATATATTTTCCTAATTAACAGTTTTTGAGATATTGTGATTTTTTCATTTTTTCGACCTCTTTTCACTTGACAAATCATATCTCGAGCTAGAAATGTCCGATTGGGTCGTTCTTGGTACACAAATGCAAGAGAGATGACGAACAAATATGGATAATCGGATCTTTGATTGGTAAAGCGGTTAAAAATATATCGATGCAAATAGGGGACATTTTCAAAAAATCATATTTTACAGTGATTCTGTGCCGACAGAAAAGTACAAATCGTTAAAAAAACGTCTGGTTTCTGTTCATGTACGTAAAGATGATACTTTAACGAAAGAACTAAGACCAACCAGAAGAAAACCGATCGAAAAATGACAAAGTTATAAGCAATTGAGTGAATAAATCCAAATCCCATATTTTTCGAATATTTTTTTGACAATTTATTGGGTTTAAACGCTTGCAGTACATTCTTGACATTTTTGTGTGTTAGAAATAGTTGTGGCTCTTGCTTTATCTTCGGTTGCTTTTGGGATCCGTTTCTCTAGTGAGAAACCATACATAGTCTCCCAACATTGCTTCATCCCAAAATCCTTGATAGCGCCGCTCAATGCTCTTAATTTGTTGGTGAAATCTCTCGCCGTGTTCGTCACTTACGTCACCAAGATTGTCCGGAAAGAATTTCAAATGCGAATGCAAGAAATGTATTTTTAGAGACATATTTACACCTATAAGAAATAAATAAAATGGTAAAAACAATACAATAGAAAACAACCAGGAATTAAATTAAATAATGGCATTTCGTACCCATCTTGTTGTAGTTCTTCAGCAAATCGGTAATAATTTCCTCGTAGTTAGGGCTTTTATTGTTCCCAAGAAAATTGGTAACAACCCGCTGAAACGAATTCCAGGTCTCGTTTTCAACGGGTGTTAAATATTTTGGAAAATCTGTGCTTTTTACCAATTTCTTTATGTGTTGATTTTTGCTAAAGAAAGCTTTGGGAAAAGGGTTTTCAAATAGGAAAATGCTTGGCCTTCCTTGTCTAAGGCCTTCACAAAATTTTTAATGAGACCAAGTTTAATGTGCAACGCTGGAAGGATTATATTTTCTTTTTTGACAAGAGGCACGTATTTAATATTGTCTTTGCCCATTGTGACGTTTTCCCTTTCTGGCCAGTCTTTTCTTCTATAATGATGTTCACGAGCACGACTATCCCAGAGGCAAAGAAAGCAGCAATATTTTGTATATCCACCCTGCATTCTACACAACATGCCGACGACTTTGAGATCGGAACATATTTTCCAGTTGTGATGCTCATATTGAATGTATTTTAGCAAAGTGGCCATTGTGGCGTATGATTCTTTAGTGTTGATGGCATGAGCGATGGGGAGAGAAGGTTTTTAATTTCCAATATGCAGTAGGACTGCTTTCAAACTCTCCTCCAAATGAACAAGCGCCACTCATTTCGATCATAAGGCTCTCTGAGTTGCTCAAACAATGCAGGAATATCGTTGCAGTAGCATATGTCGTTTTCCTTCTTAAAATGTTGTGCGTAAGCTTTATCACGGTTTCTGTAAAATGTTCCATTTACTCCCGGAGCCAAACAGTTCCGTTGCTTCAGGCGAGATGCAAGTAACTCCGCTTTTTCCTTTGACAGCTCGAGATCTCCAACCAAATCATTCAGTGCAGGCTGCGTAAAATGTTTTAATTGCGACTCCTGTTGAAATTCATTATCAGTGCTTGTGTCTGTCTGTGGTGATGATTCGAAAAATTCAATCGTTGAATCGGGGCACTTTGGATGAGGAAATTCACTTGAATGTGGAACTGGACGCGAAGCAGATGCTACTGTCGCATAAACCCATTTGGCACTCTTTCCAAAACCAGTGGATTTGCTCAGGCAAAAGTAACAATCAACCGAATGGCAGAGCGGCTCTCTCCATAGCATCGGTACACCGAATTTCATATATCGTCTAATTTGGAATACAAATTCATTTTATTATTAATTCAATTGTATATATAAATTTAATCTTACTGTGATGAACCAGAAGCCCACGCGGCTAGAGTTATATGGCACGATAAGCAAACATTATTTGGTGTCCATTGCTCATGAAAAGTTGCAGGTGCTATTCCAAAATATTGCAGATAATTCTGTTGTAATGAATCGGTGAATCTACGTCTATTTGGTTGGGGGACAAAATTGCCACACACGTAACAGAAATTATTTGGATCGTTTACGCACTTAAATTCTCGTTTTCTTTTAGGCATCATGTTCCTATACCAAAGACATATAAATATCAAGATATAGCAAGAGTCAGCTGTTTATTGGTACGAATAAGTCAAAATACATAAAAATAACAAATAATAAATTCAATATATTTGCGTGTGAGCAACTGAACTCATAAATTGTCAAAAAAAAAAAATATTCGAAAAATATGGGATTTGGATTTATTCACTCAATTGTTTATAACTTTGTCATTTTTCGATCGGTTTTCTTCTGGTTGGTCTTAGTTCTTTCGTAAAAGTATCATCTTTACGTATATGAATAGAAACCAGACGTTTTTTTAACGATTTGTACTTTTCTGTCGGCACAGAATCACTGTGAAATATGATTTTTTTGAAAATGTCCCCTATTTGTATCGATATATTTGTAACCGCTTTACCAATCAAAGATCCGATTATCCATATTTGTTCGTCATCTCATACCTTGCATTTGTGTACCAAGAACGACCCAATCGGACATTGTCTAGCTCGAGATATGATTTGTCAAGTGAAAAGAGGTCGAAAAAATGAAAAAATCACAATATCTCAAAAACTGTGCCATAAAAATATTTAACCTTGATTTTCGAATCCAGCGGAAGAAAATACATAAGGAAAATCACCTTTCATCAAATGTACATTTTCAGTAATGATTAAATGTTAGCAAATTCTAATAAGAGAAGATCGGAAACTCTTAGCACTCTTACTAGTGGTAAAAGCCAACGACATTTCGAGAAAGCATGAAATTGTAGCAATGCCGGAATACATATGTATCTATAAGAGAAATAACGCAAGGAAGTTAATTCGTAGCGATACGGGAACGGTGATTTGAAAGAAATATTTTGGCGCAATTCAAGTAATCTAAATTAAAGATTCTGAAATACATCATTTCTACCGATAAGAATACACACTTTTAATTCTCAACTTCGAAGTCAATCTCTGAACATTATCTATTTTCCAGAAATGATTTTATAATATTTTCTTAATGAGAAGTGCGTATTTCTGGGTTGGATGCACCTAATATCTGTCAAAATGATTCTTATCACTGTCAAAGTTGTTCAAGGTTCTATTTTTTATTTGAATTTTTATTTTCCTTTTTGTTAAGTCTGAATCTTCCCGAAAATATAAATCTACATACAACTATTCAAATCCTAAAACTTTTTCGCTTGTGCAGTAGCTTCCCCTGCTCCCTTGTTACAGATTATATACATATGCCCGCCTTTTATTTCTTTATAATATTGGGTTGTCACGAGTATATTTATTTATCACAAGGAATACAACTAGTAACCTCGTTCTCCTTACGAGGCGAATCCGATTGTTTTTAGCGATCTAAGATTTATGGCGCGGCGCATCTGATTATAATAGTTGAGGTGTATGCATCTAGTAGGGAAACGCTCTCGGTACGACGATGATTCACTGTTCATGCAGCAACATCCTCAGCGATTTCGAAAGCTGACGGTTGTGTGTTATGTGCATCGCGTTCGTACAACACACGCTCACTCGGGGATGTGGGTTGTCCATGGGAGGTTTTAATCATATTGTTCTATTAATGTGCAATTGTGTTAGTAGCAGCAATAGCCTTCGTGATCGTCCTTTTTTGTCTTCTTTTCCTTCATCTTCTTCTTGTCCCATGATGAGATTATTCCTTCCCGTATCCTACCAGCATCAATCTTATCGAGAGCCGCCTCCTTTCCTATTTGATGGTTGTGCATTACGTAGTTCTAATTTCAATTATTAATGCTCACGGCTTCTGCCCACCGTCAAAATTAGCAACTTGTTTGTGTGTGGTGTGTGTGTGTGCGTACGCGTCGAAGCTATAACGGAAGAAAAGGTCACTATTGCGTCCCATTTCGAGTTATAATTAAATAATTCAGCGTTAATTGTCGCTAAAATTGTAACGCCCACCAGACCCCATTGAAACGCGCGAGCATTAGCACATAGAGAATAATTAATGTAAAACACTCGGCGTTGCACAAACCGATGTTGCGCTCTTTTACGTCTTAAGAGAAAAATGCCAGGAGAAAACGCCTAAGGTTGGTCATAGTCTAATTCAAAGAATGGAACAAATTTGATATATGGATTCGATTTTAGGTGGAGTTTTAGCCATATCGCGGAGATAATTGCGAAATCAAAGGTATTGTTCAATGTTTGTTTCGAATTTGGGTTTAGCAATTGTTACGTATTTTTATTGAAATTGCAAACACTTTATCAAAACTGAATTATGTAATACAGTAGAAGCCGCTTATTATAATCACGGTTAATGTTATCAAACGGTTATTGTTATCGAAAACCGTTGGTCCCAAATCACTCTATTTAAAACTCATTGAAAGAAAGCCGCTTAATGTTATTACTTATGAATAGTATCCTTTGTGGGAAAGTTTCTTCAGGCGACGGTGTCTGCAGCGCAACTCCTTTGAACGAGCCGCTTTTTCTCGCCGATTTCAATTAAAACTCTCATATCGCATATTACAATCTAACGAATTGTTATTTCTATATTATAAATGTATATATATATATATTTCGTGACCTTTTTATACTTATCTTATATGATAGATCTCTACCACTAATAGGTCAATAAAACAAGGCTGGTTTGAACGATAGTTATATTTTCAGAACGTTTACAAACGTTTTCGGAATACCTTCTTCAGTGAAAATATAACTAGATAAATATATAAACAAACATTTGTTTTTTATTTGGGAACTATCAACAAAATGACTAATGACTAGGATTTCTTGATATAGAGGATGTGTAACAAACTTTTATATATATATATAAATTATAAAAACTAAATTAATGTGTAAACATACATGCAAATTAAGTAAAAGCCTATATCAAAAAATCTTTGTCGAAACCTTAACAATTCTGTTCAAGGACTAGGGAAAACCCAAATTTAAAAACCAAGCGGTTATATTAGCTAATCCTGAATTTAGGAAAAGAATTTAAACAAAGTTAAAGAAATCTTAGATAAAAATAATTATCCAAATAGTTTTTATCAAAAATAATAAAAAATAGAATTAACAAATTATATAATAGAGGAATTAAAAATAATAACAATAAATCTTATAACGCTATTCCTTATAAAAAAGGTTTAAGCGAAAAATAAAAAAGAGTTTAATAAAAACAACATAAACATTACTTTCATTCCAAATTATAGTAACAGATCTCTTTTTTACTAATACTAAATCTAAAATAATTAAACAAAATCAAAGTAATGTAGTTTATAAAATAAACTGTAAAGACTGTGGTGGTTGTTACATCGGTCAGACGAAACAATATTTAAAGAAAAGGTTGTATAGCCATAAGTATTCTTTAAATAATGATTTTGGTGCAATGACCGCTGTAACAAAGCATTACAAAGATCTTGGGCATTACTTTGATTTTGAAAACACAATTGTATTAAAAACAGAGAATAATTATAAAAAAAGACTAATATATGAAATGATAAATATACAAAAAGACACTAAAACTATTAATTTCAGAACCGATATTCAAAATTTAAGTAATGTATATAGCAATTTGTTAAAATGACATTTGCATTTCTTAAGAAGGAAACCTTTGGCTAGGTTTTTAAATTTGGGTTTTCCCTAGTCCTTGAACAGAATTGTTAAGGTTTCGACAAAGATTTTTTGATATAGGCTTTTACTTAATTTGCATGTATGTTTACACATTAATTTAGTTTTTATAATTTATATATATATATAAAAGTTTGTTACACATCCTCTATATCAAGAAATCCTAGTCATTAGTCATTTTGTTGATAGTTCCCAAATAAAAACAAATGTTTGTTTATATATTTATCTAGTTATATTTTCACTGAAGAAGGTATTCCGAAAACGTTTGTAAACGTTCTGAAAATATAACTATCGTTCAAACCAGCCTTGTTTTATTGACCTATTAGTGGTAGAGATCTATCATATAAGATTTCTATATTATGAAGAGGTCATCTTTTTTTTGATGTACTTTATGTATAAAAGGTCCGTTCGTTTAAATGATATTCAGTTTCTCCTATACTCTTCTACGAATCTCACGTTCTACAGTCTTGTGTACGGGTAAATTATTGAAATTTCGTATAAACCACCGTGGTCATGGCAGAAGTGAATAAAAAACGTCGCGATCTATCCAACGAAGAAAAACGACAAATTCTCGATAACTTCGATAAACTTCCGAAAATGAGTCAAAGGAATGCTGCGGTACAATTAAAAATTTCGCAACCGCTGTTGGGTAAAATTTTAAAAAATCGTACAGAAATAGAAACGTGTGCGCGTTCGAATGAAAACATAAAACGAAAGAGGGAAAGATCTGGAAAGGATAATCAAGTTGAATCAGCTTTAAAAATTTGGTTTACAAATGTTCGCGAAAAATGCCTCTGTGAATGGTCCTATCATGCGTCAAAAAGCAGAAGATATAGCCAAAACTATGGGGAAAGAAAATTTCATTGCAACAGACGGATGGTTCAATCGGTGGAAAAAGCGAGAAAACATCGTTTATAGACCTCTGCACGGTGAAGAAAAAAGTGCTGATTCGTTAGCAGCCGCTGACTGGATGCGTTCGGAATGGCCAGAAATTATTGCAAAATATCCGCCTCGGGACATCTACAATGCAGATGAAACAGGACTCTACTTTCGCGCGATGCCTAATCATACTTATTTGTTCAAAAACGATAAAGTAAGAGGTTGCTTATCTTCGAAAGAACGAGTAACAGTGTTATGTTCTGTTAATATGGAAGGTGAAAAGGAAGAACTTCTAGTGATAGGAGAAAGTAAGAATCCTCGGTGTTTTAAAGGTGTTAAAACTTTGCCCGTGGAGTATTTTGCTAATGCGAATGCTTGGATGACAAGTGTCTTGTTCAGCGAGTGGTTACTCAGGTGGAACAAAAAATTGAAACGCCAAATCGTCTTATTAGTAGACAATTGTACTGCGCACAAAGTGAATGCAGTTTTGACGAACATCCAACTTATTTTCTTACCTGCGAACACTACGGCATTGATACAACCATGTGATCAAGGAATCATTCGAACATTCAAAGAATACTATCGAGGGCAAATTCGAGCCCAAGTTATACAAGAACTTGATGAGAATCGAGATGCACCTACTGCAGATGCGATAGCAAAAAAATCAGTCTTCTAGATGCGCTGCATTTGCTGGTGAAGTCATGGAGGCAAGTTCAACCAGAAACGATCCGAAACTGTTTTCGAAAAGGAGGTTTTTCCAAAACTGGTGATGAAGAACCTGATCTCCATGAAACGTGCGCTGACATTTTAGAAGGTATGAAAAAGAACTTGTTTTGTACATCTAACTAATATTTTTTAATTTTTTGTAGTTCAAGGTCTGTCCAAAAGCGAATTTTCCGATTGGGTGGATATCGACAATGATGTTCAAACAGCTGCCACAATGACTATATCAGACATTTGTCGGGAAGTTGTGGATCATTCGTCCGAAGGAAGTAATCCTGAATTACCCGAAGTAGGAGAAGAAAAAGAAGAGGAAATGTCTGAAGAGCCGCCAACTAATGGCCAGATGCAAGAAGCGTTAAATATTCTCCGACGTGGTGTACAATTCCGAGAAAGTAATTTTGATAGATATTATGATTTTGAAATATACATACAAAATCTTATTAATAAAAATAAACGTCAAACGACGATCGACCAGTTTTTCGAATGAAATCGTAAAGTGTAAATAAATGTACCTACGTATTGTATCGATGATAAAAAATAAACAAATTTGGTAAAATATTAAAAATTGTTGATTAATCGTTAAATTTTCCCTTGAATTTTATTTGTAAGTCGTTAAATAATTTGATTACATACATACATATTTATTATTGACTACATCAGCATAGAAAAATACATTTATATTTACCTTCCGCTTACTGTTATCATTCGGTTAATGTTATCAAAAAGGGTTTGTTCCAAATTGATCACAATAAGCGGCTTCTACTGTATATCCAAGTAGTGTCATTTTACATCGTAATACAATTGTATTGAAAAACCAAAACATACATAGTATGTATAGTAAGATGCCGAATTATTTTTAAGACAAAGTGGAATGAATGGCTTCCCTTCTGAAAAACCGTTCCCCAAATAATTTCCCTAAACGGCTTTTCTTGATTAACAAGATGTTTTACCGTAGAAGGTTCTTACTCATAACTTCCCACGCTGGCTAGACTAAGTTAGGGGCTATGGTGGTTAGGGGTTGTGAAGGATACGATCGTTTGGGCTAGGACACGATCTCCTTCAAAATAATTGAAGATAGAAGGAAATTACGCGTGAACTACTCTAGCGTCTCTTGGCTACCTTCCTGCTAACGATTGTCTGCCGTTTAAAGTTGATCGCAAGGGTAGGGTACTAAACCGGCTTGAAGTAAATTTTGATTAAATAAATTTATGTCGATGTTGAATGTTGTTTAAAATAGTTAAAGCCGGTGCTGACGTACGTAGCTCATTGAAGATGGTAGTACGGTCAATTGAGTTTTGGTTAAACGCTAATAGAGTATTAAAAATAAGATATTATGGCTGCCACTATAGTTTAGATCATGAATTCAAAGGTTCGCCAATTAATGTGTGTCCCACTGGAAGTTGCAATCTTTACAAAATCAATATCGACACTACAATTAATACATTTAAAAAAATAAACCTTGAAGACGATTTAATATTTAGCAATTTTGCAGTCGGAGAAGTTTTCTAACAAAATGAAAACAATAATTGTTGTAATAAATTAATAAAAAAGCATTATACTTAATTAAACATTATATTAAGAAACTTAACAAACAGGTTTGGTCAAACGGGTGTATGACGTCATGCCTGCGTTGCTCCACAAATATGTAAATACATAAAATTCTGAATTCTAAAGATTTCTTATTTGACATACGAAATTTGGAGTCTATACTTTAAAAAAAAATCGAAAACGATGACAAATGTGGACCAAAGGTAATTTAGAGAGGAAGTTACACAATAACTGTACATATAACAAAATGCACCAAATTCTTAACAACATTACACTGTAGCAACGTGCAACCGATAATGGTTCTTAAAATTTTATGTGTATCCCTGCAAAAGGAGGTGCGAAATACAGAGTGGCAAGTGTTAAAGGGCTGAAGATTGACGTGAAAGTTGCGATCTTAAAGCTCTCGCACGAAACGACGCAGCATGTCTACAGAAAACGACCACTAAAGTGGCCTAGACTAAATCTAAACAACTGACAGAATAGATAGAAGTCATAATTTCTCACAGAGCGAAATTTATGTGTGCGAAAGTATAATACACAGTGTAAAGTTTTCAACACTAACAATAAAAGAATAACCTATAAATTTAGTATATGTATAGTAGACAAAAGGAGTCAATATACACTGGTTCTTTTAAGGAAAATGTCGAACAAGTTTAAACATAATTTTTAAAACATAGTATCCTCAAATACATGTAGTTTCTACCAGAATTATAAAACTGTATCTACTTATACATACATGTTAGCGCTTCTGTTTTAGTTATTTTAGAGCGAAATAAAAATCTCTAAACAACAAATTTTTTAGAGATATATTTTCCGGATAATACTTGTGTCAAGAGGAATACGTTTTAAGCATTAGCAAGAAATGCATAAAGCCCTAACATCGACTGTTGAAGCCTTTAATCTATTGCCTTAACCTTAGCCATTATCCTCAATCCTATCGACCTCATTTACTTAGTTTTTAGTTATTTTTCGATCACTGGCGCTCTTTTATAGGTGAATAGGCCTTTTTATGTAGCATTAGTCACAACACGGTATTGCGTGTAATATTATACCGACGTAGAAGTCGTTTCATTATTCTTTGGTACCGACTCAGTTACCGAATATTGACGATAAAACGAAACAGAGCGATGGTATGCGAGAGATGCAACTATAGATACTGGTCATTCTAAAAACATTGCTCATTTATGTTTCTGTGTTGTTGTTATATGTTTAGCTTAATCTCAAACGATCAAATATATTTCTGGTTAGTTTTTCAAAACTCAGCAGTTACAAATACGTTGTATAAGTAAGTATACAATCCCCGTTTTAAGCTGCTGTAATTCTAACCAAAGTTTATTTATAGTGTCTGAAACGACTGAGAATTATGACAACATACCTCAAGCTGCGACAGCGAGAAAGAGGCCTACCTATCCAAAAGAAGTACGTGAAATAGTTTGGAACGTTAATTATTTGAAGCGTGACAATATAAAAGGTAATTTCATATAAAACTATACATGAATTAGCCATGCATTTTTATTTCACTTATATCTATACTATGTCACAATATACTTATAAATATTTTATATTTATAGATAATGTTTTGGATGCTGTAGTACAAGCAACAGGTGTCTCCAGAAGGTCTGTTGTTCAAATAGTAAGGGAAAATCGGTGCAATAGAAACTGGTGAGGCACCTTCATTTTTGAAACAGATGGAACATTTTAAGAAACCTAGTCTAAAGTGTACAGTTGACGAGGCAGGTGAACATGCAATACGAAGAATAATACATAATTTCCATATTATTGAAAAGAAGAGGCCTACAATTCAATTATTATATAATGAAATTGTTGCAAATCAATTAATTGGTTTCACTGGAAAAGAGTCTTCGTTCAGGAAATTACTAAAAACCATGGGATTTAGGTATGTACTAGATAACTCTGGTCAAGAATCTTTCCGTTTGTAAGATAGCATCGAGAAACAATATTCTGTATAACAATTAAATTTATGAATATATGAAAATGTAGTGACATTTAGATATTGACACTATTTTTATGTTGGATTAAGGTGGAAAAGAACTGGTGATAACAGGCCAATTTTAATGGAACGAAATGAAATACGTGAATTACGTGCAACATACAAAAAATAACAAAATATCGTGCAGAGAAATGACCAATTATTTATATAGGTTTGTGAGCAATTTGTTGTTGCAAATGTATTTAATTGTATATTTATATATATTTTTAGATGAAACATATATCCATGCATCTCACACAACTCCATACAAGTGGACAGATGGTTCAAATGAAGAGCTGAAAGCCCCTATATCTAAGGAAAAACGTCTTATCATCGTCCATGCAGGTGGAGAACGTGGATTTGTTGAGAACACACTACTAATTTTTAAAGCAGGTCAAAATACTGGAGACTACCAGGATGAAATGAATTTTATAAATTATCAAAAGTGGTTGGAACAGCAACTAATTCCAAACCTACCAGAAAATTCTGTTGTGGTAATGGACAATGCTAGCTATCACAATGTTTGAGCAGTAAAACATCCAAACTCAAACAGTACAATAACTGAGATGAAGTCTTGGCTAGATGAACTATCCATTCATTATACACAAAATTCAACAAAACCTCAATTGTATAATTTAATTAAATTACATAAACCGAGATACCCACAGTATACTGTTGATGCAATTTTTGCAAAATATGGGCACACAGTCTGTCATTTACCACCATACCACCCAGAATTAAATCCAATTGAGAAGATATGGGCTACAGTGAAAAATTGGGTTGCATCACAAAATGTCAGTTTTAAATTGGATGATGTAGAAACCCTAACAAGACAAAAATTTGCAGATGTGAGCTCCGAACAGTGGCATGATGTCTGTCGTCATGTAAAGAAAATCGAAACTGAGTACACAAAAAGGAAGCACATAGTAGATTCGTTCAATGAAGAATTCATTATTCAGCTCGGCTGCGACTCATCTTCAGATGACAATGATTTCAGTGATGGATAAATCGTTACTCATTTATATTTACAATTTTACCCTTATTTATTTGTTACTATCTCATTTAACTTTTTAGAAAAACTTAATAATAACACGAAATTTGATGTTTTTGTGTTATATGTATATATTTATTGACAATTATACATTCTTATTGATTTTGTTTATATTACATGTTATGCACTTGTACATTTTATTTGTTTAATAATAAAAATACTTATTCTTTTTTATTGTTGATTGTAGAAAATCGTGATAATCATATATCGACTAAAATAATATTTCTTCGTTTCCTATTACAAATTTTATTATAACTTAAACTGACCAAAACAATTACTGTAGCTTCGACATTACAGGCAAAGATAGCAGATAGAAAAGATGCATCATTGTCAAATTAATATTAAAATAATGTATTTCATTCCAAAGCTGAAGATCATTACATTGTACACTGGCACTTATTAATGGTAAACTAAGATGAATAATAAACTTCTATTTGACAGTACATTACATATTTACACAAAAGTCCGAACAATTATAATCAAATCAAATTTCCCGCGCAAACCGAAATACCCAATATTTTTAAAAGGTCTGTATACAGTGTCACAGGTCAACGCGCAGTTCGCTGCCAAACGATAATGAAAATCGTCAATCGTCGCAAGTCTATTGACTTGCACGAAGTTTGGGCACTGTTGTTGATTTCTCTTACATATATTCGTTTTAAGAGTTTATATTTTCGTATTGCATTGTTAGCTATTTTGCATTTTGGAATCCAACATTTTCGAATATTTTTCCTTTTAAATGAAGTCAATTTAGGTAGCAAACTTTAATTCTAAATTTTCCAAACAAATATTAAGAAAATAATTCATTAGACAATTTAATTAAATGTGAAAGAATCAAATTCGGCAACCCTGGAAAATCGTGGTGACGAAACTGTATTAGTTGGTTTATATAGTAATGGAGACTCAGCAATATGCTTCTTTCATTTAGTTTCTGATAATTTCGTATTAAAATGCAATTTTAACAATCTCTTTACTATCAATAATCATTTATTAAAAGTAATATTTTCCATACTTTCGAATTATCTATAATTTAATTACTCACTAGTACCGTCCTCTTGACGTCACGTATCTTACAGTTTTCGTGAAGAGACTTGGCGCAGCGGCTCTCAGTTGTCCTACCAGTTCCTTTAGAAGTTCCCTTTTTTCCCAGCTAAAGGAGAGGGATAACACGCTTGTGCGGATTGAGAAGTTAGCAAAATAAATTCATAATATTAGGTAACTGCTAAAGCGAATAGGTACGGTTTAGAGGAAGACGATAAACAGCGATACCGTCTTTTTTGTACATGTATGCCTTCCGTACTTTACCTAAATCATCAATTAGTGGCGAAAAATTTCTTGGAGGGAGAATTTTAGAGTCCTCTACAACAGTGATCGAAGAATGGAGCAAAAGTACTCCATTAAAGTTATCCATAGGTCAAGTAGGATGCACTATTGATCCGTGTTAATTGCAATTACTACTATCAATGCTTAGTAAGGGAATAGTGGGAGAAAATGAAGAGCCAGGCACAAAAACTGACACACAAAAACTCAAGTCAGCGAAGCAGCAGACATTTCAGCACTTCGCGTCATATCAGCTTCGAGAAGCTGATATTACGCCTAGAGTCAAGACGTCTCTACCACAGTTATTCTTATTATTGTCGCTACATTTATTTCGATTTCTTCCACATGATTTACAGTGTATTACATTTACACAGGTGCACATTTTCTTTACAATTACCCAGACCATCTTCAGATCGACTCTTACAAATTGTTGGTTGAGAGGAATGCAATGAACGAATTATATGTATACCTATAGTCAGATGCAGAAAACATAAGATTAGATGACTTCTAAAGACCATAAACCATGGAACGTTAAATATGTTTCCTTGACGACCACAACATTACATGAATCAACAAATGATTTCTACCAGAAGATGGGCTGCGTGCTCGTCTCATATGCATGTAAATTAACTAGCTGCGACCGGAAATTTCCAAGGAAGTTGAATCTGACAGTCACTGACAGTGAACATGGATAGCGATCATAGTCGAATGTACGACCACAAATTACCTTATCGTTATATTTACGGTATGACAGGTTTGCGATCTTATTCACTTGTGTAGGTCACTCGAAATGAGCTTGGTTTTGTATCGCACGATTTATCTGACGGTTTACGTCGTTTACATTTCGATCACACGCGCGCATTTAAATTAGATATCATACCTACATACATATATATACACATGCAAGTTTAATATAAAACGACGAGACCTCACATCGATCGATAAACGAAGAAATTCCCCTAATACCGCAAGTCGGCCGTCTGCAATGTTAGCATATCTGGGATTACCTTTCTACACGCATTTACATAAACGTAGCTGAGCAATGGAAATAACATTTGCCTTGTTACATTTGGCGCGCGCCGACGAGACAATAATAAATATGAGGCTCTGCCTATTTATACATAAATAAAATTGTCTGCGTATGTTGACATTCTTGTGGTATTGTCAGTAGCGTAGGAAAAGGGGATAAATGGGAGTTTCATGTGGATATAAAATTGATTCTTCCTACATAGCGTTTGAGTCGGCAAATCATTAATGTTAACCACAAACAACAACAGTCCGAAGATTTAGCACTGCGGCACTCCCTCGAAATAATTTATTAAATAAGATTTAATAAATGTTAGTAGCCACCCTCGGATGCCCACTATTTCTAGTTTCTTGTATGACACATTCCAGTCTCTTCAATCGAAGACTTTGTTGGAGTTCATGGAAACTTCAATTGTTGAGATTTTGTAGAACACATATTCCTTATTCGATATTTTCTTTTTCAATATTTTGAATAACAGTGTCTTTAACATTTTGCGCAATTCATTTTTTCGTACAGGTCCTACTGTTAATGTCCTCAATTCAGAAAGTTCTTCTCTTTCTAAGCACTGATTATTGGTTCCATCAATACACCACAACTTACAGTACCGATACTGCATATTTCGAAGAAGTATTATATGTATGACGGACATGTAGACATACAAACTTTTCCACAACAGTTTTGTCATCACGAATAGGTACATCGTTGCAAGATGTAGGATACATTATGATTATGTAAGTATTATAAACACTATTGTTTGTATCCACTTTTGTCTTTCCCAAACTGCTACACATTTGTATCCACTCCTAGTTCATTAAAGTACATGTATCACTTCCACCTCCTTCACCTTTTCAGCAGTGTTATCAAGCAAGTACATCACGTATTCACTAAATGTTGAACTAAATATCAGTCAAATGTTGTTTATCAGTACTCGTCTAAAGGCGGTGAAGTATCTAACGAATTTCAGTGCCAGGAAACATCCTTCCACGTTCTCCCCATCCACTTCTTTCTTCATATATTTTACAAGTCGTCTCGAAGTTCCTAACCGTAAGCCACTGGTTTATTCTTAAGACTTCCGTTCGTCGTTAGCGTCAATAAATATAGCGAGCAAGAGCGAAGTCAGTTGTTACATTTTAATATTATCTGAAGGACCTACTTCGAATTCCGATTTAGTACAATTCCCTGAAACAGCACAAGGCTGACCAAGAAAACGGCGATGAATTGAAACAACGCTATATCCGCGGACGCGGTTGGAAACGCAAAGATAAAGAGGGAAGGGGACCACGACTCATACGCCTGCATACCAGATCAATAGTAGCTGAATAATTGTTATTCAGCACGACTTTATTACAACACACTGGCGCTAGTCTGATCAAGTCATCGTTTGTCATTTGATAACATGCCGTTTGTGTTCTGATATTGAACAAAAGGCTACTGAATTAATTTATGTCGGTTGATCGGTTAAGTTAGGTTGGCCGGCATGTCCGTCCGATGCAAATTCATATTCTGCGCGCAAATCGTGTGTGGCATTTGCATTTCTATTGAGGTTTATATAAGTATGTGCTGGCTACTGTACCTTACCTATATATACGTTACGGAGTCTTAATAATGTTTCGCATTGTATTGCTATCGGGAAGAATTGTTTTCGTTTCGTCCCGAGTATAATGTCTTCAATTATATTCAGAGCAAGACGTTGTACAACTCGTGTTGCTCGGCTGTGCGTGCCTTGTCCTTTTCTTTGTTTCCCCGGGTTTTTTATGACCTACTGTTCAAGTTACTCATCGCAATGAAACAAATGATGTATTTACTTTGAGAACCCTTCAGAAGTTCAACGTACCTTAAAGAAGCTGTGAAGGAGCATCTTTAAACCGCCCTGACTTACATATGTCAGGCTATTGAACCATTTGATGTTATTCACATATTGGTTACCCGGTTATGAAATACAGTGGCTCAATGAAGTAGTCGTACAAGAAGAAATAAAATGTTTTACTATAAAAGTATTTCAAAACCAAAGAGAATTACAATAGAATTTAAGATTCTTAGGTCTACTTATACATGTACTTTCAGTAACAATAACAACAATCCACGATTTACCCTTTTCTGTTTCCTCAAAGCTAATACAAATAAAACATCCCATAAATCATGTCACGTGATGATTCAAAAAGCGGAATACCCATTTTTTAGTTTCTTTTTGTGTAGGTAAAACGGCAGTTTTGCAATGCAAAATTTCAGTCGCAAACCAAAATCACATCTCTATTGAAGTGCGAAATTTAAATCGTGTATACGCACGCTCTACGCTATGTGATGTCATTAAACACTTCAAGGAAACAAATTCAATTCGAACTGAGACAAGAGCTAGAAGACTGAAATTATTTTCGCTTGTTCATGTGTGGTAGATGGTGTAACAAGTTAAAAAAGAGAAGAACTGAAAAGAAGAAGCACTGCAAAACTCACCACAGAAGTGTTACAACATCTTAACATCAACTGCAACCCCGAAACTCTGCGATTGATTTCTGGAAGTATATGAGTAGATTATTTCTTCTGAATCTCGGGCAGTAAAGATGTGATTAATTAAACGCAATAGCACATGAAGTGATGTTTCGCTATTTATTGTGTAGCACCATCAAACTGAAATGAAACAATCAAAGAATCGTCACAGTAATAGTTCTAACAATTCATACTTGATGTACTTAACGTTAAATTTTAGAATTTAGTTTATAATCTAAATTTGTAACGCTCTTTGTCGCTGCTTGACGGCTAATTTGCTCTTCAGGGTATACTTGGGAAATCCAGAGGAGCTTGTGGGTCGACATCATCCATTATAAATTTTGATTTCCTGTCTCTTCTGCTTTGGAAACAATTGCAGGAGTAGAGTGGCCAGCTAATTCTGCAGTACCTATTGCTTCTTCCTCACGGGTGCGGCTGCAACTGCGCGATGTAGCTTACCACCAGATAGTCAGAATTACTCGACTGGGAGGGGTGGGATATTCAAATTAACATCCAATGGATGGTTTCTGACCTACCAGTGCACAACGTCGATCGTCCTCAGGCTACAATTCTGTACCACTCTCAGACATTTAAGGCAGTATTTAGCAGCAGTGGATCAGCCTAGGACTCGATAGATGAGTATGGGCTTGACGTAGCCTTTCCAGATTTATGTCCTTAACCGCAGGTCCGGTCGAGATTCATTGCACATCAGCGGTAGTAGGGGGATGTTGTTCATCATCAATTTTTCCATTGCAGACGGACCATGATCCTGGAACATGAGCAAGCTAAGTTGAAGTTGGGGATTGTTAAATTTTATTGAGTCACATAACATTAAATACCATTAAACAACTAGTTGAAATGTTCACTTGGACTTAAAAAATCATAAGCCCGCCAGGAGGAAGACAACTTTTCTTACGATTTTACTAATATCATACTTGATTTTCGGTATTCTCCGAGAAACTGAGCTAGCGACTTGTCTCCGAGAAACTGAGTATGATGCTATTGAATGACATCTTCGCCAACAAAAATAGAAACAAATTTTTTGTTGATTTGAGTACTCCTAGTATTCTGCAGATAGCTATGGAAAGACATAGTTTCGGATACGTTAGGAACCATATGGTTCCTAACATATCAAGAACAAGAGATGCTGAATATCCAGCAAAATATAGTTGGACTGAAAGGAAAGTGCCAGATTAAAGCAGCAAGTAGCGGTGAGCGGGGAGTAAATATCACTATAGTATGTTGTGTAAGCACTTCAGGCTTGTATATCCCGCCTACTTTTATCTTCAAGCGGAAACGATTTGCTCCAGAGTTAACAGAGGGTGCTCCAAGATTAAGCGAAGTGAAAATTTCTGATTCGGGATACATCATAAGTGAACTCTTTGCACGGTGACTTCGCCTTTTTAAAAAGAATGTGGTATCTTCGAAAGGAGAACTAGTTATATTACTCTTAGATTGACATTCCACCTACACCCAAATTCTAGACGCGCCGGTATTTGCAAGGGATAACGAAATTATTGTATTGTAATTGCCTAGCCATACAACGCACCGTATGCAACCCCTTAATGTAACCTTTTTTGGCATCTTGGAACTTACTACATACGTCCAGGTACAAGAAACATCTTTAAAGCAACATGTATGAAAGCATATAACTCAATACGACGTAGTCCCATTACTTGCAGAAGCTTACGGTAGAGCAGCGACTGTCGGGATTGCTGAAAATGGCTTCAAAGTTTATGGCATCTGGCCTGTGAATCGGCAAGTATTCCAAGATCACCATTTGCTTGCGTCAAAAGCGTTAAAAGAAAAATCTTGCAATGCTGCACCAATCCCAACAAAGGATAATGGTGTGCCCACATCAACACAAACGTTTTTTCGGTCGTCGAATATTGTTTTCCCACTGCCGCAAGCAATGGCTGGTACCTCGAAGCAAAGGAAAGAATAAGGTGCTGAAATTTTAATAAGTACCTACTCCTTATATAGAGAATTTGGAACAGCGAAAAATAGAAACAAAAAAGCAAAAGCGAAATTAAAAAGGCATTTGCTTGCAGCTAACAATAACGAAAAGAAACTCAAGACAAAAAGGATAAAATTAGAGGGCGTTAGCAGAGAAGAGGAGTTGGAGCAACAGAAATAAGAACACAATAAAAGGTAACAGCCAAATTAAAAGAAATGTGTTTTTAGATAATAATAAGGCGAAAGGATCCAGGAAAACAAGAACTTTGTCGGAGAGCGATGACACATCTGAGGAATTTGAAGCAAGTGGTTTATTTTCTAATGGTGAAGGTATTGTTGATGATTTGGTGAAAACCAATGATTTTGAGGATTTCGATCGTAATGAACTAAAAGTAAATGACTACGTCATAGTGTGTTTACCAGACGAAAAAGGCCAAGATGTCTATTATGTTAGTCAAATTGACCAGGAGAAATCATGAGGAGGTGCAATTGAAATTCCTTTTTTGCGGAGGTCTGATAAATTAAAGTCTGCATTTATTTTTCCGGCTGTACCTGATATTTCTGTAGTTGATGATGGTGACGTTAAGATGAAATTACCAAATCCACAGAAACATGGAAAAAAAACGCCAGCAAGCCTGTATTACATTTGGTATTGAGCTTAACTCCCCAATTCGTTAACATTTTGATTTTCTTTCTGTTTCTTGGTGACAAAATTGAAGCAGCTAAGATTTATATATTTGTGTCCCGAGTATTTTTTAGTTTTGGATTTGGCTTTGTAGCTATAAATAAATGAAACTATAATAAAACATCTTTCTTTTGTTAACGGATTATCTTCTATAAGGTCCAGTTTAGGAATTATAAAGTCCAAATTTAGAAACTAGTTTCCTATATTGGACTGATTTCACTGACTGATTTGAAGTTACATCGGCAAGTAAGTTTACAAGATATTGAAGATTTTTTGCACATTTAGGTCGAAAAAACGATAGTCGAACCCATAAATCAAATTTGATTCTGCTTACAGTTAATTGGAATTTCGGTCCAATATAGGCAACTTTCCCCTAAGCAATATTACTTTTTAATTTTATATTTGTTAACATGGGTGTTCTAGTATCTCTACTTCTCTTACCATCTCTGGGAATTCAATATTAACCAATATTTTTCAATGCGGATTCCCTATTTCTACCCACACGGGATACGTGCAGAAAATATCCTGCAGAGTTTGTAATCTTTGCAAATTGCCTCCTTCGCTCATCGTCTCCCTCAGTGTCAGTTCGAAAGGAAAAGTATGATTCGCATACAATAAAACTTCAAAATCGCCACGTCGTCCCATCATCGCGGCCGCCAAGAAAAGACCCCATAGATGTAGCACCGAGCAGACGAAGAAGCAACCGACGAGAAGTTATGAAGTTGGCGCACGCAACAGATTGAGTCGTCAGTTTGATAGATTCAGGCGAGGTTCGGCGATTTATCATCGCAAGGGGACCTCGCGCTGGACTGTCTTCACGTGCGTCGGTTGGGACGGCGTGGGCCGTGTGAAACCGTGAAATAAATTTATTGGGTTAGGCGTAATTGCGCGTCCGGCTCGCGTGACGAAGCTAGGAGAGACCGACGCGCGAAGTACCCGTAGTTTCATATGTACGGCGACTGTCACCGGAGACCGCTTTGTCTAATTTATAAACGGGAATTATTAATTGATTTTCTGGATAAAAGGCGCGACGAGAATCGAGATTTTATACGGTCGAGTCTAATCTTCGTGTATGTCGGGTAGGTGCTTGAAACAGGGGAAGATTTATTACATTGATGGTCGGTAATCAGTTTGGAGCTAAATCCATTCTTTCTTTTTTCAATATCATAATTTCATAATTCATAATCTTCGCAATAGTTAGGAAAAAGATATTTTATCTTACCTGGTCTCATTAAATTCAGCTTTGGATACAGCATCCGCGCAATTTTTATAAATTACTACTGACTTGTCCGTCAGTTCCCAACATTTACTTGTAGACCGACCCAATTAAGATTTCTAACTTGCTGCAGTACCTGTTCAGGAATTGCAAATGCAATTTTTTAGACACTCTCACTACCTCTATTTTCGTAATAAAGCATTTATCTCAGCAGTTTTGGTCACTACACATAACTTACACAATTGGTAAACTATTCGCAAAGTTTTCAGCTGTTACATCATCTGCGCAAAATGCGGGCACAATTATATTCGGTATTGGGTATATAACTTATTCTTGTGTGACTGTCATTGTTCACGATTTAATTCGTGTAATAACGTGATCGTGTGCGGAAATTATTATTCGATTTTCTTTTTCTAATACTAGGGACTGCATGAGAGGAAAGTAAACAAAAGCCTTAATTGTGAGTATGCAGCTGCAAGTGCTGCAGATATAATAAGATAGTTTGGTTTAGAATGAGGGTTCCATGTGACTTCCATGTTCTTTCAAATATTGACGATACACTACGTTTTTCATCATTAAAGCGTCGTTAAACTGTAGCAGAAATATTTATATTTGTGTCCCTCGTTTAGAATGATATTACTTACAACATCTAGTAACAGGTGATTTTTAGATAGCAATATATCAATCTCCAATTCATGAAGTACAAATTGTCTTTTTTAAAATTCAAAGGAGAAGTTGCTGCGGGCGGTCAAAACGAACGTTATACAATCCGAAATACACTTATTTATATACACATGTGTTCGAGAAAGACTGTGGGAACACAATCAAGATTTTGATTGACTGCTCCGAAGCCGAAGATCGAAGACCTGTTCGCATACATCCATATAGACGAAGTAGGTACCGATATCATAACTGTAAACTCGTTTATTGAATAATTCCCGCCGTGTACACCAGATTTACGTTTAATCACATTATAAAAAGGCAATAAATATGATAAATCGATTTCGGCACGTTTAGCGCGACAAAAAATGACCGCATTCGTTACAAACCACGACTTCTCCTTTATACACGTCCATCGCAATTTCACTTAGCTGTACAAATAAAGATTACTTACCATCAGTAAGCTGGTCGATTGGATTATGCTGGTTTTATTTTTGCGCTAATTTATTGACGGCATAGCTGAATTAAATTTGGGATCAGCGAGTACCAGGAAGAAGTTCTTTTTTGGGCGAGAATTGCGACGTCCGTGTCGTAACCTGGAAAATGCAATACGTAACATGTACATACATACGTTTATAAATCATTGACTGTTCTGAATTCCGCATATTTTCTTGCCCAGCCCTGTTTTCTGTAACATTTTTTTATTTCGAAGCTGTTACCCGATGTACATTTTTCTGGAACAAAACCGAAAATAAAAGCAAAAATGCCCCCAGATCTACAGAATGAATAAATACATTTTCTCGAGTACTAATAACAAATCACCGATGCCTTGCATTACGTTGTCGTAAATATGATGTAAAGCAGGCATGGGCAACCTTTTTTTTTGTAGAAGTTTTATGCTGCGAGTAATGAAAATATACATTTTTGTGGTATCCCTATGATTCATTATGAATTAAGTTTAGACGGGCCGTGCTAATATGCAACGGAAGAATTCAGTAGCGGGCCGGACAAACCTTACTCGAGGGCCGCATGTGGCCCGCGGGCCGGAGGTTGCCCATACCTGATCTAAAGCATACCTGAGCATTATTTTGTGATTTCGGTAGTATTGTAGAAGCTGCTTGCAATTCATGAATATTGATTATTTGTTTTCCGATGAATTGTAATAATGGTGAAGACAATTTGTAGCAACTAATAATAAGAGAATGAAATACAGGGATTATTTTTTCCGATGAATTGTAATAATCTTGAAAACAATTGCACCAACTAATAATAAGAGAATGAAATACAGGGCAAGAATAATCATTGAAGGTGAAGCCATCGAACAAAAGCTCGCGCTCACTTATCGACTATGGACTACGGCCCACTGTACTACCAACAGCAATTTTTTGTTTGAACTTGCACTATCGGCAAAATATTCATAGTCCTGCTTAAAATGTAAACAAAAATGGATGGTACTTTAGATGTAGGAACCGTCATTGTAGGACTATTATGTGAAGAGGAAGAACAGGAAGGAAAAGAAGAAGTACGGAACACGTGGAAATGGGTACACAAGATATACAGGAAAGGACACACAAATATGTTGTATTCTTTCCTCATCTAATATTCGGTCAGGCTAAGTTCCTTCAATAGTTTAGAATGAGTCACGAAAATTTTAACTGTTATCAGTTGCCCGACACGAATTATAAAAACAAAACATTAAGTGCAGATTTTCAATTCCCCCTGAAGAACATTTGATTCTGCGTCTTTTAGACACATTTCTCATAAATAATTTGACACGTATTAAGTACTCAGCATTATTTTATTTATGTTCCAATAAAAAGTGTGTATAGCAAAACTAATAATACAATGCAGTAAATATATAATACACAAGTGACGAATCACCAAAAATTTTCACTTCCCATGCTGCTGGTCCTCAAATGTAGTTCGGCGTCCAAACTTTCTAAAATGTTCTGGTACTGGCAAGTTAGCATTAATACATTAAGACGGAATAAGTGCTTAAAATTATATTTGTCACTGGGTTGCATATGGGTTGGTATTGGCGATGTAGTCGAAGGTCAATATATCTGCTGATTTTTTAATTACCAATATTTCAATTCTGCCTCACTGATAAAAACACTTTGTATTTGATTTTTCTGGTGGAATGATTCTACAGCGTCCGCCATAGCCAAGAAGAAGCTTTAATGTTGTAATTTGGATTAAACAGTTATCCAGTATATTAGCTACAGAGTTGTCTTTCTTTGTTCACCTTACGCTTGCTGGTAGACCCAGTTGTTTGTGCTACTGGGAAAGGAGTACTGCAGAAAGATGTAAGTGTCATAGATGCCTTAATGGTATCAGCACAATTTTTTGGCAAATCAAAGTCAATATGTGAATTATCTGAATTTTGAGTATCACTCACATTGGATTGATGCTCTTGATCTTAAAGCAATGGTTTTAAAATCGAGATTGGTTTTTGTATTGATACGCTCCTATTTACGACTGGAATTTTCACTCTTCCTATATCAAACCGCTTTCCTAAATTACTACAATTCTCCCTTAGTCGGACCCATCTTTCCTAGCAAGCTGGTGCTGAAAATCGGAAAACAGGAAGTAGATGAATGTGTTTTAATATAAAAATTTTTCAGATATGTCGCAACTGATAATTCTTCAGGACAATATCCTTTAGTTGGGGAATATGCCATACCAAAAAAAAAAAAAAAAAAATCGTCCAGTTCCTATGCAAGCCAATTTGAAACAAACTACAACCAGTTGTTGTGGCGTTTCCCACAGAAGATACGTGGAAAATAATAGAACGAGATTTTTGAGTCAAGTGAAATATTCCAGAGTAACAAGCAGTTATCCAAGAGTGAATCTCTCTACTTTAATTATGAAAAGACATTGGGTATGGTGCTAATGGTAATAATAAATGTAAATTATTGGTTCAGAATTGCTGATGTTACAGCGTAGGTTAGAAACAGTGGGCTCTTTCCTAATTATTTATTCCATGGAACGAGCTCTGTTAAGTGGAGAACTATCCATTCATTGCAATGAAATATTACCTGGAGCAAACCTGTCATTGCCGCACGTTATTGTGACAGATGAAGCCTTTTCGCTCCACAGAATTTTAATGGGTCAGTATCCTAATATTAAAACACGAAATGAAGATGAGAAGGTAGTTTCCAATTATCGAATCAGCCGAGCCTCCAGGTTATTAGAAACATTTGCATCATTATGATCACTACAATCATACAACCCTTTGTAGCCACTGGCTAAGATTTTTCACTTTTTTTCTTCATTCACTTTTTCCTACTTTCGTTGTCGTTGCTGAAGCATTGTACGTACTATTGCACTACGTTATCATACGACATTGGTAAAAGTATTGTATTAGCAGATTTCCTTTCACTTCGCAATGTCGCTAGTTGTGCTGTTTTCAACAATTAAGCTCAACTCTATGTGACGGATGGACATTTAATGAAGAATCAGAAACAAGATGTATATGGTCCCTTGTTCACTGCACTGAATCTGGTTAGCTTCCTATGCCCTGTGGATTTCTACTCCACAGAAGTCGATTTCCTCAATGAAGCCATCAACATTGATAATAAGAATCCTCTTCATCTCTTCTGACTGCAGGAATCAAGGTCCAAAGCGTTTAAGTGTAATACTAATTAGGTCTTTGTATTCACAGAGAACATGTTGCCCAGTTTCCATTTCCTGACAACAAGCCCTTCAGAGAGGATCCCTCACTATTCCTAAACCGGAAATTACTACGGGACTCACTACAAAATGTACCATGTCTTCAAGGGGTCCACCCTAAATAGAATTTTCAAAAAATCGTTTTCTTTATTGCATTTTTCGAAAGTATACATATTTAAAAATATCATACTAACATTTTATAAAGATCTGAGCAGTCTAAGTGTACTTTTGAGCGACGTTTGCTTAGCTATCTGAGCGCGCTAATATGCACCGCTCGGAGCGGTATCGCCCATCTGCCTTTGTATACATGAGTAGCTGGTAAAAATGACGTTTTTGGACGGCTTGTTGATAAAATCTTCGAGGCTATTGAACCGATACTTATCAAAATTTTACCACATGTTACCACAATCACACGATTTTTAAAATTTTGAGTTAAAGTATTTATTTTTCGCAAAAAACGATGAAAAAAGGTGATTTCTCGTGGTTTTTCGAAAAATGGCCGCCATTTATCATTTAAAAATCAAAAATCGTATGATATGCGCTATAGCTATTAACCTACTTAATCTAAAACCTTTTTTTTCGATCATCCATTCCAGAGATTTGATCAACAGGGCACACCCATCTTTTTTGGACCTTTTTCCCGCCATTTTTCTCTACAAAAACTGACTATAATAAATTGAAAAATTTTTTTGTGTATTTTGATAGTGTATTTATAAGGTAACACTTTGTATATCAATATAATTTAAACCCATAAAAAGAATTCAAAATAGTCATTTTTTTGCGCGTCTAATTAGAGTAGACCCCTTAAGGGTCACAAAAAGAAAAACAAACCAAAACAGAACAAGGTGGTCAGGAAGCAACAGATTGCCAGTTTATCTAAATGATTCGACAAGCGCAGCTTGCGGGTGAGGTTAATTTCCCAAAGAAGGCATACAAAAGCGCTAACGAATAGTGAAATAAGAATGGGATTCACCGGTTCGATAAATAAGATAAGTTGAGCGTTTTTACAACGGCGAGGATAAGAATTAAGCGGGAGGAACTTCTGCTCACCGGTGTTCTGCTTGATAGAAAGATCTGCAAGAGTACAAGGAACAAACAAATAACATGTAACAAATTCGTGGTTTATTAAACAAGGAAATTTAAATATAAGGAACACGTCAAACGGTTATTCAAATCACATGATAGAGGTCATACTTTTGCGGACGGTGAATAATCAGCTAATCAGCTGCAGAAAAGGAAGAAGGTGAAACTCCTGTTTTCGATCTCGAAGTCCAATTGCACAAACAATTATCTTCGGCTAATTATCACAATTACCGAGCACAAGGAAGACTGTTGTGTACACCTTAAGCCAATAATGAATGAAGATGCATAGCTTTCTTGGTACCACTCCCGAAAAACAACTATTCCCGTGCATAATACAAGCACGACGACGAACTAAGGGAGGTTTAACTGATAACGAGCGAGAGATACATTATGGGGAGCAAAGGAACAGCGGACTGACGAATAACTATTTTGAACACGCAAATATTCTACGACGAAAAGGTACAGCCTAGAAATATTAAATGCGAGTTAAAAATAAAAATAACAACCGGAAATGAATCATGTAATATAGTGTCCTGCCAACAGGTCCACCTAATTTTGTCGATGCTCCTTCGCAACAATTGTCGTGTTTTGTCCTCTGAAGAGAACGCAATGAACATACGAAACTACATTAGCTGGGGTGCAGCGCTCCAATATTTAAAATCCTGCACTGTCCTTCAACTCAATGATTTGATACGGGTTTTGACATGGAGGTTTAGACTACATTACATTTCCCTTTTCCCCTCCCTTTCCACGAGTTTTGCCTCTTGGCATCCAGAGAGGAGTTAAAAGTGGAGGAAGTGAAAGTAATTATACAGGAACAAGTGGGGTACTTTCGAACTGTCTCCCAAATGAGTGAAGAAAAGTTAATTAGTAAAATTCAGCCAACCAATGTCCTTCTGCTTTGGAAAAAGTCGATTAGCAATATCCAAGACAATATCCTGTTTGACTTTCGGCGGTAATATATGTCCAACTAATTATCAAGCCAATTCGAAGAGGACACGCCATTCCTATCACGCAATGTCACAGTGTACTTTTAGTCTATTATTCCCATTCCAACACTTACATGTGAATTTTTCGCATCCGTGTTTTCCATCCGTCGCGGGCAATTAGCTTGAAATCGAATTTTCTCATATGATTCATCCAAATTGGCACGAACGCACTCGCTAATCAATTTCGCTGTGGTAAGCGATCGGTTTTGTGTAAATATTTCTTGTTCTATTCTTGGCTTTATTTGGACTCGCGTCGATTATTAAATCCGAGCTTCGGTTCAGGTATGACCGTATTTGCGAGTTGTTGCTGCGGCCGCGCTAATTATGCGGTTTGTATGTTAAGAAATGATGTCATTATATATGTTTGGGGCCTGCGATTGTTGTTTATCTTAGACAATTTCACTTTCAGGAACTTCGGGTTATTCCGATCAGAAGGAGGTTATCCATTAGCGGGATAATTTCTGATGCGGTTTTAACATAGGTTTATTAGCTTAATGAGATAATTTTTCAATGAAACATGTGTAGTGTTTGTTATCCAATACAAAGACTTTCGACACAATAGTTTTGAATGAATTTACACCTAAACTTCTAGCGTTAAAACTGATAGCAATAGGAATGCTCGTAATTTAGAATGAACTAAATACATTACCTTCTACTCCTGCAACACCAATTTTAGGAAACTTACTTACTTACTTAATCCTGAAACCCGTTTGACCGGGAAGTGTCGGGTTGTGTGCAGTTGAGTTTCCTGGCTCCCTCTTCTATATTTTTCTCCACTCTTCTCTGTCCCTGCATCTTCCTCTCATGTCTTCCCATTTCTCTCCGCTTGCCACGTATTCATTTCGCACTTCTTGCTCCCATGTCTTCCTTAGTCTTCCTCTTCTCCTTTCTCTGATTTGTTTTGATTCGTATATTTGTCTTGCCAACCTTTCTTCTCCCATTCTTATAACATGGCCAAGCCATCTTCATTGCTCTTGCTGTATTGTTATTTCGATTGGCTCTATCTTGAGCTCCTCTCTGTATATTGCGTTCTTTATCCTATCCAACTTAGTTTTATTTTTTATTCGTCTTAGGAACCTCATTTCTACGCTGTTCATCCTGCTTCTTTGTCTCTCGTTTGTAGTCCATGACTCGCATGAGTATGTCAGTACTGGTTTCACTACTTTGCGGATCACTTCTGCCTTTACTACCTATGGTATTTCTTTTTGGTTTAAGAATGGTGTTTTGTATCATGTTGTAGGAAACTACAAATACGTATTTCGACAAGTAAACTGTCATCTTCAGTGAATAAGAACAGAGGAAGGGAAGGTAGTTTATCTTACTTCTTTTCTTATTGCACAATCGAAACTACACGCCATGAAAATGAGGTTCCTGAGAAGAATTGAAAATAAGAAGAGGACGGACAAAATAAGGAATGAAATAAAAAACAGAACCTACGAATAGAGACAATAAACGGAAAAATCATAGGAGGATAACTTAAATGGTTTTGGTCACATGTGTAAGACGACGGGCGAGAGACTAACTAAATGAGTGTTCGAAACGAGAGTATGCAAAAAAAAAAATAGAAGGGGAAGACGAAGAGCCAGATGAATTGACAGAATCAGGAAAGCATCAGAGAAAAGAGGAATGCCATGGGAAGACATGTGAAACCTATCATAGGGCAGGAAACAATGGAGACAAAGATGCAAGTCTCAACCCCTCCAGCCTTACACTTAAAGGTAGAATGTGTCAGGACTAGGTAAGTTAGTCTTTATTGTACATAAGTCCTCTTCTGTAACAAGATCGACTTTCAATATATTACGGCTAATACATGGCAATAATTCCATGAAGATTATCTACAAAATACCCAAATGTTTGTTGTATATCTTGCAGGGAAGATTTTATTATTATTTTATAGAGAATTGAGTAAAGTACGAAGCACACGAATGTTGATCTTTGTTGACTCATACAAATTTTTCAACCTCTAGTAGAGTACGAAGAAGCGTGTAAATATCAACAATACCTTATTTTACATTTCCACTTTTTATCGTCGGCATGAAGATTGAGGCAGTTATTGTACTGCTTAAGTGATTTCGTTGTGTTGTCTTGACAAATAGTTGTAGCTGTTGATTGTTGCTTATGATCCCATGAATTTAACGAAATAGTATTTTCCTTCTGATCCCAAAACACTATAGCCACGAGCCTTCTGTTCCTAAATGTTTGTTCAAACTTTCTTGGCGTTTATGGTGAGTGAATGTGCATGCACTATTTAGACTGCATATTGTCAATTCTGACTATACATTCTGTCACGATTATCCCCAAAAGGTTCACTCCCAATCTGGATTGTAATTATTTAGAAGTATAATTTTGATAAAGAATTATCCATTCAAGTGGACAAGTGGACAACGCGTCCATCAAATTACGTTCCACAATGCGATTTTATTTATTTTATTTTATTTGCAGAACAGACATTACATTACATTCCAATCACATGACAATACGTTTGAATAAAAACTAAATTTAGTCATAGGTTATACACCAGTAAATCCAAAATGAAAATAAAATTAAATCCTATATAAAAAAACCAATAAAAATATAAAGCAGAAATATGAAATATAAAAGTCATCCACAGAAGGACCGAATATCATTGAAGGAACTATAATAGGAGTTAAGAGATTTCGGGTAAGCTAGTTCAAATCAATTAAAACCAAATATTCCAGCATCTTTTAGACGGAAATTCACGCTATTCAGGTTACCATGATTGGTAGCTAAGCAGCTATTCAATAGCTAAACTTTGAAGTTGGATTTTAAAGACACAGAGGTACTTAACACTCTGGGTAGGCACAACACGATATGCTTTCTAGGGGTATAAGGTCACAGTAGGGATTAAAGGCAAAGATATTTTCTTGGCAATTGATAAGCCAGCAAAGCAGAAATTACTTTAGTTAGGTGAATACTTCAACACACTTCTTACAATTCATCCTTTTAGCATATGTACTTCCTTTTAAGTGATCTACAATCCAAATGAATTAATTTTCAATGTTTCTTATAATCACAGTAGCGCCACTATGACATTTTTTCTAAACTTGACCTACGATTTCGTTACACTTCGCACCTTTGTTAATAGGAAAGTTTCAAAATATACCTACCCGTAGAAGTATTTACTACCTAAAATAGTAGGTCAATGTGAATTACATAACTCTGTAGTATGTAGGTACACATTTAAAATTAACTCTAAAAGGACTACGGTAACGATTTCGTACAAGTAAAACATATATTATTGCCTCTTGTTACAAGACATATTTCCTAGAAACTCGTTGCAGTAACATGATAAATGGGTTGCGCCTTGTTAGCTAATCCAATTTAGTCAGATTCCGTGAAATATCACAATACGTGACGTATCGGTACGCCTATAATGCATAGCAATATTAATGGATTCCGCTATGTATATGTGTATCGAACAGAAGCCGTGCACATTTATTTAAATTTGAAATTGTGTTTGAACGTGTGAACAATGGATGATACAGTATGCATAATGATTACTAATTTATTGTATGTAAATATTGGTGGAAAAAATGTTTCTATTTGTGACTTTATGTATGGCGTTGAAAATTTAAAAAATTAGCCGGACTTTAAGGAAACAGCAAATCATAAAGAATGTTTAATGAATAGTTCTATTTGCCGAAATTCGATTCAATTATGCAGCAAAATAAGTATAAGTACAACTATTCGTAAATCTAAATCAGACAAGGTGGAGAAAATAGAAATAGAAGAAAATAATAATAATAATAATAGTGTTTATTGTCCAACGGTTAAACCAACAGGACAAATACACCCAACTCTTTTTTTACACGGTAGATACGTTTCTTAGAAAAACGTGCAAAAAATCGTGTAAAAAAATACATGCGGCATATGGTACATTTGGGGATATGTTCCACAACTTTAAAAAATCGTGTAAGATGAAAAAACTCTTAACTATTTTCCCCAAAAAACCGTGCAAAAGAAGTAATAATGAAATCCATATTACATAAGTATTTATAAAAGAAAAACAATTCATTTTTATTGCAAGAAAATTAACATTAGTGTACAGTGAAAATTCAATCCATAAGTACAAAACATATAAAAATTCAAATTGAAATTAGGAAAAAAATCAATTGCCACTATTCATCGCTACTTGATAACAAGCGTGCACGTTTATTACGGACTGGGCTAAAACTGCTATCATCAGTAGAAATGTCAGATATGTCTAGCTCAACTGTCGGGTTTGATTGAAATGAACAATTTGGTTCGTTATTAACGGCTCCTGTTGGTTTTTTGTGGTTATGAAGTCTGTTATTAGCGGCTGTTTTTTGGTTTCTGCAGTTGCTTATATAATTCTTGATATCCAGCTACACAAAACTTAAGATTACGTTGAAATTTTAATGCACGTTCCATGTCAGGATCATGAGTAAGAAAATGTTGTTCCATACTTGTAGCAAATTTCAAGCCCTCACGAATTAAATCAGCCGTTAATAACTGAACTTCATCCTCGTCTTCGTCATTATCGACTTCTTTATTATCACAAACTGTCATAAATTCGATCAAATCGTCCTCATCCAAAGGGCTTTCTCGCATTAATTCATCGATATCAGCCGTTTGCATGTTGTTAAAACCTTCGCCACCAATTGCATTCGATAGATTTATAATTTCAGAATACACAGCTGATTTTTGTACTACGAAACTTCCACTTTTGACGCATGCTGGCAAAATTTTTTCCAACAAGCATTTAAGGTCGATTGGCGCAACTGTTTGGTGGCAAAAGAAGCATGTGTAATACAATCCATAATCGTAAACTATCTCCATGCTTCCATAACATTAAAATTTCTTTCTTCCATTGAATCTAAAATATATTTAAACGTTTGCTTGATGTAGTACATTTTAAATGCTGCTATAATACCCTGATCGAGTGGCTGAATCAGCGAGGTGGTATTAGGCGGCAAAAACAGCAATTGAATATTTGGATGATCCAGCACTGGATGGCTGGGCGCATTATCAACGAGCAAAAGTATTTTGAATTCCAAACGTTTTTGTTTCATATATTTCTGGACTTCAGGAACAAAGCAGTTGTTGAACCAATTTGTAAACAGATCAGCTGTCATCCATGCCTTTTTATTCGCCATCAAGTGAACTGGAAGTTTTTTTAATGTTCTTACCTCTTAGAGCTCATGGCATAAGGGATTTGTTGATTAACAGAGGCTTTAACATTTTATCACCAGATGCGTTACTGCATAACAAGAACGTCACCCGAACTTTGGCCGCTTTAAAACCACTAGCAGATTTTTCAGATTTTGCTATGTACGTTCTTTTAGGCATTTTATTCCAGAACAATCCCGTTTCGCCAGCATTAAATATTTGATCTGGAGTATAACCGCTCTGTTCAATTATTTTTGCTGGTTTATCCGGAAAGCTTTTTGCAGCATTTTCGTCTGCTGATGCCACTTCTCCTTTTATTTTTACATTGTGAAATGCGTGTCTTTTCAGAAAACCTGTCAGCCATCCCTCACTTGTATTAAATGCCAGTTTCTTCGTTGACTGAAGACTTGTTGATGGTTCCAATTCCTGAAGTTGGTTGTACATTCGAAATGCTTTCTCTTTTATAATTTTCCCATCAATAGGTATTTTTTTTTCTGCAAATCTTCCATACAAAACACCATGTATTTTTCCGTTTTCTCCAAGATAGGATTTCGACTATAAGAAGATGTTTTAGAACTAAGTTCCGATCCAGAAATAATTGACTGTCGAATGGAATTCTCATTTTTTCTAATTGTTCTTATAGTCGCTTCGCTTAAACCAAAAGCTCTGCCAACAGATGTGGGACCTTCGCCTCTCTTTAGACAGTCTAAGATGTTTATTTTGGTTCCTAACGAAATTGCTTGTCTCTTCGGAATATTTTGTTGTTGTTTAGGCATTTTATTAATAAGGGTTAGTACTGTAAAAACGATGTAAAATAATATTGCTTATAGAACTTTTTATTTAACACAATATTACCTGTTTTAGTAGTAAAAAGTTATCATCAATATAAAATAAAACTGAAAATTTCATCACCTGATTAAAAAGAACTTCAATTTGAACATTAACTTTTAGAACTTTATTTAAATTATTTATTACGTCCTACGAACTGAAAACTTTAACACAATACTGAATAACGAAATGAGGTGTTCAAGTTGAAGTACAATGAGATAAAGAAAAAGCGATCATAAAAATCGGGTAGTTCCCGTAAAGTAAAAAAGCCATGAAGTAGACCAAGTCACTAACACATCTATTGGCATAAACCGACCGACGGTTTCTTTAGTTCTGTATACCGGCGGGTTACGGTATTCCCCCAATTGTATTTTGTTGCTGTATAGATAAGTTTCTGTAAGACACTGTTAAAATTAGGATTAAGAATTTTTTTTAGGGATTCGTGCTAGAACAAAAAATTCGTCTAAAAAAGTGTATTTATTCTTATTGGCAAACCGCGTTATTTCAAAATCGTGTAAAAAGACCGTGTAAAAAAGAGTTGGGTGTACCTACGTATACTTTCTGAAGTCATCCTTCCCCTATATTTGAATCAGACTGACTCTTCCATCCCGTCGCATTCATTCATTTGATAACTTTATCAGATTTCATTTGGCACGATTTCTTAACAACGCCGACCTATACAAATAACTACCTAGACATTTCGTATTTATTATAAAAATAGATGACATCATGATCGTTTTTAAAGTTACACGAACGATCCTCCCACATTCCCGGTACTGCGGTCCGGCGGAATCAGAAACTGATACATTTCCAGGTACGATAACATATTTTCAATTAAGTTTTTTGTTTGCGAGAGCGCGCATAGTACCGCACCGCGAACTTGTTCCCCGGCAATCCGGCGGTGTAATACATCATACCGGAAAGTTAAACAAACAGGGGCTGACCAAGATATTCCGATAAGCTCACGTGGAATTGGAGAACGTGCCCACCCATGAGAGACGTCCAGACATTAGTACCAGCTTCGACTAATTTATAGTTATTGGGAAATAGTAATTATTACGTACCAACATATACAACTTCGTATACACATACGAGTGCTTTCATGGTATGAAGTATTCTTTCGGCCTTATGACTCGAACATATCCGTGCGTAGAAACACGCACTTATTAGCTAATAATATTAGCGCGGTTCAAAAATCATTTAAATTACTATGTATTAAATTAGCTTTTATCATGTATATCGCAATAAATCAAATCAATATGTAAGTAATGAATAGCTTTCGCCTTAGTGCTATTGTGAATTTGGTTTTCACGAATAATAGCCTGTCCCTTTCACGTACCGACCATTACAAAACGGAGTAACAAGTCCTTCTACTCATACATAAATATTTTGCAATGCGAACGGATTGCGATGAAATAATTTCGTTATGCGATATGGGTACTTAGGCGTGTTTACCGTGTTCCTCAATTTACGCTATAATCAAGGGGCTAGCAGGTAGGAATTATCGGTGATATATGGGACGCGAAAATTACACGTTACCAGAACGAATTCCTTAATGTTTATTGGTTTCAAAATATGTACTGCACAATATAATAAATGTAAGCTAACATGTATTAAGTAAATAACTAACATTATAAAAGTGCATAGATCATCTTAATATTGGAGAATGCTTTTGAGCAATTTCATAACAAATTGTGAAAACAAGCGTACTAAAAATCATTTTTTCCAAAATTTTCAACAATTTGAGAAAGACCAGTTCCGAAACAATTGTTTGGAAATATCTTTGATGAACCGCAACTAACCTGTTAGATTCATCAACAAGGAAAGGGAAACGTAAACAAAATTTGCAAATTGGTGTGGACAGTGATGTTCACTTCGTCCTTACAACGCTTATCAAAATATCCGCACGTACACAATTCGACCAATTTCAGTTTTTTCCAATTTCTTCCTAGTACTTCTCTACGACTTCTCCTTTAACACATTGACTGCTATGGCCAACATATTTGATAGCCAGTGATGTTTCCGTTGAGGCTTTGACTATCTAATATGATAGCCTCAATGTATTCACATGTCAAGCCATAGCTATAAAAATTATCACTTAGACGCAAATCTTCTAGAAGTTTGACTGCTGCCCCATCCCCTCCCCCGATGTGCTCAAATATGATTCATGCTGAAAAATTTGTGTTTAAGTTTCACGGAGAGCCGCGGGTTTTTTTGTTTTTTGATAGCCAGGCAAAAATTCATCATTACAATTGAAAATTTAGCCAGATTAAAAAAAAACTCTTTTACTTAAATTTAATGTTGGATAGAACGTATTACGAAAAGAAAATTATGGTGAACAACGCAGCTTAATACAAAATGTAAGTAAATCAGAAATATATAGAATTCAATCGAAAATACTCTTGCAATACTCGAAATATTCGTCGACGCTATAAAAAACGTTATTCAACAAAAATCCTTTTTTTTTTAACATTTAAACTAGAACTTTCTAAGGTTGCTGGTGATACGTTAAAAATATTGATGGATTGATAGGTGAAAGAATTTTGCATTTTGTAGTCTTGGCGTAGGAAGTCGAATGTTTGTAGTATTATGACGATGTACCTACATACATCTTAATTAAGAACTAATGTTTTTACAAACTTTGTTTACACTCTATCAAGCACTCATAGATATATGTAGCATTAATATGACGTTAAAATCCTAAAGCGCCCGGAAAGTGGTGTTAGCGTTCTCTAGTGCTAACAGCACCAATAATACAAACTATTTTTTCTGCTTTATAAATATTTCGTTAACAGGATGTGCTTCATACCTTCAAACCGAATTTCATGATGAAATGAAGCTGGGAGAAGTAAGATATCCTTAAATACTTTTATGTCACTCTCCCCTTAAATTGTCTAAAAGAAAGTTTCTGATCTTCGGAGCAAGATAGTCAATGTCTGGCGAGACATTCGATCATTGGTCAAAGGAGACTCCCAATAAGTGAAAATAGAAAATATTTGAAACCCATTCAATTCGTTCCACAAGTACAAATTCAAATAAAAATGATCTGTAATGTATCACACGTTCTTCAACATAACTATTACTCGACTCGCCGAACAGATGCAGTAGCAAATTATGGCAACCTTGCAATGCAAATGTCCGACTCACACAGCATAAATCACATGTAAACATATCAAAATAATAACCTCATTTTGTATTTGACATAAATAAAGATTGAAAAATAAGTACTAAAATAATTTTCTTATTTCTTCAAGTATGTTTTGTTGAATTAAATTATGCATCTCCAATATATAGAATTATATATAGTAAATAAAAAATACACAATGGTTTTAAGAAGATCTATTTAATATATAAATACAAAATAAGGAAACAAATAATTAATATTTTTTTTTTGGTACGTATTTATATAAGAAACAGTATCCTAAAAAATTAACTCACTGTACAAATAGGTATAATCAAAAATAATAAATTTTATACATATTACAAAAATTTAATACAGTAAAGGAATTAATTATGACACACTAAAACGATCTTAACATGTATCTTCTTCGCTATTAGATGATGTAGACGAATCATCATTAATTGTAATGATTAACGGCTCTATGTGTATATCTATGAGATTGTCAAGTTCTCACATTTCTTTCTCTGTTTGAATAACATGTTTAATAGCATTTTGCCAATTTTCAACAGAAATATTGTCAATACCTCGTTATGTTTAATAGCATTTTGCCAATTTTCAACAGAAATATTGTCAATACCTCGTTGAAATAATTCTTTCACGTCTGCCAATTTAAATGTGGTGTTATGTCTCGCAACATACCCCTTCACTTGTGCCCATATTAGTTCAATCGGGTTTAATTCACAGTGATAAGGGGGAGTCTAAGTACCTTTCTATTAGTGTTTTCTATTAATTCATTAACAGCATATTTCGGAGGGCCAGATAAATGTTCTTTAATTAAAGCTAACAATTCTGCTTTTACCATGTTTTCTTCATATGCAATACTATTTTCCCTCATCCAGTTTTGCATTTCTAATTTGCGACTATTAGTTGTAGGTGGCTTATTCAATTTATGACTATGGTACGGAGCATTGTCAAAAATTATAACGCAATTTTCTTTTAAATTGGGGAGAATACATCTCATCCACTCTTCAAACCTTTCTGCATTCATGTCTTCATGATAATCTCCTGTTCTCTTTGATTCAAGGAGGAGTAAACCATTTTCTACAAATTCTTCATCCGAGCCAATGTGTGCAATTATAAATCTTTTGCCTTTGCCTGAAGGATTTTTAAGACCTGTACTTAAATCTTCTATAAATGCTTGTCTTGCAGTGACAACAAACATATCTGTCCATACTTTATTTACAGTATGTCCAGCATTTACCCAAGTTTCATCCAAGTAATATATCGGGGTACCATTTTCACGATATTTCTTAATTTCACGAAGGTATTTCCGTTTCCAGGTAATAATGTCATCTTTTTCTTTTAAAATACTATTTCGAGCTCGCTTATTATAACTACAAACATAATTATCTTATGATTAGTATATAGAATTTAAAGTAATAAATATTTGTACCGAAAGTTTAGTTCCTTTAATAATGATCTGAGAGTCGTAATTTTGAAATTAGGAATGTCATCTCTTTCATTTATCACTGAGAACTTTTTGAACTGTTGGAGGTTCATTTTTAAAAAAGAATGAATGTACAATTCTTCGTATAGCATTTTTCATTTCATCATCCACCATATCTAAAACAGCCCTTTTTCTATGATATTTTTTTGGTGGTTGTAATTCGTGATTAGTGTTATATTCTTTCACAATATTGTAAACACTGCGTTCAGTAATTCCTGTAAAAGATACTATAATAGTTACTATGATTTGGTTATCGTTTTTGGAAAGATACCTGCTGCTTTGGCTGTCATTTTAACACTAACAATTTTAGAAGTGCTAGGCTCTTCTTGAAATGTTTTAAATATATTCAAAACCTTCTGTTTATCTTCTACCGTAAAATGTTTTGAAACTCTCTTCTTCGGAGGTGAGTTTTCCATAATGTAAGTATATACGATAATATAGCAAGAAATAATGTATAACCTACAAAACAATAATGTATTATTGGTGCACTAGAACGATCGATAAATAGTCTTCAGAAACACTGGTTTATGAAATATAATAGATAATGGATCATTTACAAAGAAAGCTAATAAAATCTAATATTCCAAATGCAATATAGACTCGATTTCTATTCTATTGTAAGCGGCCACCCTGATCGACCAATTATCGTCGACCAACGTTATTGGTTATGTGACCTATTAAACACGCATTGTTGCCATAATTTACTACTGCATTTGTTCGGCGAGTCGAGTATAGCAGTCACTGCTATCCGTTGTCCCACTGAAAATTCTTTTCTTCATGCAACGCTAACAAGGAATCTATTCTCCTCCTCAGATAGAAACTCCTCAATAACAACTTGCAACGCAGAACTATTAACTCTTTGATGGTCAGGTCCTGTCCATCCTTCTCCATGAGCTACTGAATGGCATCCCTATGCACTTTCAGCCCCCATTGTCTACTGTTCATTAGCAACCGCTCAAAATCGTGTCTCACAGTCTTCCTGAAGCAGAATTGAGGTTCTTTTTGTCGACTTAATTAGAGGATTTATCGGTAATCTTGAGGTACTTAACGATAACGAACTATTTTTTCTAAAAACCGGCAGAGAATGTGGCTAGCATCGTTGAAATATCGCTTTGGTGTGAAACTTTTTGAAGTGAAATCGTCCTGCCGATGCAGGAACTAGAATAGTATGTAGAGTGGCGTGGACCTTAATAAAGTTCAATTCCTCCAGTAAGCCTTTTTCAAGGCCTAGGAGTACGGCGGGCGGGAATATTATTCGTACCCATTGGGGCTTTGTAGATACATTCTTTTCTAAAAGGTATTTTTTTACATTGGGAACCAAGATTTCATCGATATTCTCCACCACAAAATACGAGACATCCAAGCGTTGCTCTTGGCCATCCGTAGACATTAAATTCGAAACGAAACGACAGCTCGTGGATCCTTTAAATTATTTACGAGCAAGAATTTGACTAATAATATCCACATTTATTAGCACACAACGAGTTTATGACGGGGTATTGTATATCTTTTTGCTCTAATGTAGATGTTCTTGCATATGTTGTTTTTTTTTCTAAAGGAAACCCCATTTTAAAACAATTAAAAGATTGTTGTCGGACACCATGCGTTTCTGAAAAACGTCAAGAAATGTCTTAGCCTCTATGGCCTCTATGTGAAATGACAGTCCCTCCGTGCTTCACCCTACTATTTGATACTTTCTTCGTTTTCTGTGGATGTACCTCGTAGCTTACTTATGAGATCAGCCAATAGTGCTTTTGCTTTCTTTGGGTTAAAGACTTTGGTCACAGTATCAGCTAGTTGCTTCTCATTTGTCCACACGAGAAGCATCGTTCATACATTCTCGATACCACATTAACATTGCTTCGATACTCCCATGACTCTTTTCACTGCACCTAGCTTCCTTATTTCCTCTTTAATTTAATTCCTCAAAGCTCTACTTAAGCTTACTTAAAGTTAACGGTAGGAATGTTTACGATGCAGAAGAAGACTATCATGTAAATCGTCGGTGTACACTTACAAAATCTTGCATTGTTTCCCATTTGCATACCTTGTTCGTCATTCTAGATGGTTTTCTTAACTACAAGTGTAATTATCCTTTTACTGCCTTTCTTTTCGACATAGTTCTCTTTGCAGGCCAGGCACTTTAGCAGTTCAGATTCCAAAAATACACCGTACGGACACAAAATAAGAAACTCCTCTGCGTACACATACATATGTACGTGGTTACAGAGCTACAGCATAGAATTGTGCGCTTACCCAAAGGGTGGCGCAAGAACCAATTGCTCAACTGAGATCACCTGTCGCTTGGCCGACAAAGCATAAAGTTTTACTACTACTTGTATTACAAGATGTTGCCTGTTTATTAAGGCAACCAGTAACATTGCGTTTAATTTTATTCACTATTGGCTTTCTCTTAGCAATTTTCATAAATGTTTATTGCGTAATTTATCCCATTCAGGTTTGTTTGCTATTGTTCTGATGTCTTCATTTTATTGCTGACGGTGTTCATTATACTTTCGTTTCTTTATTTATACCCTAGGTTCTCTAGGGCGGAGTAAAATTAGTACCCTCATACAAATATCCTTCGGTGATATAATTTAAAATATATGCACATATATTGATGCTTTCCCCTGATCGTTTATTGGTAATTGTCTCCCTATAAATATTTTTCATTTTCCATCAGTTTTTTCAATTTGTCTATTTACATATACATATGTAATGGAAGACATAAAGGAAACATCTATTGTGTCCTTTTTAAAGAATTGAATTAATACGGACCTATTTTTTGTTTAAATCTTTAAGCATGGTTCTTCGTGAATGCTATTAGCTTTTCAGAAACCTTCAGGTGTAATATTTTCAGACAAGCTTTTCCTCTCTGTCATTAGAAGATGCTTTCCGATCAATAAAGCTAATTAGTGGTACGTTTTAAGTTTTCATTTTGCGTTTATTATGTCAAAAGTGTTTGTTTCCTCTAAATCTCACAAACATGCATAAGCATAATATTATATTAATCCCACGGTATTTTTAAGCAGCAGAGGAGTCCATATATCTATCCACTTCTCAGTTTATTTTATCTTAATTAGTCGCAACAAGGAATTGTGGACTCATTATTTTGGGGATCTTAACGAAGTTTTTCGACAAAAACTGTCTGGAAAAGCAAATACAATAGAGTCACTTTTAGGCAGACTATTCTTCTCTAGAATAGCGTACAGTTCAGATCGCAGAAGCGGTTTGATCTAGCGATTCAACTGGGAGCTTTTTAACAATCCCAGATTCGCCGAGTAGAACTAACGAGTGTTCATAAATTAAGGAAGCGTCTAACTATACATAATGTCAATGTCATTCTTCAACGGAGGATACAAATGTACAAGTAATAGGAGGTTGATTGAGGAATGTCTTCCGACTACCAACTTTTCACTACACTTTCCAAAACTTCAGGTCTACTATTGCCTTTTCTATTTTCAATTGCAAATCCACTGACTGTACTTTTCAAAACTCGAGTTCGTACTCACAATCAGTTATGTAGTTTGTTTAAAAATAAGTGTTGCTGGCGAACACAAACAAGCTTTTCAAGTTGATAACTGTCATCAGAATTGGACTATGATGCTATGTGATATGTACGGATACAAAAACGGAAAAATCTGAAAATTATAAAATTCGACGTTTCGCCATTCTTGTAACATTTTCAGGAGTAAGGACTCGGCAGTATATTGAGCTGTTCAAGCATATATTCGTTGCTCTTCGAGTTAATATAATAAAAATTTTTACGAGAAATAAGGATATCCACTTTGTAGGAAATGCATTCAGACAAAAGGTACTAAATAGTTCGATGTAGCACTTCTACTTTATCTTGTAGTGATAGCAAGTTTGATTTAAATTGGCCGTTGGTTTGGGCAATAGTATAAATAACCCACTGATTTTCATTTCTATCCCAATATGTAACTTCAATACCGATTGAATGTTGGATTATACAGAACCAGCAAAGATCCAAATTTCGCAACTCCCCCACCTAAACATTAATGCTTACCCAATGCATGGGCATGGTAATATTTACTACCAAAAACGGATTTTCCCGCGTGGGTCGCTACAAACAGCGATCGCTCACCCTACTTGTTACACGTATACACACCGATGATCCCGTGATGTATTTCTTCACATCGTTCAGTCGTGGGTTGCGCGGTTGCCTTTCCCGAGGCGTTATTTCATTGATACATATATTATGTCTCTCTCCTGACCCACGGTTATCGTGCTGGCCGTGTCAAAATTTGAAAAATCGCGCAGCCACGGTGGCAGAATCAGGAAATATAATAATTCATATTCGTTTCTGCAATCACGCGAGGATTTTTATCACGATGACAGTATAGTGTAAGTATCTGTGTAAGTATGTTTATTCGTTTGTCGTACTGCTCGCGAAGGATTTGTGTTATGCAGTCGATATCTTTGATAATTCCAAAACTGTAGAACGTGATTGCGATTTTTCTTACGGAAAGAGCATCGTTTGATGTAACGATGTATTATTTATTATTTATTATTTAGCACGTACCAGGATATCGCCGTATAGAACATATTTGTAGTTTATCCAGCTTCCAGGCGTTTGGGGGAGTTGTAATTCCTAAATATTTTGATAAGTAAAAGTTGTTTTAAGTAGGAGCCCTGTCGACAGATATCTAAAATGATGCGGTGAATAATTAGTTTATTCGGAACAGAACTTGATTTAGTTGTGAACGAGATGAATTTCCATAACTTAAAAATATGTAACCTTGAATTTAAATAATAAGATTAACATAATTTTTCAAGCTTTCCTCAGGATTCTAAGTGTAATGGCTAGAACCGTTATTAGCACACTTTTGCTAATTCTGATTTCTTTCACGTCACTTGTTACCTGCGTTCATGTTGATGTTTATGCAAAGCCGCAGTTGAAGATAGCTTATACTGAATGAAATTTGTTGTCTCAGTGTTGGGAAAGCTTTATGATCCCATTGTCAATATATAACCACACATCTTTGGTTGCAGGTATTCAGTCACTACTACTCTGTGCCCGTGTTCCTTACCTACTTATAGTTATAGTACAAATAATCTGGTATCTTCATCGTAAAGAATAGTCACCACTATGAATATCAAATAGTAAAAAAGCGAAGAATTTGGATATTTGATTTAACTTTAGTTCGTTTGATAAGAGCATATTATATTATAATCTTAAAATATTAAACGTAGTATCAGCATTGCAAATAAATTCTTAATTATGAGCTTTTCTTGCTGGTGTAAACTCTTTTCATGTATTTTCTATTTCCTAAAAATATTCCAAAACTTTATTCGATTCTTACTGGAATTCTGTACGAAGAATTGAACTGAATGTTTTTCCATAACTATTTATATTTCCAAAAATTGGCGGTGCATCCTGCAGTTACAAAGTGTACGCAGACAATGTAACATAGCTACAATATGGTTAGGCAATAAAACGTAACGTAAGAGATTTGGTATGAGCACCCACATACATACATATGTTGTACGTGTACCATACGTCAAACTTGGATATTGCTACATTAGTGCAGATAGTAAGATAAAGAACACGCTTTAGTATAGTTTCCTATATAATTATGGCGTTATCTAATATTTATTCTTTCAATGCCGATCTCGAACGCATCTCCGTAGGTCGTTATTAATTATTATATTGTTTGTGTTTGGCGCGAACTCACGCGTCCTGATTTATAACTTGAACCCGGCCGTAGCAACTCTTCATCTAAATCACTAACGAGTTAGAAATTCAATTTTATTATTTCCCATGCATGCGTCGGCCTCGTTGCCCTATGAAGAAACGGGCTGTTTTAAAACGAAAAGGTCTACAAGGCGAATGCGTCTAACCGCATAGAAAACGAGACGATTTGATTTATACCTGTCAGGTTAGCAATTTATTTAAAACGCGTTAGTTATTCATTGCCCGTGTGCGTATTTTAGTTATTTACTGGCAGTCTCAACTAGGAACAATTTATTATTTAATAATCATTCCGCTTATTATTTTAAAAATAAATACGAGCGCGAGCATTCCAGTCGTTTTTATTACCCACCGTTATTGGTATTGGATGTACGTACATAAATGTACTGATTAGGATGCAATTTAACAGCTACCAGTTTTAGGCTTTTGCTGCGAGAAGGTGTTTGTTAAAGTGGTAGTTTGCAGTTTAGAGAAATTGCAGTTCCAAATTGGCATCAGCACTTTAACAAACGGACTGGGTGTTATAAGGGAAAACGTTCTATAATCACTTCTAGTTAAAAACGTACCTACTGGTAGCAAATCAAATAATGATGAAATAGTATTGCTTCGTCGGCTTTTTCAAATACTGCATGCACTTCAGATTTTGTTATATCAACTTACTGTTCGAATGATACATTCAGACTCTAAAATACAATATCCAAGTGACATAGCATTTGTGGCTTATGCTATACCTATACGGGGGTATATTACGTGTAATAATTCCTGCCATAGCAAATCATTGAGTTGTACAAAGAGTATTACTTGCGTGTGATATCTCACAATTTCAAATGTTGCTTAAGCCACAACGTTTCTAGGATACAAATTGAGTGTTTGGTGACAATTAGTGTTTCTTGGATACCATAAAGCAGTAGTACGATAAATTTCAACGTAGTTGGCTTTTCCATAGGCAACAGTTTTCGAGCTGCTAAGCCAAAAACAACCATTACCAAAAAAGATGTTGGTCTTATTTGGAACATAATTGAAGAGGACTGACATGTTACTGTAAAGAATATTGAAGCAACACTTAAGATTAGTGTGAAAGCAAATCAGTACGCTTTACGTGAGCATTTGAAGATAAGTAAGCTTTGATCGCCTTGAGTTTCCGATAATTTGTTCCGGTTTAAAAGGAGTTTGTGTGAAATGATCCAAATCTACACTAGGTCGCTTGGATCGTCTCATCTATAACAGGTGACGAAACGGGTATAGTTAAAGTGAGCACCTGTACCAAAATAACCGGTACAACACCGAAATTTCGTGCTACGTAACGTGTACCGAAACCAACCTCAAGTATATGCACATGTTCGAAGTCCTGGAAGAGAAAATTTATGTATCGATATTTAGCTTTCTAAATTTATTAATATATTAACTTTGCATAATAATAATGATAATAATAATAGTAATAATAATAATAATAACATTTATTTCATAAAAGTAATAGCGTAGAACAAGTCAAGGGGAAACAGTGTATAGATGTATATAAATGTTAAAATCTAAACTTAAAATGAATAAAAATTTAAATCAAATTACAAACAGTAGTGATTGACAAACAATATAGGCAGTGAAAACTCATAAATATGAATACATATACATATTGCACGGTGCGTCAGAAAATTTGCTGTATAAAAGGCTCAACTAAGTGTCGCTTTAGGCTTGCTTTTAATTGCTTAGGCTTACGGCAAATGGTTATATATTCTAATACACTCTCACAACCTGCTTTTGTACTTTACTTAAATGAGTTCGAAACGGGGGAAATAGACCTTTAACTCGTAGTTTTTGAAGAGTTCGTTCTAACTATTCTTTTTTACAAAAATTGCTGCATCGAGAATATAAATGCCTAGATACGGTAAGTATACATGTGAAACTATAGCAGAAGCCGCTCAATGTTACTGCCAGATCTTCAATATGCAATCACTAAGACAGACATGAATCAACGGTAATGTCGAAAAAGCATGCATAATCAAGAGGGGCAAATAGTTAAACTCAAGTTCTTCAGGAGACGTATCAAAAGGTAAAATCTGAGTTTTTACACCACTCAATCTCAAGTTATCGTTCTCATACCACTTCTCCATATATTTGAAATTCTGGATCAAAATGCATTTAATTTTATCACATGGTTGCTCCTGAAGAATGCAAGAGGTGTCATTTGTATATAAAACTGCGAGATCGTCGATAACTCCTGGAAAATCTTTAATGTGCAATAAGAACAGGAGCGGTTCCAAAATAGAGCCCTGCTGTACCATACAGGAAGAGGTTCTCCATGGTGACAAAACTTCACTCCCAAATTCCGTATGTACTGGACACAAGAAAGTAGTTCAACGTGCCTGACGCACAATTGAAAAGTTGTAAAGCGAGCGGTATATTCGTAGTGGGCGCGCATAGGTGAACCAGATCTAAGAATATGTGATATTGTTGCCGCAATCGAAGAAAATAAAATCACATGAACGAAATACCGAGAAAGTATGGAATTGTGATTACATATCCTAACTAAATATTTTAAAATTCAAATCTCGCGCTCTTTCAACTTGTCAATATCATATTTCCTTTTCTTGCAATAATATACAAAAATTAGATATAGTTAGCATCTGATGTACTCTGATCTATATAAGATCATGTGTTAGTTATAACAGAAAGTTTATTATCAAAAGAGCTTGTAAGCATTACTATTATACCTACAATCACATTATCCACAAAAAATTGGTGATTTCGACGTTACTTCCACAGATACAGAAAATACATCACAACTTTCAAGGAATTTTCGCTATATCGAGCTGTTGCCATCTGATTTCTTCTTTGCGAAGGTACGTATGTATTAGCATGACTGATTCGTGGGTCAAGTCGAAAAGAATATTAGAGACAACAAAAATTCGTGAATACTTCAAACCCAAGTATGCCTGAAATAGCACGAGTTGCGGTTAAGATCCCGCCGTTTTGGAAGCGAAATGTTTTAATGTGGTTCACATAGATCCAATCTCAATTTTACACATTGGGTATAACCAAAAATCTTATCAAATATCATTGAATTTCAGCTAATATAGAAAGCGATATCCTAGAGCAAGTAAATGACCTGAGTATAAATCAGATCAGCGATTATGTATACAGCAACCTTAAAACACAGTTAGTTGTAGAATATTTGACTCCAAACTTTCGTTCCGACATAGTTATAAATGACGGTAGTCCCAATAATTTCGCTGCAATGGCTAACAAGTTCTTAGACATATCGCAAGTAAATAATATCGCAGTTGTTCATCATGCAACTCATAAAACAACAAAACAGAAGGTAACATCTGCCTAAATCAGAGAACCAAAACAGCGCCGTTAACGATTGTGCAGAAAATTAAAATTCTTATAGAAATCTGTAATTCTGCATTATAAACTAAAATATATATGCAAATATAAGAAATTTTATAATTTCTAATCAATTTCGTAATGCAATTTAACAAAATTTAGGAATTTTGTTTATTGGATTTACAATAATGATACAGTGTGTAAAGCGATGGGGTATACAAGAGGGAATTTTCTTTAAATATTGATTCATGAAAAACTTATTCTTCATGATATTTTTTGCTTGCTTTGAAAGTACCAATAACGTTTCGATAATCTAAAATTTATTTCTTGAAATCTGGAAAAATAATAATATTATTTTTTTATTGTAACTAATCTACATTCTAATCAAGTATCAATAAGAAATAAATAAATAAATTTTATTTATTATAAACTGTCATTCTACATAATCTCCTCCGTTTCCTGCACACCTTTCCGCTCTATTCCTGAATTCCATATAAACCTTCCCCAAAGTTTCCAAGTTAACTTCTCTAACCGCTGCAGTCATTCGTCGTTTTAAAATTTCTACATTATTTCCTACAGGTTCTTCATATACTTTTTGTTTAAGGTGTCCCCAGAAAAAGAAGTCCATGGGAGACAAATCTGGCGATCTGGCAGGCCAATGCATTGAACCATAACGGCCAATCCACCTCTCAGGAAATTGCTGGTCTAACCATGCGCGAAATAATAACGTGCTGTGGGCTGGACATCCATCTTGTTGATAATAAATGTTCTCCAAATTCACGTCTTGTAGTGATGGAATCAAAAAATTTCGTAGCATACTTAAATAACTATGTTGATTCAAATTTTCGTCAAAAAGTAGGGCCCAATAATTTTATTAATTAACATTCCGCACCAAACATTAACTTTTCGATAACGCTGATTTCTCGTGTTGATTTTAAAATTGGCATTGTCTCGTGACCAAAATCTGCAATTCTGTGAAGACACAACAGCGTTTGTAGAAAAGGTACATTCGTCGGAAAACAATATGCGTTTATGAAAGTTTCTGTTTTCCATGAGCTTCTCACCAATCCATAAGCAGAAGTCCAGTCTCAAAGCATGATCTGGAACCTCAAGGGTATGTCTAAATTTTGGCTTAAACGGATAAATTTTATTTCTTTTAAAAATTATTTGTAATAAAGTGTGACTGACATTAAGCTCCGCTGCCCTCTGTCTTAATATAAGTGTGGATTGTCTTCAACGGACTGCAGTGCCATAATAGTTACCGCATCATTCATTGTACACCTTTCTTATCTTCTTTTTGTCGACCACCGATCCTGTTTCGTCGAATTTTGTAATTAATTTTTTAAAAGTCATTTTTGTTACAGCTACATCTGGATACTTTTGATGAAACAAATTAATTGCGTACTGATATGAAACATCACCAATACCTTAACATTTAACTAAATAAATTCTTTGCTGTAACGTTAGCATTTTTGCAAGTCAGTTTGACACATGGAGTGTTTTGTTTATGGTTTGATAGCAATACGCTATCTTGATTATAATGTAGAATGATAACTTCCAATAAAAAAATTAATTTTATTATTTTTCCAGATTTCTAGAAATAAATTTTAGATTATTATATATTATTATTATATTATTATATTATTATATTATTAATTATTATATATTATATGGTACTTTCAATGCAAGCAAAAAATATCATGAAGAATAAATTTTTTTCATAAATCAATATTTAAAAAATTCCCTCTTGTATACCCCATCGCTTTACACACTGTATAAAAATTACAACTTCCAAATCTGAAATAACCAAAAATATACAGCAGAAAACTAAAGAAACTAACAAAGGTATATACAATATTTATTTTCTCTTACTTTTTAATAGTCTCTTTTTATAAGCATACCCATATCAGTACACTCTACCACACACCATCGTTTTGGGTTGCTTGACTTCATATTTGAATACAAAATTGTAATAAAACAAGAACGAAACAAACAATACGCAAACTGATCCAAACGCTACAAATGTGGCTATCATGCTAAACTTTATAACTCTCTCCAATTCGGTGTAAAACACATTTAAAATTGATGTTGACTAATCTTGACTCAGATGCTCAGAACGCACTAGTTAATTTTTCATTGGTTCATCTGATGATGATCTGTAATTGGTTGATGCTTTCTTGCGTAGTAGAAACCTATACAAATGAGCCATACTACGCCATCCAACGAATGTTCAGTGTATTAATTATACATTCCTTTGCATCTAACTTAACTACCCACCCCCACTTGCAGCAGCAGATAATCTAGTCAGATACGTTACCACAGAACACCCTAATAGAGAGGTAACTCAAATATCAGATTGTGAGTAAGGACCATGTTTAGCGCCACCTGCTGAGTATACTGATTGTTAAATTTCGCGCGGATTATTTAAATTGTTGTTTGGAGTATTCTTATTAATTCAAACTGGAATTCATGAGACTTCGTATATAATACTGAATTGTGCGATATTTTGAACTTGTGTAACATACAACAGTACTATTTTAGACGTCTCAAATCTCTTAAGAAAAATACTTGTTTGTTGGAAGGGTTTAAATCAGAACAAAAGAAACGCGATTTCTTCAAATATTATTTAGAAGATAGTACAGCTTACATTGATCATTATTATATCATACATTTTAGAGAACTTATTACACACTCACTTTTCATCGAGGCAGAATTGATTGTCCTGTGCAAAACCCTCGTCCTTTTTCAGCCGGACTTGGAATTAAAAAAATACACCTGGCTCTTCACCTGCACGATGTTTCAATGCATGTAGGAAAGATGTTTCTATTTTCGCCTCTCCAGTTAATCCTAATAAATACACATTATTTAATTTTTTTGTGTAAGGTTATTATCATGTTTACTAACCTGGCATATTTATTGTAGGAAGTAAATTACTTACTAAATAAGAACCGTTCAAACAATTTTCAATAAAATGCTTGAAACATATAAAACAAGTATTATAGAAAGTTTCTCTGTCATATCCCGCGATATTTGGATTGCCTGCCCTATCAATCTATATTTTGCACTGCTCGTCATTATTTACAGGAAATCTGTCTGGAAAGTATATAAATATTTCACATATGTTTTCATAGAAAGAGTATAAAAATTACCAATGGGAAAACTCGTCCTTATAAATAGAAACACAACACTTTTTACAATATTTTGTTGACATAAACATCTGACATTTTTTAACTCAGAACTCACAATCAGTACACACGTGATACACACAAACTTACTGCGATTGAAACTAAGTTGAAACGGAAACGCAGTTCAATTAATAAAGGATAGCTGTCTCCAGTTTGTAGTATACTCTGTAAAGGCGCATTAATAGTATTTTAAAAAGATACCAAAAGTTCCCACCCCCTGTACGTTACAAACTTCAAAGATTGTCACAACGAATATGGACTGAAAGTGGCAGAAGTTTTGAGTCCGCTCCCCGCTTCTGTGAAGTTGGAAGTTATGAAATGAATATGGCAGCATGCAGAACGTGCTCTCCAAGTACATTCATTATGCAATATATTTCAGTATTTCGACGTTTAGTATTGAACTGAATGAACCCTCTTTTTACTTCTATTCCATTCGGAACGAAGAACCAACAATAAGATGCAAAGAGACCTATAACACTCAACTCCAGCCGAAAAATAAAGTGCAGATAAAATTGTTTGCAGCTGTGATTCTACGTCGACTTTACGATAAGAAGAACGTATTTAATATCGCTTTTAAAGCACTTTATCGTCGAACACAATTCGTTAATTATTTCCGTATACCAAACGGATAAAAACTTACTTTAACTATTCAATGTCGTTGTTTAATTAATGTAATTACTGTCGTATCCCGCCGTAGCTAAACATATTACCTCTATATAACTGTGGATATACCTACAACACACGTACTTACCAACAGAAATGTTGCGCCTCTGACAGTCAATCTAATTCCGTATTTACGAGCGTTACAAAATAACAAAAAATCTAGTTTCCTATATAACTATTAGTTCCAGGTCTCGCAAATGCACTCGACTGTTTTTTAAGCAACGTGTGTGGTAGCTAATGCATCTGATTTATGTAGTGGACAAACAAAAACATTTCACTACGAATGGTCTCTGAATGAATGTCCAATGGACGTTTGTGATGTGATTTATATACAACTAGGATCGATTCAGGTAGTTGATATATAGCATAGCAAAAACGAAACTTCAACTAATTCTGATAGTACTGCCGCTGATTATAGTCAAATAAATCTGTCTGGCCATGACCAGCAGTCTGACTAGTGATCACCAACAGTCTGACTGGGAAGATGCAGATTTTGACCAAGACACTTTTGTCTTTACTGAGCTCGAAGGAATAAAAGTGTAAGTACAGATATATTTCCACTACCTTTTGTTGATGATTTGGTTTTGAATATTACCACGTGGGTCAATTTAAAAAGTGGAGCACTGTTAGGTTTTATTTCTTATTTTGAACACATTGTAGAAATTACGAATAGATCTAAGAATTTCTGTGTAAATCTGTTTAACTAACAATAAATTGTAAAATAAGGGCTTTGGCTTGCATTCACACTTCATGAAACATTTGGTCAAAATATTTCCTCCGTTTATTGCGCGTCCCGATTTATTAGGATACGAGCCGAATCATAAATGCCGAACTTAAGAAACACGAAAAGGGAAATCATCCCTCTGATTGTAAATGTAAATTCTGAGAACGGTAAAATAGTGAAAGTTTAAGGACTCCAACAATGATTCGTTGAAAGTGAAATTCTGACGCCCCAATTTTGAGCAGTGTTGACCAATAACCACTTAACAAATAAGTTACCAGAAAAGTAAAATAACAATTATAATTCACTCAAATGCATTGAATCAGAACAGTCAACCTCGAACAGTCAAGCAATTACATTCAATCAGTAACATTCAATCAGTAACATTCAATCAATAACAGTTAAACAAATCAATAAGTGTGCGGTAGCATTTATATATCAGTTAACCAAAGCGCTGTAATTATAAATCACGTTCATAAGTTGTACTCGTTTATAACATAGTGTACATAATTCAATAAATAAGTGTGCCGCGAATCTGTTGTATTAATTGTACACACACAGTGTACTGGTCCTTCCAAGTCAAAGAAAACAAGACGTGCCACCAATAAATCATTTTGGAACCGTCTAGGAGCACAAGCCGCACCATTGGACCATCGAGTAGGATCCAGCGAACAACATACATATCAAGAAAATCAATCAGGTTAGTGGCATATTAATTTCCTTTGGAGATTCACATCCTTCCTATTCTCGTCTAGATTCTGTGTTAGCAAACGGTGTATCAATCAAGTTAAAATATGGATCAATTAAAACAACTTACTATCAAAAGAACTGCAATCAAATCTAGTATAACCAAATTTTGCAATTATATCGACAATATAGATATCACAACGGATTACACAACGCAACTCAAAATACGACTAGATAAAATATCAAATAGCCTTGATCAACTCACTGATGTTCAAATACAAATATGCAACTTAGACGATTCTGAAAATATTGAGCAAATAATATACTCAATAGAGGATAGATTCTATGATTATATGGCAAAAGCGCAAAGTTTACTAAATCACAAGGAAATTACACAAGAATGTTCAAAACTAGAGTCGCAAGTAAATTTAAGTGAACAAATTCGGTTGCCCCAAATAAAGCTTCCACAATTTTATAGTGATATTGAGGATTGGTTTTCATTTCAAGAAACCTTTAAGTCACTCGCCCACGAAAACAATCACCTAACAAGTGTTCAAAAGTTAATTTATTTAAAATCGTGTCTGCATAAACAAGCTGCTACTATTATTCAATCTCTTGATCTTACTGCAGAGAATTATGAGGTCGCATGGAAATCACTTATAGCACGATACAATAACAGAAAGTTAGTGATACAAAAACATTAAGGCAATTAACGATTTACCTGTACTAACTAAAGAAAATGGCCCTATCTTACGACAAATAGTTGACGGTGTATTAAAACATTGTCGTGCTCTTCAAGCGTTAAATCGCCCTACCGATCAGTGGGACGATTTATTAATCTACATTATAACAAATAAATTAGATCATATCACATCTAAGGAATGGGAATCAAGTACATCAGTAGATACAATTCCTACATTTCAAGAATTAATCGAATTTCTTTCTCGCAAATGTAATACCTTAGACGCTATTAACAAACACACACCAATCAATTGTTATAAGTTCTCAACAAACAAGAATATTATGTCTCACACTGCTACACAAAAATTCTTATGTCAAATATGTAAAGAAAATCACATAATTTATTATTGCCCAACATTTCTAAAAATGCAACCCGAACAAAGGCTACAGAAAATAAAGGCACTAAAGTTGTGTTTTAACTGTCTAAAATCAAACCACCGACATCACACTGTACCTCTAGTAGCTGTAAGAAATGTCAAAATAAGCACAATACTCTGCTTCATATATCAAAGGAGAATCAAATCTCTAATTCGCCATCTACTTCGTCTGACGACGTTAGTTCCATCATTAGCGCTAATTGCCACAAATAAATCCAGCACAAGTTTTATTATCTACCGAAATTATCAATGTAAAAAATAGCGACGGCAAATTTATTAAGGGAAGAGCATTATTAGATTCAGGCTCGCAATCTGGTTTCATTTCGGAAACATTTGCACAAAAACTCAAAATGCAAGGGAAAACTACAAGCGTTTCAGTTGTGGGGGTAAACCAAACAACTTCAACAGTGAACAAAATTGTAGAGTTAGAAATAAAATCAATATGTAATAACTTTTCCACACTGTTTCATCTTACCAACCACCACGCAATCGCTCCCTATAGTTTCGTTACAAAAATCTAAATTATCTATTCCTAAAAATCTAAAGCTTGCTGACCCAGACTTCAACATAAAAAGATCCGTGGATCTATTAATTGGAGCAGAGCTCTTTTGGCAATTATTATGCGTGGGTCAGATTAAACTAAACAATTCAGGATTATGCTTACAAAAACGCTCTTCGGGTGGATAGCTTCAGGAAGAATATCAAATTCTCCCAGGTCTATGTCAGTTATTAATTGTCATGCAACAGCTGCAAATAATTCAGATATTGAGTCAACAGAATTGTGCCAATTAGAAGAATGCACTAATGCATCTACTTTAACTTTAGCAAAAAGAAGTGTGAAACTGATTTTGTAAATGCGTATAAGCGCGACGAAACTGGTAGATTTGCAGTCAATTTACCATTTCGCGATAACATGCAGCAACGATTAGGTGAATTAAAGTCAATGGCATTAAAACGATCGTATAATTTAAAACAATATTTAAATAAAGAACGTCCACTAATTGCTCATCATTCTCAATTCCTCGAAGAATATGAAGCACTTGGCCATATGCGTCTAGTGGAAAATTCCTCAAATAAAAGAAGTAGTTCCTACCTACCTCATAATGCTGTAATCAAAACCGACCCATTAGGTTAGGCATTAGAGACAATTTGCCGAATTCGCGAGTAGAGGAGTCGATACCCTTTATAACTAGTGGTGTCGATTATGCTGGACCACTAATGATGCGAGAGTCAAGACGTCGTGGTTCAAGGCAAGAAAAGGTATATCTAGCAATTTTTGTATGCTTATCAATAAAGGCAGTACATATTGAATTAGTAGCGGACTTATAAACCGATTGCTTTTTAAGCGAATTAAAAAGGCTGGTTTTGCGACGGGCCAAAATTGCCAATTTATATTCTGACAACGCCAGCAACTTTGTTAGGACAAATCGGGAGTTAGAGAGGTTTAATAAATCGCTGGCGCATAGAATCCAATACTCAATTAAATAATTTCATATTAAACGAACAAATATCGTTGCATTTCATTTCGCCACGATCACCTCATTTCGGTGACATATGGGAAACAGCAGTTAAATTCTTAAAATTTGAATGTTACACGGTACTAACACAAATAGAGGCGGTACTACATTCCTGTTCAATACACCTCATGTCAAATAATCCGAATGACCCAACCTATCTCACTCCCGGTCATTTCCTTATTAGTATACCATTAACTATGCGGTGGTCTAAGGAATACCTTCAAACCTTACAAGTTCGGTCTAAATGGAAGTCTGACAACAAGGATCAATTGTTACCAAACCATTTGGTAATGATCAAGGTCCTCGGCCTAACTCCACTTCAGTGGTGCATCGGACGTGTCGTAGCTGTCTATCCTGGAAACGACAACGTTGTACGATGTGCCACCATCAAAACAACCAAGCGAACCTTCACAAGAGCATCATCGAAGTTATGTGTGCTTCCAGTGAAACGTGTTTAGAGGAATATTTTGTGTTGTGCGCTTGTCATTCTCATAGTTTAATTTAATTGTATATAGTATTTTTAGTGCTCTCATTTCTTTACATTTGTTGAAAGCAAGTCCTTTCAAGGTGGGCGGCATGTTAGGTTTTATTTCGTATTTCGAGCACATTCTAGAAATTACAAATAGATCTAAGAATTTCTGTGTAAATCTGTTTAACTAACAATAAGTTGTAAAACAAGGGCTTTGGCTTGCATTCACACTTCATGAAACATTTGGTCAAAATATTTCCTCCGTTTATTGCGCGTCCCCATTTATTTGGGTACGAGCCGAATCATAAATGCCGGACTTAAGAAACACGAAAAGGGAAATCATCCCTCTGTTTGTAAATGTAAAATTCTAATTCAATCAGTAACATTCAATCAATAACAGTTAAACAAATCAATAAGTGTGCGGTAGCATTTATATATTAGTTAACCAAAGGGCTGTAATTATAAATCATGCTCACAAGGTGTACTCGTTTATAACATAGTGTATATAATTCAATAAATAAGTGTGCCGCGAATCTGTTGTATTAATTGTACACACACAGTGTACTGGTCCTTCGAAATCAAAGAAAACAAGACGTGCCACCAATAAATCATTTTGGAACCGTCTAGGAGCACAAGCCGCACCATTGATTGACAAACTGGCAAGTTAGCATCAAAATCAAATCTAATGAAATAAAAAACCATAGATGTTACGGAATTAAACAAGATAATGGTTTGAACGTTATAATGAAACATATGCATATGCCTAACGTGAAACATTACTGAAGTAAAAGCGAGGTATATAACCATCCTATTTTCGAAATAGTTATAAGCCGAAATTGATTTGAAACCCTTTTACGTTGTTTGGGTTTTTATAATTCTGAGACAGATGATGTAAGTAATAAACCTCACAACATATCTAACGTTGTTGACGGTCTACTTGTGAACGTAAGAAAATAGCAGAAATTGGCACTTGACGAAGTAATAATGTTGTAGCAAGGCAGGCTCGTCTTTAGACAATATATTCCTAACAAAAGATATGTCTGGTATACAATTTTATGAACTTTGCCAGTCGATGGATTTGTTTTAAATTCTTTAATTTACTGTACCAACTCGCGAGGAAGGACATGCCGCCAGTATAGTAACAGAGCTTTAGGCTGATTACTTTGGAAAAGGCCACATATTATACATGAATAACACTGGTCAACAATTTTTGTTTCCTTAATTTTCTTAACTGTTACTGGGCATTTCTATGGCCCTAACTGTGAAAAAAATACTGGGAGATTGCTAACAGCTTTATTTTTTGAAATACACAGTTTTACTATTTTAACTAAAAAATACAAAAAAAATGAATACGTGTGTTAACAAAATATCTATTGAACACTATCAAATGATCTTTTACAAGATTTCCTTGAATGAACGACTTTAGGTAGATCTCTTTGCAAACTCCACCAGTAGTCTGTCATCATACGTGAGTGCCACCTTCCCTGATAACACTCCTCCATTGTCCGAATATCCTGATGAAATCTTTCACCCTGCTCCTCGCTAAAATCGCCCAAATTTTGCGGGAAAACGGTCTAAATGCGAGTGCAGGAAGTGGATATTTATGCTCATGTTGCACCCCAGTTCTTGCAAGCCCGATAGTATGCACTCAACAAGCTCGACATAGTCGTCCAATTTCTTGTTACCTAGGAAATTACTCATAGCCAAAACAAATGAGTTCCAAGCTTTGGATTCGACTTCAGTCATTCATTTAACAAAACTAGGATCTTTCACGAGTTGCCTAATCTGTGGCCCATCAAAAATACCGGCATTTAATTTTTCTATACTTAGTCTTCGAAACCTCCCTATTGATGATACGCAGTTTTTACAAAGTCCGATATAGCATTTTGATATTTTTTAAATATATATTCGCCACAAATATAGCAAAAACCATCTGGATTAAGCGCACAACATCTTCTTGTCGAATCCATATCTAAAACAACAACAAAATATCATTTAGTGTCCAACAAAAACTAGCAAACTTAGCTATAACTCAAAAACATAAGCTGCTAGAGAAATATTGTTGCCATATTTGAAAAATACGTATCAAATTGAGATAGAAACAAAAAAAAATCACAGGAAACAAACAATTTTTCTTCTTTTGTTGACCAGTGCAATTACTACAACAGCATTACTTTGGGGAAGCATCTATTGGAGCAGCGAACATACATATGTAGTATGTGAAACTCTGAGAGCTAATCGAAAATAAATATATAATACCAAAGTAGTTACATATCGATATATCGTGCATATCGTCGAAAATATGGTGGTCGTTCTGGTACTTCCGAGAATAAAATTCGTCGTTTGGCCTCAAAACTTTATTGGGGACGGGTCTATAGCAAATTGCCAAAAACAGGTTAGGAGGCGTCGTCATTCCAATGCAGTTGTTAAACCTGTTAGAGAGACTTGCCGAAAATGAAATATTAGTGGGACCACTTTAAGGACGATTTTGAAGCAAGACCTTTACACGTTTCCATACAAAGTGCAATTGATTCAAAGATTACTGGAAACAAATGAACCGCTTACGCGTCGTTCGAATGATTGAAACTGAGCCGGATTTTTGGGAACGAATTATGACGACCGACGAGACTCATTTCAAACTCCTTGACGAAGTAACCAAACAAAATTATCGCTTTTGGGGAACCGATAATCCTCACATAATTCATGAGCATTGCACGATGAGAAAATAACTGTTGGGGCCGGTATTTGCTCCAAAACTATCACTGGGCCAATTTTCTTTAAAATTGGAGAGACTGTATCGGTGGATGTTGGCGCACTTTGTGTATCCGAACATGCGTGAAATGGTCTATAAGACTTCTGGTTTCAACAAGAAGGGGCGCCATGCCACACTGCGTGCCAAATAATGAACTATTTAAAGTGAAAATTTCCGAGACGTGTGGTGGACTTCTCCCTGTGGGGCTATTTAAAAAGCAACGTTTATTCCAACAAGCCGAAGACTTAAGATCAACATTCGGAACGAAGTAAGCGCGATATCACCTGAGACTCTGGCCAATGTTATTTTAATGCTCTAAAACTACAGCTTTTAACTCCTGATTTGTTTGATTGACTTGAAAGTGATATAGGAGAGGATATTTAAAAAGCAGTGACTACTGAAAAACTAATAATAAATGAAGCTTTTTGGAAAACAAGAAATAATATTATCATTCAAAAATGAAAGGAGAAGCGTGTTGTGATGATGATCTCCTTCAACCGAATCGATCAAATGACATCGTAATATAGCACTGTACGAAAGTCGTTACGATGGTATATTAAAGTTTTCTTCCACCTCCTAGGTATTGCAGTTTGGAATAAAAATTGGGTATGATCAAAATCTATCCAGATTGGGTTTATCAAAGGAAAGAGAAACAACACTTATAGATGTATTATTTAGTCTTCTTCGAAGTAGTCCCCTTCCGAAGCCTCACGCTGTTTCCACTGCATAAAGCAATTTTTGAAGTCATATTCGGAAATAGCGAACCACCGTCTCTTCGCCTTCTATTGTATCTCCTAGACATTATGAAACCTCCTTTCCTTCAAGTGTTTTTTTTGGGAAGATCGAAAATCGCATGGTGTGACATCTGGCGAATACGGTGGCTGTCGGACCTGTGATATGTGTTGTTTAGCAAGAAACTGCTGCACCAGCTAAAGTGAGTATGCAGGCACGTTGCCATGATGGATTTTCCACTCGCCGCTTCCATACAATACCGGTCTTTTGCGATGTAATGCATCCCTCAAATGGTGCAAGACTTGACAATTGTGTCCCTTATTTATTGTTTAGCCTATAATCGATAATTGCTGATTACGGGCCTCTCAGAACGCGCGTCACTTTCTACACATTCTCGGCCATGCTTGGGTAAGCTCCATTTATTCCTCCCCATATATGGTCTGTAACTATAAGTACATATCTTTGCATGTTTCACCAAGTTTATTCGTTGATCAGTGTTTTCGTACATGACAAACGCGGTAAACAACGATCCAGACGTAACAACGGAACGCTACTGAAACAAACAAGACGAATTAGGTTGCCGATTCCCTGGACGTGCGCGATATGTTCTAAGGTCAATATGTGTTACTCTACTACACAGTGATCCAGAATGATTGACGTGTGCCGCTCTATACTAATATGACATTTGCCGCTCCACATGAGTGCGTTTAACGATACATTCCATAGGCGTGCCGACAGTCCATTCCTTTTGTTACTCAATGTATTACATTATTGGATTTTAAAACAAATTCTTAAAAAGTGCGAATTACAACGATGACATAGAGAGAAAAGCAACGAAGATTATTACTTTATTTGCCCAAATATAGAATTAAGCTGTACTTCAAGTAATCGGTGGTCAAAAGCGTCGTATCCTAAAAGTTGAGAGTTAATACTGATTAACATTTTCTGTTAATAAACCTACCAAAATATCATATATTCGCCGTTTTAGTCTTGAAGAAGAATGTTTGTGATAAAATAAGTGAAAAACGATCGGCACAATCTTTAAAACTTGCACGAAAACGTTAATAAAAAATCACTAAAATGACACCTGAGGATTTTATCTGCACGCCTATGATGAGGGCTCTGATCATCGAAACGAATCATAACTGAACTATCAATTTTCCCTTGGAAAGTGGTTTTGATAATAAAATGATAATACAGGTGTCACGTGATTGTCAATCATTCTGGATCATTGTGTATTAACTGCGTTGCTCCCTTCAGACTTATGCCACCAATCCGGATACATTTTGATTATACCTCGTATAACAAACTCCCACCAAAATTGCCATATAATCGTTTTCGTGGAATGCTTGTCCTGGATTTATTAAATCTTGATACCATACCAAAACCTTCAAATCGGAAGATAAGGAAAACTGTGGAGCAACATTATTCGAAGAAAACCGAACAACGTAAAAGATGCGAACAATGTGAAAAGAAAAGACTAATTCATATCATGTGTGTGATAAGTGTGCATACTTTTATTTTTCATTCATGCATATGTGATTTCTTACTTGTGTTTTTACTATTGTTTTACTGATTCCATCATATTAAAGAATAAAAAAGAATGTAACATATCACTCACATCTACGTCAGGTAGTCTCCCCGCCCTCTGTCTTGAATTTGTTTACAGTATACCAATTAAGCGCATATGCAACAAGCCTTTTGGGTGGCGTAAATGAAAAAAATATACAAAATAACTTAATATTCAAATTGGACCAGGAAATAGCTCTATTACTTGGCATCTGGTGACCCACTAGAAAAATTTTCGGAAGCGAATGTATTAAAATGATGGAAATAACAGAGCAAGAACACTACTAAAGAAAACACTAATAAATAAATGTCCACCGAAGGAAAGACTCCGCTCGTACTAAAAGACTAACTAAAACGAAGAGGAATAAGGACCGACCTTACAAAATCAAACACGTTAATTTTAAGATACCATGCTGAATCAAATTCTTTGCTTTAATATATCAAATTTTGATAATAGAAGGTGATATCCTTCGATGTATTTCAACGAATGGAATAGTGAATCCAAAGCCTCGTAAACACAAACTCATAATCGACTCGACATAAATATTGCAAAAATGGTAAATCTCAAGAAAGTAGATTCGTCATGAAAAATGTAAAATGGCCATAAGACCTATGTATATTCACGAATTAGCAAATACAGTAATTCATAAAACTATAACTGGTATAAACATAACTTTTAATCCATCGATATTAAATACATGCAAACTTAAATTGGCCCAAACTTAAATGCTCCTACTAAAGTCCCTGAGAATCGTAGTATTGTAAAACGGATCCAAAAAGGTGAAGAAAACACGATGATATTCAAAACTTGGCATTACCTCAAATATAAAGGAACCTTGGGTATATGGTCTCATGGACAAAACCATAAAAAAGTAGAGGTGTCGTGGGACACACGACAAGAGGGAAGCTCTTTACGCATTTGATGCTTATTTGAATAAAACGTAAAATTCTATAATTGAATAAACAATGTATAAAGAAAAAGTATTAAATTTTGAAACCGATGGTAAATAAGTTGAAATTGAATTTGAAGTAAATTCGGGTCCGAATAATAAGAGCGCCATCTGATGGGGGAGACGCAAAGGTGTGTGTGTGTGTGCGAGCGAGAAAGAACTAATGAAAGAAGAAAGATATAAGAGAAGCGCCTATCTGATGATTTCAATTGTCTCACTTTTCCCCAGTTAATTCTTGCCGCAGAACCTCCCTAAAAGAACTTCGCTCTAAAAAATAGAATCAGGCCATTTGTGCAGTTTGTTCCTATTTATATCAAATGCCCAAAGCAGGATAAGCCACAATAAGGAAAAATTACAAAAACCACCGAGGGTGATATTTGGATTTCTTTCACCGATATTAAGATGTAAATCAATACAACGATGGTACACTTTTTTCCACAAGCAAAGAGGTTCAAGCACGAAGATTTTACCTAGAACAGATAGTGGTCTGGTGTTCTTGTTCCTTATTGTGACCGTATATTGTTGATTGGTAAATCATCTTTTTGCTTGATAATACTCAACTCGGTAGTGTGATTAGGACTATTAAAGTATTTAATTTTCAGGAAGAAAATTATGCCCCCTGTAGTTGCATTTGCAACTTTCAACTTGATTCAACTTTAGTTATATTTATCATTTATTGTTAACTGTAATTATACTGCACGCATATTATCATCAAAAGATAAATATCGTCATGCATATTCATGAAATACCTACTCGTATCTCGAAGAATATAATTCACATGTAACGCAGTACCCCCTTTCATTTCCTGGTTGCAGAATGTTTATTCAAATTAGGGATCTGGTTCTTAGCAACTAACCACCACCACCACAATACCGATACACCGATATCAATACGACAGAGCATAAATAGGAGGAACAACTATAAAAATCGTCCGAAGCCGAAGTCGTACTCAATCGTGAGCCACGGTCCAATCTAGATAACCAGGCGCGTAAATTAAAATATTGTACCAGTTCCTGCCTATGTATGTTTTGAGTCTACTATATCAGTCCTGAGTAATCGGGGGCAGCTCTCGCGGCACCGCCCCACGTTATTATAAAATTGGTGATTACTGTTCTTCCATTATAATTCGTGTCAGCGGTTCCAGAGATATCTATTAAATTTGCAAGGTGTACAGATCCGTAGTAGCAAAATTTTAACCAAAAATAAGTTTCGTAGAAGAAGTGTTGTGATGTTTGTCGTAAAGTTTTAGCTGGATGTGAATTGTTCATTCTATAATCCCAATATTTGCAAAAAATACAATAAAACTAGTTCTAATCTTTCAAATTCCTTGACTAGAGTCCCCTTTAAGCTGCTAAATAGACACTTTTTTGCAATATGTAGTTTCCGATTTCGTCTAGTTGTTTCTGACAAAAGATTTTCTTATATTTAATTCCACTTCTGCTTTCTCCATAAGCAACTGCATATTACTTAGAGCAGTGGTCTTCAACGTTGATTCAGCGGAAGTAACATCATAAGCTGGAAGGATTCCAGAGTCTGTGAAAGGTTGAAAACGCTTGACCTAGAGCTAACTTAACAATTCCTTGGAAATATCCAATTAAGAGACATAGTTACCTCTATTTTTTACAGTCATCATATCCAGGTATTTATTTGAATTTCGCATATATCATCCTCCATACCTCCTACATTTACGTCTTTCCTTCGCATTCCCTATCTTCGTTTCCTTAACATTTGCTCCTGTTAATTTCCGAGTGAAGTGACATAACTATTGTAAAACTTATTGACAAAACAATGGTGCGTAAGTCTGTTACTAAGACTCTGGTTTCAAGTACCCAAGGACCAATAGAGAAACCCTCTAAAATTTCTCTAAATTGTTGAAATGTCTGGCATTCCTAAGAATTGTGATGATGCTATCCGACGAACAAAGAACAAATTGTGCTTTACATCAACCTCTCACCCCATTCCAACAAGAAGGCAAATCTTTCATTGAAAGGATCATTACTGGGGCTGGAACTTGAGTTTATGAGTTCATCCCAGGGGCGAAGCAACTGTCCATGATATGGAAACATTTACCTTCAACAAGAGAAAGAAATTCGAAAGTTAATCATCTACACGCAAAACCATAACAAATGTATTCTGGGAGACACAACGCCTACTAATGTGTGTATTTCTTCAATCGCGGGCAAAAATTAACGGCCATCAGAATGAAAAGACCGGCACGATTACGCAAAAAAGTTAAACTTCTGTACGATGAAACAAAGCCCTACAAACCAAACCAAACTCTGATTGACATGAAATTGGGCAATCCTGCAACATACTCCGTACAGCTTCGTGGGATTTATTTGGATCTTCCAAGAATTTCTTGACAAGGAAGTGCTTTACGGATCAAAAGAAATTGGAGGACACCGTTATGGACTATTTCTACCAACAGAAATAATCGAAATATATAGTTTTTTAATTCTAATTTTGACTTATACCTTTATTATCGGACACTCTTCCTACATCGAATACAACTTCCCTTCAATATTTGTGACATAGAATTCTTTTCTTAGCCTTCTTCCTCCAATTAGTCAATTTTACTGGCAAAATATAACTTAACCTACTACTTCGCTTCAGGAAGTATATTAGTTGTATTTAACTACAACTACCATTATGGTGGGTCTATGATTTATTCATTTACTACGAGGGTTGCCTTTTATGTTTCAGGATTTGGCAACCCTAGTGTTGCAATCTGGCAACTGACAGCTCTATCGTAAAGTTGGACATTTTCGAGATTATACGTACTCAGAACGTTTTGACATACGAGCGCTATTTGTGTTGTTTACAGTAACTTAAAATATTCATCTCGGCCCAAAAATGGAATTAAATCGTGAACATTTTCGTGCGATTATTTTTTACAACTTTCGACGTGAATTAACTCAGCAACTCAGCATGGATGAACTTAATTCAATTTTTGGCGATGAAGCTCCATCAAGGACCAGTGTTTATCGATGGTATGGTGAATTCAACCGTGGTCGTAGTTCACTCCAAGACGAATTTCGTGAAGGTCGTCCAAAATCAGTTGTTGTTCCTAAAACCATTGATTCTGTGCGCGAACTGATATTGCAAGATCGTCATGTGACCTATCGTGAGATTGAGACAACCTTAGGGATTAGTGGGACCAGCATACATTCAATATTGCATAAACATTTGACTGTCAAAAAATTTGTTCGCGTTGGATCCCACACAATTTGTCAATCGCTCAAGAAACGGCTCGTGTCGATTGGCCGAAGGAAATGTTAAAAATACGATCGCGGTGCTTCGAAACACGTCTATGACATCGTGACAGGTGACGAATCGTGGATTTACGCGTATGAGTCCGAAAGTAAACAGCAGTCGACTGTATGGGTGTTTCAAAATGAGCCAAATTCAACAAAAGTTGTTCGCGCACGAAGCACTTCCAAGCAAATGGTCGCTTGTTTTTTCGGAAAAACTGGACATGTCGCAACCGTACCACTAGAACAACGCAGAACAGTCAATTCTGAGTGGTACACAACCATTTGTTTGCCAGTTGTCTTCCAAGAAATCAGGAAAACCAACCGCCGAAGACGGATCACTCTTCACCACGACAATGCGAGCTCTCACACATCGGCTCAAACAACTGCATTTTTGAGCACCCAAAATATCGATTTGATGAGTCATCCGCCGTATAGTCCTGACTTGGCACCGAATGACTTCTTTTTATTCCCGTACGTAAAAAACAAACTGAGAGGTCAACGTTTTTCGGCACCTGAGGAAGCGGTTGCTGCATTCAGAATGCATGTTTTGGAGATACCTCAATCAGAATGGCAAAAGTCCTTCGACAATTGGTTCAAACGCATGCAAAAGTGTATAGATCTTCATGGGGAATATTTTGAAAAACAATAAAGTGATTTTCGATGATTAATATTTGTTTTTGTTCTCTAAACCCAAAATATAACAGGCAACCCTCGTATTCGATAAAATACATATGCAGTGGGTGGCAAAACAGGTGGCAGATTTCTATAAGAATATAATTTAGAAACTGGTTGTACCATGTGAAAAGCGCCTTACTATTGGTGGAAATTATTTTGAAAAGTAGATTAAAGTACGGGCTTTTTTATAGAAATAAAATTCTTGAAAAAGTTGCACTTGCATTTTGTTTAGATTAAGAAATATGGTTCGTAAAATTATGTAAAGTGCTTTATTATCTGCTCCAAAACTTAAGTAACTGATGCCTCCTAGTTTTTCGTTCTATATCCCAATTCACAATTCAAACATTCTGTATATCACGAACTTGAGTTACAAAATGTCAATCCCTCTAAGACGGTTACATTTCATATCTTTACTGACACCTAAATATGTATGTAGTTTCTACTTCAAAATCTATTGCACATATTTCTATGTTAATGAAGACGGTGACGGAAAGTAGCCGTTTTGTTACACAACACCGTGGCAGTAGCCGTACAGATCTCGAGACATATTCTGTGAGCATCTTTACCAAATCTCCTTCCTCATAATTCATTGATCATCCGGTGGTACGTCGCGTTACAACCGGAATATTGATGAATCGATATTGAAATATTCGGACACGTGTTCACGCGTGGTTTTCAAAATTTATTCCTTTTTACTGCTGTAGATAGTAAGCTTAAAGAAATGGAGAAGAAGTTAATACAATTATTTATAACTCTCAAAAACACTAAAAATGAAGGTTTGAATCGTTCAATTACGAAATACGATTCACCAAACTTCCCCATGTTCTTGAAAATATTTCTGTAAATGCCGTGTGTCCCAGATCCAGTGGGATTGTATGGCTAACTTGCTTATTATTGAAGAAGGATTTTCGGTTGAATGGGACATGTTGTACAGCTTTATATGTTGATTTAAAATCTGTTTGAAGAAGTTCAAAATGTCAGACCTATCAGAAGTTATTACAAGAAAGACAGAAAACTGTAATTTTCTTGTACATCAAATATTGTTTTTCTACTTACCTACTTGACTATACATTTAAAAAGTAATGTCGCGATGGTTTTTGTGGTTTCTAACTTAATACTTAGTATTGAATTAAAATGTTACTAAGTATTATAAAAATTACATACAAAGGTTTTCTAAAATAAATTTCACTTGATTTTGTGTGGATTTATGTAAGCCTACTTGATTAAAATGTGAAATAAGTCAATTTTGCTGGTATTTTTATTCAATCATACGTCATCTTATATCGTTGAAATGAAAATAAACAATTCTATCCAGTAACCTAAGAATCCAATATGGCGGCCATTTACCTTAAGGAAGTTGACACGAGTACTTCAAAAGCAGTCAGCTTGAATTTTTGTTCTATATGAATTTTGAATTGGTTCTATCGAAAGCAATGACTTCCGTATCTCTAAAACTTACGAATATATTTGATGTACAAGAAGATGTTATGTCGGACCATCTCGATCTGGCGAACGGAAAATATGCGAACTAACGCTTCCTTTCCTTACCGCGCGCTTCCCTATCCCTAATATTATACTAGTAGAGTCCGAGTAAATTTGTTTATGTTTTGAATTTCCATTAGTGTTATTTTATTTCTTTTATCAGTCGTGTTCCTTTCTTATCATTATTTCATACCTTATTGTAATTATTTTATCAGTTTTTTTCAAAACTAAAGAAGTATTCAGAAGTTTTTAAGGTACATAGTCAACATAACCTCTATTATATATATTATTAATTAAGTGGAGAAAATAGGACAATAATTTGCAGCTTCTATTTTCAAAATGCCAAAAAGGAAGTCCAAGGATGATATGACAATTCTTGTGCAAAATATTATTAAATTTTGCGAAGAAGAAAAAAATGCGGGTAAATATTCGTTTACCGTAGATCAAGTGAGAGCAAGAGTAGCAGCTATGACTAGTATATCAGCTAGAACAATTGATCGGATCAAGGCCAAAGTATGTGAATCTGATATGAATCAATCACAACCATCAACAACCACTGATATTTTAATCAAACCTGGAGAAATAAATCTAAACGAAAACAAACAACATTTATTTATCTATAGATGATATGGATAGTCTTTAATACTAGACTTCAAATTTGGTTTCTAATTGTCTCTGTATATATGATCTCTGTAATTTACAGGTGTATTCTACGTCAAAAAATACATTCTATGTATGTGGTAGAGAAAACTGTACCTACTTTAAAACTCTTACATCGGCATATGACAAAAGAAACTAGTTTTAAGGGCTGTAAAGAAACTTTACGGAAAATATTATTGGATATGGGTTATAAATTTATGAAGTGTCAGTCAAACAGGAAACGTTTAATGGAACGTTATGATATTGTTGCTTGGAGAGCTCGATATTTGAGGTTTATGAAATCAAATGAAGAGGCAGAATATAGTAGACCTGTTGTATATATTGATGAAACATATGTGCACAAAAATTATACTGTAACTCGTTGTTGGCAAAGCTCTACTGGGGAAGGTGTGCTAAGGAAGGACAGTGCTGGCCAAAGATGGGTATTGTGTCATGCTGGAGGTAGTATGGGATTTATTCCAAATGCTTTGCTTTTGTTTAAATCAAAGGCAAAAGCGGGGACTATCATGATGACATGAATTATGACAATTTTTCAATATGGTTTCAAACTGTACTTATACCACAGTTACCACCAAATTCCATCATCGTTATGGACAACGCTCCATATCATTCCGTGCAAATAAATAAAGCACCAACAGCTGCAATCAAAAAGGCTGAAATTATGTATTGGCTACAAAGTATGAATATTGCTTACCATCCTGCGATGTTAAAGCCAGAATTGTCAGAACTCGTAAAGAAATGTAAACCTGCACCTCGGTATGCCATCGATGAGTATGCGATAGCTTGTGGTCACACTGTTGTAAGATTACCCCCATACCATTGTGACTTAAATCCGATAGAAATGATATGGAGCATGGTAAAAAGAAATATTGCAGCACACAATGTTGATAGCCTTAGTAACATGGAAGCCTTAATTAGAGCAGCATTCGACAGTATTACTCCAGAAATATGGCAAGCCGAATGCAACCATGTTAAAAATATTCAACAGCGATATATGGAAAGAGATGAGATTCTAGATGAAGAAGAGGAAACAATTATTATTCAAGTAAATCAATCTGATACGGAATCAGAATGGAGTGAATTATCAGATGATTAAAAACTTCTTTCTGTATAGCATTAAGTAATTGCAGCATTTTAGGAAACAAAACATATGTATTTATTTTTTGTATGAATATATATTTCCATTGTAGTAAGTTTGTAAATAAACAGTTGAACGTGAATAAAATCAGCATTTTGGAGCATATTTACTTAAAATTATACTATTTTAAACAGATAACAAATAAGATATTGGCAAGTATTGAATGCTTTCAAATTGTTACATTATAATTTTCATTACATTAAAACTGCAAATGAAATGAAACATAAACATTGGTACATAGCAGTGTATACATATTTTCAATAGTATTCATAGTAGTATTTAATTTGAGCAATAACCGAAAAAACGGGTTATACTGAGAAATTATAACATTTATAGAGATATTCACATTCATAGTGCGCGCGTTAAAATTGTTTTCACGAGTGTACTTTGTAACGGGACGGTGCTGCGCGGTTCGCCACATTTACTTGGTTCGACTATAGTTTTCAGTATTTTTTCTAATGACTTCTGAGGGATCTGACACTTTTAACTTTTTCTAACAGATTTTAAATCTGCAGATAAAGGTGCAAAGGAAGAGAGTATTAAGAATATAAATTAAGAAAATGAAATTATTTCAGGACCAACAAGGGAAGAAATTGAGGAAGTAATGAACAAAATGAAAAACAATAAGAGCCCTGGGAACAACGGCATAACAAAAGAACATATTAAATACGGTAGCGAGTTGCTACAAGAAGAAGTTTATAATTTACTGTGCCAAGTTTGGGAAATGGAAGAAATGCCGAAGAGGTGGAGGAATGCGACATGCCCATTTATAAGAAAGGTGATAAGACATCTTGTGAAAATTATAGAGGAGTCGCGCTTCTAGATGTCACATACAAAATGTTCTCATCAATTATAAAAATGAGACTGGAAGAATACACAGAGAAGTTGTTGGCTGAATACCAGAGAGGGTTTAGGAGAGGAAGACGAACAACCGACCATGTCTTTATGTTAAAGCAAATAGCTATGGGATGTTACGAATATGAGATTCCGACTCAGCTGCTGTTTGTGGATTTTAACCTTCCTATACTCACGTCAAAATGAAAGACGTATACTATACTATATAAATCGGTCTCACAGACCGTATGCGTGAGTATAGGAAGGTTAAAAGAGCGTACGACAGTATAAGTAGAACTAAGCTAATTGATGTTCTAATAGAGCTAAAAATACCGAATAAACTTATAAGGTTAGTAAAAATGACGCTAGAGGATACAACTAGCGACGTAAGAAATATGAATCGAAAGAGCAATAGATTTATAACACAACAAGGATTACGACAAGGCGACCCGCTATCAACAACCCTGTTCAATTTGGCACTGGAGAATGTATTAAGAAAAGTCGTATAAAAAGTGGAGGCACTATACTATTACTTTAACGGAAGCCACCAGTGTTTAGCTTATACAGATGACATGTCGTAATAGCGGGAAATAGACGAGTACTCGAAGAAATTAAAAAATAATTGATGAAAGAAGCAGAAACACTAGGCCTAGAGATCAACACCAATAAAACCAAATTCTTGGAGATCAAAAGTAAATGTGGAAGTAAAATCGTTTCAAGATATACAGACAGGACGGCACGTATATGGAATTCCAGGAGCTGGAAAGTTTTATGTACCTCGGAGCACTGATTAATAGTAGATGCCAACAGGAAGTAGAAGTAGACTTAAGAATCGCGAAGAGCAATAGATGCACGGGTGGCCTAAGAAGAATAATGTCACCCAAGGACGTATAAAAGAAGGAAGGTAAGAGTTTACAAATCTATATTAAGACCCACACTAACCAATGCATGCGAAACCTGGATCATGAATAACAAAACACAACAGAAGCAGGAAATTTGGGAGAGAAAGGTGCTGAGACACTTTTTTGAGAAAAGCAGACAGAGTTGGAGTTGAAACGAAGAACGAATACAAAAGTGCGTGACATGTTTGGTGAAGCAACGATCGCTAATTTTGTTAGAGCAAAAGTATGGGATGGCTTGGACACTTGGAGAGGATGGAGCAGGGAGGAGATATAAAAGAAGTGGCATGGAAGGCACCGGCGGATAAAGGCAAGCGAGGAAAACCGAGAAAACGTTGGACAAAAGCTGTGGAACAAGATCTGAAACAGAAAAGAGTCCGAAACTGGAGGAAACAGGCTAGAGAGAGGAAGAGCTGGAAAGAGATTACAAGGCTATGGACCTAAATGGTCTGCATACAGCCTGCATACATACATAAAACTGCAAAACATGTCCCATTTAACCAAGAATCCATCTCTAATGGTACGAAAATTACCAATGCAATCCCATTCGATCTGGGACACAAGGTATTTACAGCGCAAGTTAACAATTAACGTCTCTTGATGAGGTGAAGATAATACAACGATGATGTAATGAGTGCATGCGATGTTATTAATGTTTGGGTCTGTTCTCCTTCTTCCTAGATAAGAACATTTCACAACTACATGGTAACGATGAAATATTACAATTATAATAAACGGAAAAAGTCGTCTCGATTCCTAAGCGGGCGGAATCCACGGGAAAATCAATATCCAATTAAGAAAAACATTATTCGCGTAAATATCAACGTAATGCTTTCAATTAAGCTATAATCTCGCTAATTAATTATTTACTAGACTCGCGGGAATCGGCCGTATAAGGCGCGGAGCGGATAATATCGTCATGATTATTAAATACGAGCCTTCTTTGCTGCTAATGGTGTGTTTTCACCTGCATGCATGTATGTAGATACATACATATGTATCTCTGTGTACGGGACATTCTCTTTTTCTTGTATCTTGTAGCTATAAGTTCGAATACTAATAAAAATTGTGTTTATAGGTGTTTGCCGATAACGATGACTTTAATGAAGGTAAACATACAAAATGTGCGTTACTAGTCCTGATAAAAAGATGTGTGATGTATGATTTTCTGTTTCGTCTAGTTTGTTAATGATACTGTATATCACGTCAGGAAAATTCGTCGCCGCAGAATTATTCGATCTTAGTGATTCCAATATGCTCGACATAGTTTGGGAATAGGTAAGTAGTCTCTTCGTATTCGGGATTACCCATGTTCGCGTTCCCCAAACATCCACAATTTCCTTGTGCTACTTTATACGGTTCAAGTTCCTATCTCCACTAATAAAAATGTTTAATCTGACGATCCTTCAGCACAAAATTCTTTGCCTACCTACAGGTCGCCTTCACGTCGCAGAAAATAATGTACGAGATACGTTTCGCACAGATAAAAGAACATATTTCACGTACGCCAGTCGCCACGTCCACTTCATTCCATTCGATCCCGCGGCTGCTATCCTCGAAGCGCCGATCTGGAGGACCAAATGCCGTCTCCGGTACTGCGTCTGCATCGGTTTGGTCCGCGTGCTCCGTGTGCTGTGTGCGTGTATTATGTTTTAATTACACGCTACGATCACGCGGCATTATTCATGTCCACGTCCCGTCCGCTGGTCCACAATAAGTTCGCATTACACGCCTCCGAGTAATTGCACTGGTTCGCCTTCTCGGAACTATAGGCACTTGCTTGTATTGTGCGTGCGAGTATGTGTTCGTGTGCGCATTATGGGCACATCTCTATGGGAAGGCAAAAAATGTCTATACAATCGTGACCATAGCAAATGTGCCTAAAATGTGGGAAAACAAAAAATATCTGGGAGACATTTCGCTGAAGAATATTGATATACGAGGGCATTTCAGATATATAGATGAATAGTACCCGTTTACATATAATTCAAAGAAAAATGAAGGAAAGTAAATAATGATTATATGGTATTTAGCTAAGAATAATACATTTACTCATTTTTCGCCGTTGTTGAGATATTTGTTGTATCTTGAAAACAGTTTCTTTATGCCTTCCGCGTAAACCGTCAAAGTAGGCAGCCAATGCTGTACATCTGCTTTTAAATTATCATCACTTTGGAAACGTTCTCTTGACAAGAAATCCTTGAGTTTACTGCACAAATGATAATCACTTGAAGCTAAATCGGGGCTATACGCAAAGTGGTCAGAAATTGCCCACTTGAACTTCCGAAGAAGGTCAGTGGTCTTTCCACGCGTGTGGGGACGAGCATTTTCATGTAGAACAATGCCACTTACTTAGCCTTTTGTTTTGGATAGCCCCACGCAGCTTCGGAAGTGTTTGTCAGTATGTGTCGCCATTGATGGTCGTCCCTTGGGGTATGAAATTCACCAACAACAGACCTTTCCGGTCTCATAATACTGAGGCCATAACCTTTTCGTGCAAACCGACTGCTTAAACTTTTGCGAGTCAAAACCGTCAACGTTGTACCCATGCGATTGGTATTGTGCTCGTTTGTATGCATTTTGGGCACCCACCTTGCGCAAATCTTTCTGTAATTCAGATGATCCGTCACGATTTCATGGTGCAATGATTATGAAACTTCAGGAAATTGCTTCCAGTTTTACGGTTCGATCTGTGCAGATGAAATCATAGACCCACTTCTTAAGTTCGTCGGTAGTAAGGGACCCTGACCGTTCTTCATCGCGCACATGTTCTGATCCCTCTTTGAAATTTCGAACCCAGCGACTTAGAGATAACTCATCAATTTTTCCCCGTACCGCAGAAATCCTGCGATATATTTCGCTTGCACGGATGTTTTCTGCATTCAAAAATATCGCACTTCGCATTTTGCGGGATTTTCTACTTTATGCACCATTGTAAACAGTCATAAAACTCACACCACGCGCCGAAAGAACTTCAACTCTTTATCTTCCCGCAAAGCTACGGTGTTACTGTTTATATCTGCACCATTTTGCTTTTAATTGGACCAATAGCGCCATCTGTATGACTAAACATGTACTATCGTCGGGAATGCCCTCGTATTTAAGCAACTGCTCACAGTAAGATTGGCAAATTTACCATAATTATGAAACAATACTAGACAAAGAGTTAGGGAAAACGCAGACGATAAGAGGCATAGAAGAAAAGTGGAAAAAGCTTAAATAAGGCATGATAGAAGCAGCAAGAGGAAGTTGCGGACTAACAAAACTAACAAACAGGAAAAGAAAAAGAACGGCATGGTGGACAGAAGATATAAAAGAAGCAGTAAAGGAGAAAAAAGCAGCATGGAAAGTTCACATAAATGCAAAGGATGTAAGAAATTACGAGGAATACAAGAAGAAGAGGAAAAGGGTGAAGGAATTAATAAGGGTAAGCAAAGAAAATCCTGGAGAGAATTTGGAGAGAAAATTACTAGAAACTACCAAGAAAATCAAAAACTCTTCTATGGAGCGATAAAAAATATGAGGAAGGCAAAACAATATACATTGAAGAACGTGAAGGATGAAAACGGTAAGGTAGTGACTGAAGAAGACAGGATAATGGAAATATGGAAAAGATACTTCCAGACACTACTACAAACAGAAGAAGAGAAAAATACACAACTAGAGCGAATATATCAAGAAAAGAATTTTATAGAAGGGCAGGTACAACAGGACATAACAAGGGAAGAATTAGAAAAGGTCATACAGCTGATGAAGAACGGAAAGGCACCGGGACACGACGAAATTACTGTGGAAATGATAAAGGGACTTAGTGACTAGGATTAAAACAACTACTGGAACTACTAAACGAGGTCAGAATGGAGAAAGTTACACCCGAGAATTGGAGAATAGGAATTATATGTCCAATTTACAAAAAGGGAGATAGTCAACAGTGTTCAAATTACAGAGGCATAACCCTGGGTAGCACAGTAGCGAAATTATATGCAACGATATTAGAAAGTAGACTTAGGAAAGAAATAGAACATACATTAGAAGAAACACAATGCGGATTTAGGAAGGGACGAGGGACTCAAGATCAAATATTCATTTTAAGACAAGTAATAGAAAAAGCAATAAAAACAGGCAGAGAAATACATATATGCTTCATCGATATAATAAAAGCATTCGATCGTATAAGGAGAAATGATGTATGGAGAACGTTAGAGACAAGAGGTGTGAATGAGGAATTAATGGAGTGTATAAAGAGCACATACTACAGAACAAGAAACTACGTTAGAGTAAGAAATGAAAAAATGGGAGACGTTTATATGTAGAAATGGACTAAAGCAAGGCTGCGTGCTGAGCCCCTTATTATTTAATATAATGTTCGACGAAGCGATTAAGAAGTGTAAACACCAACTGAAGCCATATAATGTAGGATACTGGAAAATGGAGAAAATACAAATAACTGAGTTAAGCTATGCCGACGATATGATGATATTAGGAAACACGGAGAGACGTCTGCAAGAAAATGTCAATATAATAAATGAACAATTAAAAGAGATAAACATGGAAGTTAATATAGATAAAACAAAAACAATGGCAATACGCAGAGAAAGTCTAACACATAACATAAAAATAGAAGGACAGAGAATAGAACAAACTAACGCGTTTAAATACCTGGGAGGGATTATTAACAGCGAGGGGTCCTTAGAAGATGAAATAAATGATAGAATATCAAAAACTGCAAAGCTTTACAACATGATAAAAACACCATTCTTAAACAACAAAGAAATACCAGAGATGGTAAAGGCAGAAATGATCCGCAAGGTAGTGAAACCAGTACTGACACACTCATGCGAGTCATGGACTACAAACGAGAGACAAAGAAGTAGGATGAACAGCGTAGAAATGAGGTTCCTAAGACGAATAAAAAATAAAACTAAGTTGGATAGGATAAAGAACGCAGAATACAGAGAGGAGCTCAAGATAGAGCCAATCCAAATAACAATACAGCAAGGGCAATTAAGATGGCTTGGCCATGTTATAAGAATGGGCAAAGAAAGGTTGGCAAGACAAATATACGAATCAAAAGAAATGGGAAAAAGGAGAAGAGGAAGACCGAGGAAGACATGGGAGCAAGAAGTACGAAGGGCATACGAGGCAAGGGGAGAGAGATGGGAGGATATGGTGGCAAGATGCAGGGAGAGAGAAGAGTGGAGACAAATATGAAATAGGGAGCCAGGAAACTCAACTCCACACAACCCGACACTTCACGGTCAAACGGGTTTCAGGATTAAATAAGTAAGTATGAAACAATGCAAAAAACTTTCTTTGATTTTTGTTCGCGGTATCCTTGTTTCATAATTCGAATCAAGGAGACATGGAATCTGGTACTAAAAATAACCATACAATAAAAAATGAAAACTTGAGGAACATCTAGAATATACTGGATGCAATTGCTGTAATAGCCAAAAGTACGAAATCAGATCTCTAGTATACTGCGTACAAGGAACACGACAAAGCCTATACGATGCAATAACAATCAGAAAAAAACAATCTGATATGACAAAAGCGAGCGAAAAGGAAGTTCAAACTACGAGAAGTTGGATAAATGCAGAAATTTCAAATGCACCAAAATATTGTACTAAACTTTCTACTATCACGGCACACGATGTGAATACCTGTCTCTGTAAAATAGGATCTGCTACAATCAATAGCTTAGCTGATAGCATTGATGCCTTGGAAGTCATGAATTCTCCTAATACTAGCTTTTGCTTCTTGGGGCCAGTATCAAAAGGGGATGTTGATAGAAAATAGTTGCGCTAAAGCTTCCTCGCAAAAAGAAATATTACGACCTTAACCGTTCCGCCAATACAATGGAACTGGGAGACCATTTTGTGTCCTATTGTTGAATTATTTCCGATACTTTTCAAAATAAAAGATAATTTCCTAAAGATCAAAGATGAAATCAATTTATTAATTTTCCTGTAAAAGTTTCTTCTTTAATAGTGTTTACTAAAATAAAAATCGAAGTTAACTACGTGCTTGTTCTATAAAAGGGGTACCAGGTGTGTCCGAATAGTATTCACTCTAAAATGAAAACATTATTTGTTGGGATCAACTTTGTCGAATATGTGGTACATATTTAATTATGCATAAGTTATAAACATATAATAAATAGTTCAAATAATAAATTTATTTAGTTATATATATATTATTATTTTGTTCCTTTACAATAATCAATATATTTTGTAAGAATAATGACATGTTCGTCACATATAGGCAACATAAGTTCAACACATGATTTCCTAATCTTTCACTTACTTTTAGATTATCTCTTGTAGCAAATATGATCTGAACCGACCACGTTTGAGATGTAAATGGTGTAGATATGTGTTGCAAAACATATTGTCACTTCATGGTTTATAGATCTATCTCCGATAAGCAGATGCATAACTCTTCGGTATTCTTCAGAACGGTATCCACAGAGATATTGCAAAAGGCGCTCGAGAAGGTAGTATTAAAAGTATTCCAAAAAGGTGGACGAAACGGTATTCCTAAATGCTATTCTTAAAACGGTATTCGAAAGGGAACACAAATTGATACTCCCAACACTAGTCCTCAAGGTGTTTAAAAACAAATATTCGTAAAGATGTTCGAAAAAGCCCTTAGATGTAATTTGGGCCAAAGAGGATGATTTAGTTGTACCTTTCCTTCCATGTATGCAATCCCCACAGGGGTTATTTACTGGAAATCCGTAAACTATCGCAACTAAACGGAGTTCTTTTATCCGATTTAACAATCGATAAGAACTTCCACAATCTTCAATAAAACTCCAAAGTTTAACAAATGAAGAGATTTCCCAGAAAAATCGGAATAGTTAACAGGACAAACTGTTCCAGGAGAACAAATATTTATCACATCTAACTAAGGGAATGGCTTTATTAGTCGCGTGGCAACTATACGGTACTGATGAGTACTAATAAAGACGAAACTATAGGGTAAGTGTACCTAAAGTCGACATGAACCAGTAGTCGTCAGTTTTTGCAATTAATCGTAAATAAATAAAACTAACGGTATTTAAATGTTTATATGAATTTAATTTTGGATTAAGAAAAGACTAATCTTTCTCTCAGTAAAGTATCAATCAACTGAGACAAGTATTTCAGTCCGATCTTAACCTCCTTCGGCAACAGGTTCTTAACACGTGCGGTTGTGCACTTTTTTCAAGAATTTTTTTAGTGATATTCCACTTTAAAAGGTAAGAAAATCATGCTATTTTATATTATATTGCTATTATAATTGTTTACAAAGGTAGATATAAGTTTAAATATTATGGTAAATTTGTAAAATTGTTAAGAAATTAAAAATATTCTTTAAATTCGTGGCTGCCGGCATTAAGAACAAAAAGTGTAATGATATCCAGCAATCGGCAGGGGGTGTCGACTACTGGTAAATGAGAATTTTTCAGTGAATGTACTCAAAACACATCAAAATGTTTATTATTAATCTTACTTCTCTCTCGTTTTACAAAAAATGAGTAAAAATTGCATATATCCAGTAGTCGACATAGTGTATATTGGGCACGTTATGAACTGCCGAGTACTGGGCAATAAGTGCTCTATAGTCGGCAGCCGATTTTCTTTCTTATTTTATTTGACTTTTATTCCGTAAAGTTAAAAATTGAGACTCTATTTGGGTTCTGTAGAGATGGTAATTATTTCTTGCCATTCCAGACACACATAGAACATGGCAAGCAAAACCAAGAGGCCAATACACCAATATACAGAAGAGAGCCTGAAAAATGCCCTAGCTGACATAAGGGTGCAATGGTGTCATGACTTGGTGAAATGTGGATTTCCTCTTAAGACCGATGATTTGCTTAACACAATCCAAGGAATAATTAAAGAAGAGATTAGGGACACTCCTTTTATAAATGGTCGGCCTGGAAGAAAATGTTTCACTTCTTTTATGAAACATCATCGGAGCTTAGCTCTTAGAGAAGCAGAAGGGATAGAGCAGTGGTAACCGAAGAAAGCATAAGAAAATGGTTCGCTGACTTAAAAACCTTTCTTAGTCAGGAAAATGCGTTGGATATTTTGGAGGATCCTTCAAGGATATTTAATGGCGACGAAACAAGTTTTAGCATGTGTCCTAAAACAGGGAAAGTTCTAGCACCAAAGGGATATCAAAATGTATATTCCATCCAACGCGGTAACGACAAAGAGACAATTACTGCGCTTCTAGTTTTTTCTGCAAATGGTGAAACTGTAAATCCATTGGTTGTCTTTCCCTACAAGCGGCCACCAAAAGATGTGGTGAATAGCCTGCCGGAGAACTGGATTCTCGGTAGATCAGATAGTGGTTGGATGGTAACCGAAACTTTTATGAATACGTCACAAGTGGAGTCCATAGTTGGCTTGACGTAAACAACGTTAAACGCCCCATCTTGCTATTTGTAGATGGGCACAAATCACACATGACAATGGAGCTAAGCCGATTTTGCGATAAAAATGGCATTATTTTATATGCGCTCCCCCAAATACAACCCATATTACGCAACCAGCTGACGTTAGTGTTTTTAAACCTCTAAAGTCCGAGTGGAAAAAAACAGTTAGGGAATGGCAGCTCAAACCGGAAAACATGAATGTGAATATTTCCAAATCAACGTTTTGCCCACTTCTTCAAATGGTTTTAAGCAATATTGATATGACGAATACAATAAGAAATGGTTTCAGAAAGTGTGGCTTTTATCCATATAACCCCGACAACGTTCATTACACGAAGTGTGTGAGAAACCAGTTGGAAAGTTTAAGCGCTGACCGAATTGAAATAAATAAAGACCCGAAGGAAAGTGACTTAGACATAACCATTAGAGTGATAAAGAGTATAGCTCCAAATCTGCTTGAGCGTGGAATAAATTCCGATCATATTATTGATGAAATTGATGTTTTAAAAAGAAAAGAAAGCGCCCAAGATATTGAAATATTGGAAAATGTGACAATTCAGTCAGGCACATATATTGTAAATGAAGGAGTTTTGGAAATGGAGGCAAACGCAACAGAAACTTTAAGCCCAGTAGCAGATATCGGTGTCGCTACAAACAATGACACGTTCCAACCGACTGAATGTTCTTCTCCAATTCCAGACACTTTGTCCAAAAACAATTCTGTCAAATCTACGGACTGCACTTCCCCAGATTCAGCTATTATTAACTCTTTTATTAACAATAATTTGTTAATACCCATTAGTAGTTCCCCAACCGCAAGCCCAACACCTTTAATCAGAAATGAAGGAATGTTAGTCTCACCAACTTTCGAGAAGCATTTGTATTTTCCAAGTACACCTAGCACTTCGCGGTCTGTAAAAACCAGGATGCCTAGCGCTATATCTGCTCTAGCGTGGAGAAATCACTTTCAGTCGAAAGAAAATGCAAAAAAGTTTAAGTCTGATGATATACAAAAACGAAAATTAGAACGCGAAAATAGAAGGAAAGAAAAAGAAAACAAGCATGCAAATCGTAAAAAAGCAAAATAAAAGCAATTAAGCGGTACCTGCGATGAAGAATTAGACACTGATGCCGACGATGATGATTTAAAAAATGTTGGGTGTGATTCTTGCCCTAAGTGGTTTCACCTCAAATGTACTGGTTTGAAGAACGTGCAATACGACGAATTAATTGAAATAGACTTCGTATGCAAAGCATACAGCAATTAAATATGTATCTTGCTTAGTTCCTAAAAAATGAATTGATCTCAACTTAGTTATTAGATATAGCTTTTATTTTATTATTTGTGTTATGCGAGTAAATTGCATAAAAACTAATTTGAATTCTAAAATTTTCAGTTTCGTTAATTAAATAGAATGTAAATGACTTTTATTTAAATAAATAACGTTTTAAATTGGTTTATAAATCAAAGTTTTTCTTGAACAAAAATACCATGGCGACTATAGGATCATCATATGTCGAGTACTGGAAAATTAGTGTCGACTACTGGAAAATGGCACAAATTTTGAAAAAAATCAAATTTTTTTAGTTCAATAAATAGATTTTTATAACCTTTTTTTTAATCTGTAACAAAACCCCACATTGAAGTGTAAAAATACTAACAACCCCAATATATGTTTCAGATTATTTAGAATACCAGTTTCAAATCAGAAAAAATGTCGACTACTGATACACTTACCCTAATCTACGATTGCAGACCAGAGTTAATAATGCATAATTTATCTCCGTGATAATGATTGGGATATGCAATTAGTGTCTGATTTGCAGCTTATAGCACAGCTTCCATTGAGTGCTGCTTAACAAATGTACCTTGTTAGTAGGTCGTTTTAGGGAGAGTTTTTTCTTCGAATTGTATATTTGCATGTATATTTTGCTTGACTTCGTTGATGGTAGGGTCCTTAACTATGCAATTTTCAAACTTCAAACAGGGAAATTTCAACATTTATAGTTTCATACATATTGATATTACAGCTGAATAAAGAAAATCAGGAGCTAAAAGAAACGGAGATAACGGAACAGAAGACACTCGCTGTAGCGCATAAGTCTATAATACGAGGGCGTTCTGGTTTCGGAGAGGGCGGAATGTTTTAATTTATTGCCTTAACAAAATCCACGATCGTAACTCTGTATCGCGCGACGCATTTTTTCGAGATCGACTTGCCAAGATACCGGGTGTTTTACGATCAATAAAATACATTCAAGTTTACGTTTATGATTCATTCGTCCCGCATTATGTCCCGTATTTAGATCAACAATAATAGCTGAGGCGGTTACGCAGAGAAAATGCCGAGGGGGAGGTCATGGACTGTCAGTTTCTCGAATTTCGATAAGCGACAGTTATGGTATCTTACGACACCAAGCGCCGTATAAATCTATCAGATAGTATTGTAATAATTGCAGCGATTTTATGAAGACCAGAATAGGTATGGGTAAGTGTAAAGTTGTATAGGTATACGTAAGAGATTGAAATATAATGCTTAGGTAAAGTATGGATTACGATTAATTAAAATTAGACGGGCCTCTTCTACCAAAAGCAGCGGCGTAGCCAGAAAAAATGGGGGAGGGGATTGTAATTCTTTCAAATTTTGCATTAAATGAAGAATGGATGAAAAAATAGCGCAACTAACTTGTATGCTTTTATTATATTATAGAACGCTGTAGATTATCTTTTATGTTATTTTCACTTTTACACCACACAAAAACCTTCACAAATGCATAAACTGCTAATAAAACGATATTCAATCTTCAGGACTTTGATCCCATAATTGATTTTTTTCAATAAAAGAAAAGTGGCATTGATAGGTATTGTTAGGTACTAAAATGTCCATATTTCGGGGGCGAGGCACTCCGTTCCCGTGGCTACCTCCCTGGTCAAAAGGCATTTAACTCACCGATTTTTATTTTGATTGCCTATTTTGATTTGAAGTACAACTTTGTATCTGATACAGAAGCGACGCAAGAGAAGATTTTTGGTGGAAAGGGGGGTCAGGTGATATATCTTTTGAAAATCGTTTTCATTCACTATTCAATAGCAAAAAGAAATAAAATATAATGGCTTACTTTTAATTTTAAGCTGAATTTTAAACTGAAACGAATTTTAAGAAGTATTTGAACTAGCTGCCTGAAATGTGGGAAATAGAATTGGGCAATATAACACACCTCGCTCATATGCATACATACATGACTAACCACGAATTTGACTGATGTGCAACTGTACATTTCAATCTTTAGATTTTAAAACTTCGCAATCAGATGCGATTTCTGTACACAAAAATATAATTTGGTCTTCCCGAATACGGGCATGCACGTGGAGAGCAGTAAACATGTAATCCCTCCTAATAAATTATGCTAATGACAAGGATACACACGAAAAGTTACGGTTGTGGGTAGTCGGAACATTAGCGGTACAATTTTGCAAATACTCATTACCAAAAAGCATAATAATTGCATCCGGGCAAAGCGATGGGTGTTTAACAAGACGAAATGGATGCTTTTGGTAAGATGAGAGATGATTGCGTGTACGTATGTATTTCATATAAAATGTGTCATATTTCCCACATCTTTGTCCTACAACAAATATTTCGTAAACGTTCGCCCGCAAGATTAATTACTTCTTTGTTTTAATATATGTTGCGACGCTTGTATGAAATATTTACATACATTGTATAAGATGATGTCTTAATGAAAAGGTCGCAGGTATATTTTGGAAGATTGCACCATAAAATTGCTTTCTGACAAGCTTTAGAAACTTAACACCTATTGCAACAGGACTTTTATTTTTAATATTTCCGTGTGTATGGATACGTTAATTGTTTTTTTAGTTATGTTTGCGTATTCGAATTGTCAAACCTATATTGTTGTCTGATGTCTAACACTTCAATTGCTGCTCAAAAACTAATTCTATCGATCGATTATACAGGCAGTTTTTCTTTGATATCGGTTGAAAAATTTAAGGTCAATACAATTTACTTTTTATTTTTTGTTCAAACTGGTTAGCGTTGAAGTCGTTCGGTTGAAGCTGATGACGATCATATCCAAGCAATGACTCCTTCGGACCGTCCCAGTAAAAACATTACTACATGTGAATACTTGAGTAGTAAATAGGAGGAATGTTTCCAAAGTTATAAGAATTTGGCTATAATTTTTTCATTTGTTCAATTTTCATCAAAGTATAGTTTTCCAATATAATCTCTATTTAATTCAATACGCCATATGTACCTATCCCAACGTGAATTTAATTTCTGTAAACCGTCCTCAAAGAACTTATTCGGAATTTCTGCAATGCATCTATATATAATAAGTTTTGTCTCATTTAAGGTTTCAAATCCTATACGCCGTAGTGGTATTTTCAAATTTGGCAAGAGATGAATATCACTAGAACCAAGATCTGGCTAATAGAGTGGATGTGGAAGTATTTCCCAGCGCAATTTGTTCTTCCTACGGTATAGGGTCTTGCGTTATCCTGTTGCAATAACGGACGCTTAAGCAACTTTCCACTTTCTGCAATGGAGAAGATAAAAGATTATTATAATATTATGCAGTGATTGTAATACCTTTCGGTAGATAGTCCACGAAAATAATCCCTTCGAATATAGTAAGCATTGTTCTTTCAACCGAAAGAACTGCACGTGCCTTCTTCTGGTTTGGGCCATTCATTCGATTGATTCTTGGTCTAGATAGTAAGGAAAAGTATTCATGTTTCATCAGTCCTTTTTACCCATTGCTAGGATTGATCGCCGTAAGGTGCTTAAAGCTCTTGAGGATGGCAGCATGTGTTGGACCTAATGTATAAAAAAGGAAGGCTTTTTCTCATATATATTCAAGGTACTCATTAACTGAATGTAAAGTATATGAAACTAGGGGCTGTTTGACCTGTTTTGTCAACTTGACGGTTTAATGCTTTTATTTCATTTGGAAAACGGATACAGAGGTTCGGACCCCAATAGTCGATTTCTTGTTGAGTTGTTTGAGGATGATGGCGAGGAATCTCCAGCGTGTTGTCGTATCTAGTCATATAGGTACCTAAGATGTTTTAAGTTTGTTTTAAAACATTAACACACTTCAAAATATATACACTTATGATGGTAAGTATGTGTTTTTGCTTAAGAAAGTTTGTGCGGCTGTTCCTATACCGCAGGCCACACAACACGCTAACACCCTTAAACCTGTTGGATTACTGCTCCAGTCCCAACACCCCAACACCCAGCCGGCTGAAACTTTGTTCACCCTCGAACGTGTACTTATTACTACACTAACACTATTTTCGCGTATAGTTATTAGACTATCATCTTTCAATAGGTTCTCTGCGACAACAACCTCTGTTTCATTTACAGAGATGCTCAGCATTACACTGCGCGGATCGTTTTTCAGTGACGTTCTGATCGACCCAGCGATGTGCTTTTAGATACATATTCAACATATTGAATGATTTCCAATGATTTTACACCCTCTTCAAATAAAAAGAAAATGATAACTCTTTCTGATTTGATCGCGTCTTCCATGAAAATCAGCAAATACGTCTGTATCAGTCAAGGACGTGAAGTATAATAAAAATATTGCACGAGATATGTTGGAAAACTGTGGTGGAATAATTATATTCTCACGATCTTAAATGCGAATCGAACGACGCATACCGATAACACACGTCAAAAATGAATTGATACCTAAACACATCGTCGTAAATTACGTACTTGAAAGGGACTGACCTGGAACTAAGAATCACATATATGCCAGATGTATCGTAGCGTTCAATAGACACAGTCTTCGGATGTCAATCCGTTAAGTAACTTTGCATGCGTCTTTTCTATAAAATAAACGGCCGTGTTCTTTCTTGAAGAAATGATATAAAATAAAAGAACTTTCTTTTATAATAATTATTAGTCTTTATTTATTGCCCTATCTCAACAAGATACCCGCGCAAACGTGTCAAAATCCAAACTCCTAGAACATTTGATACATCCTTCCTACATATTAATGTAGTTAGTAATTGTATTCTATATCTGCGTAAGTTTTGGTGTCCTCTGTACGTATCCATATGCCTCGCCTTATCGATAATATTACTACTATTGTTTTTTCTTCACAAACTACAAACACGTAAAGCACAAATTTTGCTTAAAATCTTGTGAACGGGCGCGCAGAACTGCTATAAACATGTACACGTTAGTATGCGACGCTAACTCGTAATAATTTTGATTCATAATTGAAAATGGAAAATTTACTGTACGAGTTGGTTATAGACGACGTGTAAACGTGACAATATCTATATATATATATATATATGTATGTGTATATATCTACGCGCATATCCTATTGGAGAAGATTTATTGCGTTCGTATTTTAAGATGCAAGCTCTGGCTATAAGGCCGGGAATAATTGGACTCCGAGGGTGTTCTATCTATAATATCATTCATCAGAGCGATGTCATTCGCCGAAGAATATTATAATATCTGTGTCTAATCGGCGTGAAATATTACGATCATTTGTCGGAGTATGAATGCGCTACACATAAATTAATACTTCAATTAGCAATGCAATTATAAGCGGGCGTGGACTGGTTGTGTGCATGTAGACGTGTACGTGCAATTTCAAGAAGAAAATATGATATCAGGTTGCTAGAAGAAATAAATATTTTTCCATCTGCAGGTAATTATTCTCAGCTAGCCAACTTCCCGATCGAGGAGCCTTTAACCAAGCTACGTAAAATCAATTTCGATAGAAATACATGAACTACATATCATTTTGAGAGAAAAATATATTGCTTTTCAGATATTTTTGCGATTGGTTGCGAATTTTTCATCAATTCCTTATTTCTTCTTTTGTCGGAAAGCAAATAAACATTGGCACAAACGTAATACTTTCTTCGCCCAAGCTGAACATCATTTTTATTTAAAAATGATTAAAATAAAAATCCAATATTTAGAGCGACATGTGGGCTTTAGGTTTCACTCCCAAGCTTCAGTTTCATGCGCTAATGTATAAAAAGTTTACAAAAACCAAGAAGATAAGCTAGGATATATCAATTACCAATTATACCATTTAACATGGACTTCGACCGTAACCTCAAGAATAAATAGAATACATCAGATTCTGGCAGAAAAATAAACTTTTAGACTTATAGGATATATAGACCCCATTCCTGTTTGACGTCCTCTACAATAAAAGGCGTGGGGAGGATGGTAATAAAACTAACATAAGGAACGATAACATAATAATAGGAATATCGACACAGATGAAACAATAGAAACATGGGTTAGCGAGGAAGCTAATCGGAGATAAAAAAGTCTAAAGGAACGAGAAGGAAATAAGAGCTAAGTTAAACTTTTTGGATTTCTGAGTGGCAGGATCAGTACAAAAGGTGGATTCGAAACAAAAGTTAACCAAAGAGTATTCGCAAATATTGAAAATATATCGGGTGACATAGAATAAACTGCAATGCATAGCACCACGCGATAGAGGGCCAAAAAATAATAAGAAAATTCCTATACACTAATGTCCGATCGCTTTTTGTTTTCATGTTGTATATGTAATAGTAACGTACTGTTAATTACAAAAACAAAAGAGAACGAATTTAGATTTTTCCAAGAAACAAATAAAGGTTGAAAATCCCGATAATAAATATTCATGAAAAATTACATTGAAAACAAATTTCCACCAGTATGAAGTAATGAAGGAAAGTGATCGTAAGAAAGAGACGAAATCAAGAAGAACATGCATACAATAAAATAGGGAAAGAGCAATACCACAAAATATTCCCTGTAGTAAGGTAAGTAGTTAGAGGAATACCACAATAAACTGGAGAGGGGAGACCCCAGAAGAATTTACGGCAATAGGAAAGCTCTTAGGGGAATATTTAGAAGTTACGCAAACGTAGTTAAGGTAGTAGATGTTAGTTTTATGGTCACAAATTCATTTACAATTTTCCCAATTCTTTTACTATTATTCTCCAGCTGTCTCCGTCCATTGTTCTTTCTCTCAAATTATTAATTTTCTTTAAATCCTCTTGGTCACTGTTTAACCATCTTTCTGGTGGTCTCCCCTTTTCCTTTTCTCGTTTGATTTCCTACACAGCACTATTTTAGTCATTTATGGTTCTCCAGTTTTTGCATATGGCCCAACCATCTAATTCGATGGGTTTTTGCTACTGTTGTTATTTTTGGCTCCTTGTATAGTATTTCTTTGTTTGTCCTTTTCCTTCAACCTTCTTTTGATTTAACCCCTGCATATATTCTTTTCAACATCTTTCTTTCCCTTGGTTCCAATCAACATCGACATGCAACTCGACTTTATTACCGAGCTCAACATCTCATATTTTTGATGTCCCTTTGTTATTCTTGTTACTCTCTCATTTCTTGTGCTCCATAACCATTTATTCCTAAATATGGAGAATCTTGCACTTCGTCAAAGGTGTATGTTTGTTCATCTGCTTGCACCTGTAGACCTGTACCGTGTTATCACCCATTGTCATATACTTTGTCTTTTCCCTGTTTTATTCTTAGTTCATGCAGATTTGCTTTCTTTATCAGCCTTAATGCTCCCTAATGTCATAAACGATTTATGCTTGTTCAGGTTGCTTGTCAAGCCGTTGAACTTAAAATGACTTTATTGTTTCTTAGGATAATAACTACGAAAATAAGTGATCAATCAATCGTTTCTATTACATGTACCAATTGCTGAAAGGAAGGAAATTATGTTTTATTAATTGCAGACCATAACCGCAGGCTGCTGTTTCGTTTCTATTGGGACCTACTAGTGCGGTGTTATTAGGCTACTGCGTTCATCATCCTGGTGTATAAAATTCTTTGTAACTACCATATGGCTCCATCTACGAAGAAAAGGTGAAATGCTATAATTGGGCACATCAAACGTTCGTGGAACGTGCTAGAGAATAATTAAATGTCACCAAATTCATTGAATCTTAGCAAATATGTAATTGGACAACTGTATCCGGTAAAACAAGTTATCAACCACAGTCGGTAGCACTTGCTCGCTATTCTATATCAAAAATCTTCGTACATCTCCTAATGTACGATAGAAATTAGTGTTATTCTGGTTGTCCTTCGTATTAAAATTATTATAGCTAAATCACTTGCTAGAAAAAATCGCCTTCTCTTTCTCTTCTTTTTTTTTTTGAACCGCAAAGTAAACACTCACGTCGATACACTCGAAGACAGGAAATCTTCTTTCACGAAATAATGCAACAATATAATTAAGCAATTACTCCAGGACCGTAATTATTAAAAATGTATACTATACTGTAATAACGACGGTGGCGGCGGTGTTCGAGCAAAAAATGGAACATCAATACTGCACCAACGATAATGGCCGCATGATAGCTCAATTAAAACTATACGAACGTAGAAATTATGATTGCACATTAGGCGCTTCTTGGTGTCCTTTGCGTGCAAACAACTGGAACGTGAGAGATTCGAACGAAATACGGAATGCTATCGCTCTAATATGTTTGTATACGTACTAGATATCACGTCAGCGTAATCTGATCTCGTCTTTAAACAAAATTAACAATCTCAAGTAGTAAATTGAGATGGTTTTACCTATAATAAGGCAAACTCTTAATACGTAAGTTGGAAATCGTAATAGAAAGTAGGAAGGTAGCCATTTTTTTCTGAGGGAACGTATGATAATCACAATTTTGACAATAATATTGACAATAATAGTGAACGGTAGACAAGCCCATTTGTGATATCTTATTGTTAACATATTCAAAATCAACACATTATCCACGTATAATTAATTGCTGAACAAGCTTGGTTCCTAAAGACAATTCATCTTGTCACTTGCTTACATACACACATACACATATCCACGATGCATAATTGATTAATAGCTCATTATAACATCTTGTAATAAGATTGTTCGATTCACTACGTAATAATAACTAAAGCAACGTGTCAAAGTGAAACGTCTATCGGCATAAATCACGATTCTGATGGACCCGACAAATTAAAAGAGCAAAAAGCTCTTGCCAATAAAAACTCACCAATAAGCAAGCACATAAGCTTCTAGCGGTCGCCAAGGTTAATAGAGAAGGTATTCTTTGCTTCGCAACTATTGCGCGTAGCAGATATATGCATGCCTTCATTACTGCGTTACAGCTTCTAATCATTTTCTTTTATGAGGTTCTTCTCGCTTAAATAGCGCATGAGAACGAAGATATGTGTTCACGGGACCAGACTTTATTGTGATAGTTTTGTTGCGGACTACTGTTGAGCGTTTTACATATTTGTTGTTCTCTCCTCTCTTTGGACAACATGCAGAATTAAGTATGGTGGAATTCGGTTTAATGATAATCTTATAAGTGCGCGTATAGAAGCACTTCGATACATCAAATGAATATATTTCTATATATGTGTATTTAAATACCATACGGATCGAAAATTAATGTTTCATAAGATCAAACAAAATTTCTTTGCATTACTAGATCAAAAGCTTATTACTTTTAGTGTCCATTTCTTGGAAACTTCAGATACCTGCGTTAGTCCTTAAACAATACAACCTTTACTACCTATGAAATACAACATAGAATTTGCTACACTTTTTCTTTTACGAGTTGATGTCGACCTGGAAACTAAACTTAGTTGAGGGAAAAAGTCAATTCTGGCTACTAACCATACATTTTCGAGCACATGTGAATTTGCGCAAAATTTTTAGACAACGTAGTCAACTATGACGAAGTATATTGTAGTATAGTAATACTCGAATGGTTAATTACCATTAGAAAATTTATCATTTATTACAAGTCAATATATCAAAATTCACAGTAAATGTTGGGTTCTATTTATACTCTTTCGATACCACGCATACCACCTTTTAAGCATGTTATTACCCTACGGGTGTTAGCTTCTTATTTTAACTCCAGCCAGAGACGTTTAATGGGAAAAAATGTAACTAGAAATAAAATTATTAATTATTATAAAAAGCATCGACTAAACGATAGAAAAGCATTGTAAACATTCACATACACATACATTCAACACTTTCACATCAAATGAATTCCTAATAATCACTAGATATAAATAACCAAGGATACGTGGACATACAACAATACAGGTTTCTATAACAACGTTGCGTCTTGGATGAACTGAAGTGATGATGAATAAAATTAAACTTTTTATTGCGTGGACAACGGAGAAATAATGTAGTGTAGTCGTGGTTTCCGGGAAAAAAAAATAAAAAGTTTGTTTGGTTGACGACGACGAACATTGACAATATAGATAAGTCAAGAAAAAAAATTAAAAAATATATTTTGAACCAAAAGGGTTTTTAAAGGAAGTACCAGTGAATAAAAGAACCTCACCACACCGAAAAAGAAAGAATTTTAAAAAGGGAAGAATCCATAGAAGATAGAGCCACACCGAGAAAAAGAAGTTAAGAGAGGCTAGAATCCATAGAAAATAGAGCTGCAGCGAAGAAGGAAGTCAAGTGAGGAGACATAGGAAGAACCATCATCGAATAAAAGAAATTACACTCACACACACACAAAACTAGGTAATTATCTTTATTTTATGTTAAATATTTCTCAAAATTTATAAATATAATTTGTTATAATTTATGCTTTTTACATCATTAATTAAGAGCTAGGCCGGTGCAACTACTTAGTATTTGTGTTAACGTATTGATTACTCATGAATTTAGCGATCGATCGCAACTGAACCGACTACGAGACAATTGCAATAGTTCGGTTCATTTCTGGGCCAAAAATTGATTACCTACAAAACTTTAATAAGAAACAGATAGGTTGCGATTATTTCAAGAACATCACTACATCAAGAAATGCACATACTGTTTATTTAGTCGGATAAAGAAGGTCCCATTCATTATAAACTTCCTTTCCACTAGGTGAAACAATAACAGATAACTACCAACGTCAATATCTTTAACGTTTAAAGGCTGATATTCAAGAATAACGTTCTGTATTAGCTCACAGGAACGGTGTTGCTTCCCAACAAAATAACGATCGCATACAAGTTGACAAACCGAGCAATAATTCAGAGAACTGAACAGAGAATTTCCAGGGCATTCCTTCCCCATGTTCAACGAACGTTGTACTGCTCCACTTTCATTTATTTTCATAACTACAAACAGTTTCAAATGGCAATTCGTTTGCCGATGGTATTACTACGTCACTTGAGCGAAGGAGATTGGTAGCAGAAAATGGCAGCAAATAAGTGAATAGAGGGTTTTTGAACTGAGCTACCCGTTTCTGTGCGAAACATTCTGACAGAATTTCCTATCGGCCCAACGTATACTGGTTTGTTGATCTTTGAGAAGGCAACCTACTAACTAAAGCAAGACCAGTATATAATTGCAGAGGAAAAAAGGAACCGAAAAAACAAAAGGAAATTTGTTGACAATTTCGAACTTGCAGAAAGAGAAACGCGCAGCGCTAGGAGAAAACAAAAGTTAGTATTGGTTTCGGGTAAGCTGCTAGAAAAATAGAAGCAGAAAGACGACGAATCCGTAAATGGCAGTTTCGATCAAGGTTAAATAAAAATATATGTGCTCCATCAAATGTTGTGTTCTTCTATTGGAGCAAGCGAAATATTAATCTTTGCTGTGTGCAATATTACACAATTTATATCAAGCATATGGATGCTTATTTACATACATTCCAAGAGCTTGTTATACTTGTCTGGTCTACTCATCAAACTATGATATCCGAGTTGTTCACCATCGCCAACCTGAAGTATTAATCATCTGTGTAGCTTTCATGTAACAAGAATATCTTTGGCTTAAATGTCTTGTTTTCATAGGTGCCAACTGACTTACTACGTATGAACTTAAGACAGAAATTACGTGGATTGAATTCTTCAACTTTAAAGTCGACGTGTGTAGCTTTTCTCTCACATTTTAAGCCAGTGTTAATGTTTGAAATTCTTTTGTAAAGATATTCATTCTTGTTGATTTCTACTGCAAAAGAAAACAAAAATCTTCCTTAGTGACTAAATCTAATCCTGCTTATGACTTCGTTAAGGAAAGATTATCCAGTCACGTAATGCGTGTAATGCATACAAACGTTTTACCAATTTTTGCTAATTAGTAATATATATCCGCATCAATTTGGCGCACCAAGATAGGTAGACAATCTCCAAATAATATACCTACTGTTTCCTTCCTTCCTTTTCTGAGTGAATATTCCTGCGTTACTATCCTTTGAGGTTGACTTCACATTAACTAAACAAATATAATTATATGGTAAGTTGCTGGCCTCGTTATGCAAAAAAGTGGAAATATGCGCATAAATATGCAGATGTTTTGGCCTAAATATGCACTTTCTTATGAAAAATATGCAAATAAGAAAATAGGAGTAATGCTAGAAAATATAATACTATACAAAAAAAAATATTCTATTATGTTTACTATAAGTTTATTAATAACATTTTACAACATAATTAACTATGAAAACAATTTACAATTACATATTTCTCAAAGTTTTCAATAGAAAAATTATGGCGCTTGTCTGATAACATGTATTTATATATTGAAAATGTTCGTTCTACGTCCACGCTTGTTATAGGAGCATATTTCAAATTAGAAATATCCTCTATTGTCAACTCAATATTTTCAACTGACTCACCACACAAGATTTTAGCAATATCCTTTAGCTTTTTAAAACCCTTATTTTTTCTATTACACTTAAAAAATTTCATACACGGATTTTCCCACCCTTCCTTTAACATCAAAACATAACTTTTCAAATTTGTTTATTATTTCAACGCTCTCAATTAGGGACATAAATGGTTTTTCCAATTGCAATATAGAAGTGGAAATAAAACGGTAGTTGGCTTTAATAAACGCCAACTGTTGAGGTATTTCTTTACTCGAATACACCATTTGGGCGTCTAGCACAGATTGTGTATCGCTATCAAGATCCATAATAATTGTCTTTATTTCTTCTTTCTTTCTATGATTTGCATGAAAAGTAGCAGCTTCCAACCACGTTCCCCATCGTGTGATTACTGGTTGAAGAGGAAGCGGAATACCGGATAGATGTTGTTTGTAAAACTGAACTCTTAATGGAGCCTTTAAAAGCATTTCTTAATACTACTAATTAAAGTATTTACCAAGGGCAAATGGTTTCTTACTTCTTCTGCAACACGATTTAGTCCGTGCGCCAAGCAAGTTTGTGTGAATTAAATTTGGGTAAAAGATTTTCAAGTTGCAAGCTGCCTTCACCATGTGTGGTGCGGCATCCGTTAAAGGCAATAGAATTTTTCTGTTGGAATCGATTCCGGTAAGTAAAGGTTACCAGTTCTTCCTGTATAAACTTTGTTCTTGTCAAATTATTTGCCTTTTCCAACTATTTGGATGAAATTAAATAAGATCTTGCTGGAATCGATACGTTAAGGATACCTATCATTAAATGAACTATGTATCGGGCCATACTATCAGTAGTTTCATCTGCGCATATGTAAAGGTAATTGTTTGACACAGCCTTCTTAATGCTACTCAATGTTTCTGCATAGATACGGTGAATATAATCTTTTCTTAAGGTGCTCTCGTCGGGAATATTATATTTGCTGGTGTACTTTTGCAAAAATAACTTGACATTTAAATTGTTTATTTTATGTAGTGGAATATCTGCCGACACAAACATTAGGCACAAATCTTCATTAAATTGTTCTTGTTCCGATTTTTTGGAGGTTGATGGCAAATATTGCGGTAATGTTTGCTGACCCTTCTTCGTCAATTTCATCTGTGATAGTTTTGCAGCATGAGATGGAGTGTTAATATGCTGGTCGACTTGAAACTTTCTCTCACTTGTAACCTGCATAAAAATATCACATTATCAGTTGTTTTCTTATAAAATAAGTGTTAGCAAAGGATAAAGGAGTAATAAAAACTAATGTGTAAAGAGTTTGCGAAGCAATCGGAATAAACGACATTTAATAAAATAACCAGCACAACGCTTCGACAAATAATTTTATTTAAAAATCATCAGCAGAATACGAAATATCAGATATTCCGTATTGTGCTGATGATATGCGAAAAATACGCATGAAATATACATCTCATTTTACTCATTTTAAAATAAAATTTTAAAATAAAATTATTTGTCGAAGCGTTATATTGGTGATTTTGTTAAACATCGTTTAAAAACTATAGATTAATAAGAGGAAGTAAACTTAAATTTTACTTGCAATCTTACTGCATGCTACGCAAAATACTTTTTCTCCATCAATACGCAATTCTGAATAAAGTGCAATCCATTCAGGCACAGTCGCTATTTTCGGCGTTTTTGCTATTATAATTAATAACAACCCACAGATTTACACTTCGAAAAACCAACGTAAAATGACGTTTAAAATAAATAAGATTGCTTTCGAATATGGGAATAAATTTCTCCGAATAACAAAGAAACGCCTGTGCTCCTAATTTTCTGGTAAAATGTATTTTTGTATTTATTAGAAGTTTCAGGGAATTAGCTTCTCCTTGAATTCTGTCCTGGTCTAGATGTATGGGAACAGCATTAATAAATTTTTGCTAGCGCTTATCGGAAAAGTATCGAGAAGAGGCTTCATAGAATGCTATTTTTAATTTAAAGAGAGCTGTTTAACTCTTTGTTTGTTACAACCATAACATATTTTTAGTAGTGCCTATCCTATAATAAATTACATCCAATAAATAACTAAAATGCGGATACTTCAAATATGCTGAATTACTACAAAATATGCAAATAATATACAAAATGCATATATTATGCAAATATGAAAATTTATGCAAACTGCATATTATCCGCCCTTTAGACTATCTCATTAAATAATTACTGAAGTATGTAATGTACAATATAATGCACTTTTTGATGAAAACAGTCTCGGGTAGCTTTTGTTATCAAATGTTCTTAGGAATGTATTACATGTAGTACATTAAAATAAATCACCGGATTATCCTTATATTACAAGAGTGCGATTTTGTTTAAAAAATATCTACTTCAATTCAAATAAATAAGTTTATGCGTAATAGGTTCTTCTTTAAGATGGTGTATCTTATGCTGGGCACATACATAAATAATGATCCACAAAAAGCCGGAACCTAATGACATTTTATGACTCACACACAACAGCATAAAAATTTTATTTTCGATCATAAATAAAGCTATGATAACAGAGGTTGTAATAGTTGCAGAATGACAAGCTATTACACAAATAGAAATTCATAAAATTTGACCTTTCGCCTCTGGGGCATCATTACTTATGTAGAAACGGTCACATCATATATTACCTCTACGAAGGTTTGTCCTCAGCTTTTAATAATAACGTACGATAATATACGATTCCATTACGTACGAGCAAATAGGTTTGTATATTAGATAGGTCGCTATTTATAGTAATCGCCTCACATGACTAAAACCAGAATAAAAGATAACGTGTTGGAATTACTTCTCTAGTACTCTTTCTTTCTCACACGTTTACGATGATAGGAATGTAAAATTGAAATAAATTAAGGTTAAGAGATAATTTTTATTAATTTCGTGCCATTTATATTTCAAACTTTGAAAGTGTAATAACTATGTGTTTACCGTACCGGTGTATTCTGTCATTCATCTCAGGCCGAGGATGATCTTTCTTTATTAAATTTAATCAGAGGTTATGCGCAGTGAAAAATTGTTCAGAGATTTTGAAAGTAATTAAAGTCGAATTTTCGAGGAGTAAAGTTGTTGCAATCCACTATCTCTTCAGAATATCCAAATTTCAACCGAAATACTAAACGAAATAGTTAACTATCGTACATTTTATTTCAAAGTCAAGTACAAAGTATAACGAAACTTAGTAGTAGCTGTTGTTAATTATACCTATCTGGAGTTGTTGTTGGTCTATCGTCGACCTTTTAATTTTTAGGTAACATAAAGGAATTCAGAGTAACGACAAAATTGTTCTCTTCTGCTCTTTTAAACTGTACTTCCTCAAGTGAGGATGACCCGAAGTTACAGAAATACTTATGTATTTGCTATGGTTACCTTTACCTCAAGGTGAACACTGAATTATATTGGGAAAGGTGGAGTCCGAATTTTAAACATTGGTAGTATACGGGAAGTTCTGGCGATGATTACCACATTAATATTCTTCTGTTTACCAAATTTCCACAAAAACAGCTTCGGAACATAGCAGAAATACATTTCTTTAAGGTAGTACCCATCAGGTTATAAGAAAACGTTTTCAGCGAATAAAGACTAAAGAAAAGAGCAGCTGCGTGAAGCTTCCCTGAATAATTTCCGTTCAACAAAGCGCTCTATTAATTCCTTGATTAAATTTAATTATGCGCGAATCGACACTGAAATCGATCATAACGCAAATCCCATTCCAGGAGCAAATAATGTCATTATTACTTGGAGTCGGCCACGCCGAAAGCAATTAAGATGGCGATGAACCGCTCCCGATGATTGCGCTAAAATATCTGTAACAAAACGACTAGTTATGAATCGCATCGCCGCACACATCGACGACGCCTCGAGATTCTTTAAGCTGTACTATGTATATTGGACAGGTTGTTATAGAAAAGCATACGGCTTAACAAATTATGCACGTAAGAACGAACTAAATCGATTAAAATTCCAGAATCGGTGATTTACTTTTGACAAAGGCGATCGTTGTGTGCAAAAACGTAGACGTCATCATTATTCTCTGTTAATCGGATGCGTTTAGGGCTAGTGGACCAATAAGAAAAATTGAACGAACGTGGTTTCGCAGAAAGATTTAGAGCAGTTGATGTATTCAAAACTTATTGAAGAGTATTAAATTGTCTTTGAAACTGCCTAATCGTAAACCAGATTAGAAGAAAACGTATAGGTACCTTGTTGATGAAATAAAGTGGGGCTGTTCTTATTCTTATACAATTAATTCAATTACTAAACTAAACGAGAAGGAAACGGATAAATGGTGAAAAAGCATGTGAGAAAGTGGTCACACTATGTGCTATGCAATATGACAAAGTGTCATTGCATAAAACCAAAATATTCAAACCTAAAATACTTTATTGAAAAATACTTCGATTGGGATTGAAAGAAATTACAATACTATATTATTATTATATTTTTATCCTTTCATTCTTTTATACCGATAAGTGTTGAGGGGACTGCCTCTCCAAATACTGATTCGTGCAACTGCTATTTGACTTCGCAGAGTGTTAAGCCACCACCTAGTACACTATCCTGTAGCCACTTTTCTGACCAATATAAATGCTTAAAAATAAAGGTTTCATTCGAAACTAATTCTGGTAACATCTGCATATGGCACAGCTGGTAGCGTATGCTTCCAAACTTCAGCACTTTACTACGCGACGGCCCCGCCGAATTAATACTTTCTTAGCGATAGAAGATACTGTCACCTTGTTACATTTAAAATAAAAGGCTAGGTTTTTCCCTTTCATGGGCGTTGACTTGAGACCAGCGTTCATGTGTTCCTAGTCTTAGAGCGAATAGGCGCAAAGGCCAATCGCAGAACACACGACATTACTGCGGCCCTTCTAAAATGTTTTCTTTTGGGAGCTACGACTGTAAGTGAACTGAACTTTGTGTAAGTCTCACCAAAAGTCGACAGATATAGACTTTTATCCTAACAAGACATTAGCAGAGTACAGAAAATTCAATAAAGAACGAAACCCACGTTACTCTTGTAACATTGCTTGCCTGCTTTTAGAGTTGGTATTCCTCACTTAATTTTTTGACAACTGTATTTCTATTTTCATTATTTTCGCATTCATCTCATTTCAGTACAACTTCGAACCAATGGGCCAGTATTAGTTTTCCTATATTGTAAGTCATTGCATTTTAGGTTGTGCGATCTTTAACAATGGTGTTATCATAGAAGCAAGATGCGTTTATTTTAATAGTGCACTATCGAAGTGGAAATCGGGAACATAAAGGGAATTGGATTTATTCAGTTCGAACCTGTTTCGATCAATTTGTACAACGCTTTCCTGCTTTTAGTCTCAACCATCATACCTACAAACATCGAAAACATGTTATTATTAATAGATTTAAAGAAAGGAATTGAATTTGCAAACAGAAATCTAATGGTAGACTTTCTAAGTTAACCGAGGATATAGTCTCTGATATTGAAGAATAAAACACATCTGCATCCTATAAAACCTGGTGGTTGGTTGGTTATCTCAAAACAAAAAGTAATGGGACCAACTCTTTTCCATAACACTATAACTTGCTGAGCGTTATCATCATACTTTAAATCGGTTCATAGAACAACTAGATGATAATGAATTGTAGCACGGTTTCTTTCAACCGAACAATGGTCCACCACACACTACCACAGCAAAGAGATAGGCTACAGAACAAGTTTCTGATAACAGAATTTGAGAAATTAAAAAATGAAATACACAAGCATAGACTCGATAACTCAGAAGAACTGCCAGCAATTCAGCGTGAAGTTAAATACATTGGTGTAGAAGAATTGCAATGTTTTTGAGAATTTGAAACGGCAAGTAAATGTTTGCTTGCAAAACAATAGAGACCGTTTTCAGCACGTATTGTAAATTTAAATCAATAAAGCTGTAAAAATAAATTATGCGAGGTGTATTTCAGAAAAACTTACTGAGAATATTTTGTGCAAGCATAGAAGATTAATGCTTAACATTGCCAGTCTGTAATATTGGTTACATACTCAAAAGAGGTTGGTTTCGTTTCTAAATAAAGACCCAGTAGATCGGATATGGTCAATATCGTTATCTGCATATGTCTGTCACTTTCTACTAGAAGTCATATTTAATTTGATTAATTCAGTGATATCTTATTTGTTTAATATTTCAATGGTTTACATCCAACGTAGCTGGCAGATATAACTTCAAAACACCACCACCAATATAGATTTGGTTGAATTCAATTTATTAAATAGTTGTAATAGATATACAAGGTTGGTATGATTAGTTATCCCTAATAACGTAACTGTTTTTTAAGGTAAAACCCGCAAATCTCAATAGAAGGTTAGTTAGCAGCACTCGTACACTTTTCGACGTATAAGTTTCTCTTTTTCTTGCTTTTTATTTGGTATGTGAACATTTATTTATCTAATGTAATTATCCGCAGTACCCATAGGTGCGATTTAATCCACAGTAGTAATACTGATCATGATGATCAACCTCTCTTAGAACTCTGGAATGAATTTTCGCGAACTGTGGTAATTAACATTTTATAAATTTTAACCTTCCAGTGGTCACGCCGGGTCTGATAGACCCGACCCAGTCTATTTGTTAGCCCTAAAAGAATTACCAAAGTTTTTATATCTGTCCGCCAGAGCACCTTCCTAGAATCGTTTGAATTTGTATTTAGCATATTCAGTTATGTTTTAGCAGTTAGTGTTTAAACGTTGCTGATGAATTTTGACAGTCAGACCCGGCGCGACCATTCGCGTGTGTAAATTATTATCGAAGTGTTTATTTTATTTGTGGTAGATTTATTACCTTCGCTAAGTTTTGATAGTTTTCAAATTATTTTCCATATTTGATTGTGTATGAAAACATTTTCAATTTCCTTTACCTTCATTTTACTTGGTAAATTCTTATATATTTTAATAATTCTCACAGCAGTATTTAGAATAAAAAAAAATAGTTGAAATATGAGCTATGAGAAAGAACAAGATTAGCTTAAAGGACTTCTTGAAGAGGTAGACACTGGTGAAGAAAGTATCGACGATGAAGAAGACGATCATGAAATTGATAATTTGGAAGAAAGAATTGACGGTTCGGAAACAGAGCAAGAAGGTGACAGTGAAACAGAAGAATGTGCTGGCGTCTACTTTACTGGCAAGGATGGAGTTATTAAGTGGAACAAGTTTCAATCTTCTCAGAGAGTGCGAACACGTAAAGCTAATTTATTGGTTCGTTTACCTGGTGTACTAGGTACTGCAAAAGAGGCAAAAAGCACTATAGACTGTTGGAAACTTTTCTTTACAGACGCAATGCTAAATATTATAGTGAACAGCACAGATAAATATATTGAAACTATGTCTGATAGTTATAGTCGTAAACGTGATCGCAAACGAACAGATTTGGCGGAAATTAAGGCACTGGTGGGTTTACTGTATATGGCAGGTATTCTAAAAGGAAGTCGATTGAGTACTGAAGAATTATGGAATCGACACGGGACTGGTGTCGAACTTTTTTGGATGACAATGTCTTTACAACGGTTTCGATTTCTCCTGCGCGTCATACGCACAGATGACAAACAAACCAGAGATCTACGAAGACAAACTGACAAACTGGCACCCATACGAGATATTTTTGATTTATTTGTGCACAATTGTCAAAAACATTATAACATATATGCGTATGCAACCATTGACGAGAAATTGGAAGCATTTAGAGGGCGTTGCTCGTTTCGTCAATATATACCATCAAAGCCCAATAAATATGGGATCAAAATTTTTGCTTTAGTAGACGCTAAAATGTTTTATACTTTGAATATGGAAGTATATGTGGGCATACAACCTGATGGTCCCTTCAGAAAAAATAATGATCCAGCTAGTATTGTGCAACGACTAGTGACACCGATTTCAAAAACTGTGGTAAATATTACAACAGACAACTGGTTCACAACGTATAACTTAGTAGAGAATTTAGCAAAAGATCACAACCTCACACTAGTCGGAACCATGCGAAGAAATAAACGGGAACTGCCACCCGAATTTGTGAATACAAAATGTCGACCAGTCTATTCCAGTATGTTCGGTTACCAGAAAAATCAAACAATTGTTTCGTACTTTCCACGAAAAGGAAAGAATGTTGTTTTAGTGTCGAGCATGCATTTCGATGATCATATCGATGCATCTACAAAGGAATAATCAAAACCAGATATAATAACATTTTATAATTCAACCAAATCAACCAAAGTAGGAGCTACCTATAATTGTGCCAGAAATACTAAGCGTTGGCCAATGGTTATCCTATATGGACTTATGAATGTAGCAGGTATCAACTCCCAAATAATATATACAGCGAATAACCCTAAAACAAACATTATAAGAAGGCATTATTTGAAATCTTCAGCACGTGAATTAATAGATGAGCATTTAAAGTGTCGCTCTGTTCTAACAAACCTGCCACCAGACGTCAAAATACGTCGCCAAGAATTTGCTGGGACTTCTCAAGAACCACCTCAACAGCCAGCAGAAGGTATAAGAAAAGATGCGAAAATTGCAAAGGAAAAGACAACAAAACACAATATTACTGCCAAAGTTGCTTTAAATTTCAATGTTTAACTCACGCGAATATTTTTTGTGACACTTGTAAGTTAAATAAATTGCTACATGATTAGTTTCACGTGTGAGGTATCTATTGCGTATATATAATATCTATTACGAATTATGTTTGTTCTTTCTAACCTTTCTTTGGTTAAATTTTTGAGTTTGTATATTTTTCTATTGTTTCATATCTTACTGGTTACTTTAATAATAAAATAGCCAAATTCTTTTGTGCGTATTATATCTTGCCAAGTAATATACACCCTCTGTCCCAAAAGTAACCGCAATAGTTCGAAATAAAGCACGCTATGTACGTTATGTCCACAAAAATCATTGTATTTATTCGAAATATTCTCCATGTGCTACAATACATCGATTTGCACGGTCAACGAGTGCTTCAAACGACTTTTTCATGTCGATCTCTGGGATGGCCTTTAGGATACCGGTCGTCGATCTTTGAATGGCGTCTACGGATGCATAACGAACTCCTTTCTGCTTCAAATGAAGACGAGGGAACAGGAAATAATCGCATGGGGACAGGTCAGGCGAATACGGTGGGTGCTGTATCGAATATATTTCATTTTTCGCCAAAAAATCGGTGACAATCGTTGCTCGATGACACGGTGCGTTATCGTGCAGTAATCTCCAGCTGCCTGGCTCGCGATATTCGGGCCGAACACGACGAATGCGACCCAGCAAACGCCTCATAACATCGAGGTAATATGCACCATTAACCATTGAGCTGTATGGAACGAACTCCTTATGGATAATTCCCTTCGAATCGTAGAATGAAATCAGCATTGACTTGATTTTCGACTTCTCCATTCGTGATTTTTTCGGATTTCCTTCTTCTGGTGACCTCCACTCTGCGCTTTGATGTTTGCTTTCTGGTTCGTATTGAAAGCACCACGTCTCGTCACCAGTCACAATCGTTTTCAAGAAGTTTTCATCTGCACGGGCTCGTGCAATAATGTCTTTGGAGTGTTCGATTCGAAGCGTTTTTTGGTCGTCGGTCAATTTGTGCGGAACAAACTTCGAATTGACTTTCTTAAAACCAAGGGTTTCAGTCAAAATGCGCTGAATAGTTGTTTTAGGGATGCCAAGCTCCATTTCCATAAATCTCACTGACGATTTCTTCGAAATTTTCACAAATTCGCGCACTGTTTCCACATTTGCCTCGGCCAAAGTTGTCGAAGGACGACCGGCTCTTTCGTCATCGTTAACATCTTCTCTGCCTTTACGAAATCGTCGATGCCACTCGAACACTTGCCTCTTCGACAAACAATCGTCGCCATAAACAATTTGCAGCATTTCATACGTCTCGGTTGCAGTTTTTCCAAGTTTAAAACAAAACTTAATATTGACTCGTTGTTCGTGACTCATTTTCTGACCGTTTACGAAAAACACTCTCACAGGATGCGTGATGTATCAGCTGACTATGCACCAAATGTCATGAAAATTTGTCAGGTTGGTAAGGAAGAGTCCCACTACAATAATCAATCAACTATCAAGAGATGACGCCACTGGTTTCTGATTTATAGACGCATTGCGGTTACTTTTGGGACAGAGGGCGTATATGTCAGCAAACACAACAACAACTGATTTCATTGTACAAGTACACAAAAAATAAAGGAAATTCCTTTCTACGGGTCTAGCAGACCCAGCGCGACTAAATTTGTCTAACAGAAGGGCGCGACCACTGGAAGGTTAATGGAAAGCGAAAGACTACTTTAGTCAAGATTTAATTTTATATAATATAGACTAAACGTTTAAAATCAACTTATTTTTGTGATCAAAACCTAATTATTTAAGCACTGAAAACCAGTTTCTTAATAATTTTCGTCTAATCTTTACTTGTCGTTTTATCAGAAAGGTGTAAATATTCGACCGGGCTATGGAGTTAAAACCGTCAGATGTTGGATTGCGCCACTTTATAATAAATTAAAATTGGAATGCAAAAATGTGAACTTTATCATATATGAAAATTTCAAATCTTTGCAGATAGAATATGTATATATTCCAGAGAAATGGATACCTGCAATTTGTACCAATAACATACGTAGTAGGGACCTTCTCTGGATTAGGTGCGAAATTTCTCCAGAAGTACTAGAAAAGAAAGAAACAAATTTAAATGCAAATAGTTTTAAATAAGTTAGGGATAACAAGTAATTGTGCATGTAAATTTTATGAAACCGTAGGTTACTTCTAGGGCTATTACCAAATCGGGCTTAGAAACTTAATCCTTGACTCCTGTCAAGATTTTGAAGTTCCTACAAGAATCCAAGGTTGGAGTAGTGCTCAAAGCGTGAGTTAACCTTAGTGCAATAACAATAGAGACCTCTTTTCGGACAGTAAGTAACACACGAGATCGCGTGTTAATACGATGACACGTTCAAAAATCCCTACTGGGGTTGCAATATATTAAGATTCGGCCAAATTCTAGTTGGATGTACGAATGATGTCTATGGTCATGGAGTGTACATACATATGTAAGTGCGAATACAGATGCTAAGTAGAGGGTGGGATATGAGTTATCCCAATCTTTCCATTACCATGAGATAACTGCAAACGGTTTGACCTTATTTACTCACCTTACGTAAATTTAGGGTAACCAGTTAGGAATTATTCAGTTCCAAACAGCTCCTTATTTTGCGTTTTGTTCCCACTCTTTTGAAGTATGTTAGCTCGTATTGAAATCTTTTATCTCTTTTTCTAATTGCACCTTTTGATTACGCAAGTTGGTATTTGTTGCATTACAGTAATAAAGGAATAGGAACACGTTCGACAGATATGATATTGTGTTGCAAGCTTCTAATATATTACTACTGAACGCGAAATGCGCCGTTTCCTACGATTGCTATAATGTGATTAAATCGATCGTTTAGACGCACTAGAATCAAATTACCGGAAGCGAACGTATCTGTAATTCCACACCAGCATACGAAATTCTACGACAAACCTTAAATATCTAAGCGTATCATATTCGCTTACCAAAGACATACAGATCAACCATTAATCTATCATCCAATATTGTTGTAATCGCATACAACCGCTGGCGAAGCTTATTAACCGACCATTTAATACAAAACATGAGGATAATTATAATGAAACAAAGCGCTAATAGATCTAAATGTCTTCATGTTTTCACGAGGCAGTGATTAACGATAAACTGTGCATTATGTACAGTTGTATAGTATAAACATGCACATATATGCAGCGAATTGCAAATGCATCAATGTATCAATTATGTAAACGTGGATGTAAAATAGCGACTGCATTCGCTATTAGGAAGTGGCGCCAGACTTTATAGGTAGCTTTATCAATATAAGATATAATAGAGTATATTGAAAATGCGCAGACATTCGCATTAAGTATAATCTATACAACAGTAAAGCTGCCATATTGGTCTCAGTTCTACAGTGGAGCCCCCGTATCCGCGTGGGTTTGATTCCGCCTTCTTCCGCGGATACCTGAGGCCGCGGATAGTAGTGAACAGATATGTATGTATATGAAATACGAAGCAAAATTAAAGCAGGAAATAACGTGCTATACAATATTTATTTATAACTAGCTGACCCAGCGAACTTCGTACCGCCTTAGAATTAATAAATGTCTTGTTATTACCTGAGTTTTATTAACTTGTTTATATGAATATAAAATTAGTGAAGTTGAATAAAAGTTCAAAAAGGAGAAAATTCACGTGGGAGCAAAGCATTCGCTTTATTGAATGTAAACTAAATGATTCGCGTATCGTTGTAGCACAACTTTCTGTTAAACTATTTGCTGAATGGATTGCACTCGTGTCGATTATCTTCATTGAAGCACCTTGTGATATACTATATTTTGCGACTTTATCTATTATCGGAGCGTTGAATTGTCGTTCGTGTGTTCTAGCGGAGCGTTTATTTCCTCTGACCACTACTTTATAGTCATCACTTGACCTGCGACGCAACGCAGTTTTGAACAACCGAATCAATGTATGATGTTCATGAAATATTTGCTGCAAATCGTGAAGAATTTCTCTTTCCATTGCGTTATTGATCGTTTGACGCCAATCAAGTTGATCCTCCATATTGGCCATGAAGTAAATTTGTAACAATTTTATGCTGTGCGTCTCCAACCGGCTGCAATGATCCAATTCTATGGTGAATTTGTTCTTGTATCTGTATAGACGAAAGGGAAGTGATAATTAGTCATTTATGATTACCAATAATAAAGGTTACTCTCTTATTAACAAACATTACCTTGAATGTCGGACTGAATTCGCGTTCTTCAATAATATTTGCTCCAAATGAAGTCATTTGGAAACATGCGTTATACCTTTAAGCGTTCGAAAGAAAATGTCGTGGTTTTTGAGCTTCGCCATGAAGCAGTGAATGCAATCACTCAGGTGGCGGAGGCAACAATGGCAATTTAACCTTTCCACTGAGACAGCACAATCCAGGCGTTTCTCCAGCGAACTTTGATGCACCGCAATGGACGCACACAACCTCTATAGGGCCAATTCTAACGAAAGGGTGCGAGCTGTAGTCAATTGTGGAATCTTATTGAAACGCTCCTCGATTCAAATTAACACTTGAAGCATTTCTTCTTGCGACTCGACGTTGTTGATCTCTGTGTTTTGCTCGACGATTTCTCATTGCCAACCGAGCCGTTTCACGTATGGCCTCTCTTTGTTCTTGTGTTTGTGAAGCACGAAGTCGGGCCGTACTAACACGGCGCCCTTCTCTCGTGCGATTTCTTCTTCATCTGCAGTGGATTGATTCGCAATATTCCTCAGTCTAATTGCATTACGGCTTTGTTGTGAAGGATTCTATCTTCTCGCTCGCGGCATTGTAAATAAGACTGTGATGGATATTGCTGACTTTACTTCTATTATGACATAACAATTATTCATGCGCGCACAATCACAAATGTCCTAACCTTAATTGTCTTTGCGCGCACCATGACAACTGTCATAACCTAACCCACCAAACGTCGTCAATTTGTTTAACCTTTCTATACTCACGTCAAAATATGAAACACGTATACTATACTATATAAGTCGGCCTCATGTATGCGTGAGAATAGGCAGGTTAATCTCGAATTTTCTTTTCTTAATTTTTGAATGTTTTAATAGTTTTCTCTTTTCCTAAACCTTCGCGTAGCAATTACGAACAAACCCGCAGAAGGAAGTACCCAATTTGGTACAGTCGTTTTCAAGTTTTAAGCATCCGAACAAATCACGATCCATTTTTATATACATATATAGATTACCATGAAATAATTATTCTTATGTTGTTACAAAAATAAAATTTAACTTAAATAATAATTATATAATAATGACTACATAACAAAACAATGGACTACAAATGAAAATAGAATTGATAATAACATATACTAAATATCTCAATTCTTATTAAGCTAGATCTACAGAGAACAAAACGTTTTGTCTTTTGGAGCTGCATATTTCACATTTCACCTTCTGAGTCTTTAGCAGTCGATTCCTTGCTTGGTTATAGTGCGAGTAATTTTTATTCTGCACTCCATTATTGGGTCATAATCTGTGATCTGTTCTTTTAATGTTTGGATCGTTCAAAAAATAGCAGAAAATTGTTCAAGCGTCCATTTGACAAGATCTTCCAATTCCTCGTTTGTGAACAGCTGATGCTGTTCCACTATGTAATTATTCAGTTCTTCTAACAGTTATATAGTTTAATTCTTCTCCACCTATTTCCTACTGCGCTATATTAATCATCGTTGTGGATCAATATTTGAGGCGTCTTCAGAACTACGAACAATCGTTCTACATGCTCTTCAAACATCCCGCCATCATTTCTGGTTTTAATTCGTCTATTGCCCCTTTAATAACTACAATTGCATCAGCAATTGTGAATGACTGCCAATACTCTATGAGCCCAATAGCAGAGGAATCTTGGACCATCGTGTAAAGCATTTCGAAAACCTGCCGATTATATGTTAGTTTAAAGCCCTTATCAAGTGACTGAAGCAATAAGGTCGTATTAGGTGGTAGGAAAACCACTTGCACGATTTTATCTTCTCAGACTAGTGATACAGGGTGTTCAGAAGCATTGTGTATTACCAAAGGCACTTCGAATGGTAATCCTTCCTTCTCCAAATATCTTCCCACTTCCAAAATAAAATATCAATGACACCATTCCGTAAATAAAGTTTCACAGTTTTTCTTTTTTAAATAGAAGATATCGTATATTAATTAGTACATTATTAAAATTAGAATAGAACGCCTAAATAGGAAATCCTATCAGGGTTCTCTATACCTATCTCTGCTGGCTTTTGACTAATGTGCTTTTTGTTATAACGGCCGAAGGTATCCTAATGATATCTAATTTCTTAACTATAAACCTTGTTTTGTGTCATATAATGTGTTCTATAAATGTAATAAATAATCATTTTTTCTCTTAAAAGACAAACAACTGTTACGTATCGAGATTTTTTTGTTGATTACCTTTTTTCGATACTTATAAAAAGGGTATAAATATTCAGGTAATACGCCAAAATATTGTTCTTGGATTAGTTCCCATTTGTTTGTGTTTCTGTTTGTTTATTGCCATTTTCAACGACGCGCAAAGATCTCCCTGAATTAGAACCGTTTCGTGATACAAGTTCTTGGACATCTGGCAAGTTTAAATTTTATAAAGGAAGAATTGCTTTTGGTTAAGAATGAACTTATGATGAGACGTGAGATTTAAAGCAACACACAAATTTTGAAGAGAAGGATATATAGGCATAAGGTATGGTATCTTAAACACTTGGACGGTGATTGAAGTATATTGTGTTACTCACTGCTGAAGTGGAAATCAAATGGATGCGGGGAAAACAAGGAAAAGCGAAAAATGTCGATAATTAATTAATTGCATATAGAAGGATCTATATAATCTGCATACAGCAGGGGACAAGACACTTTAAGTAAATAAGATATATGTGTGTGGTATTTCGAATAGTAGCTGGGTCTTTTTATTTTTAACTTTTGTCTCCCTAAAACACTAAAAATTGAAACATATATTTAAAGCATTAACAAATAGATGGGCAATATTTGCTTTTACAGTGCAAAAAATCCTGCACCTCACCTAACATAATATGAATTACAACTTTCTGAAGCTCAGGTCTAGTTCAAATGGGAAAGAACGTGAGGAAAATACTATTATTTGTATCACAAATGCGAGTTGTGAACAAAAATGTAAGTACTTGTTTCGAAAATGGTAACCGTAAACCTTCTTTACATTGGATATAAGTTTTGTTTGCATATTTTTATTATGTTCACAAACCTAGTATTTGAGATCATACTTTTAATTCACGTTACCTTAGAAGCCAATTGATATCGTAATCCTTCTTACTCATTATAACGAACTCCCCAAAGAAAATTTAGATAAAAAAATTGATGCGACATGGTAAAATAGTTGACATTTTGTAAAATGGAAGTCATTATCTTATGCATTGAAGATTATGTATAAATAAGATACCCCAAAATAGGTTTTTTTTTAACCGGTCGAATAACCCACATAAACAGCGCTAAAGTATTATGTTCCACGCCGAACGTCTCCCTTCGAGCATCTGGTAACAAATTGCCTCAAATGTCGTGAGCTACTGGGTGGTATAGATAATGGCCCGTAATTATGAAAACTAATATTGACAATTTTTTCAGATGCTCCGCTAATATCCCATCCCCGTATCCGTACGTCTGTCAGCGTTACCACGAGTGACTTATTGGATTGTTAGGAGGGTAAACTCAATATTATAATGAGCGAGCGCTTGCCAGAAAAATAATCGGCATCTCGAAAGTGGATTGAATCGGTTCAAACGAGGAAACCGCATAATTACGAGATTACTACTGTTTAAATTGTTGTAGTTGGTAATACCGGCTGTCGTTATTGTTGTTGTTCTTAGACCACACACAAATGATGGCTAGACATGCGGCCGTTATTGTCGGCAAATGTTTCGCTTATTCTTGCATCTTTCGTATTAGTGTAGGTAATGCGATATGTCTAATTTCGTCTATGCATGCGTGTTCGAGTCTATCTGATATTCTACTGTAGACAAACGAAGTCGCGGTGACCGTGTAATAATACCATAACCGCAATTGCTTAACTAATTTTCAATTTTCTCACGGGGAAGTTCTTGATCGAAGAGTTGCATTGTTGCTGTTTGTTTCTCCAATTGGAGGATAGGGAAGATTCGGATTAGTTCACATCTGATTATGCAAATATGTCCAAGAAAATTGATATAATTTTTCCTTGATTATCGTTTTGTAACCTGTTCTGGCGAACAATTGAGATTATGGGTATTATGGCACGCACATTTCCAGTCGATTGTTTCTGCTTTTCGTGTAGTTTCATTACGGATATGACGTTACTGAAGGAGAGGGATAAAATTTGCGTGATACTGATAATTAATTTGAGCGTTTATTGATTTGACTGTGGCTGGATTCGTGTATTTCCATATTTTGGGTTATATTTAGTTTTCTGCTCTTTTGCTGTGTTGGGAGAATTTCCATTCCAATTTCTGTACTGTAGTTGGAATCGGACTTGAAATTTGAGGTACGCTTGGACACACATACCAGGTCTAGTAGTATGCAACCGGAATTTCCCTATAGATGGTGCCAGCGTTCAGTTTAATCACCATAAGACCCCTGTTACATAGCCATCGTCTTCTTCTAACAGCTGACGAAGAGTGTCAACAAACATTAACACACGTTCCGTACACTAGTACATTTTTTTATAACCTCAAACATGTCAAGTTTCGAGCCTAATAACTACGATTTGCGGACAGCATTAATTTTTGTTACCATTTAAAGAAAACTGCTGCAGAGTCGCATAGAATGCTTGTCGAAGCATACGGTGAACATGCTCTCGGTAAAACACAGTGCTTCGAGTGGTTCAAAAAATTCGAAAGTGGTGATTTTGAGGTTAGTAACAAAGAACGTGGAAAACTACCAAAAGAGTTTGAAGACAAAGAGTTACAAGCCTTATTGGATGAAGACGATGCTCAAACTCAACAAGAACTCGCGGATCAATTAAATGTATCGCAGAAAGCTATCTGCAATCGTTTAAAAGCTATGGGAAAATTTCAAAAAGTGGGAAAATGGGTTCCGCATGAATTGAACAAAAGACAGCAAGAAAACCGAAGAACCACCTGTGAAATGCTGTTGAACCGGTTCAATAGAAAATCATTTCTCCATCGAATCGTGACAGGTGATGAAAAATGGAATTATTTTGAAAATCCTAAGCGTCGTAGATCATGGCTGAATCCAATCGAACCATCGACATCAACTGCAAGACCGAATCGCTTTGGAAAGAAGACGATGCTCTGTATTTGGTGGGACCAAAAGGGTGTTATTTATTATGAGCTGCTGAAACCTGGTCAAACCGTCAACACTCAACGCTACCAACAGCAAATGATAAATTTAAGCCGAGCAGTCACTGAAAAACGACCGGAATATGCAAAAGGCAGCACAAAGTGATTTTGCTGCATGATAACGCCCCATCTCATACAGCAAAACCGATCAGGGAAACAATTGAATCGTTCAATTGGGAATTACTACCGCATGCGGCTTATTCCCCAGACTTGGCTCCATCCGACTATCACTTATTCCCATCGATGGGTCACGCTCTAGCTAACCAAGCTTCAATTCGTACGAAAATGTACAAAAATGGCTTGATAATTGGTTCGCTTCGATAGAAGAAAAGTTTTTTTGGCAAGGCATCCATAAATTTCCGGAGAGGTGGGAAAAATGTGTACAATCCACTGGAAGTTATTTTGAATAAAATATTTTTTATCACTTTTGAATAACAATCGTTTTATTTTTACAAAAAAATCCGGTTTCATACTACTAGACCTGGTACTCCACATATTACCTTATGGTCATTATTTAGTACGTATTTATCGACGTTCTTTGTTTTAGTTACGCAATGTAACATTTGAAAAGCCGAAGCAGGCCACTGGAATTGGTCCAAGTCGAAACATGATCTACCAATACGTCAATCGTTCGTCTATTCTGTTCTATTCCATTATTATTATTTTAGTTGGTGTTTGAGCTATCCGTAGCTGTTTTCGTTCACCATACACCATTATAAAGGTAGCCGTTACCCTGTGATGAGGAATTTAAGGAAAATATATAGGAGAGCCTTTTCTCGGACCGGAGCTCCAGCGACCCTTTAGACAATCCGAAATGGAGCCTCGCATAAAAACATATACCACCACCTAAAGGAACGGATAAGAAAAAGAAAAGGAATGTGTTACATAAAGATTTTACAATTTACTAAGAAAACATACAAACGTTTATATATTTTAAAATTACAAGATGATAGTAACGAGTGAATAGAATAAGGAGGACAATACCCTAACTCAATCAAGTCTTGAATTAAATTACCAACGTGACGACGATTAAGTGGACAATTGCAAAATAGGTGATTAATATCACCCAATTCACCACAATCCCAATCGGAAGATTTAGAAATATTAATTCGATGTAAATGAGAGGGGAAAAGACCATGGCCAAATCTCAGTCTACAAATCGTAGTAATAAAAGATCTATTAACAAACGGGACGACGGAAAACCAAGGATGGCTGGGAATATCCGACTGAACCTTAAAATAAGATCTACCACGTAGTGGAGAAGAAGCTAACCAATCTTTCCATCTACTTCTGAGCTCCTTGATCAATTCTTGAAATAGATCTTTGTAACCAATTTTAATATTTTATTCTGGCCAGAATCTTCCTGATTTAGCTAGCAAATCTGCCCTTTCCACAGTGTCCGGGTATCCAACACAAAATAATATTGATGTTATTGGAATGAGCATCCAGTAACATTTCCCTAATTCGAAAAATAAGTGGGTTGTAATTGCCATAAGGGCGCTCTTGCAATCAGAAAAGATAACATTATTCAGAAACTTAGTAGAAAAAATATAAATAATCGAAATGTAGATACCAGTTAGTTCTGCTGTGAAAACAGAAGCATAATTGCAAATGGAGGCAATCGTTCGTCACAGCGAATGATAAAATAATTATCAAGGATAATATAATATACATAATATTATGATTAATAAGACTAAAGAAGGGTATCAAATAGTCAAAAGAAATTGACGTAGTTAACAAAAATGCATTGCCCTTCTTATTTTCACTGTTTTCTTTAAGATTTGTGTTAGGATTTCTTAGTCCAGCTTCCAGTATTCTAATTTTATAAAAGTATGAATTTGCAAATCAGTCAGTTTCTGCCTATAGAGAAAACTTTTAATGGTGTCGTTCCTTATTCTGTAAAACTTATTAAGGCTCGCTGTGCCTTCTATACTATATAGGAATACAAAGCAATAGATAGCTGAATCGACAGTCTTAGAATTACACAATGTAATGAACAGGGAGATACAAATTTGTGAAGTCACACACGTTTAATTCCTTACCGGATCAGAAACATAAACGTTAAAAGAAAAAGTGAAGCGCTGAGAAAGTAGCACGAGATTTAAACGTGCCTACTGGTTGATTGCTGGAAGAATTGTTAAATCGAGCAGGATCTTATCTGAGAAGGTGACGCTTTTACCGATAGAGATATTCTTACGTTAGCGAAAGCCTTTACATTAGGGCAGGTATGGGCAACCTCCGCCCGCGGGCCACATGCTGCCCTCGAGTAAGGTTTGTCCGGTCCGCTACTGAATTCTTTCGTTGCATATTAGCACGGCCCGTCTAAACTTAATTCATAATGAATCATAAGGATACTACAAAAATGTATATTTTTCAAGATTACTCACAGCATAAAACTTCTACAAAAAAAGGTTGCCCATGCCTGCATTAGGGTATCATTTTAGGGTCCAGTCAAAGGAATAAGAACGTAAAGAAGTTCGACTCGACGAATTTGAAGATATACTCTAGGATTGAGACAACTCGTGACTGTGTACAACTTCAAGAGGATCTGATATCTATGGAAAAGTGTTGCAAACTAAATGGATTGAAATACGTCCAAGTGTAAAACACTCTTTCTAGAAACGATTTAACAAAGTATGTTGATTACTCTCTAAACAGTGTCCCTTTGGAGAAGGTTACTTATTTGATGATTTGAGTGTGTTGCTTGATAGGATACTGACATTTAGAGCCCCTATTAATAAGATTACTACCAAAGCCTGTACAAGCCTGGGTTTCCTGCTTCGTAATAGCAAGGAATTCGACAGTATTGAACTATTGAAAAGGTTTTACTGTGCATATGTCAGGACTGCATTGGAGTATGCTGGTGTGGTTTGGAAACCACATTATGGCAATGACATAGATGAAATTGAGGGCGTTATGCGAAAATTTCTAAGGGCTCCTTTTTCTAGAAAACATTGGGAAAATCCATCCAGAGGATTTATTTGCCCAATAATACTGAAAGAATTTAGATTTATAAGTTTGAAAGGTCGAAGGATTCCTGCGCAATTAAAATTTATATTTAAGCTCATCAAAAGTTTGATTGATGATGGTGGCTTACTGGCAAAACTAAATTTTACCATTCCGCGATTGAACAGTAGAGCATATAGTGTTTCTTTTATGTGGAAAGATCAAACACACTGCACCACCAACATTCTCCTATTGTGTTTACGACACCAATGATGGATACTACAATAAAAAGACTTAATTTTGATCCTTTTTGATATTAGTGTAAGTGAATTCTATTAGTTAATGAATGCATCATTATATTGATATTAAGACACACAAATGAATCTATTGTTTTTGGTTTTAATGATTATCCTGTAAATAGTTACAATGGGTCTTGGATAAATAATTAAATAAATAAATAAATAAATAAAAGGATTATTAGTTAATGGCAACATACCTTCTGTAAAGCTCAACAGCCAAGAAAGGTGAGGTAGAAAAGTTTATGTCTGTGTTCATCCAATAAATTTCGAAATTCCATTCTCCCCTATTCTCTGTAATGATTTATTCATGTGTAAGGGTACTAACAACATCATCTTATCTTAGCAAGGATCTGATGCTGTGCTAAATTCCCTAAGTATGGTGACATATGCACTACATAAATATGTATCCTGAGGATGTACTAAAAAACGGCAACGATACTTTTTAGAATCATTTCCGATCAAATCAGTCTCTGATGACCACCTATCATCGTCGTCGAGCTAATAAATCTCCTTCATCATTAATACAGCTCTGGATGACTTGATTAATTACCCGATTGTCAATCTCGCTCATTGAAATCGTCCCATCTTCATCTCCGGTCGATGAATGAATAAAGCATGATCGACTTCGCTCGGCGACATCAACCGGATTTCTTCCGTCATCTTCTTAACCGAGAACGATCTCCCTGCGGTATTATTAATCTTAATATACTGTTTTAGCTGCGAGCATTAGGAGCTCCCTTTTCGACGAGGAGACGGAAAGGAGCTCGCTGTTTTGTGACTCGAACAAGCAATAAAACAACATGTCAACCTGCTCTTCGTGGCCTAACATGGACACGATAGTATCGCTCGTTTATATTATACGCGTCGGATGGCGATATACACCCACAATAATCGAGATCATCCGCTTCTCTTCTCGTGTGTCGCTCGTTGGGTACCTACTTATGCGCCTCGTTCGCAATAATAACTTTTATGCAAAATTGCCGTGTTCTCTTCGCGTTTAATGTCCTCGACGGACGTGTTTTACATCTTAAAATCGATGACTTTCTAAAGCGTATGGCGAGGGAAGCAGGGACACGATCGCAGTAAAGCTGTTTTATCGTCCGAAAATGGTAGGCGCTCGTATGCACGGTAATAATAAAAATTTGATTTTGAGAACGAGGGTGTACTTTAGCGTATATAGTATGACCGTACCCGAGCAATTAGTTGCCGAATTTTTATAGTGTTTTGTACGAGATTTGTTGACACAAGTCGATCCTTTACTGCTCCGTTTTTATGCTTGTTTGCTCGTATAAAAGCACTCTCCTAAGTGGAACGTGATGGTTTTACTGTATGAATATCACAAGGAACTCACGCTTGAATACCTGTTGTGTTGTATTAACAAAGATATGTTTAGTTCAATATAGCCGCAGACACTACGGCAAAATTACACCTCAAAGTATTTTTATTGTTACTTCTATATTGCGCTAAATGGAGTCGTACTGAATGCTCGGTCAACACTCAAGGACGTATTATTTACAATGCAAACGTATTTTAACAATCCAACTCATCTTTAATGAATAAAAAGAAGCAATAACTGCAGTAATTATTTGTAATTCCTATTGCGAGAGAGCAACGAGTTCCAATTCTTACAGGAGCGGGAATATAAATGTGTCTAGTAAAGGAATCCTAAAATCCCATCAAAGCGTGCAAAGTAGCATTTCTCTTACGTTTATTGCCAAATGTCTATGCGTGTTATAAGCGGATAATGCGCACTGCAAAACCCGTAACTACAATAATTCCTAACATGCAAGCAAATATACCCCACGAACAGACTTCAGAATCTCAGACTTTTAGAGTTTCAAACTCTCAAACTTTCAGGTCTTCCCATGTTCAAACTTTCAAACTTTAGATTTCTAGATTTCTAGACTTTGGACTTTCAGATTCTATCAGTTTGGTGACCTGCTTCCTTCAGATTTGCCATCCATGACACGTGCGCGTTTCAAAATCTTCTTTTCCGTCTTACCCATTTACATTCTTTGCGTCACAGCTTTAACCTCCCTGCTCAGTATTCGGTTTCGTAGTGTACGACCAGTAATACTCCTTAATTTGAGCATCTCTGTTGTTCTGGATTTCGATTTCTTTTCAACTTTTCGGTTTTGTGTACCCGCACTCTTGATTTTTCAAAGTAATAAAATTACTAAATTCACTCCAATTTAGGGTGGTCTTTTAGACGTCCTCCTGTACAAAGATTGGTGTAAAATAAGTTTTGAGACAAAAAATCCGTAGCGAATCTACTCTATCTACTTGTATGCTTCTGAAGTGTCCCGTATTTATGATCAAGAGAGGGTAGAAATGATCGAAAACGTGACCGATACGGAAGTTCGTCGTTACAGTTCGAATAACCCACCTCGTTGGTGATAAAGATGGAGATCCAAGCCGTACTAGCTCAATGGAAACGGCGAACTTCCTAGTAGCAAAGGCCACTCTACAATTATAGAATTCGATCACATCTAAGTGTCTGGAGTCATAGAGACCCACCAGCTTCTTTAGTAAGTAAAACGAGGTTATCCGAACCGTCTACGTTACTGGATCTTCTATTTGGTCGTAAAGCAACCAGCAAAATTACTTGAAAACTTTATTTAAAAATAACATAAACGAAATAACAAATAACTTGTTGCACGCAAATGATCCCCTAAAATACTAAAGAAATTGAATGTTTTAAAGTAAGAAAATCCCTTTTTACTCGAAAACCAATACCCGATTTGCTAACTCCCAATTAACTGAATGATTCTAGGAAATTTTTCCCAAAACTCAACGGCATTAAAATAAAATAAAAAAAAAAGGCGGGGCTTAGGGCAACGTATTTCCGGTTGTCAACTATCGCACGGCGTGGTAATCGCTATCCAGACAGAAGATGTCAAAGATGGCGGATTTTCTCGCCCTCGGTGTAAACATGTAGGAAAACCAGCCGAACACACCAAACTAAAGTCCTTCGAACTTCTGCTATAATTCTTACGTATATTTAAATAATAGTTCAACTCGCACTCTACTAGCTCTCTAGTAGCACCGTCTAATTGAGGGTAAAGCAAACGTATGTGGACGCTAGTTCGTACAGGAAACTTGGGGAAGCATAATCCCCGGATTCACACAACGATAACAAACTTTTCCGAGTCGAATTCCCGGGTATATCCTCACCTAGCGGTACTTTAAAGCGAAAACGAGATAACTTATTCACGGAAAACGATCTGTTCAACTTAACGTCACAAAGCAAATGCCAACACCTGCCTCCAAAATGTGCGAGTTGTATCAAAACCTACAAAAGCGGGGCGCCATCTACGGCAAAAGTGAAAACGAGAGGCCAAGAGTAATAGTACGGAACACCGTGACAATTGGCCGTAACAAGCATCGGCAATAGTCCTGCTTGAGTCCTATTTATGAGAATTTCTTCTTCTGATATTTATCATTTCATCAGTATATAGTTGATGATGTTCGAATGCTTCTGGATCTCTTAAGTGTGAGTGCAAAAAAAATGATAATCAACAACTCTCATCGGAGCTAATCCGAACTTAGTCGTTGTCGAAACGTCGCATATTTCATAACCGAAACACACTGGAGCTAGTCGAAATCGCGCTACTAGTTTACCATCATGAATAAATACTGACCACATCCTTGGATTACGTCCATTTTATCCTATTTGAGTTTTCCGATTGGCGCTAGATCCTAAGATAATAATGACCTGGTACTATATCAAAGTATTTCAATTTTTTGTTCCAAATTATTTTTCTCCGCCTCAATAGTTTTAAGCGCTCAAATTCTTTTTACACCACGTCACTATCTAGCAGATGTTCATGGATTAAGTAAAGCGTCCCCATATTGAATCGAAATCTCACTTATTACTCATCCGACAGCGCTTCCCATTTCCAACTCATATCTTCCGAGCATTTATTTTATAGTTTCGTGCGAGTGCTGTTATCGCAGGGCCGCCGCAAACCTGCAGCGGAGTCAGTCGGACTCGACTGGTACTCGTGGGTGTAAAATATCGTCCACGTTAAAGGCAAAAGAGTTCTCCGATGACCGTCCATTTATTTATACGGCCCGATTACAAGATCGTAACAAAGTGGTTAGCCGGACACCATTCCGGCGTTAATATATGTTATTGCGACTGCGGGCCAGTATTTACTATAAGCGATATTTATACGGTTTTAAGCTGGCGTTGCTGGCGTGCTCGTTTTTCAATTAACCGTCGGTCGTTCGGAGAACGCGAAATACTAGCTAAGAATGTGTCAGTTTCTTGTTGTTTATCATGTATGTCAAGCGAAAGCGAAATTTAGTGACTAACTTTTTTGCAAAATAGAGGTCTGACGGTGTGGTCGGCGTAGGTTGGGCGAAATATTTTCATCCCCAATTTGTAAATTGTCAGGTAAATAATCAAAGTAGGGAGTTGGTCACGATGATACCTATTGTTATGCTAAAATATTAAATTGGCTTTGATGATTAACTAGAGTTTTAAGAAATGGATCCCTGTAAGGGGTTAACTCTTACTATTGTGACCAGAATCAATTCGTAACTGAAATATATGCAGTGTCTGAAAACATATCTTTGTTTAGAATTTCCATATTCTGCAAACAAACTCAAAAATCATTTAATAATAATCTAATAAATTCTTGTATGAATACGTCGAGTATAAGATCCATTTGGTTGATAGTGCCATGTAAACATCGGGAGAGTTAGCAGAAAACTAAGTAATTAACTAAATAATTCATGGTCATACGTTGAACTCCGGAAGATGACTTGCTAATTGGTAAAATCTTCAGCGCTACTCCCATCCACTCCCGCTCGTCCTAACTTGGTCACTGTATATATACATATTTTAATTTATTTCAGATATTTTAATTTCCGTGGACCATAAATATCACATAGGAAGTAAACATACGGTATACATAGTTAAACATAAAAATTAAACCGGCAAATTAAAAAAGCTATATAAGTGTTCTATACAGTATTTTACAAAACTTAAACATCAAATTAAAACAGTTGAAAGTTGGTACTAAATAAAACAGAACTTGTAAAATTCAATATTCAAATCCGATATTAATTTTTGAAGTTTTACAGGAAACCGATTGACTACCGCTAGGAATAAGCAGTCACTGCGATTGGATTAGATGAAGAAATATAAACGCTTATAAATTTAGGCTTATACGTTGAGCAAGGTATGGTGGATATTATGAAAGGTCATATTGGTTTAATTTCGTTTGCCTACACTAAATCCGAGCGAAGGTTGAGTCATACCGATGGTAAAAGGAATGTATGAAAACTCTTCTAACATCTGTTGCGATAAATAAATCGGTGCACCCAAAACAAAGCACTTGCTTGGCAATTTCTTTCATAAATTCGATTTCTTCTAAAGTCATGGACTTGCTTTTATTTCATACTCATTTCAACGTCATAAATAAATTTGACGTATAAGTTGTGAGGAAACCTGTATATTAAAAAAGACAAACATTCTGCTTATCTTAATGTGATAGAGAAAACCCGTAAGTGCTTCTACTATTAAAAGCTGAGGATAATCGGCCTTTCTTGCATTAATTACTAATGCGGCATATTCAACAAACTTTCGACGTTTTGTTGGACGAAAGTCATCAAAATGCAAACCCACAAACCCTGTACTAGTAATAAAACTATTTTTTACATTTGCTTCATAACAAATCGTAAATTCAATGAAAATTGATTGCTGGAACACTACAAATTTCATAACTAAAGTGATGAAATACTGATCGTAATTTCATTTTTATTCTTAAATTTCGAATTCGAACTTTTCAAATAAAAGCAACAAGTTAAGCATGATCGTTCCTTCTTTTATGTGGTGTACTATCGGCGCCATCATTATTTATGGGCCCAGTGTGTCCCACAAATGATAAACTATTTCAAATTGACTACCCAAAACTATTCCCTTCCTCACAAGAAAGATGCTGTATATTTTTAAACTCTAACAAAGGTCTTTTTTTACTTATAGGTTTCATAATCCTATTACTCATTTAAGACCACGCTTAAACAAACAGATGGAGTTTTCTACATCAGGGGTAGGTTTTTACCTTCCTTTTCTGATTACTGTTATGTTTCTTATATAAATTTGTGGGAATTAGCGATACATCTCTACAAAATTTTCAAAAAACTGATTTATTTTCATATAATTAAGTTAAAGTTAGTATAATTTTTACCCTTCCATTTATAAGTTCTGTACGTATAAGTATATTCGTATCTTCACAAGGATATGAGTATTTGAGAGAGCAACAAATACCTACATGTGCAGGAATAAAGTTGTTACCTTTTCTAGATCAAGATTCGATAGTTGCAAGTCCTTTTGATAGTATTCCTTTGTTTGGAAGTTACTCAACCAAAAGTAATTCAAAGGATAGCCCGATATGAACAAAATTCCACTTTGTCATGATAGCATCCGAAAGGCATAAGAAGATTGAGAAACAGTTCTCATGCCAGAAATCGTTGCCATGTCAAAAATAAGGTTTTCGTGAACAAATTAGCAAAAGTGTTCAAGTTCGTAAAGATGACAAGCATCTCAACCAAACAAATCTCCCTCATTTTCATTATAACATTCAAACCGAAACTATGCAAAGTTGATTTACAACTGCTTATGTACGTCGCCTATTCGACTATTGGAGAATATGAAAGAACATAATTTTGCTATGCTTTGTCATCATGGTCGAAAGCTGAATTCACAACCATAGCTAAAGTTAAATTGTAATTTAGAGATGGAGGGGTTTTGAAGATGACGAAAATCATATCACCATTTCGAAATATGGCGCTATCTCTTTGAAATACAAAAAGAATTATTTTATTTCGTTGATCGAGAAAAGTATTACGATATCTTTAGGGAGGCTTAAAAAATGGTCGGAAAAAGAACACCGCAGCATAGTCAAAAGAGAATGCTAGCTCCATCTGGCAACGTATCTACTCATGCTAATCCTGTATGGTACATTCCAAGAGCGTAAAGCTACAGACTTCCACTTGAGAACTATGCAAACTGCTTTGAAACCCAAAACAATATTAAATAGTTTACACAAAGCCTTCGGCATTCAAAAAGTACAAGATTAAGTTAAAAATCAGATCATTTCACCTGACAGAGAGCCAGGTGGAAATATATGGAGTATTATTGTGTCTGAAACGCAATTTACTGGTCCTAGAATTTGAGTATAGCTCATTTTATACAAAGTAGAGCAATGAAACGAGAAAAAAGTAATGGTTGTTTGTGTTCGCTATTGAAAAGTGCAACACGGGAATCCACCGTCTATCCTGAAAAATATACATTTTTGTAGTATCCTTATGAAACAAATTTGACGGGCCGTGCTAATATGCAACGAAAAATTCAATGGCGGGCTGGACAAATCTTACTAGAAGACCGCATGTTGCCCGCAAGGTGGGGTTGCCCATGCCTGATTTAGTCAATAATTCTGAACGAACGATGGAGCTCAGTTCCACTGAAGAAGATTCATAAACAAGCAGAATTTTCAAAAAGTGACAGTTTGATGGACAATGTCGACATTTGGTATAACAGAACTTTTTAAAACGGAGGCTGTCAATGCTGACTGTTAACTCGGTACACTCTTTAGAAATGTTGCAAAACTTTCTATTTCATAACTCCTCCATTTCCCTGTCAATGGAAACGCATTTTTCTCGCGCTATAAAATATACAGCAAGAATCTCTATGAACATCGCGAGTGCTTCGTTTTCAAGTTATGTTACTTTCAGTAATGGTAATATCCCACGGCTCTCTCCACCTTACCACCTGCGATTTCTTCCTTTCTGGAGATACCTCAAAACAAAAGTTTTTGATAGTGATCGAGATTCTAAAAGAACGAATTCAAAATGAAGTGGCTGCAATTCAACTGATGATTACAGATATTATGAGAAGTTTCAGATCTTCAGATAAGGAATGTGTACGTTTGAATAGCCAGCACCTCAGCTACGTTACTTTCGAGAAATGTATTTTCGTTTCGCATAGAAGAAAATGGCTAATTATTTAGTTTCTACTTATTACCATTAATTTATTTCACAAATTTTATCGATTATCTTCATTGCATATCTACTCAACTAACAAAATAATGCAATATATAATGTTTTGCGTATTTAGAAAGTTTTTAGCGTTATTAGAGATATTATCACTATTGTAGTACAATTCCCAAAGAAATTCAGAAGACTAGACAGATGGAAACGGGATTTCAACGAAATTTCAAAATGGAAGGCAAAATTGAGCGTTGACTAAAACACAATAGTATTGCAGACTAGTACCTGGAATAAATATTTCAGGAATACGAAAATTATACAAATAAATGATAATAATTTGCACAAGGAGGAAACCAAAATCCCAAAAGTTAGAACAAAGCTGTGTTGAAATAGCAGGAAAGGTATTTCGGTCGGACAGGAAGAACTCAGGGATATGTTTTCGGCAACAACATAACACATAAAGTATGGGCGATATGTGTATGTATATATATTGAAGAGAGTGTTATCTTTACCAGCAGTGCTATTAGGAATTCGAACGGCGGTGCGAGATGCCGAAAAATATGCATCAGTCGAAATCGTTTATGGTGAAAACCTACGTTTACCATCTGAATTCTTTTGCTCTCCTAAAAGTTCTCCACCCCTCGATCTGTTCATGCAAAACTTACGAGATAATTTAAGTGCGATGCAACCTAACACTATCAAATGGAATACAAGGCAAAAGATATTTGTTAGTCCGGATTTGGAAACAGCTTCACATGTGTTTTTGCGAGCAGATTCGGTTAGGAAACCGCTAAGTGCACCGTATTCTGGACCACACACAAAGTCATAAACAGAGGAGACAAGGTAATAACGATTGAATTAAACGGTAAGAACACAACCGTAAGTTTGGACAGGATTAAAACAGCGTATATACTCCAAAATTACCCCGTTTCCACCATACGTCATGATCACACCTATGCAGTACAACCAGTATGCAAGAAAAGCGTACATTTTAAAGACATATGAGTTACAATGTTCGTGGCCGCGCCACTGGAAGGGGGTATTGTAGTAGGAATATACAAGAAGAAAAACGAAGTTGGCAAATTCATGTTGTCGCCTAGGAAACAAAAAATCAATAAAGAACACTTGTCAAAATATATAAAAATAAAAATTATACTTTTGCTGTAAGTAAAATAAAATAATAATATTTTATCGTGGTTTTGTCTAATTGTTAATACATAAACAAGATTCAGCCACAAGAGTACCAAAGGGAAGCAGTATGCTATATGCCAACCTGCTCTTATTCTAGATCAGGTGTCTCTAAACTTTGCAGCCTTGGGGCCATACTGATTACTTCAGTGAGTTTTCTGCGCATTATACTTATCATTAAGCTTTACCTAGCAAGTAAATAAATCCGAGTTATTATCATTCTGTGTTTTTTATCCAACTTATCACAACAACAATAGGCTATTAGCTGTCGCGGGCCGGATTGATGACACTTGCGGGCCGGATTTGGCTCGCGGGGCGTAGTTTGGAGACCCCTGTTCTAGATAATGACAACTAACCGAGTTTTTGCAATATCTCATTTAGATCTAACGAAGTCGTTTCTTGAAGTTGTGCCGCAAATCCTTGGACTATTTCAAATTCTTAAAATGGCAGACGAAGTTTTGAGCATCAAGAAATCATCTTACCATCATCAAACATCTTATCGTGCGGCTTTCAAATCAGATCAAAAATTTTACAATCTGTTGTTGGAATTATTTCATAATTCGGTGGGTGCACAATTACGAACTAATTCGGGATACCTGTTGCTCTGCTAACCTGGAGAGCATTTTCATAGTTCTTTCCGTTTTTCTTCAAAAAAAAAAAGCCACATATTCTCAATTTTTTGTAAATAAAATCATTACACAATGAATTCGAACAAGAATTTGCGCAAGAACCACACATAACGTAAGTAAGAACCGAACAATCTGCTCATAGCTAGCAACTGTCACTACACTCTTCCCTGAGAAGTTGCGTGACTTCGAGGCGTCTTCGACTTTCTTCGCTACTTCGCCGGCCTTTGGAGATTGAATTTTTAAGCGTAGAATGTTAAACGAAAATGCCAAATTAATATGAATAACATGAGTAATAGTTAATAGTGGCGCTGTGACAGAAGTGATTGTAAAACCTATACTTACCTAATGAAATTTCGTTTCGTTTCTGGGTCAAATGTCAGAGGTTCGCGCGAAATGTATTATGTAGAAAAATGATATCGGCTTCTTCTTCGTGTTCCACTCGTGTATAGAGACACAAAGTAGGACGGTCACCTTTAACCTTAATCTCATTCCTAATTGCGGCGGATTAACAATGACTTTCTGTATTGATCCCATAGCAGGACATACACATGTCGGTGTTCAGATATCGCTTTGTAAATTTGCATAATTGTACTTTTAAAGAAGCGAAAAGATTAGTGTCTTCTTCTAATAAATCGCTTATAACGCTGGTTACGCGGAATCATTATTAATAGTTGAGAAAGTATTTAGAAGATACGTGTGTGGATGTGAATGTCTTTGATGTAAATCGCATACGATTATTAAAGAATTATTATTCACATAACTTGACAGGTGATTATTAAAGACCTCTGTTGTACACTTATTAATAACAATAATTAGTTCTTTTTGCGTGTAGGAAGCTTCTTTTTTGAAGCTTTAATTGCGTATTCTAGGAAATATGATTTCGTAGATGTCAAGCACGATTTTCGCTCCTTTTAGGCAATTTTGTAGTTTCCCTATAAATTTTACGTCAATCAGTAATAATTCCCAGCACAACTTTGACTAATAAATTGTTTCCAGTAGAAACCAATGTTAGGAATAGCAAAACTGAAATCGCGTGTACAGGTACGTAATAAAAATAACTTGAATAACTTTTGAGCTAGCGCTGCTTTTTACCGCAGTCTATACTTTAAAGTGGCAGTCGCCACTTTAAAAGCTATTGCTTATTGCATAGCCTCAGATGTTCAATATTCTAATACCGTCTTCACATTTCAATAAGACGACAAACATCAAACGATTTAGGGATAAAAAGCAAAATTCTAAATAGACGGCTTTAACCTACCCATCATATTTCCGGATATATTTCACTAATGACGATTGCCCAATTTTATGAGTTATGAATGTGAGTATAAAAATGTATAAGAAGTGTGGGTAAAAAGTGTCCGAGTTAGTGAAGTTCAACTGTATTTTGGTTTCATTGGAATTTCAACTCGAAACCGCGTTTTAACTCTAAAATATATCTAGATCGAATTACTTTCCAGTTCTAAAATTAATACATCATTTTATTAGTGGGTGTACATAAACAGCGCTTCTCAAAATTATAATATTATCCTAGTTGACGCCCCCTACTATGCAATGAATGCACAGATTCGTCAAGATCTAAACATTCCAACTTTGTGAAAACATGTGTAAAATTCTCTGCATTCGGATGGTCGTCAATCCAGAAGATCAACTCCACCTCGAATGAAAGTTCGTCGCCCAGCAGATTTCTTCAACAACGACTGAAGTAACATACGAAATTATTCGACGACCATCAGCTAAATAGTGATTTGTTGTATTACTAGGAAGGACATTCACAACGAAGTAACTAATTTTAAACTTGATAATGAATCAGTCGTTACTTGCAGGCACAACCACCAATTGTTATTGATTTGAAAAATAAATGGCCCATAACACTGCTTAGTATTTCGTCAGAGATATCGGAAAAGAGATACGTGAAGGAGTGTTGCATTGTAATGTGAATCCGGCCGAGTAGTAGAAGTTATGGAAATGACACTCTCCTTCCACATTCTATTTGTAGACTTGAGTGAAGCCTTTGACTGTGTGTCACACTACATTCTTTCGAAAACATTAGAAAGGTATAACTTCGATGCTGATACTACTGGGCTTATTGAATCCTATCTTCAAAATCGTAGACAAGCGGTTTACTGGGACCCACTGAGAAATCCTGGGCATAAATCACGGGGTTTCACGAAGTTCTATCATGGAACCAATACTGTTTTAAAAATATGTTAATAACTTTTTGCGAATACGATATCATGCAGATCGACTCTGTTCACTCATGAAACCACACTCTTAGATTATTGTAAAAATCTAACGACATACTATATTTCAACGACAATATGCCAAAAATGCGCAAGGGTGGTTCTTTGCGAATTGATTGAATACTAGTGATCGCAAGACAGTAAAAATGGTTTTAAGTCTCAGAGAAATACCTATGGATGATGATGTAAATGGTATAAAATTTTTGGAAGCTTGGGTAGATTCTAAACTGGACTAGAATGTTCATGGCAACTCGCTGGCTAGAAAGTTCAATCGGTCTATATATTCACTGAAAAACTTGAATAGTCATGTATCGCCACATATTTTGAAGATGATGTACTTTGCTTTCATTCATGCGGTATGTTATTGTGGGGCCACGCGGCGTGTAAACACCGTTTCCTTGCTCTGCCAAGGAGAGTTATGTGTGATGTGGTGGGTCTTCGATACGAAAATGACTTTGTTGAAAGTAGAATTTTGACACTGCGCGCGATATTTATTATGGGATGTCTCCTCTATGTCGAAGACAACTTTGAGAAATTTTCTACAAAGCCACAGTACTACACTGAAAAGAATAGCCCCTGTTTACCATTACTAGATAAAATGTAGTTGAGGAATAACCGTTGTGGGTACAAGAAAATCTGGTTGCTGTGACTAGAATCTTCGCTACTATAACGTCACTACTAGTCGTATGTCTCATATTTCGAGATTTTGGTTTCAGTAACTACTGGACGTAGTTAAAGATGTCCTTAACTTTATGGCCAGGTTATAGTCCAAGGGACTCGGCATTCCTTCTACTTGAATAAAGTAGTCGTTGTGACTAGGAAAAGGAGTTGGACTGTGTCAGGTATGTTCCTGTCCACTGCGACTAGCGGTGCGCAAGTGTGTGTATATAAAAATACGGTAATCCTTTTCACATTGTCCCCTCTCATGTTGTCTTCCTCTCATACTACCCAATGGATTACCGCTTTTATTGATTTCATTTTTCAAGGTCAATTTATCGAAACGTCATTATTGCATTCTCACTATCAAGCATATAATGTTCAATACACCGTCAAGTATGATTAGTTTAATTGAAGCGCTTTGCGTAATCTTAAGACAGCCAACTGTATTCCAAAGTCAAAGTCAAGATGACAATTATTTTACAGTTCACTCTCATCACGAAGAAGTCTTTTCCTTCCTCTTAAAGTATCATTTTTCCTGAATGGATAGAAATTAATAATATAATAGCAAAAATTATAATGATGAGTATTAATATTAGAATAGTTAACTTTAATTTCATATTGCTGCAACCGAGGGGTACGTTAATGTAAAGCTTGAAATCTCGTCATCGTAACCACCCAACCTAGTCACAACACCAACGCGTACGTCTCGCTGCGAGAAACGCAATCTTGTAACCTAGTCGCTGCGACAAGATTTTCTCGTTCCAATGACCACTTTTCGTAGATGTCCTAAAAAGTTAGCCATTGCTTGGTCCAACTATACATAACTACGTTCCCAGATTGTTTAAAAGCCAAGCAGGGTCCAATTATTAGGCAGTAAAATTTTACGTGTTTACTGTATTTGAACAAGTAAACCAAGATTCACCCTATAATAAATATATTAATATAGCTACTGTATATAATTTCAGTGTTTTACGACTCTTCTGTTCTATACAATTTATGTCTTTTAACCTATTTCTATAATAATCCTGATATTCTCGAGTTAAATAGCAATAAAGTTATTGTTATTATTATAATTCACATACTACAATTGAAAAAGCTACACCCTACAGTACTGGATTATTAATTGCGGCATTTATAACTCACTATAGATCGCCATACTGTTCGCCCGGAATTGCTAGTAATAGTTGCTGTCTAAATTGACTTTGAAATTCCCGCGACGATTCCTTCTATAGCCCGATAGCGCCCGTATCAGTAGGGGAAGCAACGATTTCCACATCCTAAGTAATGGTGACCTTCCTTCCCTTTTTTACCGCAATACTTTTGGACACGTTTGATATTGGTAGCTCAGAATTATGAAGGATATTGTTAAATTCGATGTAAAATTTCCCTTCCAACTAGTTAATGGTAACCAGGTCCAGTACTTTGCCTCATAAATAAATATATTTAAGTTCCTTATATCTCGAAAGGCTACAATTTAAGAAAAACAATGGCTCCCAACTAATAAAATATCTTTACAATGTCTCCCAGGGGAGCAAAGCGGTAATATAAGTAAATGTTCATCTTTGATCTATAGTTTAGATATAACTATAATTAGAATAAAAATAGAGGAGCTGATGCAGCGATAGTAAAATGGGTCAGCTGCATGCTGAACCAAAGGCTGATTAGAGTCTCACTCGGATCTACGGACATGAGTGTCACTGCGGTTAAGGGATGCCCACAGGGTGGGGTACTATCTCCCCTCCTATGGTCGGTTTTAGCTGATGACCTGATTAGGGTCCTTAACCGGAAGGGACACAGAACCATTGACTATGCGGATGACATCTGTGTAATAATTAGAGGTAACCATATAGGGACGATTGCCGAACGGATGCAAAATGCCCTGAACACAACATGGGAATGGTGCAGGCTGGAGGGGTTATCAATTAACCCAGAGAAGACAACCATCGTACCATTCACTAGGAAAAGAGGGATAGATATCCCCACCTTAAAAGTAAACGACATCGAGGTCGTCCCCAGTGATGAGGTGAAATATCTGGGAATTATCCTGGATAAGAAACTTACCTGGGAACTGCACCTCGAGTCAGTAATAAATAAGGCCACAAAAACCTTTGGATTGCTAAACAACTACTAGGTAGATCCTAGGGTCTGACCCCGAAAATGACCTACTGGATATATACCCAAATGGTTAAACCCACAATACTGTACGATGCTATGGTATGGTGGGGTAAAACCAAACAGAAAACAGCCATATCGAGGCTACGCAGGGTGCAGAGACTTGCGTGCCTATGCATCACAGGGGCTATGAAATCAACCCCAACGACGGGCATGGAAGTTCTTCTGAACCTGACACCGCTAAATGTGGTCGTGCAAGAGGAGGCAGCTACGCAAGCAATATCCATCTATAGAAAAGAAAAACTTAAGGCAGGGAACCTTACCGGTCATCTCACTATCCTGAAGGAAATCTAAGACATACTTTGTATGTCTCTAGCAAGCGACCACATGGATCCCATGCTTTGCTTCGATAGGAAGTACGGGGTCGTTTTCCCGACAAGGGATGAGTGGTGCGCAAACCCGAGATGGTTACGGGATGGATCGCAAAAGTGGTACACAGATGGGTCCAAAACGCTCCACGGAGTGGAGGCAGGAATAGTGGGGCCTAGAACACACAGATCAATAACTTTGAGCAAGGACACCTCAATCTTCCAAGCGGAACTATACGCAATCTTGGAAACTGTAGGAATCCTATCCGAAAGGGGACACAGGGGAATACGAATTAAAATATTCTCGGATAGTCAATCAGTCCTTAAGGCCCTGAGCAGTTGTACAATCACGTCCAAATTATTATTGGAATGCCGCAACATGCTTAATGGCCTGGCCACTCAGAACCAGATCACCCTGGTCTGGGTGCCAGGACATGAGAGGCACGGGGAAATGAGATGGCAGACATCTGCGCAAGAAAAGGGACTGAGAGAAGCTTTACTGGACCTACCCCACCTTTTGGGTTTAACAAAGGTCTCCTTAAAGGTGAGATAAAGAAATGGACAGCGTCCATTACAATGAAACACTGGAATGAGACCAGCGGACTGGAACATTCCAAAAATTTCTGAGCTTCGACGCTAGGAGGGCGGACCTCGTCCTAAAACTGGACAGGGGAAGCTTAAAAACACTGACAGGGGCACTCACAGGCCACTATACCTGTAACAAGCACCTTCACAAAATGGGCTTATCCAACACGGACACTTGCAGATTCTGCGGTGAAGAAGAGGAGTCAATGGAACACTTGATCACTAACTGTGGGGCACTAGGCCACAGGAGATATAGACTACTACATGCATATACGCTGAGTGAGGAGGACCTATTTACACTCCCATTGAAGGAGCTGATCCTGTTCCTCAGCGTATTAAATAAATAAATAAAACAAACAAGAGCAAGCACAATAGATCAACGTGGTCGCAGTGCAAAGGGCCATTTTGGGCCAGACCCCACCTCATTACAAATACATACATACATACATAGAATAAAAATCGTTAAAGTGCAAATATCACCAAAGACGTAAATTTTCATTTTTTGATCGCAGGCACTAGAAAATGGCGTTGCCTTCAAATAGATGGAAGCGTTCGCCTTTATTGTATATTTATTACAACGTTTACGATGCAATAATCACGATATACAAACCATTTTTACTGCTAATTTAAAAACTATAGAATATTGAGGATGTAACGTGGTGGCTCGCAGCACTTTCTCTTTTGTAATTACGCTGATATATTACGCAATTAACACCTAGCACACACGAAGATGCAAAGATTATTATAAGGCGAGTCTAGATAATAGTTTCATACTTATATTCATGTATATAGGTTGTATTGAGCGGATTGTATGTAAGTACGTTATGTATGTTACGATGAAGGTTTCTCTTGCTGCCGTAGGTAGGTATGTTAACACGTTGCCCTCTTGGCTAGCTGTAGTACGCTGTTTAACATAAATTTCAATTTCAACTCTAATTGACGCTTATTTACATACTTAGCGCGTAAGAAATAACAAATTAGAAAATTTTATGTTGTCCGTTTACCTAAATTACGACCAAGCGAAATTAGGTGCGAGTCATTCGAATACGTAGAATGAAAATTCGATGGCGGCGCGCTGAAAGTTTAGAAATCTTAATCAATAATATTTTTATAAGGATGGCAACAATTATTTGGGAAAGTTGATATCACTTTTGCAAATTACAATCCTAGCGAGGACTAGTTTTGGTTGGTTTCAGTACTTGACGGACACTCTGAACGGATATAGTTAAAAATTAACACCACAGTTTTCAGCTTTTTAAGATATTAAAACCATAGTTTTAGTCTTTCTGTAAAAATAAATTTTATTTGGACAAAGTAAACAAATTTCATTAGGCTACTACTATAATCGTCATGGTACCCGTCCACCCCTAACAAACAATGCGATGTAACAATGATGGCAGGGCTATTGCACCCAAAATATATAAATGGAAAGTCAATTTGCGAATTAAGTTAGTCACTTTTGATACTTTATTTACGTAACTGGGCATTTTCAAGGTTCTACACAATAGTTAATAATCAATGATAAATGACAAATGACTAAACGCGCATGTACAGTCCCTTCGTAGATACTTGGATACTGGGACAGCAGATGGGGCAAACAACTGGTAAATAGAATCATACTATTGCAAAAGTAACAGAATTTGTAGCAGTATGCTAGCAAACGCATATTTTGACAGTTATATCTGAAGTGTCTGAGAACTACAGCTTTACTTTAGACAGCTATTGCAGTCATGTCAATGTGTTAAAGGAAATAGAAACTATTGTCTTGGACTTTATATATACCCTGCCTACTCGAAGATATAGAGCATAGCGTATAACGTCTTTTATATATTTTTCCCTCAATAGATACATTTGCTCCATTTCTTCTTGTCTTCCGCTGGGTACTTTGGCTTCTTTCATGTCTATTCCCCTGGATATTTCCGTCCCATGTGGCACGTTTGCCTCTTCCTCTCTTTCCTTAGCTTCTAACTCTTATTTAGTCGATCTAGCGTGGCTCATTCTAGCTAGATGTCCAAATGAGCCGAGTTGGTTGTGTTTTACGTGATTCGATACAAAAGTTCCCGGATTAGTGTTATAAATATCAGAATAGTTAATTTTACATTTACATTTTTTAGTTCAATTCAACTTAGAACGTTAATAGACAATGCGTTTGCCACTAACGATACATACAGGTATTATTCTCACGTGGGAAAATCATTGCTGTCCGATCGCAAGTTTCTGCTGCTAAGCTCAATTCATTGGAGTGTTGCTGGATCCAGATTTTAATACCAACGACGTGTCACCAAGAGGTCAATCTCTGAATTTCAAACGCTCATGAGTGGGGAGGACTGGCATGATGTTTAATCTAGTGGCTTGAGTTCGGATGATACATTTCTAATCTTCTATAACACCTTTCTCCACAATTTTTCCATATGTTTCTCTCTGAAGAAATATATATTTTATTACCGAAAATTTGATTTCGCCTTCACATAATAAGTCCAGAGCTGCATGGGATGTCGTCAAAGCTCTAACAAAATCAAGTAACCCCAATCTGAATAACTTAGCTATCCGTGACGGTAAGGGTGAACTTAATACCAATCCCGAGCGGATTACAGAATTGTTTAAGGAGCATTTCATACTTTCCATGAGAGAGAGAGTAATAAATTCCCACGTTTAAACGTTGCTAGGAATGCTTCACTTTATCTTTTTCCAACTGATGAATATGACGTGGTTTCGGTTTTGGAAAGTGTTGCAATGAAACGTTCAGCTCGCATCCACGATATACCACGTTTTTTTAGTAATTTCTTTACCGATAGTCCTTGCGAAAGTTTTCGAGAGAATTATTAACACGCGACTGACGAATTACTTGGAGAAGTACAATTTTCTATCTCCAACACAGTTTGGATTTGTTAAGGAGAAGTCTACGTGTGATGCCATATGCCATACAAGTAACAAGATTTATGAAGACCTAGATAGAAAGATCAATGTTGTTGGCGTATATTTCGATTTACTATTGATTATTCCATACTGTTATTAGAATTGGATGGACTTGGAGTTCGTAGTGTAGTTAAGGATTTGTTGGCTTCCTACTTGAGCAACAGGAAAAGTATTATTACTTTGACAATTAATGTGAACGGTGTTACACGGAGATATAAATCTTCACCTCTTGGGGTGGACTGTGGTGTGCCGCAAGGGTCAATTTTGAGGCCAACACTTTTTCTACTTTATATAAACGGTCTCCTTTCTTTAATGACACCTTGTACTCTTTCACAATATACCGATGATACAAATCGTATAGTTTCTGCGTCCGATATTAAATCACTTTCAGCATCGATGACGGTAACTGTAATGAAATGATAAATTGGTGCGAGATAAATACTGTCCAGCTTAATACAGGTAAAACTAGTGTTGTGCGGTTTAGATCGTGTGCGCCCAATTTGGAGAGTTTATATGTTCGCCTTAAAGGCAAATCGATTCCGGAGAGTAATATAGTCAAATCACTGGGGCTAGTAGTAGACAACCGATTGAGGTTTAATGAACATTTCTCTATGCTGGAAGGTAAACTATCAACGGCGCTGTATGGTATAAGAAACTTGCGTAACGTTGTGGGCTTGCAATTCGTAAAGCTGCTTTATCTTCCTTACGTGACACTCGTCTTCACTATGGTGCGATATTATTTCTCTTGCAAAGAAAGAATAATAAGATGTATATTTTCTATTGCTTCGTTGATTTTATGTCGTCATTTCTTTAGGGAGATGAATGCTTTGCCTCTACTCTCACTCTATATATTGGAAGTTCTTCTGTTCTTTCAAAGAAATGAAGGAACATTTATTAAAAATAGCGATTTCTACTGCAATATGCAAAGCAGATACCGAAATAATTTGGGTATGCCAATACACCATACAAGACTGTATGAATTAAGTTCAACATATACGGCAATACTTTTATATGTATAATAAACTGCCCTCACGTGTAAAAGTCACACGATCATTCATCATAAATTAAATTTTAAAAAGGATCTTTATGAGAATATCTTTTTACTTAATGTGTGTAATGTGTGTCGAATATCTCTGTGATGAATATATGCGTTAGTGTCAATTTTAGTTTTATTTTAAAATTTCTTCTCATATAATATACATACATATTTATGTATTATTGACAATGACTACGCTCTGATGAACCATGACAATAAAGGTTACTATTATTATTATTATTACTATTATTATCATTTGTTCCAACTACTACCGACTTACATTTAAAATTTATCTTCCTGTACATACATGTAGCATAATACAGTAAAACTTCGTTATAACGCTCCCATTTCCCGATTATAACACCCCATTGGAGGATATTTTTAATATACATACATACTTCAATTATTAATTTTTTAACTTTATTTTGCAAACACTAGAAAGGGATATGGTTAAATTAAAATAAATGTTTAAAAGGTAGACGGAAATGGTCTACATATTTCTGGGAAGTGAACATCATTACGATTTCTATGAAATACTGGCGGACCCTGTGCCTGCTTTGCCAGGCAAAACAAAATAAGAAATTTTTAAAAGAAGAAATGAAACACACTGGTTTTTAACAAAGTTGATTTTTGGCTTATATTTATTCTACTTTTATTTCTATTTGTTTACAATATAAATCCTATGTTTTAACTTAAACTATCGCAGAGCTCTTTCGTAAACGACGTTTTTTGTTTTGCCCTGAGTTATAGTGTAAATAAAGAGAACTGATAGCTTGCCGACAGGTGAACACGATACATATAATTGACCGTGGGAGAAGCATGGATATTCCAAATCAATTCCACATGATGCCAATGATTGCCCTTGCGCTTTATTTATTGTCATAGCAAATGCAAGACGTATCGGAAATTGGAGTCTTTTGAAATCAAATGATAGATCTTGTGGCATCATTGAAATACGCGGAATAAATACAGCTTCCCCTTAAAATTTTCCTTTTAAAATGGTTGCTTCAATGAGATTATACATAACCCTTTTGACTGCTAATGTGGTGCCATTACACAATCGTGGCTGATTTAAATTTAGGAGCATAATAATGGGAGCACCAACTTTTAATTGTAAACGATGAGGTGGAAAATCTGGTAAATCCAATGAAATTCAAAAATTCTGTGGGATAATTAACAGCGTCATCTTGATTTGTAACCGTGTCAACTGATTGATATGTTACAACTTCGCCAGGAACATGGGCTAAAATATATGCATTCAATGCACCAACGTTCTTGTTTCTCGCAGCCAGTATCGCTCTTTCAGATAACCAATTGTGATGTCGATAATTTTTCGCAATGTTTAGAAAAATACTTGAAACCAATTCTTGTTTTGTTGGTGCGAAATTGCAAAAGTTATCGGGCAAAATCAGTAACAATTTGTCCATTTCCTATCGCCAGTAGTTGCGTAAAAATGCATCGACCGATGGATCATTTTGTATTTGAACTCACACATTTGTAGTCAAAATTAGTGTTTGTAGGTGTCTCCATAAATGAAATGATTTTAAACATGCCTTTATTTCATCTGCTAGTGTTGAATGGGGAATCACAGGCAATGTTTCACGAAAATCACCAGCCAATAATATTAAGGCGCCACCAAATATTGCTTGACTATTGCGTAAATCTTGCAAAGACCTGTCCAACGCTTCTAATGATTTCTTATGTGCCATTGTGCATTCATCTCAGACAATTAATTGGCATTGTTGCAAAACTTTTCCCATTCCAGAATTTTTGGAAATGTTACACGTAGGATTTTCATTGGTATTCATATTGAGGGGTAACTCCAGTGCAGAGTGAGCTGTACGACCACCATCTAATAACGTGGCGGCTATTCCAGACGATGCAAGTGCTAATCAATATTACTCTGTGATCTTATAGTCGCCAATAGCAAGGAAATCAAAAATGTTTTCCCAGTGCCTCCTGGGGCGTCCAAAAATACACCCCCGCTTTGATTTCGTACAACAATTCGAATTTATAAATGTGTTCAATTCATTTAAATCGTATCCCAAAATCGCCTCCTTTTTGATATATACAGATAAGTCAAAACAATAAATTTATGATATCTTGAAATTTATTTATCGCACACATGCGATTTCTGATTTCAACCAAACTTAACATAAGCTATATAGGTCCGAATACCTACCCTGTGTATAAGTTTGGTTGAAATCGGTGGAAGCGTTTGAGCGTGATGCGGCGACATACGTAAGCCCAAAATCGCCTCCTTTTTTATATATACCTATAGATTAGTATTAACAAAACCCACCAAGATGTTCCATAAATCTTGGCTAGACAGTTTTCCGAGAATCTGACTTATTCATTTTGCGGTTGCGTAATCAAGGTTTCCTTTCAGTCTTTTACTTTTTACGCTGCTGGCAATATGTGGCGAAAATCGTTTTCGTTAAAAGAAAAAAGTGATCTTATAAAAGACTTTGATAAATCCAATTTAAATCAAAAAGATTTTGCGGCGTCAAAAAACATCAATGTTTCAACTTTACATACAATTTTAAAGAAGCGGAGTGAATTTGTTTCGGTGCATGAGGGAACCAGTCGTGAAACAATACGATCCGTGAAATATGAAGAGCTAGAAACGATTCTGAAAAGTTGGTTCGTCCAGGCCAGAAGCTCCAACATCCCGGTAAGTGGCTCAATTTTAGAAGAAAAGACCCTCCAAGTAGCCGACGGTGTTGGAATAACAGACTTTACCGCTTCAACTGAATGGCTGGATAGATTTAAAAACAGACATCGCGCGTCCAAACAAATTTGTGGTGCGTCAAGTTCAGTAGATTCTGATGTAACATCCGACTGGAAAAGTCAAATGTCGACCCTCACTTCTGGCTACAATCCCTCAAAAATATATAATGAGGATGAATTCAGGTTCTGTTTTAATGGGATAAATCTTTAGTTTTAAAAAATTAAAAATGCCACGTAGAAAAATTAAGCAAACAACGCCTAACGGCCTAACCGCTCGTAATTGGAAAATACGCTAAGCCATCTTGCTTTAAGAATGTGAAAACCCTTCCCTGCATTTATTCTTCTCAATCTCGTGCATGGATGACTGGAGATAGATTTGTGCAATGGCTGAATGAGTGGGACATCGAATTGAAAGACCGAAAAATACTTTTGCTTGTCGACAATTGCGTTGCGCATCCGCAACAGGTAAATATCAAAAGCATTAACTTGATTTTCCTACCACCTAACACCACAAGTGAGCTTCAACCACTTGATCAAGGCATCATAAAAGTTCTGAAGCAAAGTTACAGGAAAGGAATGGTCCAACGATATCTATCGATTATGGACAGCTCAAATTCGACTTCTCCAACTATTTCTGTTTTTGTTGCTATCCACTTTTTATACGCTGCATAGATGGACGTTACGAAAGAGACCATTTTTAATTGTTTCAAAAAAGCAGGTGTTGGTAACATTACAAGGGAAGATGAAACTGAAGATGTAGAAATTGATGAAGGCTGGCGAGACCTTTTACAAATGGAAGAAAGACTGACTGAATTGGAAAGTTTTGATGACTTCGACACTGGGCAAGTGACCAATGAAGTTTTAAGCCTTGGGACACTAATCGCCGATTGCAATGCACCATCAGAAGTGAAAAATGAAGAGGATGGAGACTCATCAGAAATTGCGCCAAAAATAAACGACGTTTTGGAGGCCTTAGGGAGGTAGAAGAGGGAACCTTAAAAAATATCAATAAAGCAGAAAATGCAGTTTTGAAAGAAATCATCTGTCACTATAAACAAACACAAATTCATGATTAAAAAAAAAAAAAAATTTGTAAGAATGTATACATAGTTTGATTTATATTTCTCTTTCTAACGTACAAGTTTTATATAAAATAGTTTTTGTTAACTTTTAATTTAATTAAAAGAAGTAAAATAAAATAAAAATAAAAATAAAATATGTAGTAGTACATATATAGCAGTAGTATTTATTGATATTCGACTTTCCGGCCTTGAATTGGAAGTGTACGTATATATAAATACGTTTTAAAATGAATTTTATTCATTTTTAGCCATTTTTAAGATTATCCGGTAATAGCGCTTTCCCGGTTATAGCGCTCTTTTTCTAGAACTATAGAAGAGCGTTATAACGAAGTTTTACTGTAGTAATTTTAAAGAAGTTGGAAGTGATTCGTGCAAAATTGACGGAATCAAATATGTTTTACCATGATCATTCGAAAGTAGACAACACCAGGTGAAACCCCGTTTAGACTGGAGAATGAAAATATTTGGCACACTCGGAATCGTTTGCCCAATTTCTTTTCGTTTTCTATGTCTTCTTCTTATGTCCTCTTTCAGGGCGTCGGAGCGTTTTCATAATTTCTGTATATAAGAAAATTATGTGGGTTACTTTACACGGTAATATTTCATCAAATACAAGAATTCTGTAATTTAACAAGCTCCGATTATGCGCACATTCCAATAATAATACTATACGTACCAGCATTTCCAATTTATAGAGCCGCTATACACACAGCCCATATACTTATTTGCATAATCACGCGATCGGTCCGGCGGTGCGTCGTCTTCGTCGTGGCAGGGCGCGCGAAATAACGGGGACGCCGTTGGCCGCATATCCGGGCACCACAACAATGTTATCTGGCAGGCGGGCATTGCGGAACGTGTGCATTGTTGCGAGCCGAAGCACGGGGTCGCAGGTCGCGAGAACTCACTGACCTGCAGCGCCTTTCGTTCGACCGACCGGCATCGGCACACACGTCGGCAGCACCGTCTTTCGCCGCGACTTAGCGCGATGTTTGGAAGGTCACCGTCGTAGAGGCGAAAGAAAGAGGGCCAGTGCATAGTTGACATTGTGCTATTTGTGCAGCATGTTTCCTTGAAAATGGGAAGGTTCCAGTAATTCTTATGAAGTCTTCCTTGAACCCGATTACGCGAAATTTGTTAATACATACGTACTTTGGTGTACATTCCCTTTAGGTCAAAATATTTGGAAGTATCGATGAAACCTACCATCTTGCTAATAGCAATCTTTCTTACTTCTTCTGAATGCAGGAATCAAGATTCAGAGCGTTAAAATCTAACTTTGGTCAGCCTTCAGCATTCACAGAGGACATGCTGCGAAGCTTCCTGTTCCTAACAATAGGCGCTGCGTATAAAATATCCCACTATTACTGTGGTGCGAAGGTGCTTGTTAAACCAGCAGTGTCCCCCGCCCCCAGTATCGTATTTTGTGGTGTTATGTTCATCATAGTGCTCTTTTACCAAGACTCTCATCTCTGTCATCACTGCTTGCTAAAGAATTTTACATATACGTTCAGGCCCTATAAGTTACCTCTTTGCGTCCTCTCTTGCCAGAAGGTCGCCTCTTCGTTTCCTCGGTTGCTCCAGTGTTCCACCATATATGCATTCTATTGCGATCTCCCAAGGACACCAATTCATCCCTGCATCCATGGACAGCCCCAGATCCTATTTACACATTCTAAATTATCTTATGAGCAACTTGATTGTTCGTTATGCTATAGACCAGTGTTTCGCAACGTGGGGCCCTACAAGAGAGCAATTCGGAAATGGACTCGTCCAGAGCTTAAGATACCGTATAGCTAATCGAGTTGAGTAAACCTCCAGTATAAGTAAGTTCTGTCCGCCATGTTAGTGTGTGTGTGATTTCATTGTTAGACGTTAAAGTTGAACTACTTCTTATACTGGGCCGGCACTAAGCATTTCGCACCATTCAGAACAAATAGCGCGAAATCTAGTGCCGGAGTCTCAGTTTCTGCAGTGTTTCTCGGTAACGCTCAGCATTAACCGTTGGTGTTAATTTGAAATAAGCGTCCGTTAAATTATTGTAAAACTCTGGTAATGTACACATCGTATAAATATAAGTAATATATAAATGCAAATTCAATTGGTAATTTTTATTAATGTCAGTTTTGGAAGCACAATTTTCTAGAAAAAGTTTTCTTGCTGTGGGATAAATGTGGTATTCATATTTAAATATGCAGTTTAGGTCTAGGTTTATCCGAGTTTATGTATTTTTTTACTTTTTAATTGATCTTATAAGGAACTATTTTCGAGAGCCAACATTTCAAAAAATTGAATGTAGAGGACTCTCTATGAACGACCTCATAATAAAATTACCAGGTACTGTCAAGTTCTAATAAGGACGAAATTAATTAGTCGGCAGTTGCGTTTTGCGACTGACATAGTCAAAATTTCTTTCAGAATTATTGGCATATGCAAGTTGTGCTTATTTTGTAAGCTTTTGCACGGTTACTTGTTAACTGCCCATTAACTAACCTAATTTTATTATTAGGTCGTTCATAGAGAGTCCACTTCATTTTACTTTTTAAAATTGATCTTATATTTATTTATTTCAGTCCATAGTGAAAAGAGTGGTGCAAGCAAGAAAGAAGTTCGTCAGTATTCAGAGGAATATTTAAAATCATGAACGGTCTTTGTCTTTGATGCCAAAAATGCTTGACTAACGAATCGAAATGAGGTCTTTTTGAGGCACATTTGAAGGCAAAATATCATGCTCTTATTCATTCAGATTTGAATTACTTTCAAACGTCCAAGAAAAATTTTGAAAAAAGGTAAACATTAAAGTCTCTATCTATTGCTCATAATGTAACTATGAACGTACTCTTGAGGCCAGTTATCATATTTCATTACTCATCGCTAAACCTGAGAAAAGTTATACTATAGGGGAGAATTTAATTAAACCATCAATATCAGTGTTCCTTAAAACGATTCTGGGAAAAGATAACGACGACGTTAAAGCTATGCCACTAACAATAGGTAACAATACTCTTAGCAGAAGAATAGGCGAAATGAGTGAGGCTATTGAAATAGAACTTGTTGAAAATCTGAAAACAAGAAAATTCTCGGTGTAAATGGATAAATCAACTTTGAGAGACAGTGAGGTCGTACTTACGTACGATATATTGATAAAGGTAATTTTGCTGAAGAGATGTTCTGTAAATCATTTGAAAGCACCATTAACTCTAAAGATATACATAGTAAGCTGAAAAATTACTCAGATGTCAATAATATACCAATGTAAAATACAACATTTTGTGCTGCAGATGGTGCTCCTAATATGATGGGGAAGAAAAATGGTTGCTTTACATTGATAAGAGATGAGAATCCAAAAATGCTTCCTATGCATTGCGTTATTCACAGGGAAAACCTGGTAGCTAAAACATTTCGCCTGTTCTAAATGAAATACTAAATTTAGTTATAAAATGTATATCAATGCTATTAAAGCTATTATCAAATGTGAACATCTCCTCAAGTTATTGTATGAAGAACAAAATGAAGACCATGTGACACTTATACTTCACACTGAAGTAAGATGTCTTTCAAAAGGGAACTGCTTGAAAACATTCTTTAAACGACAAACCTGAAATGGAAAATCTAAAGGTTTGCCGTTTCATTTCACACCCTATACTTATTCTATTGTAGTCTTTCAAGGACACCAATTCATCCCTGCATTCATGAACAGTTCCTAATCCTATTTGTACGTTCCGAATTGTCTTATAAGCTACTTAATTGTTCGTTGTGCATTTTGATCCGAACTTTGTATCATGATTTGGACATATCTAGAACACCAGTGTCTACAGCTTTGAAAAGTATCTGCATCATTGTATCCACGTTATCTGAAGATGCCTAATAATGAAATTGTTACGGGAGTGTTACACAATTAGGTTCCTTCTCATCCGCAGTAACTGTCGTCCTCTGGTGATACCGTAATGAACATGTGAGATTGCCTTAGCCCCGGCACGGTAGTTCAATTTTTATCATACTGCTCTTTTAGCAAATGCCCCTTGCAATCCTTATGACTTGATACAGAATTTCAAATATATCCATATTTTAGTAAAAGTAGAATAATGTTATCACGAAGGAACTCGCCGATTTGTTGGGAGTGAAATTAAATGTTCAATTCGATTTTATAAGACGAACAGTTTTTCAGTTAACTTAAACCTTTTAAAAAATTCACATTGATTATATTTTTCAAAGCGATCTACTCTGCTTCTGTAAACCTTCCGTCTTCTTACAACTATTTCTAGCTCATCATCTGACGACGATCGTAAACTAGTTTCCAATAAATATCTGTTCATTTTAACAAATAGTACATTACAGGCGGATAGACAATTTTGACGTTAAAAATATTAAAAATCGGGACTTTAACTTACAATTAAAGGGTAATTTAAAGCTACCTTAAATTTAAAGTAAGACTATGAAACCGATTTTACAAGTTAAAGTTGACTTTAATACTTAAAGGCACTTTAATTCCATTATGAAACCGGCCGTAACTGTCTGATTAAACTGATAATTTTGAGATAAATGAACCAAAAGTTTCATAAATGGCTGTAACCTACATACGAATTTCCTTTATTTGTTGAAAATTAGAAAGCACTGGCGCAGTTTTTTCTGTAATCCGTTTACTATTTTATTTATTTATTTATTTATTTATATTTCATTCTGTACTACAACACTGTGCATAGAATTTGTCAATGTAAATACACTTAAACGCATCCAAATGTGCGTAACACATATGTCAGAAAGTAGAAAAGTAAAATTAACAAATAGTGTATAAAACAAAACAAAATTAAGAAAGAAGAAAAAACAACAATAGAACGAAACAAAGCTCAAAGTACAAAAATTGATAAAAAGGGATAAAAGCCGAGATAAAAAATATAGAATTCAGTAGTAGTCCTTAGATGTCGCAGCTAAAACTCCAATCGAAAGTATTCCTCGATACTGTATATTGCACTATTTATATTTTATAAAGTGAGAAAGTGAGAAAGTAGAACACTTTTAAACTGTTTAATATCCAATTGTCTTATTCTGGAAGGTAAGTAGTTAAATACATCTATTATTCTAGAAATTACACTTTTTTAATTTGCGCTTTCGTAGTTTGAGGCGGAAGTAAACGTTTTGTTGTGGCACCACGTGTAATATATCCATGTGTTGTTTCCTTGTCTTTGAAAAATTCATAGTTTTCACGTACAAACACTGCGCACTCAAATATATAAATTGCATAGAATGTTAGTATTCGCTTTTCTTTAAACAGAAGTCTACATGATGCTCCATACCCCAAGCCAAGAACACATCTTAGACAGGATTTTTGAAGTCTGAACATTCTTTCCGAGTCTGCAGAGACGGCCCAGAAGATAATTCCATACTTTATCCTGGAATATATATATGCATAGTATGCGCGAATTCCGGCTTCAATAGACACTGTCTTGCTAATTACACGTAACGCATAATTAAAGGAAGAAATTTTTGCAGCCAGTAAATCTATATGTAATTTCCAATTATTTTGAGAATCGACTGTTAGTCCCAAAAACTTCGTCCAACCAGTAAAGGTGAGTGCATAATTCCCATGTGCAATCTGTTTTGGCTCTTGTCTAAAATAACTGAAGAGTACAATATTAGTTTTATTTATGTTCAAGGATAGATCGTTTATTTTGAACCAGTTTTGAAATTTATCCAAAGTTATTGTTACGGTTTCCACTACGTTTTCTTTCGCTCTTACTACCACTGAGGTATCATCTGCATATAGCGTAGTTGTGAAGTTGGACACAGTGGGAAGATCATTTACATGTATTAAAAAAGTAAAGGTCCCAAAATTGACCCTTACGGAACACCTCTTTCTATCATCTTCCATTCCGAATATGTTCTTTTGTTAGCTTCAGCATCGTACCCTTCAGTTTGCTGAAAGCGATCAGTTAGATAGGACCTGATCAACTTTAGGGCAATTCCTTTAATGCCATAACTATTCAGTTTTTGATATAGAATTGAGTAACTGATGCTATCGAAAGCTCTCGTTAGGTCCATAAAAATACCAACAGTTTGCTGGCTTTCATTAATGCCCGATAAGATTTCTTCCATAACCTGATAAATGGCTCTGTTAGTGCTTCTTCCCTGTATATATGCATTCTGAGAGTCATTAAACACACCATGCATATTCAGAAAGTCATAAATTCTGTCCGAAATTATCTTTTCGAAGATTTTAGAAATGTTCGATAATATAGATATAGGTCGATAGTTATTAATTAATGACCTATCATCCTTCTTGTGGATTAGCTTTATTGTGGACCTTTTTAATTCATTTGGGAAAACTCCAGTTTCCATAACAAGATTTATTAGGTATGTCAAAGAGTACACCAATTGCTCAGAGCAGTTTTTGATCACTTTCATGGAAATCTCGTCGTGTCCCGTAGAGTACGTAGATTTTAGCTTACGTATTATACTAAGTACATCGGCAGGGGAACTTGGTGCCATAAATATTGTTTTAGAATTTACAATAACTCCACTTACCTCGGGTTGCTCGTTACTCTCAATATGTTTACACACTTCAATTAAATAAGTGTTAATGAGTGAAAGTCGTTCAGTGGAAGTTCATGAGGAAGGCAAACTCCAAAAAAGTAACTGGGTGGTATAGTTTACGTATTTACATATTAATGCTCATTGTGATATAATTGCTGAAAGTTTCAAAGAAGAAGTGGGTATTTAGTCATCTGATATATTTACAAATATTTGACATTTATTATCAATGCTTCATCTGATATTTTTACAGATACATTACTTTTGCCATTGTATCTGCACATATGCTAGAAAGTTCCTTTGCGCTCTTATCTATAACCGTACAATTCCGACATTGCTCGTCTTCTTCGCTTCTAATCGAAGCTCTCGGAAAACGCGACGGACATGGATGCAGCATTTCATCGCCTCTTTCGATAATTCGCACTGATCTCCATCTGATTAGCGCGCGGCCTTTCACGCACGTTCTTACTATCTCGCGAATAGCTCCGTGATCTTCTATTTATGGAATATGTTCACCTGATACTTCATCTTCGGCCGTCGCGGCCGGATCGCACGACTCCCTCGTTTTCTTCTTCCTCGTTTTTCCGCGTATACGAGGCGCACGCCGAGTCCTGTCATTACCGCCCGGTCGACAAGAATACCGACAGGTCAGCACGGCGCACGGATTCTTGCGTGAGCGAGTGTGTTAACGCGGACGTGGACTAGGATGCGGATGAATAAGAGACCTTTTTCCCCCTTTCTCCGTGAAAAAGACGGTTCGGATATCTACCACATATATGTAATTATCTATTGAGGTGGATAGTTTGTTAGGAGGTACTGTGTGATAGGTTACTTCTTAAATAAAGTTGTTAAGATGATTATCTACATCCGTACGCTCGGTTCCCCTACGATCATTTTGTCATGCGTTAATAATAAAGTCTGAACTGTTATGTCGATGTCGTGTCAAAAATTAAGACATTATAGGTGCGTAAATATGTATTGAAACAAATTTAGATCTAGGTAGTCGATAGGTGTTATTACCTACGGATTAGTCTCTAAGTACAGTCCATGATAGCCTAACGTACATTTTATATAATTATACGCTTACACCTTCTATTATAGTTCCTTATAATCGTTCGACGAAGAAGTGTTAAATTAGTTAATGATTTCGATCACATCGCTATTATTAATCTAACAGTACTTCCAGTTGTACCCGTTTGAATTGTGTTTCATAATATTGTTGAGGCCAACTATCAAGAGACACATTTCTTCTGTGTATTTAACGAATAAACAATTCGTGCCTTCGTACAATTAAAATCAACGATACAAAATACATATTGGAGAAAAGAACTGTGCAAGATGCGACAAAAATCCATTCCAATAATAATAAATTTCATGGAAGAGAATCGTCTCCATTTAGACCAGATTTATATTTCGCCGTAAATAATACTAATTTACGAAAATTGGACGATACATTATCAATTAGTGCCAGGTGTGTCGGAGTCTAGTGTCAATGGTAAAGGTCTCATAAATTGTTGGACGTCCTGCCCGGTCCGGTCGATACCCGCTGAGCACGAATCGATAATTTGTGGCCGCATTTCGAAATGTTTGGCTATTTTAAATACATAATTAACAATTTGGGTAACTAGCATGTCCACGCACACGCTGGGTGGACGGATACTTACTTATATTATTCGCTTTCTCGCTGCTCCCCATTCAATTTACGATCATCGAGATTTATCGGCGGAATGAGCGCATTGGGACGGAGTCGCGCTGTTCCGGCGATGAATGAATAAATTAGGATGGAACCAACAATGCTATTACAACGGATATTTGTCAAAACAAATTATATAAAATGATTGTTGGTGTGAGCATGTATATTAGTTACTGACTCCATTAAACAGACTGAAACGAAAACGAAAGAGTAAAAAATAATCAAGTCGGTTTTGGATAGAACTCCTGCTAAAACCAAAGATGAACGTTACGATTTCCATGCATTACGTAAATAGTATAAAATACACTGAATTTCATATCATATTCGCAGATATAAAACTTAAGTTTTCCATAAAATCAAAAACACGATTTGGGCGAGTATAGCGCTACCAAGTTAATATTATCATCCTATATTATCGTGTCCTTTTGTTTTTGTTGTGCCAACGTGTAAATAAGTAAACAGACTTTGCAGAGGACTGATGCGCAATCTAGGGCGATACAAAATTGTATCCAAAATAAGTTCACATAAGGAACTAGTAAACCCATATTAATTAAATTTGGCAGACTGATACCGGCATACTTTCTGGACTACCCTTTTTTAATAAAGTGACATTAAAATGCAAATTGTACAAACAATTTCGTTAGTAGAAATTTTAATGCATTTATTGTAGGTTTTCGTTAGATAACTTTTAGAGTAATTCAGTTAGAAAGAGAGTCAATATATTCTTAACCTATCAGAAAATATATAGGAAAATTTCATGTTCACGGTATAAGAAGCTTGTGAGAAGAGATACATTGAATTCTGAAAACTATTTTTTCTGTAAAACTCAGATTAATGTTGAGCAACACCTTAATACATTTTTGCTCCACGCTGAGTCATCTAGATCACTACCTTCATCTTTTCTTATTATATTAGTACTGGGTTTGCGCATGTTTACATCTGCTGTAATTTCCAGGTTTTCTAAGCACAGCATCGTAGAGTTCTATGCATATTATTTCAAATCCTACAAAGACTGTTTTGGCAGCACGGTTCCACACTGCACCATCCAAGGCTCGTTCAAATTGTGTTTTGCCATGCAAATAGTTCCTAAGCCGGTCTGGGCTGGCCAAAGTCCTGAACATAGGTCTCATGGCTTCAAAGAGAGCAGCAAGGAATGTTGGTAACCACATCGTTTCTTTGTTTCCAGGAACAACACAGAAACTACTCTACAGACAGGTCCGCCGACATATACAATTATTGCCAACATGTATATTTCGTGTACTACGTTTGAAAATACAGATAAAACAAAAGCCTGTAAAGGTGAAACAAAAAGGGGGCGTAGCCACTTCTGTTATCGGGACATATAAATTAAATTTTATGCCATTGGGAACGATTTTTTAAACATAGGTGAGTCGTGCAGCATACCTACAGAAAGAATAATATACTTTGAGCTAAAATCATATATCATGCTCCCTCTTAACATTTAATAATACTAAATAAAATCAAATACGTACGAGCCCACATAAATTGATTTATAAGGAACTACAGGTGGTAATAAGAATGTTGTACAAACGTGCAAAGGTGTATTTGTAAAAGATAATGCACTAAACGGAATGCATAAGCAGGAACAAGAAGAGGCATTCACTATTTTACGAAAATGTAATCATCACAGGACATAACAATTAAAACTAAAATATGAACTTTTCCTCCGCAGACTAAGTGAATGCAACCCCTAGTAATCAATAAAGCAATAAACATCACTTGATAATGTTTGCAAAGACTACAATGTAGTGTTAGTGATGTTAAATCCCACTGGTTCTTCTATTTGGTAGGACACGATTGTTTATTGTAACCTCGTTTTGAGTGAACATGAGTTTCGGAAATAAATAATAATTGTATGATGAGGTTGGCAATAGAAATACCATCCACAAAACACATATATTTTGCAATAAACGGTTTCATAACGTTTTGCATAATCATCTATTCGAAATAATAACGCATGAAGAGCTGCGGTTCACCAAAGCCATAATAAGCGAATTAACACAATACGTAAAAATATGTAGGTGAAAGACACATGTCATATCAAGATGATATAATCCCCAAGTAATCATCCGAAGGAGGAAACGTAAGCGAAAGTCCTAAATATGCGCCAGTAAAAGTAAAGAAAATTATTGCTACCACTACCACAGCTAGTTCTCATGACTTGCAATTAAAGAATTTAAATATCAGCAAGTTTTGTAGTTGCAATAATGCTACTTGAATGAATTTCACTTCAACACAAAGGTGCAATCTTTAACCTTAGGTAAAGCAAGTTGCCTAGGTCATTTACAGGGTAAGGATATGTGCATAAGAACAAATAAGGACATTGGAGCACACGCACCCAGAGAATAAACAACAGGTTAAGAAACTACGAAGAAAGCAACAACGAGAAAGAACACTATAATACTGTGCAAAATCTATGTCAAATTTTTAAAGATATGTCAATTCAAGGAAACATGGGAAAGATAATGTAAATTTTTAGGTACGTTGTAAGGATATTAGATTCTGTTGAGCTGACCCTGCACGAGTGGAGGGTTTGTCCTCGCACGCACCCACTTGTAAGAAATATTAGTTATAGTTCCCTATTTTCCCATAATTTACGACTACAGTAAATCGAAAGTTTCTAGGTTTCTTCCTCGAGATTCAGAAGCTTAATTTGAAGAATAAATTAAATTTAGAAGGATGCGCCACATTCAAAATGATATCATGAGAAATTTACGAGTCGATTGGGTTAGTGAATCAAATCCCTAGAAAGAGGGAAGATACAAATATGTATAGATATAAATAGTCGACTACATAAAATAAGATAATACTAATAAATCTCATGCAGATTTGCCGAAAACAGTCGCTCACACACTAATAGGGATTTACTATTGAAATAAGAAGAGTTCTATAAGCTGGAAAATGTCTAAATTCAAATTAGAAAATCGACATCCACATTAGTGAACCCGACATCACTTCTTGACAGACCAAGATCTTGGAAGATCTATTATTTCGAAACCAACGAACACAAGGAGTCCATACACGAAATAGTATCCGACGATTGCTACTACGCCAACTTAAACCAAAATGGCTGCTGCCTGTTAAAATTTTGCGGTTTCAAGAATACCCTTTTTCTCTATCTTGAATTGTTATCCCTTGTAGAGTTGACAATTTATTGTTGCTTATTGTAGTATGGTAATACTCCATTAGTAAAATTATCAATAAAAAGATGTAAATTTTATACAAAGCATTTTTAAGAAATAGAAAAGCGTTGTAAACATATACCACACACATACACTTGAAATATTTCATAATCTAGAATTCCAAATTGCTATAACGACGTACCGAAAAATAAAAGAAAGAAGTTTGTTTATGACGACGGTATGGGATGGTCGATGAAAAAAGTTAGATAAAAAGTTACACAAAATACCTGGGTTGAAAAGAAGCAGACCACGTCAAAAACGAAGTTGTTGTTTACAAACGACGAACAGACCAAAGAAAAAGAAGTACAATAAAAGGAAAAGGCCAAAGAAAAGAAGTGAAGAAAGAATTTAAGAGGGAGGGAGAAGTTAAGGATTAGAAAACAAATCACACGTATACACACATTAGGTAATATATTTTGATTATATTGTTCATTATTTTGTTAATATAATACTAAAATTTTATAAATTATTATTTGTAATAAATTTTGCTTTCTATAAAATTAACTATAATTCATACTACAATTTTTGGCGCACAGAACGTGGGGCGAACCTAAATTCATTCATTTCATTTGCGAACCTAAAGTTAGTTTTTAAATTGATTTAATTTCATTTCATTGTATTATACACAAATTTAGAATTTTAAAATGTCAAACAAACGTCAAGATGACACAGAGCAGGGGGAAGTAGAAAAGGCGTTAGAAAAACTAATGTCTTCGTTAAATAAGTTATCATGTGCTATTAATGGTCTGGGGCACAGTCTGAACAAACAAGTATAGAGTACAAGTAAATCTAATGAAATAAATGTAAGATTAGAAGATACCGAGATTACATATGAAAATGAAAATAGAAGAAAAAAGGAATGTATAAAGAGAAATATATCTGAATTAACAGAATTGGTAACTATTGACACTGGTTTATCTGAAAATAGGGAATTAAAGGAAGACAATTCCTTGCAATTAACACATTTGAAAGGTGTCAATGAATCGAACTTTAAGTTATGTCAGAATTTAAATAAATCTACGAGTTTAAATATAGCTTTGTTTGAACAAGTTAATCAACGTAATGACAGGTTATTGCAAAAAGACGCGTACCAGAAGGAAAGGGAACTTGAAACCGAATCAACAATTCAACATCAAACTAAATTAATTGATTTTCCTCAAATAAAACTCCAAATGGAAGAAGAAAAGATAAAAACTATAACAGATAAAATATTTGGGAATTCGGAAAAGGAGAATCACCCACCCTTATCTGTTGTGCTTAACTATAAAGATTTAGAGTACCAATTGAATAAAGAAAGGGAACTTAGAAAGAGTTTAAGACAAGAGATAGTAAATTTGAAATCGCAATTCTGTTCAGATAATTTGGAAAGAACTAATATCACAAGAAATATCAAGGATCATATGAGGGTGTTAGAACAAATCACACAATCTCCTGAGAAGAACGATTTATTTCGGCAGAGTTTCATTCAAAGAATGCATTACAATATACCGCACAAGTTCGATCCCGGGATATGTACCAAACCATTAAGGTGTGCTAATTGCAAAGCTCAGTTTCCGCTAGGCCCATATCCAGTCTCTGCAACGAATGCCAAATTGTTGTGCATCCTCAATGTACATCAAATTTACCAAGAACTGATATCGTGAAAGGCATTTACAATGTAGAGAATATTTATTCATATAAAGTTAATTAAATACGTTTCCTATTAAAACGATTTAAAATTAAATATATTAGTTAAATAAAACAATAAATAAATAGAATAGTACATTTTAGAGATTGAAGTCGTGTTAAGTACTTATCTTGTTTATTTAAAACTGTTCTCTTCTTCAGTACCATTTTATACTTACCAATTGTTAATCTACAATAAGACACTAATTTCTTTTAATGATTGTCTTCTAGTTTCATTTACATAAATAAAACCTGGATTTCTTAAATGATAGTAAAAATTTTCTGTTACAAGTAACAAAAAATTTGTTAAGGGGGGGCGGTAGTATAATTGTAGTATGGTAATACTCCATTAGTAAAATTATCAATAAAAAGATGTAAATTTTATACAAAGCATTTTTAAGAAATAGAAAAGCGTTGTAAACATATACCACACACATACACTTGAAACATTTCATAATCTAGAATTCCAAATTGCTATAACGACGTACCGAAAAATAAAAGAAAGAAGTTTGTTTATGACGACGGTATGGGATGGTCAACGAAAAAAGTTAGATAAAAAGTTACACAAAATACCTGGGTTGAAAAGAAGCAGACCACATCAAAAACGAAGTTGTTGTTTACAAACGACGAACAGACCAAAGAAAAAGAAGTACAATAAAAGGAAAAGGCCAAAGAAAAGAAGTTAAGAAAGAATTCAAGAGGGAGGGAGAAGTTAAGGATTAGAAAACAAATCACACGTATACACACATTAGGTAATATATTTTGATTATATTGTTCATTATTTTGTTAATATAATACTAAAATTTTATAAATTATTATTTGTAATAAATTTTGCTTTCTATAAAATTAACTAAAATACATACTACATTATGCACAGAGTACGTGGTTATCTTAGTTGGTTCATTTTCTTTCCCTATTTGAATAATACAGATCGTCCTTCACCCATTTAGGTAAGCAACTTATAATGACAACTTAGATCCAAATGAAGGTGAAGTAAATTTGAAAAAATCTAACAGCAAATATAACATAGTATATTCCCAACACGAAGTTGTATAATAAAGGGTTAAAATAATTTTGTAAGGACAAAGCTCCTACTACCAATGCAAAGTCCGCCGAGAGCTACCACATCAATTATGATAAATTGACGACAAATTCGATTGTGCTTAGTTTTTCAATTAAACGGGAAATTGTTTTCTCTAACACTAAGGGTCCTCAGGAGTTGTGGACTAATATTGCCTAATATTGCACGTTGACTAGAAAAGAAGTAGAAAGTATCACTTTATAACTTGAAATTATTACTGTTCTCGATTGTCAAACAATAAGACATTTCTCTTGCATGATTTTTAGAGAAGTGTGTTGTGTTTTATATTTTATTCTTTTTCGGTTGTTGTGGCGAGTAAAACCCCAATAAGCTGTTATTTATTATTACGAAGCTATGTTTGGCATGGCTATTTATTGCAGGCCTACGTATAATATAAGATTTAATTCTTTGCGTACTACTTAAAGCATTTTACTACTTTTGTCGCAGTAGAAATTATCGAGCGATTTAATTAAAGCTACAGGCGATGCGTATTCAACCTCATCTGCAGAGTGCGTGGCATCTTTGGAGAAAGTACTAATCGCTCTCTTTGATAAAACTGCTGATCTAATCTTAACAACGAAGTCTTGATATGTCTACGTCTACATTTTAATCGATTGGAAAAGTGATATTAGTTAAACCAAAAGATTGTCTCCTATATGTGCAAGTAAAGAAGAAATTTGTGATTCAACTTTTGCGAACGAAGAAAGAAAAAAACTTCTGCGTAGTAAAAATTTGTAAAAATAGGAGATTGCTGTACTTTTCTCTTACATACAACAGTTTTAACCTTAAAATTTGGGTCAGTTACAACAACAGCAGGCAATGCAGTAAGACATCCTAGAATAAACATGTTATCTTTCAACGAGAGTTTCCTGAAATTTTTAAAGAATTTAGTAATTGTATTAGAGTTCTTGGTGCAAATATTTATATCTTTTGGAGGAAATCAAAAATTTGATATCAGCCACATGTTCTGTTGCGTGCAGGAACAAATCACTTGGAATTTCTTGCTCTGTAAATCTACTTGGCAAATAAATAAATAAATGAAAGTAAACAATTAGATATGCATTTTATCTTAGCAGGAACTTTAATCCTTTTGTGTAACATAAAAAAATCTCATTTTACGTGTGGGAATTAAATTTTATCGCATCATTAATTTCGCAAAGATATTCCAATTTGTATTTGCCAATAGTCTTAGTCACATACCTTCCGTATTCACCTCTCACATCTTAAACATTACAACATACATTCATTATGCCCTTTTCTCTCGTACGGTGTTGATGTATCGACACCAATAGCTAATGTGGGTAGAGCAGCGCTACCGGTAGATTCCCACGATTATACATGAGCATCCCACCGAGAAAGCCCATTACTTATTAAGCAAAGACATGCCACGAAGGCATAAACTGTGAACTAAACTTTGCTGTTATTCTAGTATCGCATGAAATTGTGATTAAATTTAAGGAAGGTGACATCTGTAGGTGGATACATAAATTTTGGAAAAGCGATGGATGTTTCGTCGTGGTTATAAGTTCCATTGTTAACTTCTTGATCAACTTCGATTATCTAACGTTAATTATAAGATGTAGGCCGAAGACATTTTACAATAGAACAAATATAAAGCTCCGGCTTAAAGGTAAAGATGTAAAATTGCGCAGGAAACTGTATGAGAAAATAGAATATTCTTTGAAGTTGGAGGTACGAGGGAAGGAGGAAAGGATACGGTTGAATGTGCTAATGGTTAAAGCAATAACCAAAGTCGAAATACATTACAAAAATTGCAGCACTAATAATAAATAGCAAATAAGATTGTATGAAATAAGTAAACTAAAATGAAAGATGCGCATTTGGAAGTAATAATGCATAAAAGTGTTCCCAAATATGTCGATATTTAAAAAAATAGAACTGAAAGAGAAGAAACGATAACGGTGTGGTTTACACGGAAATAAATAAAGGAACACGCGGTTTTACGATGAAGAACAGGAAATTAGGAAATACTGGAGGAAATGATTGCGCAAGGAAAAACGTGACGGAATATGAATAATATGTCTAAATTGGCAAGGGTACAATGGAGGAGTTAGGAAGAAAGCGAGAAAGAGGGAAGTGGGGTATGAGTTCTGGATGACATAGAAGAAATGAACTTGGAGATGAAGAAACTAAATCGATCGACAACTACAAAATATTTAGTAAAATTTGTGCCAAAGGGATAGCCAAGGTTTACTTTAATGCTACACATATTTTGTGATTCCGACGTCACCTTCTGGAAATGAGAAAATTACCACGAACAATCTCCATCTATAAGAGTCTTCTATATTCATAGGTCTTCCATTTCTATCTGGTCGTGAAGAAATTTTGCAACACATTTGGAATTTCCTACAAGATGTCAAAAACCATTAATTACGACTATGATAGGAATATTCTGAAGACTATCGCAATTATTTAGCAATTAACCTCGATACTCCGTCCAAGTTATTTCTACGTTTTCTTCCGACAAAGGAATTGCTGATACAAAGTAATTCAAATCATTTGCGGCTGCAAATGTAAGCAGTCTTTTAAAGATCTAGATTTCACGCTCGCTTACGTAATGTTTCGCAAGAAAGCGTTCCTCTATTAAGTGCTACTGGACTAGAATATTATTGCGGAGACTATCTTGAACTCGAACGAATCAAATCACTGGATGCACTAATCGTACTTAATCGAATTAACATTTTTTCTACTTTTTAAGCGATAGGCGTCGTTCCCATAAAAGCACCATCGGTACCGGTAGCGGCAGCGACCGCTCGAACAGGAATAGAAGAGCCAAACCCGACTGGTACGCGAGCACCGGTATTATTGATTCTACTCCATTTAGTACGTGATGACGTTTTATATAATTAAAATTTTTAAACGGGGAAAATCGAAACATTTACGGAATGTCGATCTAGGTGTTGTAATTTTTCAACATTCGTCGCACCAGAAGCGATCGGACGAAGTTGGAGAAGACCACACACGGTTTCTAAGCATTACAAGAGATAAAACGCATTCTATACAATATATGTGTATACGTAGGTATAGAAGCGGTCATGTCCAAATGAATAGACCGGCTCGAGAGAACAACGTTCTATGGGCGGATCGATCCAGATCCAGGAAGCGTACGCCAAAAAGTTATTTAGAAGTCGCAGACGGAATGACTGCACGTTTGCGGAGGACATTATCCAGATTTAGGAAGCTGCTTCTGTGCCAGTCGTTTCCAATGTCCGCGTAACAAAAACCGGTTCTAAAAGGATTTTTGGGGAAATATCAATTTGAAAACGTAAATTCTTTAGATTTTGTAAAAAGAAGAATGTCAAATACGTTTGATGTTGATGGAATTGAAAAAATGTGGATAGTGCAGATCTTTGCGGAGGCTATTGTAAAATAAAGAACCAGCCGTAGAGAATATTGAATAACATTAGAAATATAACATCAAGAATATATATAATGGTTTTGGATTGATTCTATTACTACATACTAGTTGTAAATTCAAACGCGTAATAACAAAGATCACCAATAGCATTCTGACACATATCTTGAAAGACATAGGCATCGTCGAAATGAGGTAATTAATTTCTTTTCGTTACAACTCAACCCAGACAATTAATTATTATTAAATTGAAAGAGGAATTTTCTAAAAGTATCTATTCCAGATCAGAAACGAAAATATCTGTTATTTTTTGTTTCCTGCTGTTAGCTACATTTAAAATTTGAGAACAGCTTGCTTACAACACGAGAATGACATTGAGGAATTAAAATTTTTACATATGGCAATGGTTTTTATGAAAAGAAAGAATGAGGTAAAAGTATGACTCATACTTAACACTTACTTTAAAATAACGCTTCTTGCACACGTAAGTATAAAAATACTTTGCGTGCTTTAATCCCAAGTTAGCTACCTCTTCAAGCGGGTTTCTTGGTTAAGTATAAAAATATGGTAACCTTGTGTATTAGTCTTAAATGGGACACTATATATTAAAGTTAACAGTTAATCAATTTCTTCAAACGTAAAGCATAGAATAATTTTTGGAAACAAACAATGAAGTTATTATAACCGGATCTAAATGCTAAATTATCCTCAATCAACAAACAAATGCTGCGCTTCTATTATTCGTAGAAATATAAATCAAAATTGTGTGGTGTGTTATCGACAAATGGAATCCTATTGCAGTGATGGTTTTAAAATAATTTTTCTTTAGGTTCTCGAGTTGTTGAAATACACTTAGCACACGAGATTTTATACGCTTGCAGATAACATTCACTTTACTTTGATTACTACTTTACAATAAGCTTATAAAAACTTGTTGATTTTGGACTTTTACTACCTACAGGATTTATAAAAATTCTAACACTAGAGTAGTTGTTTCATTATCGTTTGGCACCGAACTGCGCGTTGACCTCAGTGACCTGTATACAGACCTTTTAAAAATATTGGGTTATTTCGGTTTGCCCGGGAAATTTTATTTGATTTTAATTGTACGAACTTTTGTGTAAATATGTAATGTAGTGTCAAATAGAAATTTATTATTCAACATCTTAGTTAATGTTTACCATTAATAAGTGCCAGTGTATTTATAAGTACAGTGTAATGATCTTCAGCTTTGGAATGAAATACAATATTTTAATATTAATTTGACAATGACATGCACCTCTTCTATCCGTTATGTTTGCCTGTAATGTCAAAACTATTAAGTTATAATAAAATTTGTAATAGTAAACGAAGAAATATTATTTTAGGCGAAATATGATTGATTATTACGATTTTCTACAATCAACAATAAAAAAGAATAAGTATTTTTATTATTAAACAAACAAATTGTACAAGTGCATAACATGTAATATAAACAAAATCAATGAGAATATATAATTAAATGTCAATAAATATACACATATAACACAAAAACATCAAATTTCGTGTTATCATCCTTCCTATACTCACGTCAAAATGAAAGACGTATACTATACTATATAAATCGGTCTCACAGACCGTATGCGTGAGTATAGGAAGGTTATTGAGTTTTTCTAAAAAGTTAAATGAGACAGTAACAAATAAATAAGGGTAAAATTGTAAATATAAATGAATAACGATTTATCCATCACTGAAATCATTGTCATCTGAAGATGAGTCGCAGCCGAGCTGAATAATGAATTCTTCGTTGAACGAATCTACTATGTGCTCCCTTTTTATGTACTCAGCTTCGATTTCCTTTACATGACGACAGACATCATGCCACTGTTCGGAGCTCACATCTGCAAATTTTTGTCTTGTTAGGGTTTCTACATCATCCAATTTAAAACTGACATTTTGTGATGCAACCCAATTTTTCACTGTAGCCCATATCTTCTCAATTGGATTTAATTCTGGGTGGTATGGTGGTAAATGACAGACTGTGTGCCCATATTTTGCAAAATTGCATCAACAGTATACTGTGGGTATCTCGGTTTATGTAATTTAATTAAATTATACAATTGAGGTTTTGTTGAATTTTGTGTATAATGAATGGATCGTTCAACTCGCCAAGCCTTCATCTCAGTTATTCCACTGTTTGAGTTTGGATGTTTTACTGCTAAAACATTGTGATAGCTAGCATTGTCCATTACCACAACTGAATTTTCTGATAGGTTTGGAATTAGTTGCTGTTCCAACCACTTTTGATAAATTATAAAATTCATTTTATCGTGGTAGTCTCCAGTTTTTTGACCTGCTTTAAAAATTAGTAGTGCGTTCTCAACAAATCCATGTTCTCCATCTGCATGGACGATGATAAGGCATTTTGCCTTATATATAGGGGCTTTCAGCCCTTCATTTGAACCATCTGTCCACTCGTATGGAGTTGTGTGAGATGCATGGATATATGTTTCATCTAAAAATACATATAAATATACAATTAAATACATTTGCAACAACAAACTGCTCACAAACCTGTATAAATAATTGGTCGTTTCTCTGCACGATATTTTGTCATTTTTTGTATGTATGTTGCACGTAGTTCACATATTTCATTTCGTTCCATTAAAATTGGCCTGTTATCACCAGTTCTTTTCCACCTTAATCCAACATAAAAATAGTGTCAATATCTAAATGTCACTACATTTTCATACATACATAAAACACATTAAATGATTTGCAACAATTTCATTATATAATTATATAATAATTGAATTGTGGGCCTCTTCTTTTCAACAATATGGAAATTATGTATTATTCTTCGTATTGCTTGTTCACCTGCCCCGTCAACTGTACACTTTGGACTAGGTTTCTTAAAATGTTCCATCGGTTTCAAAAATGAAGGTGCCTCACCACTTTCTATTGCACGACCTTCCCTTACTATTCGAACAACAGTCCTTCTGGAGACACCTGTTACTTGTATTACAGCATCCAAAACATTATCTATAAATATAAAATATTTGTAAGTATATTATGACATGGCATAGATATAAGTGAAATAAAAATTCATGTATAGTTTTATATGAAATTACCTTTTATATTGTCCCGCTTCAAATAATTATAAACGTTCCAAACTATTTCACGTGCTTCTTTTGGATAGGTAGGCCTCCTTCTCGCTGTCGCAGCTTGGGGTATGTTGTCATAATTCTCAGTCGCTTCAGACACTATAAATAAACTTTGGTTAGAATTACAGTAGCTTAAAACTGGGATTGTATACTTACTTATACAACGTATTTGTAACTGCTAAGTTTTGAAAAAACTAACCAGAAATATATTTGATTGTTTAAGATTAAGCTAAACATATAACAACAACTACAGAAACATGAATGAGCAATGTTTTTAGAATGACCAATATGTATAGTTGCATCTCTCTCATATCATCGCTCTGTTTCGTTTTATCGTCAATATTCGGTAACTGAGTCGGTGCCAAAGAATAATGAAGCAACTCTATTAGGTATGTACCACATATGTCTTTTCTGTGCGAGTTCTCAGCTATAAATTTTTTAAATTACCACTCACAGGATAATAATAATTCATTTACTTCTGTTTTACTTCAATTAAACTTATTTTGAGATTTCGATCGTAGAAGAATATCTTTTGATGCAAAGTTAACAAAATCTAATAGCAGATGAATATGTCATTACTTTATGGGAACTGAGCAACGACTAACCGAAATTCCAAATTGGATAGGCTTTTGGATCAAAGAAAATAATCTTTGCCGGAGATCAAGGCTATCTTACATTTGTGTCGACATTGAAAAATATGCCAAATGTAAAAACTCCTTATTGTCGTTTTTCTGTTGAAGACTGTGACTGGCTGATAAATAGGTGTTAGGTTTTACTATAAAATTTAGGCCATTCAATTTACGTTACACTGGTCTTCTTGTACTTTAAAATTTTATTTAGAAAACCATTTATACAGTTATTATGGAGTGTTTAAAAATACCCATTTTATCGATTCGTGGGTTTGTTTTGAGAATGCCTATGTTTAATTTTGAAGGTTTGTTTATATTTTTGACCAGAAATCTTTCTGTGGCCGATTTCGTACAAATTAGGTAAGATACGTAATTTTTAACAACTTGGGTGTCTAACCTATTTATATGATCACAAAGGGGTAAAAGTAAGACAATGAGTATAAAACAAATTTGATTTGAGAAAAACTGGACAAATAACAATAGTTTTTTATCTGTTTCTGGTCACAATCAATGTTATTCCTCCTAGTATTAATACAAACTTATGCCCGACGTAACTATGGCTTGCCGGATTAACGATTCAGGGATCCATGTGCTTGTCCCACAGTTGCAAATGGAGCGTTGAGACGATCTTGTAGTTCGTCAACGGTGTTTAGATGTTAGATGACATGAACCACATAACTTGATGTACAATGATAGTTCGACTGCGCATTTCTATAGCAACGACCTGCATTTCAGGTACCACGTATTAAGTCCACAACCGATTTCAATTTCAGACTCCTTCGCGAGGACGAATATCATGAAACTAACACTGATGATGTGATGAGTAAATTAGCTAATAAATCCAAGGACGAGTTTAAAACATAGTGCTCTACAATTTTTCCAGTTCAGGTACGGAGTAGCTTAATATTAGATGCACTTGTACATGTATTTCAGATTCATACTATATTATATTTTCTAACTTTTGTTCTGTCAAAAGGTTTGTAGTACACCATACGTGTCGCACCACTAACACACAGATTCAAACTAATTGCACAAAACCTAATATCAACTTGACCTTGCCTAACATATGGGATGAATTTTATCACCGTTTGCATTTCCTAAAATAATAAAAAAGAAACATTCATATTTCCTTCTTATCATTTGCAGTTCTCCATCAGTTTCTTCCGAAACTTTAACAATTATTTTCAAAATGTTATATTTTGCATGAATTTTGGTCTGTTTAATTTATTGCATAAGTTGTGAAAAATCCTGTATATGGATCACTCGAAAAGTATGTTTTTCTTTTCTATAAAAGAAAATATAATTTTACAAAATACCCAAATTTTTATTTCGATGTCGTAAATACCATAGCAATATATTTGAACCATGGACGTAAGGGTGTGACAAATTTCCAAGCTATTGTACCTGGGAAATTCTTAAAGGTATTACACTTGACAATGATTGACTTATTAATAAGGAAAGTGCGGTATGTAGACTGAAAGAAGGAGGAGGGACACAAATGCCTAAACTACAAAAACAAGCAAGTGATGTAATATCAGTGTATAAGGCATGGTTTCGGGCTTGATATTTAGCCAAACCTCATAGGAATAAAAAAAATTCAAGAAGTTCCACACTAAATTGGTCCCACATTACTATTTATGCAGTTATAATTATACACAACCAACTAAGGGCTGAAATTATTGCACCATAACGGTCAACCTTACAAAATCCGAACGATGTTTCAATCGAACAAAAAATATGTACGCGCTGTAGGCTTTAATGCTCCATATTTGCCTCAGTAATATATAAAGAGACTGACGTTTCAAGAACGTCCAAACCCCTAAATGCGGACGAACGGTACCCTTTTGTATTGTACACGTTGGCAATAATTAGCTCACCGTTTATACTGAAGCGGGTCGAGCCGTCGGCATCGCGCCATATACGAAAACTAGCTCCAATTATTTTCGAATCGCGAATATTTGATCCAAATAACAGCGTGCCGGTCGATCGAGAGCAACGTGATCATTACGCGTTCATATATCAGAGGCGAAATTCGTTAACGACAGCCAAAATATTCGAGCGACTAAGAAATAAATTGCTCCGCTTTCGGGTTTAAATTTCGCCGAGGAGACGTTTAAGTTGTCTCGAACGAAGTCTCGTATTATATATTTTTTGATATGAATTATATGCGTAAGTCAACTGAAATTTGGACCATGCGTATGCGGGTACGTATTATCCTGTAAGTTATGGAGCTTACACGAGGTTGGTTCCGTCCGAAGATGTGGTTATACAGTGGGGTTACAAAATAAAGTTTAAGTCTTCATTGGTTTTTCAATCGATGAATACCTACTTAGGAACATTCACTGAATGTTAAAGTTTTCCTTTAGATTCTTAAGCTTAAACGAAGCGATTCCAGAAATTAATAGGATTTGCTTTGGAAAATTTTCCTTCATGGGATGAACCCCCAATAATATATTCCACTTCACGAGCCCTACGAAAATAATTTAAAGACCGACACAATCTAAGGACCGAAGAATTTAATATTGTAATGTAAATTATGAAGTCGCAAGATTACATCTTCAGTTGATGAAAATGATGTTATATATACATATAGTGTGTCCCCGGATTGACGTTACAAGAGGTGTGATGGACTGAAAATTTTTGAATTTTATTTTAAGATTGTAGATTGCGTGAATAGAATTTTAAGAATATTTTCAGTTTTTGAAAAACAAGTTGGCCTTGACGCTGAAGCGAAAACTATTTTCCTTCCAGGTACCCTACCCTTTTTGTTCATGATACGTCAAAATGTTACTAAAAAAGTTGTTCAGAATGAGAAATTATGGCTCTATGCAGAATTTCAGAAATATTTACGTATTTTTCAGATTGAACAAAATAAATTGTTTTTTTAAAGTCTGGCATGTCTGAATTCGCGTGAAATAGAACAACGGGAGGCCATGAAAATAAAATTGTTCACTAATCTTAAGTACTGTCAGATTACAATAATTTGTAGTATCCCTTAGTTCAAATTTCAATTAATGCTAGATCATGTTAACGTTACAGCAGAGAATTTACGTTGTTCAGTGTTATGGGCTCGGACAAATTGCACTAAGACAGGTATGGGCAACCTCCGGCCCGCGAGCCACATGCGGCCCTCGAGTAAGATTTATCCGGCCCGCTACTGAATTCTTTCGTTGCATATTAGCACGGCCCGTCTAAACTTAATTCATAATGAATCATAAGGATACTACAAAAATGTATATTTTTCAAGATTACTCACAGCATAAAACTTCTACAAAAAAGGTTGCCCATGCCTGCACTAAGAGAAGTGGTGCAGCAGTTTAATGAGAGATTTCCCAATACCAACCTTACACGTATGACTCCCATGCGAATAGTTAAGAAATTTCTTGCAACTGGCGGCGTTCTTAAAGTAAAGAAAGAAAAGAAGAAACATGGTGAAAACGATGCCGTAACTATAATTGCTCTTGATTCGGTGGAAGAACATCCTAGACTATCATTGAGGGAACGTTGACGTAATCTTAATGTTAGTAAATCGGAATTACAAAGAATTTATAAGGCAAACAAGGTAAAGGCATTCAAACCAAAATTTGTGCACACTATCGAAGAAGGTGATGAAGGCCGAAGGTTATTATTTTGTCTTACCATCGGGGAGAAATGTATTGAAGAACGAAATTTTTATAAAAACAATGTTTTTTCTGACGAAGCAAATTTTACTACAAATGGCGTTGTTTCCTCTCAAAATTGTCGCTATTGGGCTACACAAAATCCAAACTTTCGGGTCAATTGTAGACGACAGTATTATCAAAAAGTGAATGTATGGTGTGCCGTTTCATATCGTTTTGGCATTATTGGACCTTTCTTCATAGAGGGGCGGTTAAATCAGAATGTTTATGTACAGCTACTTGAAAGATTCAGGGAAGAGTACTTACATGATTTGCCGCTGACAAAAAGACAAGCAATGTATTTCCAACAAGACGGATGTCCTGCACATTTGACAACACGAGTAGCTGAATCGATAAATTTGGTATTTGGATAGCTAGAAATGGTCCAATTGCGTGGCCTCCACGGTCGCCCAACCTCACAATATTAGATTTTTTCTTTATGGGGTCGCCTCAAACAACTGGTTTATTCTCAACCAATACCCAACAGTAGAGAAGTACTAAAGGAAAGGATAAGAAACGGCGTACAGCAAATACACATCGAGGAAGTTCGTAACAGTTTCAGAGATTTCAGACATCGCATAGAAAAGTGTGTACAAAATGGCGGTAGTTACATTGAATAAATAATTTATTATTACATTATGTACAACAATGTTATTACGTTTTGTAAATTTAATTTTTGAGTAAATACTACATGCAATTTATTTTGTTCAATCTAAAACAATGACGGTTTAGTCAAAGTACGTAAATATTTCTGAAATTTTGCATAGAGCCATAATTTTTCATTCTGAACAACTTCTTCTAGTAACATTTTGACGTATCATGAACAAAAAGAGTAGGTTACCTGAAAAGATATACAGTTTTCGCTTCACCGTCAAGGCCAACTTGTTTTTCAAAAACTGAAAATATTCTTAAAATTCTATTCGCGCCAAGCAGGGCTTAATTCTACAATATTAAAATAAAATTCAAAAATTTTCAGTCCAGTACACCTCTTGTAACGTCAATCCTGGGACACACTGTATATGCACGCAGTAGGTAACCACAATCTCCTCTCGTGAGAGATCACTTTCTTTACATAAGTTTTTAGGTTGTAACGAAAATCTATTCTCTTCACTCCAACATACATATGTATAGGACTCCCACCATTATTGTCAGACAAACCTGTAATACGAACTATCAAGACACCTTCAACCCCTCTGAAAATGTGTTCATATAAGACGCTTTCTTCGACTCTGTCCTCTGTCGTACTAAACTGACATTTCTCTTCAGTACTGTACGCGACTTATTACAATGGAGCTTAATCCGCTGCAACGATGTTTCCAAACAGTGAAAACTTATAGAAATATTGTCTATATGTGAGACTTCGAGCATTCTTCAGTCTTTTTGTCATCAGCATAACCATCATTTTGAGCAGCTTATTTATCGTCTTGTTTCAAAATGTGAATCACAATATACACGAAACCAAGCATCCGTGAGACAGAAAATATCACGTGGTCTCGAAGATATTGCTACAGTTAAGTTGAGTGCTCGTAAAAATCGAAATTTGTCAGTTCCACGCCATCCTCAACACTTGACACTGTCTGTGACTTCCACATGACGTATTTTGCCAATGCATCTTGGTTTTCATCCTAACAATCATGCATCCACCTGGTGCAAGAAGTGAAGCCAAATGACCATTCATGGCGTCCTATATTCGACATTTTGCTGATGAACACCTCCCCACTAATAATCATTTTTTAGGCAATGAAGTTCATTTCTGGATTAATAACTATACCAATAAGCAAGATTGCTGTATACGGAGTGGTGAAAATACACAAGTGATACACCAGACCCAATTGCATCCCGGAAAAGTCACTGTATAGTGTGCTTTATAGGCTGGAGGCATTATCGGTCCTTATTTCTTTCAAAATGGGGCCAGAGCGCATTTATTGGAAAAGGGTGTTCGTTACAGATCAATTTGCATAATATTGATCTCCATGGGATGTGGTTTCAATAAGATGGTGCTACATGTCACACCGATGGAAACCATCGATTAATTGAAACGGAAATTTAAGGATTCATTAATTTTTCGGAATTGACCGATTGATTGGCGGTGCTATCTGACGTCGTTGACTTTCTATGGGGATATTTGAGATCACATGGTGTACACAAATAATACAGCAACAATTGACTAACTTGAAATATCCCTTCGCTGTATTGGCGAAATAATGGTCTACTTGGAAAAAGTGACCAAAAATCGGTTATGTAACCCATGGTTGTGACAGCCTTTTAAATGAAATAGTGTTCCACATTTAATAATAGATAAAAAACATTTATTTCCTACAAATTAATAGTTTCATTTACGTCCAAAGTTCTATCATCCTTATTTACAAAGGTACCCTATATTTGGTGAGGTACTACCAAAGTAATGTAATATGGGTGCATAAGTGTTCGTGTAACCATCACAAAAACTGCCGCAACCAATAGCTAACCAGCAACGACGAAGAGTGAATTAAGTAATTAACAGCGTCCTGAAAACTTACCGCCAATTAATGTCAAGCAGGAGGTGCTTGGTCCAATAATTGGGTGGAGGACAATCAACGCCACGGTTTGGTATATCTACCAGTTTCGACACTTAACGATATAAAAAGGTAAAGTGCAGAGAGAGGAAACGGATGGCTGCATTGAATGATATTTCAGAGAGTTCAGAAAATAGTAAAACTTTGCTTTGTCATATTTTTCAGTATCCGTCAAATCTTCTCTTTTCGAAAGGATTTGAAAAAATATTAGCCGATTAAAGAATCTAAATTTTATAAGGAGATGCAACACACTCCCATAAATTGCGGACTATGAGAGAAATATAAATTGATAACTCTAAACATCTTTTTAACTTGTCTGAACGCAAAATTGGAGCAGCATAAGAAGAAATGTTTTTCCATATGTCAGACAGAAATGGTAATGGCATTAATGGAATGATCGTTGGGCCTAACTTTTATTAAGCTTAAAGCTTTGAGGAGTTGAGTTTGTTTGTTCCCTCTCTACTGCATATTTTCTTCGATTCCTTTCGGTCTTCTGCCAATTCTCTAGCTTCCTGCCCATTGACGTTTACACCTCGTACTTTCCAGGTTTTTACATTTGATAATTTTCTTTCTCCTTGCCTTTGTTTTTATAATCGATTCATTCGCATTGCATTTACTTCTATACCATTGCATTGCTTTGGTCTTCGTCTTTCATCCATCCCATTTTTCCTTTCTATTTGTCTTTTCCTACTTTGGCTGTTGCTTTCCTCTTTGTCTTTAATCAGGTTTCCATTTTGCTTTGAGGTTCCCTTTGTGTAGATCATTTATTGGGATTATCAACCTCAAAGAAGAAATTAATTAAGAACGAACCGTAATAGAGCCATGGTAATCAGAGTGGAAGAACTAGAAAAACTCGTACGCGCTAAACTAGATATAGATAACAAGATTTAGGAGATTGTGAAACCTCATTTTTCCACGAATGATCAAAAATTAATGCATCTTATTCCAATGAGGATTTGGTTTTCCTTAAATTTAATAAAGCTCTTCTAAAACCCTTTCCTTTTGATATTCCTGGTATAACGTATTGTGATATCCAAAAGATAGAGTCACAAGCTACAGCACAGCACACATTTTCTTCAAAGAGAATTAAGATTCCTATAATAGGTTATTCCAACATGAGTTGTAAGTATATGCTACTACGAGTACTAAAGTTCGTTGCTAAGTTTTAATCAGAAGGTCATATTGCCTATGTAAATAAAACCCTAGATTAGATTACTTGAGGTGGCACTGATACCTGTTCCACTGCGACCTTTCCAGGTCTGTTATGGTCTTCATGCCTTCTTAGAGTACATTCTCTAGCTTTATTCGTTTAATTAGACTTGACAGCTTTGGGAGCGGTTCTTCCGCATATACATATATTTTTAAAAGCGGACTTGAAGCCCTTGCTCCGGAATGCTGTTATATGCCTCCATAATAGAGTCCTGGTCTGCCTTAAGCGTTGCCGGCTCCATCTGGGTGGCTGGATAGTCGTTGCATACTACCACGATCCTCTCCAAAGCAGCCTCTTTGAAGGTAAAACCTTCTGGCACCTTGCTTTTCGGAAGACCTGCGGGAGCACTGCCCTCCGACCTCGCCTTTTGAGGCGTCGTTGAGGTCTAACTTCCTTATCTAGACTACCCTGGCCCTTTGTGCATGCCTAGTGAAGTTGGCCTTGATTATGGCCCTTTTAGCCTGTATGAAATCTTTGCCCTGTTCCACAAGCTTTTGCGCTTTAGCCTTGGAAATTCTAGATAGCGTAGCTATATGAGGAGTAGCCAGGGAAGCATCTGTCCGCCCGATCAGAGCCCCGCTTGATCGGGTAAGGCTAATTACAAGGGCGTTTCGCCTGGTGCCCCCAGGGGAACGTTAAATACCGCACACCCCTGCGGCCACGCAACTCTCGGGACGTTACCTTACACCTTAGTTTGGGTTTTAGCTCGGGTACCTCAGGAGCGCTAAATTCCCGAACTCACTTGTTAAACTTGTTAACAGTGAGCCCCAGAGGCAAAAGGAAAATAAAAAACCCTAACAATGACAATATAGCAACACTAATCTGATTTCCCATAAGCTGTATAGTTAGAACTTGTGGAATAAGCTATACTACTAGTATTTAATAATTCAGCTCTACCACATGTTTCGACCAAGAAAACATTGTGTCGTATCAGTAGGATATATTTTAATATTGAACATTTTTAATACATTAGTTTTAACATTTTCCAAATATTTTCGCAGTGTTAATTATGTTCAAAATGTGTGACTTACTAAAATATAAGAGTGTTACTGTAAAAACGCTAGACGAAACAAATTTGTTACATTTTTCTCCGGTAATGGAACGTATTCATTACTGAAAATAATTAAGAGAACAAGGTAAAACACTTAATTCCTCTGCCATCGGTTGCCGTACAAACCCAGACAGGATCCTGGAGAATTAGAATTACAAATATTAGAAACGCGATATTCATTTGCCTTTGTCGGTACGATAAGGCGACCACTACAAGATATAGAAATACATATTCGTAAGTCCAGAATTCGTTACACGAAATCCTTTAAATCGTATTGAAAACCCGCCAGTACAACGAAATCTAATTTTCATTAAGAGCGCGTATATAATTAAGTATTCTGGTATATTGGAATCAATAAAAATACCGTCGGTGAAATGTAAATTTTATCGGTTATACTAGTCTCCATTAACCTCTGCCCTCTCCTATGTTCCTTTTTAATTATTCGAATGAGATAAGAATAAATTGGATGGTCAATAACTCGTCAGAAAAACTGTGAAATTGTATATTTTTCTAAAATGAGAAATTCATCCAAGAAACGATAACTTTGAATTCTAATAGCAAGTATGTGTTTATTTGTATACCTAGTGATTGCAGAGTGCAGATTTAAATGGATTATGTATGTTGATGTAAAAAATAAGAGCAAGTACAACTAATTAGTTGTATTTTAACCTTCCTATAGATTGGCATAGATTGTATTCTACAACTAGGAGAATCGCTATACCGAAACCAATTATAAGTTTTGCGTATCTCCCAAGCAGATTTGAATACATAATTAGCAGAAGTCTCCTAAAGAGGGCATTCATCTTGGATTAGTCCAGCGTTTCCCAAACTTTTAGGTTTCGTGGCCGCCTTTTGAAATGTATTATAATATGTCCCCATCCCCGTCTAGCAAACTGGATTCTTGCACTTTCGCAAGCGCTGCAAAATGCTTCAGAAACCGTGATAGCGGGGGCATAATCTATAAAACCATGAAACATGTTCAGTTAGGTTAGTTTAATAGAAAGTGGCTACGAGTAGGCGCGTAATATATTCTTGTTGCATCTAACCTAAGTGATTTAAAATTTGTACAAATACTTTCTAAATTTGTAAAGTATTTAATGGGATCTAAACGTGATTTGAAGCGTATAAGTATATATGCTCCTGCAAATAGAGAAGGTGCCAACACTCCCACAGTAAAAACCAGGAAATGTTGTGAGGAGTATTTGAATAGTAGTTTTGTAAATACAGTCGCTAATGTCGAGGTGCTACCACAGAATGGAATATGTCTAAATATTTGGTTGCTGACAGCATGAAATCAAATAATTTAAAGAGACTTTGCAAACAAAACAAAGGGTCATGAAAATGACCATCGCGATTTCTTTGTGAAGAAATTGAAAGAGTTTAGTAATCAGAAATAGCCCTTAAAACACTTTTGTCGTTGCCTCAAAAAGATCTGCTTGCATCTTATAAAGTTGCACATTGCATAGTCAAGTGCAAGAAACCTCACACTATAGCAGAAGATCTTATTCTCCCCACTGTCGTTGATATAGTCGCAACAAAGCTTGGAGATAGTTATGTTGAAGGTATTCAGAAAATACCAGTATCAATGAATAGTATTACAAGACGTATTGATGATATGTCAGAAGATATACAGGAGCAGCTTCTTTCGAAACAAATGATTTGCTATTCAGCTAGACGATGTTATGGATAGAATCAACGTTGCCTATTTGATAGCCTTACATTAGGTACTGTAATAATGTACTATGAAGCACTAGAAGCACTTATATGCAAAAATAATCCAAATGTCATTTGGCATCACACCATGATACACAGGGAAACATTCCCTTTCAAAGTTAATTAGGCAAGGTGTTTATTTTGTATTATTCATTGTAATTTCTGTTCAAAATTATATAAAAGCAAGGCCCCGAAGGATAAGACTATCTTCTTCAATGTGCGATGACATGGGCTCTGACTATACGGCATTATTGTTTTAGTGCGAATCTCTACGTGGTGTTTTGAAAGAAAAGAATTACACAGGTAAAAGCTGGCTTATTTAAGTGATATTTTTAAATCCATCGATCATTTAAAAACCTTATCTGAAAATCTTAATCGTTACTTGTTTGAAAATGATGAAGTTACAGCTACAGATTTATCACTGGAAGAAGAGGAACGGTTTATAAATTTAACACCAAATACAGAAAAGAAAAAACAATGCTCTTTGACAACCGTTACCGAGTTTTGGATTAACTGGCAAGAGGAATTGCCAGCGTTATTTCTATTTTTTCATTTATTCTGTTGCAGCCAGCTCCCTCCCCCTGAATCCCTATCCCCTCCTCTTTTCTTTATTTTGCTTTCTCTTTTGCTTGGCTTTTAGCTTCTTTTCAACTGAATTCTTTTTTCCCTTATGCCCCTCCAAATGCGTATTTCTACCATTAAGTAGTCATCCTCGCTTGAGAACACAAAGTGTTTGTTCACCAAACACAACATCTATCGTTACCTGATAAAGATGATGAAGATTTTAACGGCACCAGAAAATAACTTCTCGAGCAGAATAAACACCAAGAAAAAACGAGAATGCACTTGTGTACCTATCATTAATCTAGCGCTTTACGTAAACGTCCCGTATATTAAGGAACAAAATACCGAACAGTTCGTCGCGGCCGACGAAAATTTAAAATGTTTTTATTAGCCGCCATATTTTATACGGTTACTCGCGTTTGATTAATACGTCGAGTCTCGTAGGACAGGAGGTATTCGAGTAAATCACGGCGGTTAATAAAGCACACGCGCTTTGGCATTCCCGCGCGTCCGGTCCGGTACGCGACAAAGATTAATAAATATTATTATGTCGGAGTCGCCGGTTCACAGGTTGATGGTCAATTAAAATGTTTGAGCCCGGATAACTGTTGTATATGTATATATATATATATGTGTACATTGTACATACATATGTATTATGTGCAAATGGGTATACACTGGACACGAGATAATCCTCATCCTTAACCGGTCATTAGTAGTCGATGTCCCCGTCTTTTGATGAACAAAGAACTTTAGATGTTGCCTCAAATTTTTGGACGATCCAATTTATAAAAGGTATTTACCAAACACACGCAGAAAGAGTGTTGCTCCGATCTAATCAAATTTTGCTTAGTATACAGTTGTGTTAGAATCCAAATAGTTCTCAAAGTATTTCAACTCACTCGTGGACTAAATTCATCATTCATTATTAGCACTCCAAAAACTGCTCGAGGATACACATTGTGGTACATCAAGGGCATGATAGAAGAAAGCGCATGTGTGACTGCGTCACACTTTACCGTATTCATAAAACAATTGTCTGGTCCATAGAGCTTGTTTGATTTTATTTGATTTCCTCCCTTATTCAAAATTTCCTAAATATTGGTAGTTCTCATTGTGAAAAGGGTTGAAAACCTCTTACTCCCGTTTCCACCTGAAGCAATAATTTCATCATCACACAAACCAAACTTCAGTGATAGATTGTTTACACAGTCAAAACATTTTTCGTGACGTATAATTGATTAATTACTAAGGTTTCATAAAACAGTGGATGACATGTTATCATTAAGTACTGTAAACCGGTCTTTGTCTCCACTTACGTGCAAGGCGCGACATTAAAGTCAGCGTCAGCCCAATTTACACTTCTTAATGATAACACGTCATCCATTCTCTGATCAAATCTTATTGATTAGCCTGATCAGCCAATTAGCGGATTATCCTTCCGTTGTCCTTATGCTATCTAACCATTACACTTTATTTGTTAATATCGATGTATTTCTGACAATACTTAGATATGTGTGTGCATTCTCACATAAATCAGGGATAAGCGTCACTTTTTTATTTTCGTCCGGATGTGATATACTTTTATTACCAGAAATTAATTTATCAGTTTGCAATTTTTGAGCAATAAATCCAATAAAATGATGAAGAAATTGACTATTAAAGAAGTAACACAAGAGTAAAATGTAAATAGAAACATAGTTTATGAAAAAGACGAGGCAAAATGAAGAGAGTGCAGAGCAAGAAGGAGGTGCTTAACACGAATTTTTACTCCAAAACAAGATAACAATTTACTCCAATATATAAGAAAGAATCCCGTTGTAACTGCCAGATGGGCTGTAATTCATACAAAGCTTCCTGATTCAGGATAAACAGCAAGTCGAAGAATAAAGGAAAGTGAAGTAAGGCATCATGTTGCTGCTAAAAAATGTATTATTTGCGCTTAACCTTATTAACTATGGTCAGAATGTTTGGGAAAGCGTTATTTTATAAATTGTATCAATATTTTAGAAAATTATTTTCTTGCTGTCCGTTTGAGAAATTTTTCCCCAAAATAATTTTATATTTAAACAGGATTATTGCCAACTTCATACTGCCAACCCAGTTACCCAGTGGTTCCAGAGGCACAATATACAGCAATGGGTCACCAAAAAGCCATATAAGTGTGTCCCAGGATTGACGTTACAAGAGGTATGATGGACTGAAAATTTTTGAATTTTATTTTAACATTGTAAAATTAAGCCCTACTTGGCGTGAATAGAATTTTAAGAATATTTTCAGTTTTTGAAAAACAAGTTGGCCTTGACGGTGAAGCGAAAACTATTTTCTCTTCAGGTAATCTACCCTTTTTGTTCATGATACGCCAAAATGTTACTAAAAAGTTGTTCAGAATGAAAAATTATAGCTCTATGCAAAATTTCAGAAATATTTACGTATTTTTTAGATTGAACAAAATAAATTGTGTTTTTAGTCTGGGATATCTGAATTCGCGTGAAATAAAACAATGGGAGGCCATGAAAACAAAATTGTTCACTAATCTTAAGTACTGTCAGATTACAATAGTTTGTAGTATCCCTTAGTTCAAATTTCAATTAATGCTAGATCATGTTAACGCTACAGCAGAGAATTTACGTTGTTCAGTGTTATGGGCTCGGACAAACTGCACTAAGAGAAGTGGTGCAGCAATTTAACGAGAGATTTTCCAATACCAACCTTACACGTATGACTGCCATGCGAATAGTTAAGAAATTTCTTGCAACTGGTAGCGTTCTTAACGTAAAGAAAGAAAAGAAGAAATATGGTGAAAACGATGCCGTAACTATTATTGCTCTTGATTCGGTGTAAGAACATCCTAGACTATCATTGAGGGAACGTTCACGTAATCTTAATGTTAGTAAATCGGAATTACAAAGAATTTATAAGGCAAACAAGGTAAAGGCATTCAAACCAAAATTTGTGCACACTATCGAAGAAGGTGATGAAGGCCGAAGATTATTATTTTGTCTTACCATCGGGGAGAAATGTATTGAAGAACGAAATTTTTATAAAAACATTATTTTTCTGACGAAGCAAATTTTACTACAAATGGCGTTGTTTCCTCTCAAAATTGTCGCTATTGGGCTACACAAAATCCAAACTTTTGGGTCAATTGTAGACGACAGTATTACCAAAAAGTAAATGTATGGTGTGCCGTTTCATATCGTTTTGGCACTATTGGACCTTTCTTCATAGAGGGGCGGTTAAATCAGAATGTTTATGTACAGCTACTTGAAAGATTCAGGGAAGAGTACTTACATGGCTTGCCGCTGACAGAAAGACAAGCAATGTATTTTCAACAAGACGGATGTCCTGCACATTGGACAACACGCGTAGCTGAATCGATAAATTTGGTGTTTGGAGAAAAGTGGATAGCTAGAAATGGTCCGATTGCGTGGCCTCCACGGTCGCCCGACCTCACAATATTAGATTTTTTATAGGGTAGCCTCAAACAACTGGTTTACTCTCAACCACTACCCAACAGTAGAGAAGTACTAAAGGAAAGGATAAGAAACGGCGTACAGCAAATACACATCGAGGAAGTTCGTAACAGTTTCAGAGATTTCAGACATTGCATAGAAAAGTGTGTACAAAATGGCGGTAGTTACATTGAATAAATAATTTATTACTACATTATGTACAACAATGTTATTACGTTTTGTAAATTTAATTTTTGAGTAAATACTACATGCAATTTATTTTGTTCAATCTAAAAAATGACGGTTTAGTCAAAGTACGTACATATTTCTGAAATTTTGCATAGAGCCATAATTTTTCATTTTGAACAACTTTCTTTAGTAACATTTTGACGTATCATGCACAGAAAAGGGTAGGCTACCTGAAAAGAAAATAGTTTTCGCTTCACCGTCAAGGCCAACTTGTTTTTCAAAAACTGAAAATATTCTTAAAATTCTATTCACGCCAAGCAGGGCTTAATTCTACAATCTTAAAATAAAATTCAAAAATTTTCAGTCCATCACATCTCTTGTAACGTTAATCCTGGGACACAGTGTATATGTGTATCCGATAGATAATGTTTGGGGCAAAATAGTAAAACGTACGGAACCGTGTTAAGTACTTTAACAGATGTATTGTGGGAATCAATAATAAACAGGACAAAATTTATTGGAACAGCAAAATTATTTTAGATATCTTGCACTTTCCAGGCCAAGGAGACATGAGGAGCAATAATCGATACGACTGGCGGCAAATCAAAGAACTGCTATATTTAAAATATCTAGTTTATTTTATTAATTACTAGTGCTAGAGATTAAAAGTTACTTTCTGTTTAAGGATATTGTATCACAGAATTGTATTAAAATTTTACCAATGCATTAATTCTCTAACCCAACAATTTCCTTTTTGCCGTTTTATCAAGGTTAGGCTATTCTATATTTATCTGAGCATTACTGCACATCCATAATCCAGTGTTATCCCCTATTACAAATGGATGATTACTAAATAAGTTTACAATATTCCCCGTGAAGTGTATTTGATGGTGTTATTTAATTATTCAGACTTTTTCTCTCATTTAAAATGTATTCATCCTGTCTATTTACTTATCGAAACTTTCCTTTAGTTTTCTGATTATATAGTAAATGCGTGATACTGACAGTATATCACTGTCAAAAGTGTAACAACACAGATTAGTAAATTTGATGGTTTTGGCCCAAACTACATATTTACAGAGAATTTTGTGCACAGACGAATATATGCATACTTCCTACGCGCATATAACATTAATTAAAATTAGAGTCTAAAATTTTTCCTAGATGAAACATTCTGTAGATAACCTGCGATATCAATAGTAGGCATATTAAGGCAGAAGTAAATGTGTGCTATATCTTATATTGGATTATTAAGGAATGAGATCAAAAGAGACTGAAGATAGGTCCAAATCGATAAATAGTGTTTGCAAAACGTGCAGTACTAGCACTATGAAACAACGAATTGTTCGTTTAAAAAGATGAACGTTTAAGCATATCGAGTACTCTGTATTAGCCCTATTTGGAATCGTCACGTAACACAAAGGACAAAATAACTCTGAGTGTTGATGAGAATCTTTCATATTTTGATAGTGTGTAGAATTTGGAAAACGATTGATTGAACGTCAACACAACCAGCCAAGGTCGGACCTACGATCGACAATATCTATTCGGATTTAAGCAAATTTAGGAAATTATTCTTTAATCAATTTAACTAATGATTATTTTAAAGAAACCGATGCTGGGTACACGTACTAGTTACGTGTTGAATATGTACGATTTTAAGAATATATATGTATCTGTCTACGAATTTGCTGCTTATTTGTCATCAATCAATCAATCAAGATTTAAAATTTGTTATCAGGGATATTTAAGGCTGGTTATCATTGGGTCTTAATTCCAGAAGGATTATAATCAAGTTTTGATTATCACTAGATTTTTCGTGGTACTATTAAATGTTACTGTAATACTCGTTATTCGGTGTGTTTGGTGTAATTGGGCGGAGCGAAAAGCGACCTTCTTCTTGGACTGTGTTTCTGTGATTGCCCCAGTACTAGCTTTCTAATTATTCAAAATCTGAAGAACACGCAGAAATAAAAGCTGTGTTGTACTCTGGTCTATTGTAATGGTTACACTTGAAACCCCTACAGAAATTTAGTATGCTTCTACAAGAGAATATAAATATTCGTATGGTTGCGAAGTCCTTTGGTCACGAAAACCGACTGATTTATTTTTTATTTGACACATATTTATAGCAAAATAGATCATAACCCAAACCCTCTACAAAAGGGAGTGCCGAAAAAGCAAATGAAAAATCCTTATCCTTCTTGAAGGAATTTCCAAATGACCAATTATGTATTGTCTCGCAGTGATAACCGAAGATATTAGGATATTTTGCTTTACGACCTTATTTCTTACGCACAAAGCAAGACAAGAAAAATATGATCAAGCAAGTGTACACAAAACAATTAACGACGTTCCGGCATGAATGCATGAGCTATTGCTTAGACCAGATGTCTAACTTCACGCAAAATTTTAAAAACGAAAATCGTATCTTAGATTGATAAAGTATCGATGGTTAGGTATGCATAGAAAATGATAGTCAAATAAATCCATTCTTACACTACACGAATATCAGATTTGATTAACAAGAAAACACAGAGAAAATATGTCAAACTATAAACAGTTCGTGACGAGCAAAATACTGTATAAGTTGCTTCATTTTACTACATTGGTTACCCTTTTACCGAACTAGTTTTGAAGCATTACAGAGGATTAGCACTGCTGACTAGCCAAGGTCTCTTCAAAAGCATTAATCGTGCCGTGGATTGAAACCTGCTTAGTATATTAGCATTAGGGTTCTGACAGGAAAGCCCGACATAGATTTTTCGGGCTCCCAACAAATTTATGCGCAAGGATGACATGCAAAATCATGTTGGCAATCAACGCCTGCTAGAAGCACATGTTTTGGATATTAAAACATCTTGACTATCAGAGAACTCCTAGTTTGGCTAAATATTAACCCTTTGCACTCCGAACAATTCTGGACGTTGGCTATCAGCTACTCAGCGCTACTTTATGGCAGAAACGTGCATATACAGATCCTCGTATTACTTACTATAGTTTTGGAACCAAGTAACGTACTATAATGATATTGGGGCCTTATATGAATTGGTTGACATCGAGAAATGTATATTTTCACAAAAATTATTTTTTATTTTTTATAATCTTGTACAGTGAGATAAACCATAAAACACTCCCCAATATGCATTGCAGGCTGATTTGTGCACGTTTGACCATAATAAGCTGTTTGACGCTTGTCATCAGGTGTTTTCCTGTCAGAACACATATATATGATTTCTTGTGCAATTTCAAGAGAAGACTACAGGGAAACATGGATCTCTCAAAAAGTTGGGCTGAAATAACTTAATTCCCCGTAATCTCTCATAAACTTTAATGTCCCATGAGAGGAGACATTCGAGTGATATGCTAGAATTACAATGTCCCATGAGAGGGGACAGCGGAGTGCAAAGGGTTAAATTACTGTTAAGCATAACTCACCTACAATGACTGATTACCTAGAAACCTTGTCTAGGTGGTGCGCAAATCAAAGCGCTAAAGATGATGGCCCTTCTTTTGGACCTCAATAACTGCTCAGATAGGTACTTCGATAAATACTGTCCATTGACTCAATATTCGTGAAGTACAGCTAGTCGCCAGTGCTGTACAGTATATTGGAGGTAAGTATTTAGTTTTGATTTAAATGCAACTGGCGGCTGGACATCTTGCAGATCATGGGACAGATGGTTCAAAAATCTACCCACGCCCGTCGCCTCTTATATTTTAAAGTATAAAACTTCTCTAGCATTAATGCATCTTATTTCGTGTATGACACGAAAATACACACTTGTCATGCATGTTGGCATTGTCCCCCAATGAACTATCCCATATCTTAACACCAAGTCAAAGCAAGCGAAATAAAACGGTTTTAATATGTATATGGAGTGTGTAAAACCTATATTAGATTATCGACACATCTAATCAATATGTTGATAATAGTATACGTTTGCGTCAATATTCAAATCCAACGTACTTACCGTGAAATTAAGATTATCTAGGGGTAAATGTCGGTAATTATCAGTTCTGTTGGTGAAAGAAGTTATGTATTTTTCTTCTAAAACTTGTAGGATGTTACAAGCTTCCAATTTTCTCGAAAATCAACACATACGCATGTGCTTACACCGAAGGATATTTATTCAGTTTTCTCTGTGAAAGTATTGCTGAAATTATTCCAAAGGTTGACTGTTGAGGTAATTACGATTGGAACTTTACTAATATTATTATTTCCTAATGCACGTGTAATACAATTGTAATTTATTCAAACCGAAAATTTCTGAAGGTGTTGAATACCTAAACTGTACTGATAGTGTAAAGACATATAAACATATGTCAAGATTTCAGCGAAATTATTACTAGACCAATAAACTACTTCATTTTATATCGTACCACTTGCATGACTGACATTAATTACTGTATTTTAAGGCGAACCATTGTTGAAAAAATTTGCTCATTAAAAAGTTATGTAGGTTTTGTAAATATTGTTACAATTATGCTAATCTGCGATCGCTCCTTTTTCATCATTTCGCTTGTATAAATTCTGCTCTTCAAAATATTATAGCCGCCATAAAAAGATGAAATCGTAAATTAAGCGTTGCGAGTCGGGAATGTACGTTTGCTTTTAATTGTGAGCGCGAAGACGACCAGCTATAAAATTTTAAGTTTAGTATAAATCTCGTGAAAAGATACCACAATTTATTGTATCTTTCACAATCGAACCATAGATATCTATACGATGGAACGCTGCGAGCCTCGAGGAATTTTATGATTAAGCCGAGAGACGTTGGCACAGTTATGTTTGGCTTAAATATCATCAGGTCGCAGTTAAACAACGGGGATCTGATATGTGTAACATAGCACGACGCGGAGAATTTTAATTTTTATAGCTCAGATGATGTCCACCGTCATTCCGATCTTTTTATAGGAACCCTGCTGATACGGGCCCGTGATGCGTTTTCGTTTTATGTTACTCCGTCCAGTCCTGTCTCGTCCCGTTGCGTCGAGGGGTTGTATATCACTCGGGTGAATTGTTACTTGTCCACGGAGTAGCGCAGATGGTCCAAATAACTGTGACATAAATCCAGAAATAATTACACGAATTAACTATAATTCATTCGACATATTGTGTCAGAACATTCCCGGATTCTCTGTTTAAAAATTACAGCGCCACGAAAAAGAAATCCGGTCTCCTCCCATTTAACTGTTCTACTAATTTTATTTGCAACTTCTGTTCTGATTTCTATTATTTGTCTGGAATTCTTGTAGATATTCCAAACCAATTCCTTCTTTTTCCAGATTATTCTCACATTTGTAGAATCAAAACAAAATGCAAACCAATGTGTTGCTTGTTAGCGTGTCTTGAGAATCCTACGATGAAGGAGAAAATAGTACTTAAATAATTGCCATAAAGAGTATATGAAGATAAAAAGACATAAACAAACTACTAGTAACACAATCATATCAATCAACATTGACTGTCTTTCGTACGATTCGCAGGAACGTATTGCACAAACAGGCTAAATTTATACATACCCGCTCGCATATGCTATAGACGTAATGATGTAAAAGTCGGTAATGTTCCAGATGGACATAAAACTAGTTCTCTTCAATAAAAGCGGTACTTTAACTTATTCGAGCGAATAATTACCTAGTTCGGTAATTTGAGCGTTTCGGAATGTAAATTCCACATTTTATGGGTATTCGCCTTTTAGTTGAAGCAATAACTTTCGATTTTATTTGATATGCGCGAGAGTAATCCGAGGCGATTTAATTAATTGTATCTTTCTTCGATACTAGTCATATGCGTATCTTCTACGTTACGATTCCACGTATTAGAATGTCTGATTGCAAAATCGTTTATTGTTTCAAAATTAATTCGAAATCGAAAGAGAATAAGGAATGTTAGTTTCGTCCATTTGAATGCAAGTAATGGAATAGCACTCGCACTTAAAGTTAAAGCGAACTGCTCGTGTCTCTGGTGAATGGATTTTTCGTATAGGTTTTTTCAGAAAGAAGAAAGGAAGCAAACTCGTAAACTGATGTGCACACTTATCCTTAAGGATACCGCAAGCAAATGTTACGTAAAGTTCATGACTGACGCCTTTGTCCCTTTTCCCACTTTTATTGTATTTTTGTATATATCTTCTTCACGTGTTAATTAAATAAGAAAAAATCAAAATAATTTATTAATCAAAAAATCCAACTGCCCATTAACCCATTTGGCGCCTCTGTACTCAAATGAGTACAGGACAACTATAGAGGACAGTTATTAGATTTTAAAAGTTATAGTTGTTTTCTTTCTATTATTTTAAACCAGACGAATAATGGTGTAAAATAATAAAAAAAATGGGGCAATAATAATTACAACTGTCGCAAAGTGGTCTCGAGGTTTAGAGTAAATCCGTGTACTCAGCTACGCATGCTACTTTATTATTTCTTACTATTTCCGTATAGGTAATTTTTATATTATATATGTGTTTTATTGTATGCATCCTTCTTTCTAAAGTAAATTGCGAATAAGTGATTTACATTTCATATTCATGAAGATATCGTGTTTGAGATACTGCTGTCCTTAGTTAAGTACAACGGCAGAATTTATATAAAAAATCTGGCAACGCTATCATTGTAACGCTTGCAGAAATACGTAAGTATCCATTTACACTTACTTCAAATTTCATATGTAAGAAGGGGATTCCCAAAACAAGAAAGTATTAAGACTATTTTGAATAACTTTGACAAGTGCCTTAGTGTAGAAAGTAGTCGTCATCAGATAAGGTGTTAAGAAAGATGGGAGCGGATTCAACATTGAACGAAGTATTTTTACGAGTTATAATCCTTTGCCAGATTTCAAGAAAAAAGGGTATCAACAATAGAATAAAGAAAGAAGGAAATAGAACAAAGAAGCGCCCTCTAAGAAGTACTAAGGAAATGAGAAAAGAAGATCGAGCCTCATATAGATTTGATAAAGAAAATGAAATTCTCCCAGTGAAATGGAAAGATAACAGTATCTGCGCAATGACAACAAATTATGATACAATTGGACCATTGGGAGTTGTAAATAGTTGGTCTCAGCGACAAAAAAATGATGTCAATATTACAAAAATATTTCACACCTATAACAAACATATGAGCGGAGTAGATGAATTGGATCAATCTCTTTCAAATACCGGGCGTTTACACGTCTTGAGTCATGGAGCAGCTATTATTCCGACGCTCTATTGTATGGTACTACTTACGCCAAAGTAATCACAATAAAGCTCGACCATCGTCTTCATCGGTCCCAGGATTACGTTAAGACGGTATAGTGCACTACCCTAAGAAACTGGAAAAACAACTACGATGTGTTTTATGCGACGCAAGAATTCGTTGGCAATGCAAGAAATGTTTGAAAACGTTATACATATATCGAAAAACAATGTTTTGAAGATTTTCACATATAAAACGCCGCTGTACTCAATCAAGTACACCCACCTTACGTCCTCGCCACATATATTTTTTTATTTTTTTCATATTTTTATGTTTATTTCGTTTGTAAATAGAAAAATAAATGTTTCACTTAAATATTATTGCTGGTTTTCCTTTGGCGGTTAATGGGTTAACCCACATAATTTATCAGGTTGTTAAATAGGGAGTCCTCTAGATTTTATTTTATTAAGATTTTGGCTCTTGAAAATAGTTAAAGAACAAGTTAGGTGGAAAGAAGAGTAAAGGAGAAAGCAATCTAGACGAAATAAGTTAACTTCTTTTGATGTTTCTCGCGCTTTCGCAAGAAGAGAATGTAGTACCCTTCTAGTAATTATAAAATAAGTTTTATTGTATTATAGTGTGCTCCTAAAGAAGCAATAATATACAATATTGCGTAAGTTCGAGAAACATCAAAAGAAGTTCACTTTTGTCGTCTAGCTTTCCCCATTACTCTTCTTTCTACCTGAACCTAATTGGTACAGCTACTTCCACCTTATTAAGAATTAAATGTATATATATATATATTTCGTGACCTTTTATACTTATCTTATATGATAGATCTCTACCACTAATAGGTCAATAAAACAAGGCTGGTTTGAACGATAACTATCGTTCGAATAATATTAAGTAGTTTATTTCGACACATCATCGTTAATGTTTAGACCTTTCTACCTTCCGGTGTAAAATTTTTCAATATTTAATGGATATGGATATGGATAACATTGATATTTTTAACGTGGAGAAAATTTTAGCTTCGTCCTTTCGGATAGGCATCGAAGTAAATTTTCTTCTGTACTTGTCGAAGGCGTTTTCATAGAAAGCGGGTCCTTGGGCTTGTTAGAAATGCTAAATTTTACATAAAAATGTCATCCAAAACGGTCCGATAACGGTAAAACGCATTACTTTGATTTCGCGCCTAAGCCATTCGAAAAACAAGGAGGTCTGTTAACCTTCCTACACTCACGCATACGGTGTGTGAGACCGATTTATATAGTACAGTATACGTCTTTCATTTTGACGTGAGTATAGGAAGGTTAAATAGATTTTGTTTCCATCGGTTTCCAAATTTTGTATAAGAAAGACCTGCTGCTTCCAGAAATTATAAAATTTCATTAAAATTTTTCCAGATTCAATAGAAAATTTATTCACAGTTATTATGCTATGCAATTGTTGTTTCATTATTCTTTGGCACCGACTCAGTCACCGAATATTGACGATAAAACGAAACAAAGCGATGATATGAGAGAGATGCAACTATACATATTGGTCATTCTAAAAACATTGCTCATTTATGTTTCTGTAGTTGTTGTTATATGTTTAGCTTAATCTTAAACGATCAAATATATTTCTGGTTATTTTTTTCAAAACTCAGCAGTTACAAATACGTTGTATAAGTAAGTATACAATCCCCGTTTTAAGCTACTGCAATTCTAACCAAAGTTTATTTGTAGTGCCTGAAACGACTGAGAATTATAACAACATACCTTAAGCTGCGACAGCGAGAAAGAAACCTACCTAGACAAAAGAAGCACGTGAAATAGTTTGGAACGTTTATAATTATTTGAAGCGTGACAATATAAAAGGTAATTTCATATAAAACTATACATGAATTAGCCATGCATTTTTATTTCACTTTTATCAAGCCATGTCATAATATACTTATAAATATTTTATATTTATAGATAATGTTCTGGATGCTGTAGTACAAGCAACAGGTGTCTCCAGAAGGACTGTTGTTCGAATAGTAAGGGAAGGTCGTGCAATAGAAAGTGGTGAGGCACCTTCATTTTTGAAACCGATGGAACATTTTAAGAAACCTAGTCCAAAGTGTACAGTTGACGAAGCAGGTGAACAAGCAATGCGAAGAATAATACCTAATTTCCATATTGTTGAAAAGAAGAGGCCCACAATTCAATTATTATATAATGAAGTTGTTGCAAATCATTTAATTGATTTTACTGGAAAAGAGTCTTCGTTCAGAAAATTACTAAAAACCATGGGATTTAGGTATGTATTAGATAACTCTGGTCAAGAATCTTTCCGTTTGTAAGATAACATCGAGAAACAATATTCTGTCTAACAATTAAATTTATGAATGTATGAAAATGTAGTGACATTTAGATATTGACACTATTTTTATGTTGGATTAAGGTTTAAAAGAACTGGTGACAACAGGCCAATTTTAGTGGAACGAAATGAAATACGTGAACTATGTGCAACATACATACAAAAAATGACAAAATATCGTGCAGAGAAACGACCAATTATTTATACAGGTTTGTGAACAGTTTGTTGTTGCAAATGTATTTAATTGTATATTTATATGTATTTTTAGATGAAACATATATCCATGCATCTCACACAACTCCATACGAGTGGACAGATGGTTCAAATGAAGGGCTGTAAGCCCCTATATCTAAGGAAAAATGCCTTATCGTCCATGCAAGTGGAGAACATGGATTTGTTGAGAACGCACTACCAATTTTTAAAGCGGGTCAAAAAACTGGAGACTACCATGATGAAATGAATTTTATAAATTATCAAAAGTGGTTGGAATAGCAACTAATTCCAAACCTACCAGAAAATTCAGTTGTGATAATGGACAATGCTAGCTATCACAATGTTTTAGCAGTAAAACATCCAAACTCAAACAGTACAATAACTGAGATGAAGTCTTGGCTAGATGAGCGATCCATTCATTATACACAAAATTCAACAAAACCTCAATTGTATAATTTAATTAAATTACATAAACTGAGATACCCACAGTATACTGTTGAGGCAATTTTTGCAAAATATGGGCACACAGTCTGTCCTTTACCACTATACCACCCAGAATTAAATCCAATTGAGAAGATATGGGCTACAGTAAAAAATTGGATTGCATCACGAAATGTCAGTTTTAAATTGGATGATGTAGAAACCCTAACAAGATTTGCAGATGTGAGCTCCGAACAGTGGCATGATGTCTATCGTCGTGTAAAGGAAATCGAAGCTGAGTACATAAAAAGAGAGCACATAGGAGATTCGTTATTCAACTTGGCTGGACTCATCTTCAGATGACAATGATTTCAGCGATGGATAAATCGTTATTCATTTATATTTACAATTTTATCCTTATTTATTTGTTACTATCTCATTTAACTTTTTAGAAAAACTCAATAATAACACAAAATTTGATGTTTTTGTGTTATATGTGTTTATTTATCGACATTTAATTGTATATTCTCATTGATTTTGTTTATATTACATGTTATGCACTTGTACATTTTGTTTGTTTAATAATAAAAATACTTATTGGTTTTTTATTGTTAATTGTAGAAAATCGTGATAATCGTATTTCGACTAAAATAATATTTCTTCGTTTACTATTACAAATTATATTAGAACTTAAACTGACTTAAACAATTATAGATAGATAGAAAAGATGCATGTCATTGTCAAATTAATATTAAAATGTATTTCATTCCAAAGCCGAAGATCATTACATTATAAATACACTGGCACTTATTAATGGTAAATATTAACTAAGATGTTGAATAATAAATTTCTATTTGACAGTACATTACATATTTACACAAAAGTTCGAACCAATGAAGTATAAGGTTAACTGGAACGCTGACGTTACAGTGAAAAAATGAGACACTGCTGCTAGAAAAGGATTAACATACTTTAAGGTATCACTATCCTTGTTGTATTCATTCAAACATATGCAAGATAGTTGCACCTGGCGCGATAATCTGAAATAACGCCGCAAAAGGTAAAGCTACAATGCAGATAAATATATAAATGACACCACGTAATGTATAAAAAATTATTCCATAAAACTACTAGCTATTTACAAAATAACATAAGAAAGTAGAGCATTTCTACAAACTAGACGTAACATAGAGGTATACGTAAAATATGAAAAACCTACCTACTAACTACATGAATACATTGCTTTCTCTAATTACCTGTTGCCATAACAAACCAAAAATTAAAAAACATTTAATTTAGCTATATACATATAAAATATTTTATAATACTAATGCTATATGTGGGAGAATAAAACGGTTTTGTGTAATTTATGTCTTATATTGGCTTTATCGCCTAATTTTGTAAATTTTCTCTTCGCATACGTTTGAATTCTTACATCCGCATATGTACTGCCGACAAATTTTATGATCTGAAATATCAACCGGATCTGAAGGATAAAATAATGTTTTTATCTCAAGTATGAATTGCTGTGGACCTAAATTTATAATCCTTTTTTTTTTTTAAATAAGGGTCTTTGCATATGTCCGGAAATAACATCCGCTGCTTTCTCTGTAAATTTGACGATTTCGAAAATAACTATATCGTAAATATCTATATTGTTCAATTTTCAATGTTTATTTTTGAGATAACCAAATAATGGGCTGATAACTAATTAAAATATAATTGCCTGTGAAATTTGATATTTCCAGAAGGAGTCCATTCATTTTTACAAATATATGCACTACAGTGTTTAACTATTTTCACGATTAATCTATAAATATTGCTAAAATACCAAATCCGAGTCTGATAGACACATAACAGTCAATGAGCGAGAAGAAGATAGAGATACCTTACATATATCTGCACTCTTCCAACACAAACGGCACGTTTTTGGTTGCATAGACACATTAACGTGCGCGTTCCATTACTATATCTATTTCAATGGTTCGAACAATTATAATCAAATCAAATTTCCCGCGCAAACCGAAATAATCCAATATTTTTAAAATGTCTGTATACAGGTCACTGAGGTCAACGCGCGTTCGGTGCCAAACGATAATAAAACAATTTTCCTGAATTTTCAGAAGATAACAAACGTTTCTATTAACACCAAATTTTGACTAGATTAGCTTCAAAATTATACTATATAAAACAAAATCGGTCAAAACGGATTCAAATTATTATCAAAACTAATTCCTGAAATATGTATTTATATATTTTATACATGCAAACACAAACACGCGCCTAACGATGAACGTACACTACCTTCTGTTCACTAGACTTTCACCCGATGACCTGGTCGCCGGCACTCCCACGAAGATGACACCTGTATAGCAGAAAGAACGAAATTTCGAGTATTTCACAAGCCTCGCTGTGATCGAATCGAACGGAACGTGTTTACGTACACAAGAAATAGCGATCGAGTTTTTAGCCTCGCTTCTCGTTTTGTACGCCGACCAACTCCGCGAATGTAAATTATCCACAATTGAACGCAATCACCATAATATGTGTATCCTTTTACTTTTATTTATGAAGCCCGGAAGATTTACAGTGTCGGGTAGCAAAAATAGGACCTAAATACATATTCTAAGAGAAATTTATGGCACGTATATGATATCAATTCCGTTGAAAAGTCAGTTCGTTATTGAGGTTAATGTAGTAGAAGTAACTGGGCCCCAAAACGTTTTGTTCTTCTATTACATGAATATGTTACGAGATAATTTTCATGGTCAAAGAACGCAGAAATGGAGCTAGTTTGCTGGTTTGTTACTTAGCGTATTATAGACGAATTGGTTAGTGCAGGAATAGCAGAGTCAAAATTTAGTTAGACCAAATTGGTGAAGCAAAAATTTGAAAACAAACTGGACATTCTACGATTTAGTTAGGAAAAAGTTGTTATCTAAACCGGAACTTATAAGTCTAGTTTGGGATATGCACTATACATAGTTTAAGATTAACAAATAAAAATAAGGAGACTGTGGATAAAATAATATATAAAAGGACTAAAATTACCTTTACTACACCTTTGGGAAATAATTTCAAATACGTATTTCGGCAACTAAGTTGCCATCCTCAGTGGAAAACTGGAGGAATTAAGCGGTACAAGCAACATCAAAATGACGGCCTAGACGAACATCATACAAGGAGCACTATACAGCCCCAAAGAACTGCAGAATGAACATCACGTACTGAACGCCCATTCGAAACACACCAAAATAATGTTGAAACTTTCACAAGTAATTCCAGTTGGACCATGGCCTCCATCGCAGTGGCTCGCGTGCTATTCATTGCTCCCATTATTCCCAGAAAAGCATGTCTCTGAATTGTAGAAAGCAGATTTACTGTCGAGGACATTTCTGCAATACATTACGGGTTCAAAGGTAATCGTTAGTCTCACTACCACACTGTACAGCAAATGTATCGCTGTTGGTTTTAATATCCAGGTCTTGCCAATAACTACTCCGCATCCCCAGAACAGCTGTGGCGCTCTGTTTGCCACTTTTACAAGGTGTTTACTCCATATGTTATAGAGGGACCTCTCCTGAGTATCTAGGTACAAGCTTTTATCCTAACGCGCTCTACTTTTTGAGAAAATCGTTGAAAAAGAAATTGAAGTTTCCTTTTTTTCCCTTATAGCCTTAATTTTAAACACTGTTGAACGAAGCCATCGTAGCGCAGTAGATAAGATGTAGGGTTTGCACCCCTAGGAGAGGTGTGTTCAAGTCTTGCTCGTGTGTTTTTTTTTAGTCTTTGGCTGCACAATATTAACAAATATATTTCATTTCATACAAAATTATTCAAAAATAATATTTTTGCCATGGTAATTTTGCATGAAATGAAATATATTTGTTAATATTGTGCAGGAAGAGATTGAAAAAAGAGCACAAAAGGGAAAGTTTGAGCTTTTGAGGAACCTAAGAAATTTTCTGGAATTATAAAAATAAAATTCCGAAGATAAATGCTTCAAGACTTCAAGTTTAGAAAATTTAATTTTTCGACAAATTTTCAGAAAATAAAAAATAAATAAAATTCAAAAAATTCTGGTTAATTCTGAAATCTTGAAACATTTTGAAGTAGTCCGAAATTTCTTTTTGTCATGGAATTCTTTTAAACTTTCCAATTCGATAAAAGTTTGGACAATTTGAATTTTCGATAAATTCCCAGTAAAAAAAAAAAAAAATAAAATTCTGAAAATTCTGGTTAATTTTCGAATATTTGAAATTCATAACGCACACCATAACGCAGATTTGCTTCCAATTTATTTCTTAATAAAATTATCATGGCAAAAAATATTATTTCTGAATAATTTTGCATGAAATGAAACATATTTGTTAATATTGTTCACGAAGAGAAAGAAAAGCACACGAGCAAGACTCGAACACACATCCCCTAGGGGTGTAAACTCTACATCTTGTCCACTGCCCTGCAATCACTTCGTTGAACAAGGTTTAAAATTAACGATATAAGGGACAATTGGGAAACTTCAATTTCTTTTTCAACGATTTTCTCCAAAAGTAGATTGCGTCAGGACAAAAGCTCGTACCTAGATACTCAGGGGGGTCCCTATATAACATATAAGACCCATGAAAATCCGTGTCGGACAATCCTGGTGTTCCCCTTTAAGTTGGCAATTTCAGGTTTTCAAAGTAGGTACTGAGGTTCAGAGCGAACTGAATAAAAATGGTTCTTACCTTTACCGCACCAATTTGAAACTTTGTATTAGCTTTCGGTTCCGTGCACGGGGACTGAAGTACCCTCCCACAGTTACAAGAAAAATGAACAGCTACTACAAGGGTAATTCTCTGAAATATGCTCGTCTTACAGCAATGTCCAATTATCGCAGTCATCCAAAGCAAAAGGCCACTGGCTTTTAAAGTCCAATAAAGTTATCTGTTTGTTCAACACTGTTAAATACAAAACGTAGAAAGAACCAAATGAATAAGTAATGCCGTCGTGGTGTGAAAGTAACAGCAGCAAAGTTAAGCTGAAAGCTTCTTTTCGAGAACCTCGCTAACGGAACAACGGCTGGAGGGACACGGTCGCGTCGAGACGTGCAATTAGTCAGAAATATAAAGTTGAGTTTATGAACCTAGACATTTCGAAGTGTGAATAAAAATCAGTATATAAATTGCTTTATAAGCACAACATACGTTTAGGTGTAACTTATCTCGTACAGTTGATATTTTTCTTTGCATAGAAGTACATTAACGTGTTCAGTATCGCGGATAAAAATGTCAAACATGTGTGGTGTGTAAGAGGTGTGATCTCCATGCTCTTTTCTCCTCGTTCGTCCGGATAACTATGATTAATTCTGGGACGGCAGATAGTGTACGTTAATGAAATATGTAGATGTCGGCTTAGCGCGTCTCCGTTCAACTATACACGAACGCATACCTCCTCGCCTCACATCTCATCTCAACGTATACCACTCGACCAGAATTAAACTCCGCGAGAATTAAAGAACATCGCGCCTTGATTGAATAAATGTCAGAAAACTAGTTTCCATGAAAATATTTACAATTAGATTTATGTGTTACTCAAATCGTCCGGACGGATAAATATTAATACATTTCGATTTTAAGCGTTCTATGCCTACGCTCCTTACCTCATACTTGGAGCTTTGTTAGGCTTTTCACAACGGAAACAGATTTTTCTTCTCGTGATCCGTAAAGCTATGACTTATTGTTTGACGTTAGTGACTTTATATCGTTTTGGAATAATTTACGACTCTTTAAATACTTTCTACTTAACGAGGAATGTCTAACTCCGACGCTAATCCATGTTGCCAGCGTCTATTGAAATTCAAATTAGAAATACTTAAAACGGCATCTAATGTCGAAATCATGGAATAATGGAGCGATCAACTTGATTAATTTCGAATCAAACGTTAACAGGAGTTGGATTTATTTTACTAAATCGTTTACGGCTGTTTTAATACGACGTTTTTAAGAAGCTTGATTCCCATCTCATCCTTCTATTTATTGTCGATGGTCAAATACTACACTACTTTCATGGGAACCTTTAATAAGGGAGAAACTTCTGAAGCATTGAGTATTGGCAACAATACACAACTTCTTCAGTATTCTCTGTAATATCTGCAAATTTATGTGTGTAAACTGAAGTCCAGGATCTTTAAGAAAATTGGAGATTAAACTAAAGGTATAATAAATCCATCCCAGTTCATCGGTACGATCAAATTACATTACTTTGGTAGATGTTATAATTCAAGGAAAAGGAAGAAATTAACCAGATGCCCATAAAGCCTATCTCTTTAGAAAAAAGTATTAGAGTAAAGCTCTTTTAGCGAGGTTCTACGGCGAGAATTAACCGGGAAAAGTGATACGCTTCAAATCGTCACTAGACACTTTTATCTTTTTCTTCCATTAGTTCTTTCTTGCACACACACACATACTCATGGCCGCAGCAACTATGAGATGCGCTGTATTTGCGTCTTCTCCCATCACATGGTGCTCCTATTATTCGGCCTCGAACAAATACGTAGTTTTTTCATTCTTTTCTTTCATTAGTTCTTTCTCTCTCACATACACACACATACTCATCGCAGGAGCAACTATGAAATGCGCCGTATTTACGCCCCCCACCAGATAGCGCTACTATTATTCGGGCTTGAATTTACTTCAAATTCAACTTCAACTTATTTACCATCGGTTTCGAAATGAAATTCTTTTTCTTTATAGATTGTTTATTTTTATTAAATTACAGAATTTTACCTTTTATTCAAATAAGCATCAAATGCGTCAAGAGCTTGGCTCTTGTCGGATGTCTCACGACACGTCCCCTCTTTTTTATAAGCGTTACTCAAATAACTGTTTATAGTGTCGATTAGTGTAGTGAATTCCTCTTCGAAGAGAATCTAAACCCACTTCTAATTTCAAAATCGGATTCTAAGTAAATCAACCACCGAACGAATGGCCATTCATTATAACGCGTTGCTCAACACCATCTGACACGATTCAAAGTGTTATGATTTCAATTCTGACAAATTATACGCTTTATTACTTTAAACGCTGACGTCGCCTAGGTCACGCTCATCGTAAATAGAGTCTTTTCGACACTCTTACCGGCCGTCCAAACACTCTTCGCCTCATCACAGCTTCATAATGGAGCGCAAGGCGTCTAGAAAATTATTATAAAAGTGCATCTTTTAACCCCAATGAGAACGTGAAGAGAGCAAGAAGACCCGTCGCCGCCGATAATGGACTCGAAGATGAAAGGCACCGCTAACTTTAAGAGTTCATCTTGTGACCTTTCACCCAGGGGTTAACATTGTAGCCGAGCACCTTCTTCACGGCAACGGAAACATATATCTTTATTTTGCAATATAATAAGTATTGTTACAAACGATACATAAACGTACATATGGTTGGCCGTATGTATGTAACTATGTACATATTTATGTACAAACTTATGCATGTGTATGCATATATAAATATCGGCTTATGTATTTTGCGGCGCACGGTATAATGGATGTTTTAAAGCGTGGTCATAGCTGTTATGTACTTTAAAGTACAATTGCTTTCATAAATTACACGAATGCCTAGCTGTTATGTACATACGCAGGCTTTTCCTTTTCAAATGCCTGAATTTGTTACAGCAATAATAATAGTACATAATAAACTTATTAAGTTATTAAGACTTCACGAGAGACTGTTGCCTATAGGAAGAATTACATATATACACTGTTGGATTCAACTCGTGTACCTATTTAAAATGCTGAAAGTCACACATCCTGAAATATCCAATGTTGAGAAATCAGAATAGCAAATCATGAACTGTTACTGTTTTCTTAGAGGTTTTTAGAAGAATACTCTCCTGTACGTAAAGACAAGAGAACCCAGTTAAACAAGGTTTCTATAAAGAGCACTTTCAGCAAATTTGACATTACACAGTTTTATTCATATGTTAAAGAAGACAATTTAGTGAACACACTAAGCTTGCTATAAAGATTTCCGTTGATCTCTATTACGGCTAATTTGTCACAGTGTTCCGGTTTGTTTCAGTTTTTCCTCCCGCTTCAATTTTTGACGTGTAAATGGCGCTCCGCTTTCCTAATTTTGATACAACTTAAACAGGTCGTTTTTCGTAAACAGCTTATTCCATTTTCGCTTTAAAATCTCGCTTGTCGAGCCTCTGCACGCGGATTCGACTCTGGGAAATTTAATACTATAGTTGTATGGATCTGGGAGTTACGCTTCCCCAATTTTACTATTCGAACTATCGGCTACGTTGTGGCTTTGCTTTTTCCGCTATTGAAGGTGAGCTTTTTTCTTTGGTAATTACGATGCCGGCATTATTACTTTCACGCGGTTGTAGGGTGCTAGTAGGACCTAGAATATGCTAGGTTAAGCTAAAATTATTTGAGAACGTCTAAGAATTATCGCAGAAGCTAGAAAGACGTTAGTCTCGATTCACCTAGTACCGACCCTTAGCTTTATATCGCCGAATTAGTCTTAAATTAGCTGTGTCCGGCTGGATTGCCGATATTTCAACACCAAGTGCAAGGAGCCAGCCATCTTCGGTAGCTCCCGTATCGCTAGCGACTACAACGCCGTACGACTGTTGATAACCGGAACCACGCTACAGTAAGTGCCATCTTTATTTTATTTTTATCTTGTTGAGACGCTATACACCCCAAGGGTGCTGTCAGTGACAAATAAAGTGCTGCTCAAAGTCATTCTCCCGCCGCAATTTATTTCATTTCTTTTAATTTCATTTTGAATAGAATTTTCGAGTAACTTTGTCGCTTCACAACTGGATAAAAGAATCAGTAACGTAGACGGTTCACTTCGTTCACTTACCAGCGAAGCTGAAGGGTCTCTCTGGCTACAGAAACTTAGATGCGATCCTGTTTTATAATTGGAGAATGGCGCCTTGTTACTAATAAATCCTTGAATTTGAACCTCCGCCGTTTCCATTAAGCTAGTACGGCCTGGATCTCCATCGTTATAACCAATTAAGTGGGTTGTTCGAATTCCAAGGACTAACTTTGACTTTTATTATTATCATTTTTTCTCTTCTACCACAATTCAGTACCAAGAGTTTTGAATCCGGTAACATTTTCTATGATTTCAAATATGGTCTAACGCGAAATCAAAGAACACATGGATCAATTTCGTTCGACTCTGGGTAACAAAGCATTATGTGTTGTCACAATCTTGGACTGGTTTATAGCACTCAAACGCGGCTGCCAAAGCAATAATAAAAAATTTCATGAAAGTTGTCATAATCAACGTATGAAGCAATCTCATTTAGGAGTTTGCTTATCATATCGTAGGTATCGATTGTACATTTAGATAGCATTCCTGCTGTAATATTTAGAAGTTCCTCTTCTGTTGCTGATTTGATCAATTAGCACTTTTGGTTCTTCATTACGATATACACTCGTGCGTCCGGAAATTGTGTACTCCATATAGGTACAACGTCAAGTAAGAATTTATCACAGGTTTAAACATTTATTAATCCAATGGCAAAAGTCGAATCCTTTTGACGTTTTAAGCACAACAATGCAATGTTAGACAATCCGAATAAATTTCTCCTTAAACATCTGTCCAATCACATCAATAAAACACCGTCGTGATATCTGCCGATATCAATTATTAGGTACAGCGGGTCGAATCGCATTAATTACGGATCGACGTGATGAATTAACATTCTCGCGTCGACACAATGACGCATATGGAAAACGAAATTTTACACAGATTCGACACAGTCGGCATTGAATCGACTTTTTTCATTAATCGAACGCGATCTCAAACGATTTCTCACAAGAGAAACGAGAGAAGACGAGGCTAGAAAAAACGCGCATAGAAGATACATCTGTCTGATTGACTGCTAAAACGTCTAATTGTTCTGTTCAACAAACTACCTCCTTATATAAACTTAAATATATAATCAATAGAACGTGGCAGCGAGCTGGAAAATACCTGGAAGAAATTGTGTAAGAAAGAAGAACAAATTATGTCAAACACATTTGCTGTGACATTCGGTAATCGAAAGGAAATTTCTATACTTGATTCCTTTCTAAACCTCTTTAAAAAGGATCAAATATTCGCCTCCAAATTTAGATATTTCTGTAAACGTTTGTGCGCATGTAGTCATCTCAATAGAGTCGTATATGGCGTTGTATGTCCATTACGCAGTTTACACATATGCATGTAATTATTGATGGAACTTATTAACCGCAACGTTAATTTTTTCCTATCTGCAATGCCGCACTTGAGTATAAGTCAAATTATAGTAACATTACCATTAAACATTAATGCGCCCTGGTTTATATCACTATAAAAGAAAGAGAAAAGTTTCTCAAAATTTCCAATTGGTTCTCAAATTTATTGTTGTTCGAGCTACGAGCAGAACGAACGTGGAAAATCAATATGCAAAAATAAATCAAGTAAACTGACGTAAGCATTGTTAAGGAATCAGGCAGGAAGTCAAAGACAGGTAGGGATGAATGGAAAAGCTGGAACGGAAAAAATACTAAATGGAGCATTGAACTGAACGGTATTGTAAAATTAATGTACTCTTACAATAGTATTCACATGGTTAATTGCCATTAAATAATCTATCATTAGTTAGAATAAAAATATATCAAAATTCACAGTAAATGTTGGGTTTGAGAGTTATGGATATACATGTTCAAATGACATTCGGTTCAATTTTGGGTTCTGTTTATACTTTTCCGATACCACGCACGCCACCTTTTAACGACTTAGTTACCCTAGAGGCGTTAGCTTGTTTTTTAAGTCCAGCCAATGACGTATAATGGGAGAAAAATATGTAACTAAAAGAAAAATATCAATCATTATAAAAAGCATCGATTAAAAGATAAAAAGCAACGTAAACTTTTTAAACACATACACTCCCAGTCACGGTAGTTGGGACACCTCGTTAAATTTAGGATATTGTGCAATAAAAATTCAAAATCTTACACAATACTGAGAATTCTACTGCGTAGTAATTATTACTGGTTTGTGGATCATACAGCATTATTAGGAATGCCGCACTAATGGAATTTACAATAGAAATTAATCTTAATTACAATAATCCCTAATAATCTCAATATAATGATTTCATAGTATTACCGAAAGAAATATTCAAGTAGTATTACAACGCTTTATGTGTCATAAACATTTACAAGGATATTTCCAAGAACGATTTTATGGTCATCAAGGTATTATCCTATCCCTCTAGTACCTCGGGCCATTCAGTTTACTTCTAAACGTCTTCCTGTACGCGCGATGTGCAAGTGGGCGAATTTTGAAAGTATTAACAGTGAAAATGCCGCGTGGAAAACCGATCAGTGTTGAAAAGCGATCGTCCGTGATCACACTCGATAAAGAAGGGTATTCTGTTCGACAAATTGGCGAAAAAGTGCATCTGACAAAATGTAGTGTAGCTAATATTATAAAACTGTACCGTACAACGGAAAGTTTAAATGACCGTGATCGACCAGGTTCGTCTCGTATTACGACCAACGTTGATGATCAGCGAATCGTTTTAATTAGCAAACGAAATAGAAGACTGACAGCACCACAATTAGCAGCAGAATTCAATCGCGATCGTCAAAACGCGGTGTCAGTGAGCACCATTCAACGTCGCTTGCGAGAGGCAACCCTATTCGGATGAATTGCTGTACGGAAACCTACTACTACCTACTAAGGCGAACCAATCGTTTAAAACGATTGCAGTGGGCCCAACGACATCGAGATTGGACGGTGGAGGAGTGGAGAAATGTGCTTTGGACCGACGAATCCAAGTTTGAAGTGTTTGGACAAAATAGAAGAGTTTATGTTCGGAGATCAAAGACAGAAAAAATGCTTCGCGAATGTCTAGCACCCACTGTAAAACATGGTGGTCGCTCAGTTATGGTATGGGGTTGTTTTTCGTACGGAGGAGTAGGAGATCTCGTTCGGATAGAAGGTATTATGAGAAAAGAACAGTACAGACATATTATAGAGCGTAATGCTGTACCTTCTGGCCAGCGATTGATAGGGGAGAATTTCACCTTCATACAAGATAATGATCCTAAACATACGGCGTTAGTATGTAGGGATTATTTGAATACACAACAAACAAAATACCTTGCAAATAATGTTATGGCTTCCACAGAGTCCCGATCTTAACCCGATCGAACTCTTGTGGGATGAGTTGGATAGACAGGGACGAAAAGTAGCTCCAACTTCGAAGCAACACCTTTGGGAAGTTTTACAAGAACAATGGAACAGTTTACCACCCAACACACTTACAAAACTTATTGAAAGAATGCCCAGAGTTGTTCGAGCCGTATTGAATGCAAAAGGAGGATTCTTCGACGAGAAGAAAGTTTAATGATTGTATTTGATAAATATTATTATTTGCTCTCATTTTGTCATAATAAACCAATATTTTGTTATATATATAACTGATTTTGTGTTTTATTTTTATTTTTGTGCAAGTTAAATACTTATATTGAAAAAATATTAATTGTCCCAGCTTCCGTGACTGGGAGTGTACATTCAACACTTTCACGTTACAAGAAGTCCTAATTAAAAGAAGAATTTCATTGCCCAGTGAGTGCCCATCTCAAGGACAGATGCAGCCACAATCTAGACCTCTGGGATGAATTGCGCTATCTATGGAAAAATAGTAAACATCCGGTGACCTGGACAACAGAGAAAATGTAGTAATCTTTGGATGGGGGAAGCATCCTGGTTTTTGGAAAAACTGAATGAATGTTTTGTTGACGACCGGAATCACGCAAAATCAGCTACTTATAGGAGGGCACACTACAACTAACAATAAATTAAGTGGGACAAGAAATTTTGCAGGTCTCGGGCCAACTGTGTTCTGAGAAATTGTTAGTTTTAGAACATGAGCAGTCTAACTTTTCCAACTTGTCGAAAATTATGTTGAAACACAAATCATACACAGAGTAAATCAACCGTTTCTTCTTCTCCTTTCGAAATTCTTTTTAAGGATACTTTATTGAAAGATGCATCTGAAGTATGGTTACCTGATCTTGATGACATTGTCTATTTTATGTATCTAGTACATCCGACTTAAAGAACGATTTCTCACTCCTAAGACAAGGTGACCTGAATAGCTCGACAGTCAACTAATGTGCTCATCCTGCTGCAAGCCGGGCCTCCTTCTGAATTTGGCACCTTTGGTTTATGCATATTACGCCTAAACTAATTGGTTTAGGTCATTTGGTCTTCTGCGATCTAACCAGCGATTGTATGTAAAAGTAAAGGAGCCCCATCGAGCTGTCACGGCCAACTGTTACAGCATTCTCTATTGTTATTTTTGCTTCAAACGTGTAGATGGCGCCCCGCTTTTGTAAGTTTTTGATACAATTCACCTTTTCAGATGCATGCGCTATTAATTGTGCTCATAGTGTTCGGTTGAACAGGTCGTTTCCCCTGAATAGGTTATCCCGTTTTCGGTTTAAAGTCTCGTTTGTAGAGGATATACACGAAAATTCGACTCTGGGAAGTTAATATTATGTGTGAATTGAGAGTTACGCTTCCCCAATTTTGATGTTCGACCTAATCGTCCACGATTGTGCGATTACTTTTCCCTTTACTGGAGATGAGTCTTTCCTTTTGTTAGTATCGATGTGGTAATTTTCTCTTTCACGTTATTATAGAATACTAGTATTAAACTAGTAGAGTGGGAGTTGAGCTAACATTATTTAAGAACATCTAAGAATTAAGCTAGAAGGTGGAAGGACTTCAGTTTGCTGTATTCGGCAGGGGTTCCAACATTTTTTACATCTCGTGCAAGAAAACCCGTCATTTTTGACAGCTTCCGTCCCGATATGGATTACCACGTCGTATATACGTCTGAGTTAAGAATTTAAAACTGTGCAGCACTCCATTCAGGGAATAATACTGGTAAATATCATAGCCATTTGGTCATACTTACAATATTTTTTGCATCAGACCGAGATTTATTCGGACATCCCTCGTACAGTCAAAGTCTGAAAATGTCAACTGGAAGTAGTTGCATTTGAAGAAGCATTCGTCATATCATATTCCATTGTAACAACAGCTTCTTTGGAGATTGAATAATATGAAGCAATTGCTTCATGCAAACACATTTGTCACTTTGCTTCACGCATTACTGCATATTTAAATAAATTAGGACCCTAATTTTCCAATATAGTATTCACAGAGTAGGAATAAATAAATAAAAATTTGAAAATTTGAAGTACAGCAATTATACTTTCAACCGATTCGAAGTCATCTTTATGTAACGCGGAGTCAATCCACATAGTCACAGAACATACATCCATACATAATTCGATTTTTATATGTGTAAATTGCGTTTCATGTGCTGGCGGTGAGACCCGTACCGAGAGCGAGAAATGAATAATTCCCCGTATCACATATTTTATGCGCCGTACTCTTTCATATTACGAATTAACATACATGTATATGTGCATCCACGGGACTTAATCTTAATCTTATTGTTTCACGAGAGCGATTCTCACACCTCCTAACAACTATATCACCTACAGGTGTGACTCAGATGGGTTTGCCGCTGGAGGGCGCGCTGGCTCATTATACTTACATTATATTTAAATTAAATTAGACATGATTTATACGTCGTCGGAAAACGTTTACGTGCTGTACGCGCGAGTGTGGGTTTCGAGAGCACGACGTCCGTCCTGCGCGATTAAGCTCTAAGAAAGAATCTTCGACAGACCTAGTTCAAGTACTAGCTTAGGCTAAGAATCAACGCGGTCCAAGGATTGCTCATCGATTAATTTTAATAACACCTGTCCCTATAAGCGCAGAACAGGACATCACAAAGCTATAATTAATAGGTTGGTGGATATGGCACGGCTCATTTCCATAGGACGGCTATGTTTACACGGTGTCAGATGTGTATCACCCTTGTAATTATTATGCTGGATATGTATTGAAATTGACGGGTATGTGAGAAGGTACGGAGATATGAATAAGGCAAGACGTAAAGTAGGAGGAAGGTGCATATAGTTATCATAAGGAATTGCCTCCATTTTCGTTGTATTGAATTTATGTTGTATACCTTAAGACCTTCTATCCACCAAGTTACCTAAAATTCCATTAGATTACCGGATCTGCAAAATCAACTGAGCTTAATATTCAGTAATAGAAATAACATGTTTAATTATAAAAGGATAACGAATAGAATAGTGCAAAATTTGTGTGGACATGTACGACATATGTATGTCAGATTAAAAATGATTTCGGAAAATTTTGTAATGTAATGTGATAGGAAAAAGGAAGGAAGGGAAGGACGCGAAGCTAACGTTAATTATAATTTTATTAATAGAGAGCATAGAGAGATTGGGAAATTGAGATATGTGATAGAAAAAATTGTCCACAATTAAAAGGTAAAATCATAAATGAAGAAAAATTAAGAAAAGTGGCTTTGGTCTCAACCCAACGATTGGTTTTCCCTTTACTTCCAAAGCTCAGTGTACATTTGCAATGAGGTCCAAGCGTAAGGTGCGAAGAAATTCTTGTGAAAATTATAACATGGCCTGAACGATGGATGCAGTTTGGATGACTCTCACGTGTTAAATTTTCCACGCGATTTACATCTAATCTAAATAACAAAAAGGTTCCTCGTTATAACTGTGTGATAAAATTAGTTCTGAATGACTTACCTCACAAATAGTTAAAATACACGATGGCAACTTACAATGCTATCAACTTCGAGATACGTCCCAAAATCAGGAAAACATCTTATCAAGCCGTCATCCTCCCGAAGTTACTACTTTGTTTACCCTCCAGCTATTTAGCTACTATTGTTGGAAAACTTATAGTTAACCTCCAAAAAACAGCTATAATTCCGTTTGCAAGCGAAAGGGAACTGCACTAAAAAGTTTTCACATTGAACGGAACTGTCATTGAGTTTTTAAGAGCTCAAATATCTTAGCATTACCATTGACAAGAAACTCAACTGGCAAGCTTTGCGGTTTGAAACCCAAAATGTTATACTGGCTTTACCTGACAGTAATCAAGCTGATCATCGCTTACGGATCAGTCCCCATTTGTGTACCAAAAATCTGTGTATAATAGTTGTTATTAAATGTAAATACACAATAGTCAGGTGGTAAAATAGAATGTTTAATGTTGTCAACAAAAGCAAAAGTGTCAGTGACATTAAAATTTGTTCTCTGTGCCATTGACGTTGACAGAATATCAGCTTAGTCCTCGAAAGGGTATAAACAGGAGCACCAATGAAGGAAGCCTAAGTGGACAATCAGTCTTATGGATCATTGGTAGACCATAGAGTATCGGACAAGTGCCGTTGTTACAACTTAAACGTTTATAAGTGATTCTATTAATGACATTATATCTGTGTAGCTCCCTGACGAGCTTATTTAACCTTGTCTGTATTGTGTTTGTGGTATCTCTCGTCAACTGTGTATAAGTCAAAGAGTCATTAGTCAGCAATGATAACTTATTTAAATAGTCAGATTGATCCATGGCGACACCGTCTTGTCCTTTGTCAGCACTCAAAATAAGCAAAGGATCTCGGTTATTATTCGTCAGTTTTTAGAAAGCTGGAGGTCTGTCTATATGCACGCGAGATGACATCAATATGTGTATTTCCCAAATTATGTTGATTATTTAAAAAATAGTTTAACTAGTTATTATATTGGTAGTCTGTCACCTGAACAAGTTCTATACATTAGATTCTAAGGAAGTGATAATAGATTCGACACTACACCTGTTATCTTAAATGGAAGCATGTGATTCCATTAATATAGTAGGATAAATTCTCAATAGATAGCACTGGACGGAAAGTTGCGATCACTTTCGATATTATCGACAAAGGCTAATGGGGATAGTCACGCTCGTATTCATGAGTAGGGATTCCCAGACTTGTAAACAACTGAGCGTAAACCATTCTATGACATATACATGACATCTATATATATAAAAACGGATCGTGGGTTGTTCGTTGTTTGCTTAAAACTTGAAAACGACTGAACCGAATTGGATACTTCCTTCTGCGGATTTGTTTGTAAGTGCTATGCGAAAGTTTGGGAAAAAGAAAACTATTAAAACGTTTGAAAAATTAATAACAAGAAATTAGAGATTACGCAAATTGATGACGTTTGGTGGTTTAGGTTATGATAGTTGTCATTGTGCGCGCAAAGACAATTAAGGTTATGACATTTGTGATTGTGCGCGCATGAATAATTGTTATGTCATAATAGAAGCAAAGTCAGCAATATCCATCACATCAAAGTCTCATTTACAATGCCGCGACCGAGAAGATCCAATCTTTAACAACGAAGCCGTAATGCAATTAGACTGCGAAATATTGCGAATCAATCCATTGTAGATGAAGAAGAAATCGCACAAGAGAAGGGCACTGTGTTAGTACCGCCCGACTTCGTGCTACACAAACACAAGAACAAAGAGAGGCCATACGTGAAACGGCTCGGTTGGCAATGAGAAATCGTCGAGTGGAACACAAAGATCAACAACGTTGAGCCGCAAGAAGAAATGCGTCAAGTGTTAATTTGAATCGGGGAGCGTTGCAATACGATTCCACAATTGACTACAGCTCGCACTCTTTCGTCAGAATTGGCCCTATGGAGGTTGTGTGCGTCCATTGCGGTGCATTGAAGTTCACTGGAGAAACATTGCTTCATGGTGAAACTTAAGAATCACGACATTTTCTTTGGAAAGCTTAAAGGTACAACGCATGTTTTCAAATGACTTCATTTGGAGCATATGTTATTGAAGAACGCGGATTCAGTCCGACATTCAAGGTAATGTTTGTTAATAAGAGAGTAACCTTTACTTTGGTAATCATAAATCACTAATTATCACTTCCATTTTGACTATACAGATACAGACAAGTACAAATTCACCATAGAATTGAATCATTACAGCCGGTTGAACACGCATAGCATAAAATAATGGTATTAATGCTGTTTTATTGGGCACATAGTGCTAGAGACTTCAGATATCTGGTTCGATTTCGGAGGTATTATAAAAATAAAAACGTGTCTTCAACGTGGCGTGGAGAAAAATGTCGACGTTCCCGTTATAACATCCTTGGTGTGTGATATATCATTGGTTTTGCAATAAAAACGTATATCCCTTCTCGGCCCATTTAAAAAGATGAACTCCATTATATTATCTTGAAAACGAAACGTCGTACAAAATTTACTTATAATGACGTCGAGACGAAACAAAATCAAGAATGGTAAAAGTTTAGGTTTTTGAAGATATCCGAAACCGTGGGAGATATCTGAGCTTTGTTTGCATCATATATCATCTATTAACGCTGCAACTTTCGTCCTAATTATTCGATTCGATGCGGTGTATAAATTCCTATTACGCTGACCTTTCCTACAACTATAAACACAACAATTGCTACCAGGAATATTTCTCACTCAGCTTAGTCCATCTTCCTTTAGCTATCGGCAAATGCATTTAAGTCGATAAAAAAGGCGAATCCTACCGAACAACGCATGCATCGCTACGAAAATTAGTAGTTATTTTAGGGAATGGATAATCACGCTTCCTGGGTGATCTAACCGCAACAGCTACTGGTTCAGTGGTTAATCAACCGCCGACAAAGGAATTTTTACTTGATCTGATTACGTCTCGTCCACGGGAAATCATACGGATTCACCGCAACCGAATAAAGAAACATTAAGCCTTCGATGAAAGTGCATAGACTTAAATTAACGTCGTAATAGGGGATTTCGAGACAATTTCATTAGGAAATCACTCATCGACGAATTCTGTTTCGCGGAATGATTCGGTGGGCTATAAATAACTTTCAAATCATATGGAATGGAATGTGCACATCCTTAACGTATTGTATATGTAATATTAACAGGAAAACGTAGATATTACTGTACAAAAAAATTCTATTCTAAATTTCTAGTTACGTTGGATTCTCCTATGGGATATGGGGAAAACAAGCGAAAAATATTTTATGTATATTCAAATAAATAAACAAACTTGGATTGGTTGTCATGCAAAAAATGGAATTGCGTTAGTTAAATGTTCACAAATATGCCGGTGAATAGCAATCTAAATTTGGAAACCAGAGAAAGAATTATGTTGAGCTAACACTACATACATAAAAAGGAACGATTCTAAAGATCCATTCACTCAAAGTCATTATGATACTATTTCATTATGTCAACGAGCATCTTCTAGATGAATCCCCTGCAGCATTAGAGGTGTGGTGGACTGAAAATTTTTGAAGTTTATTTTAAAATTGTAGAATTAAGCCCTGCTTGGCGTGAATAGAATTTTAAGAATATTTTCAGTTGTTGAAAAACAAGTTGGCCTTGGCGGTGAAGCGAGAACTATTTTCTTCTCAGGTAACCTACCCTTTTTGTTCATGATACGTCAAAATATTACTAAAAAGTTGTTCAGAATGAAAGATTATGGCTTTATGCAAAATTTCAGAAATATTTACGTACTTTGACTAAACCGTCATTTTTTAGATTGAACAAAATAAATTGCATGTAGTATTTACTCAAAAATTAAATTTACAAAACGTAATAACATTGTTGTACATAATGTAATAATAAATTATTTATTCAATGTAACTACCGCCATTTTGTACACACTTTTCTATGCGATGTCTGAAATCTCTGAAACTGTTACGAACTTCCTCGATGTGTATTTGCTGTACGCCGTTTCTTATCCTTTCCTTTAGTACTTCTCTACTGTTGGGTATTGGTTGAGAATAAACCAGTTGTTTGAGGCGACCCCATAAAAAAATCTAATATTGTGAGGTCGGGCGACCGTGGAGGCCACGCAATCGGACCATTTCTAGCTATCCACTTTTCTCCAAACACCAAATTTATCGATTCAGCTACACGTGTTGCTGAATGTACAGCACATCCGTCTTGTTGGAAATACATTGCTTGTCTTTCTGTCAGCGTCAAGTCATGTAAGTACTCTTCCCTGAATCTTTCAAGTAGCTGTACATAAACATTGATTTAACCGCCCCTCTATGAAGAAAGGTCCAATAATGCCAAAACGATATGAAACGGCACACAATACATTCACCTTTTGGTAATACTGTCGCCTACAATTAACCCGAAAGTTTGGACAAAATAATAATCTTCGGCCTTCATCACCTTCTTCGATATTGTGCACAAATTTTGGTTTGAATGCCTTTACCTTGTTTGCCTTATAAATTCTTTGTAATTCCGATTTACTAACATTAAGATTACGTGAACGTTCCCTCAATGATAGTCTAGGATGTTCTTCCACCGAATCAAGAGCAATAATAGTTACGGCATCGTTTTCATCATGTTTCTTCTTTTCTTTCTTTACGTTAAGAACGCTGCCAGTTGCAAGAAATTTCTTAACTATTCACATGGCAGTCATACGTGTAAGGTTGGTCTTGGGAAATCTCTCGTTAAACTGCTGCACCACTTCTCTTAGTGCAATTTGTCCGAGCCCATAACACTGAACAACGTAAATTCTCTGCTGTAACGTTAACATGATCTAGCATTAATTGAAATTTGAACTAAGGGATACTACAAATTATTGTAATCTGACAGTACTTAAGATTAGTGAACAATTTTGTTTTCATGGCCTCCCATTGTTTTATTTCACGCGAATTCAGACATCCCAGACTTTAAAAAACAATTTATTTTGTTCAATCTAAAAAATACGTAAATATTTCTGAAATCATGAACAAAAAGGGTAGGTTACCTGAAAAGAAAATAGTTTTCGCTTCACCGTCAAGACCAACTTGTTTTTCAAAAACTGAAAATATTCTTAAAATTCTATTCACGCCAAGCAAGGCTTAATTCTACAATCTTAAAATAAAATTCAAAAATTTTCAGTCCATCACACCTCTTGTAACGTCAATCCTGGGACAGACTGTATATAGACTACGTTTTATATTCGTTTGCTCGCATTGGTACCTTGCGTTTTTAGTACCAAGAATATTTCTTGCAATATTTTTCTTTCATATTATTTCCTATGAGAATATATTTAGTTCTATACAATCAACTGACAGTTTAGCAGTGAAATAATGAAAATTAAAAATAAGGTAGTAAAATTTCTCTGCTGCTGCAACTTAACGTTGGGAGCGAGACTTGTTGGTTTTGTGGGTGTTGTAAGTAGAAACGAAAATAATTTTATCACATTTATTTACAGATTCCTTACTCATGACTCTATCTCATGAACTGGTGTGACAAATTTTTCACTTCACATAAATAAAGTACAAATTGTTTTTGAATTTTGGAATTTAACAGATACAGCGCAATTGGTTACTTTCACATTTCGATTAAATCAAATAAGAGGATGTCCATCCTTAAGATACCTTCAAATACGTATTAATAATAATAATAATAATAATAATAATAATAATAGTAATATATATTTTGCCCAACAGATTACATTCCAATTATAGGACAAGTACTTTACAACATATGTATACTTACATTTATTTGAACAGTATATACGTGCTATATACGTATTGCGAAAACTAAGCTGCCACTTTGAATGGAAGAGCTCTGTTCTATAGCTTGTCTCATGTGAATGCCTCATTTCTGAACTTTTGGTAATATTTAGAAAAGCCAATGTAATTAGTTTACAATTGATGCTAAGAAATTTAAGTGAAGGTAACTGAAGTTATCGAAGTACGTTTTTGCATAAGAAAGGTTTTACTTTACCGTTTCGTCTAATTTCCTTAATAATAACGAATTAAAGAGATCAACAAATATCCTGGTCGAAAGTCTATACTTCCAGAAGTCATTTCACTCATCTGCCACTATTTCCGTGAGTTTGGGTGCATGCGAACATATGTTTTATATCGAATGACAATATTTAGTGGAGCAGGTCAATAAAATCCATTCAATTGAACCAGTAACCACGGTCGTACATGCATCGATCTAATATATTATTATTTCGCAGGCAATATCGGCTGGATTGGCATCGGTATTGTTACGAGACAAAAATGGAAGCAATTACAACGCCAGCAGGCGAATGGCTCTGGTTTTAGGTCTAGATTGGCAGCACTTTCATCCAAACGCCAGTGCAACTTATGACGCTGATCCAGATGGTAAGATGAACTGTTGAAATGAGGATAGAAAAATTCGCCGTACCATTACTATTATTTCAGGTCGAATGATTTCGATTATAGTATTATTCTACTCAATCTTGTATCTTGTTACAAGCGTATCGCTCATATTCGCCACGATAGCTGTAAGTACTCAATTGCATTACATTAATAAAACGACGCCGCTTTCATTTCATAAAGATGTGATATTTCTCGATGTAATTTTCCGGTAGATAAAAAATGATACACGACAAATTTCAGCAGTTATTTATAGTTTTCCAATTTAATTGCTGTAATGCAACCAACCCTATTCATTAACAAATTTGTAATTCCTCATTTCCTGTTTTCTTAATGTTTTTAATGTATCTACATAACTCAATAATTGACAGCATGCTTTGCGATTTAAGTCATCAATTTTATTTATTTTTAAGATGGATTAGAAAAGATTAAACTTTTGGTGTGCTGATTAGTTTCCATTCTTAATAATTCCTATTATCAGTCATATGTGTGTGGTTATATGCTCGTTACATTTAAATCAATTTACCAATTCGCTGATGGAAAGCCTTCTTAACATTGCCAGTATTAGGAAGTGATTACTACAGCGTCCGAACCTCATCCCAATCAGTCCCTGAAACTCACATAGGACATGCTGCAATGTGTCCTCCTTCAAGCGACATATCCTGCAGATAGGATCTTCCACTAATTCAACAGAACGTAGACATTGATTGAGTTGGAAGTACCCTGAGAGTACACTAGTTTCAACTTGCAATCTCGCATAATGGATTCAGACCCCTTAAACCCAATTCTCGTCCCCTCTCTTGCAAAGAGGTCTGCATTCTTTGATAGTTCTAGATTCAATTGGAAAATTCTCCATGATTAATAACCACTTGACTGCCCGTCATGACATAGATGACAACTGTGTTGGCTTAGAATAGCTACTATCAAGTATAGATCATGATTCTAGTTACTACACTGATTCAAGTGAATGCTCTTCACAACCCATATGATCTAAGGGAAACTCTTAATCAATATGTTTGTGGAGATAAATATGGTTTTATTTGAAAGAAAAATACTTCTGCAAAGTTATTTTTATGAATAACAAGAACCAGCCACTATTATACACACTGTAACTTACAATCTTTAATAACAATGGTAAAGCAAAAACGCTTCGCGAAGAAGTATGGTCCACGAAACGGAACGTCAGGGATCCAGCATCTTTGCTTTCGCATGCGATGACTCTGTACCAATCCATTCAGGAATGGTACGTCGTGATGTGGTGTATATCAGGTATTGTGTAACCGCTATTCTAACCCTCTTATTCACAATGAATACAGGTTAACTAAACAGTCCACAAACCAAACCAAAATTTCTGCAATTTAAATCCTTGCCACCCGTCTAGTAATCTACTTCCTGAACACATCAACTTAGTTACAGCCTTAGCTTATCCACCTACCTGGAGTTTTTCTACCGTAAAATGAATGGTTATTGAATACAGCTGGTCTCTTGGTTCTCCGTCTTTTTGTTTTGTACAATTTCTTCCTGTGGTTTTGTTTGATGCTAGTTCTTTAACCTTTGCCCATAGTACACTACTTTCTTTTCTACCATCATTCACAGATTTTGCCCACGTTAATATCGATCTACCATTTCTGTTCTTCCTTTAGGTATTGGCCTTAAACGCTTTTCAATTTTTATATCTTATTACTCCCACAAATCTTACTGTCAATTGTTGTCCGTGTGTTCCATTCCTGTTTTTGTTTGTACCCACAAGACTTGGTTACTATTTTTCTAAGAAATCTGAGAAAAATGTACATAAGATATGAATTCTAATGAAGCTTCAAATTAAAATAAATGGGAGATATAAGCATGAATTCGGCAGTATCTCCAATAATTGCTCACGTTTTTACCGATAATTCTATTCAATTACCCTACATATAGAAGCACCGTCGGTTATTGCTGTGATGGATCTTTCTATATTTCTTTATTTTCTGTTTCTGATAAGATTACTATTATGAACGTCGCATTACTTTTCAGCGGAAACGTTGGTTAACCGTACCATGGTTACTTTGTGAATGTCTAGGCTGCGTTTCAAAAATAGCGGCCGTAATTTTTCACAAACTGTATAGCACACAAGAGTACGATGTTGGTTTCATGGCGGGATCCATAACCTACATAGGTGAGTTGTAGAAATATCATTGACTGACACGTATTTGTAAATAATGTTTGGGAACTCGATAATGTAAAATTACCTCTAATTTCTCTCAAAAATCTACTTTAACACTAAACCTACGGGGGAAACGAAAGCGCACAGTTGTTAATTATAGATAAATTAATTAACTACAGATAAATAATCTCGAGGATATAGGCGCACAAGGCAGGCTAAAGCGGTGGCCCAAAAGCGTACGACTATAGATTTACACAGACATTGGACCAAATCGCAAAACACAAATACGCATAATCGGCGTTCCGCGCCTCTCTCCAAAAGGAGAAAATCCCCCTCCTTGTCTGTGTACACCACCGTTGTCCACGTACACCACCGTTATCCATGTGCACCGTACCAGCCCTCTCGGAAGCATAGATAAAGGAAATAAATACTTTTAATTAATACTTATTAAATAATTAGTGCTGATACTCCTACTCAGACCTGACTATTTACGAAGCTGAGCCCAATAAAAGGTATTGATACTTAGCTCACCGCATTCAACCCTTGAAATAGAAAATTGCAGTATCCGTATACTGGAAACAACTAGATGGTATAATAGCACAGAATTCAGTGTAGATGTAGCCGACCAAATAGGCGAAAAGTAATATCAAATCAACCGGTATCTACCTGTATTTTTCAATATCTTTGGTTTAGCCGATATAAATGCTTGGAGTTTATGGAGGGTCTTCAACTACGTATGTCTGCGACTTATGTGGCAAACTATTTACTGCAAGCAAGTTTGCCCTGTTGCCTACACTGTTCTTCTAAAATGCGCTAAACATTTATTCTGTCTGTTTCGTGCATTCTCAAAATCCATGACGAAAGAAGTACGTGCTTTAGCACCGTGATGGATACTCTTATGTGTTTTAAAACAATAGGAACAACAAAACGTAATCTACACTTCATTCAACTACTTTATGTACGAATTGAAGAATGGACAATTCTTTTGTATTTCTAGCTTTAATCAATGCTTTTCTCCACTTGATTTTCCTTTTCTTGAATGCTTCAGCCATCACATCATTCCACTGCTTTCTTAGTCGTCCTCGTCCTCCGCCTCTTCTGTTTTGTACCCTTGCCAAACATAATCGTTTGCCCTGCTTTCATTCTCCCATTCTACACATATGGCCAAACCATTTAAGTTTATTATTTCCCAGATCATCCAAGATTGGCTTCACCTTCTTTACTTTCTTCTTTTACTGTGCTGTTTCTGAATCTTGACGCCTTGTATATTCTCTCGTTATTTTCATCTACCATTCGAATTTATAATGACTCCCAGTCCGTCGGCACCTGTTCCAACTTTTGATTGTCTATCTTCACATTTAATCGTTGTTCATCCATGCGAAAAAGCTTGGACCCAAATATCAACACCAGCAACAGCTAAACAAAGAAAGCCCAACGAATATAGTCTCAATTACGAAAATTATAAGAAATTATTGCATTTACTGGTTTTATAAAGTATGCGATCTTCCGATGAGTGTGTATAAAATGTTCCAAAATACATTCTAGGTTGAAAATGTAGAATCAAGAATTCTGTAATACATGAAAAATGCTGTGAAAAAACTATATAAAAACTATATAGAAATAACATTATCGATTTATAAACACAAAAAATATTTTATGGTAGGAATAGGTATATAAATATAAATAAACAGTACTAATTTTCACTTTTTGCTGACTTTAGATCCCATCGGTAAACTTTTTATCATATAATTATTGATTAATTGAGAGGCACATGTATCACCGACAATAAAATTAACATTCTCAGTTCTATCTTACTAGTAAGTTCACTGATGTGATCTAGATTCAATCATATTACAGCACCGGCTTTGCAATCAGCACCAATTTGATTGTTTTACAGTTATCATGACCTGGTGGTGGGTGGTAGTATTTGCGGCACAGATGACTTGGAAAGAAGACAGTATGGTAGCAAGTCCGATCGTTTATTATGTTAGAGCTGACAGTAACATATCGGAACCCCCGCAAATACCGGGATTAAAGAAACGTCGGAGCGAAGTAGCAACAGAAGCATCTATGATGGACTCTCCGACACAGTATATGCCGAACGAGAGATATACCTTCATTTGAGACGTGGTAATTCTAAGACATATTTATATTTATCAATGTGATATTGTTCAATTATGGTGGGAATACTTAATACAATTGTTAGAAATCTAAAAGATGCGTATGTTAGTTAATAAGAAAAGGATTTAGAAGTTGTCATCCTCGCCAGGGAAAGACACACATCAACGATGAGAATTGAGTTGTTGAAATACGTATTTGGAGCTGTCAAAGTCGCCGTGGTAAGGATAACTAATTTATTTAAGAAATTGATTACATTAAAAAAACAGAATTAACAATATAAATCTAACATTACCTACATATTCTAGTAATGTGTAGCTGTGTAGAATCTATTATAACTTTATTAACCGGAAACAGTCGCATCACCGCTCTAATATGCTAAGAATGTCCAGGCATGTTATTCGTGTAGTGCGTCCCACACATTTCCCAGTTATTTAGTTGAGAGCATAATCTAGCAGATGCAATAATATGCCGTTATAGGTGACATGCAAGAACTATATAGTGTGACGGTCAGGTAAATTTCGGTCAGGCCACTATCGTATAGTGGCAATTTCACATACTTGTAATATCAGATGGAACGATAACAAGATGCGAAGGGAAACCGTTGCGAGCTATAGATGCATATGCACATTCCTAAATTGTTTGTTGAAATATGCATAGAATATGCTGAACCAAATTAGTAACATCACGGTCAAAAATACAAAATCCTTTGGATTGGCTTTATTACGATACGTCAACAGTAAACTAAATACAGGACGATTAATGATTAAAATTTGAAACCTACAGCACAACGAAAAAGTTTAGATGATTCTTCCAAATGCCAAACTTTGTGATTTTTTCAATGTGGTCAAGTTGTTTCAATTTATCGCCCTTGTTTAGACTTTTTTAGAAATTTTGCAGTATAGGTCCCATAGCATGACTTGGCTACAAAAATCAGCTGCTGACAATAAGTTTATTCCATGTGAGCTACTGGCTGGAGTGTAATTAATTAAAGTAATTCTTTGTTTTTGCTTTTCAATGATTAAAATAGATATAGAAATTCTTTCGCAGATACAAATTTCGATACCTATTTAATCAGGAATATCGTTGATATGTATGACAATTATAATGAATAACAATGGTCCTAGAATAGAACCCTGTAGAAGGCTACGAATTAACGGTTGCAGCTGTAATTTCTTACCATTCCATTCCACTAGCTTGCGATTGGATTTATGTATATACATATAACTACAGACAACGACAATATGTCCTATTTCTTCTTGATGTAATTTATCGGGGCTAATTTGAACTCCCTGTTAGATGTGTTAGATGAATACACGATTGAAATAACAGGCGGAGAAAATCCTGGATGATTACCAAAATGCCATCAGGCCCAACAGATCGACCATAAATGCTATACATACGGTACAGCAAATAATTCCAAAGAAATGGGAGCATGACAGAGAAATAAATCTAGCCTTGATTTTAAGGGAACCTTTGACACTCTCGACAGGAATAAAATGATAGAAGCAATGAAATCAATGGGAGTACCAGAAAAACTGAGGGTACTTGTAAAAATGAGGCTTATTAAGACAAAAGAAGACAAAAAATTCAATTGAACTTTAGAAAGTGCCATTAGAAGAGCAAAATTAGACAAAACGAATATAATGGTTGATGGATTGCAAATAATAGCTTATGCAGATGATGTCATAATAACTGGAAGCGCAAAAATAGGAAAGACACTAGCCCTAGAACATCGAAAACTGGCAAAAACAAAAAACGTGAGAGCAGAGACTAATACGCGAGGGCACCTGTAAACACATAACCACAAATTTGAGGACGCTTCTTCGTTCAACTACCTAGGTATAATAATAGAGACGAATGGGAGAGAGTGGGTGAGACAGATAATCGTAAAACGACTACAAGAGTTTGGACGAAATAGGCCAGTGAAAAGCAAGACACTAACTAAAAAACTAAAATGAAGATTTACAGGACTTAAATGAGGCCAGCCACCACATATGCAATGAAAATCACAGCAATCATTAGGAAATGACAGGAAGACCAAAAGATAGAAGAAAGAAAATTTTTAAGCGCAATATTATTGGGACCGTACTTCACAGAACAGAGAGTAAAAAAGGTCGAAGACTAACAAACAAATAGAGGAGCAACTTGAAGGAGAAAATATCGTCAATAGAAGATACATTACAGCTCAACGGCTCCAATGGGCAAGCCACATCATGAGAAGGAAACCAACAGATATGATAAGAAATAATAACCCAGTTGATTCCAGAAGTAGAGGACGAGCAAGGAGAAGATGGAAGGATGCCGTGGAGAAAGACGTAAAGGCGATGAAGGTAAGCGGCTCGAGATCAACATCAACATCAGCAGGGGACAGGAAGGCATGGAGAAATGAAATATAGGCCGCCAGGATTAGTTCACCTGAACAGTCTAACTTGATCAGGTATCGTTCGATTATACTTCACACGTATTTAATATTGTTGAAGTTGGAGAATCAACATAATCACAACAAAACATCGATTCCTTCTCCTTGAAAGAAGTTTATCGTTCTTCGACGCATGTTCGGATGTGAACATTTACAAGATCTTGGGGGTATGGCAGTAAAGCGTTCCTCAAACTCTACTTCGTCGAGGTAATTAGGGTTGCTATCGCGCTGTTTTCCACTACACAGTGGTATATAATATACACATAGGTTGCCTTCTAATCGTTAGAAATTTAAATTTAAATAACTTTAACCTTCCTCAAATTAAACTAAAACCTCCCATATCCAAAGCAATACGGACTGAGAGCATTTTGGATAAGCAGAAATTTCGCATATTACGTTTATATTATTTCAAGAATTATAAGTAGAATAGAAGTCGTACAATTCTGAATATATCTACTGTATTTAAGTACAATATGTAAAAGAATATAATTTTGTGCTGTTTTTGGGTGAGGGAATGAGTGGTTTGCCACTTGGTAGCGGGACCTATTTATATCAGAAGCGCAATAGTAAAAGGAAGATCCGCCATTCAATTCAATCGGATATCCGAAGTTCGGATGGGAGAGCTTTTACTGTGCTTCATGGCCCTATTCAAGAGGTGTGCTATTGTATCATATTATATATTGTAATATTCATATTGGATAGAGCGCACATTAATGAATCCATAACGCTAGACACTACAAAATTTTCACAAAGTTATATGTAAAGCGAGTAGGCTCATAAGATTAGTAAAGACGGAAATTCAAAAGAAACACTAGAAAAAATGAACCACACGAACAGAGATTATAGCCCGCATAATTCCATACAAACATCCATTAACACCTCTGTCTGTTCGTAGATTGTGACTCGCCTTTCGAACGTCGCTACGTTGATCTGCCGACGTTCCTATTGTCGTTCGTCCCGAAGATTGATATTCAATCCGAATCCGATACGGTTTTAAAAATGCGTTCGATGTTCGTGCGGGATATCTAATTTATTTCGGGCCGTGTCCGTTCTCGCGCATCACGCCGCTAATGTGAAGACAATGTAACACGTTAAATACGACACGAGCCGATGTCGCGTCAAAAATCTAACGCCGATCCATCAACATCACGTTCGCGGTGTAGCTGCGAGTGTTCCAATTCGTTCTCCATCCGCGTCCTTTTTTATTCTCTTCACTGTCGCACCGTATTTGCCGTCTGTGAGATTCCTGTTTGATAATTATGAATGCCCTAAATTGATTCATCGTAAGTCGTGATGTAAAAGCGACGACACACGTTGTGATCTCATACATAAATGATTAGTGCGATAATTAAGTAACTCTCTGTTCTGCTTAAGGAATTAATGGACCTTTAAAGCTACGTATTATATCAGAAAAGTGGATAAATTTATAGTTTAGAATGAATTCAGATAGATTACCACATCAACTTAGATGTCTTGAAATACATGTTTCGGCACCTAAATCGCCATTCTCAGTTAGGAAATCCGAAACAAAGATTATAACAATTCACGAATTAAATTCCTTTCTCTTTTCTTCGATCAAGATGACAGTTTAGTTGTAGAAATACGTATCAAATTGGAGACGGTGTGGTGCCCAAAAGTATAAAAAGAATGATGATATAAAATGTTGCAGATATATATATATATATATATATATATATATATAAGAATATGAACGGAATAGAGATGGCGCCAATCAATCTGGATGTGCCAACAACTGTTTACGTTACCTATATATATATATATATATATATATAGGTAACGTCGGTAACCTATATATATATATATATATATATATATATATATAGGTAACGTAAACAATTGTTGGCACATCCAGATTGATTGGCGCCATCTCTATTGCGTTCATATTCTTCAGAATTTCTTCCACATTAGATATATTTTATACGGCGTTCACTTTTGTGGGACGACTTTTCTAACTAGGTGATCAATTTCATGTTTGTTGGTTGGGAATGAGACCCCTGCGCGTGAAATAAAGTTTGGTGGACTATTGTGAATTTGTGTAATTGGTAAGTTCGAATGAAATATTTAAGAATGACTGTAGCATTCAATAACAGTTTTTATCAAATATTATTTTGATCTTTAGCTAGTAATTAATTTTTGTAATAGAACAATGTATTTAACAATGTTTAGAGACATGTTCAAAGCTTAAATTTTCGATTATACTAAGTATAATGAGCTCGGGTGCCAACAACTATATCAGATACTCGTTTAAATATAATGCCAATTAATGTATTTTCAGTCTGAAACGGAAACTACTGCCTTTTTGTCTTTTTTAAACTATCATTAATCTTATGCTAGAGAAAGATATGAAGAAATTTGCTTTTTTGCGCTTGCATAGTTCTTGGGATATGTCAATTATTGCAAAATCTGCTATGCCAATCACTGTATTTAAAATTCTCCACGATTAGAGTGTTACATCTATTTATATACACATATTTGGTCACCTCATTTCATCTTGATATTAGGTAAATTGTATTCTATTAAAACAGCTACTTTAAAAAGCGGTTTCTGTGTACGTGGCTTATTCTCGTGGGATGCACGTGCTGTTGACTACCGAAAATGCATTGTAAGAAATAATATATCGAATAGCAAGCACAAAGATAAAGATTTACACCTATAAATCTGACATATGAAGAATTGGAGGAAATAGTTGGGCGAGAATATATTCAAATATTTAGAGTATTCCAAAGTTTGAAAAAAAAATTGCAACGAAAAATTTATTAAATTATATAAGTTGTGGAAAGAACTAACCGACAAACATGACTCAAGAATCAATAACTCACTGAAGTGTATCTGGCCAGAGTTGGAAGAAACAGTGAGAAATGACAATGGCAAAGCCATTAATAAACTGCCTGAAGCTGATTTCATGGAGACATACAATCACCCTCAGATAATAAACAGTATAGATACCTGTAGCGATAACAACAACGCAATGGTAGAATTCTTCAATACAGGAAAAAGCCAAAACGTTAGCTGTGATGATGATTCCAAAGATCAAAACATTAGCAAATATGGTATTGCTGAAAATAATGCAAGAAGCAAATTAAACAATATAGAATGAGGAAAGGATTTGGTACACAAGAACAATATTTATTATCAAGAGTATGATTTCGTTAATAACATCCCAATTGTTAGATGAGAAGAACTCGGAAAAAATGTTTTACTGAAAGACGCCCTACTGCAAATATATCCAGGAGCACCAAAACGCAAGGGAAAACAGATCAACCGCCTTCCATTCCTAGTGATTTCAGAAAAATTTCAAATTGCACTGAGGGAAAAAGAAGACAAAAAGGAAAAATCCGAGAGCAGGAAGAAGAACGGAAGAAGGAAATAAGGATGGAAAAACAAGAAACTAAGATAAAGGTAATGAAAGCAAAACGAAAATGAATAGAGGTGGAGTGAGCCGGAGTAAAAAAGAACAATTAAAGTACTACCTAAGCTAAGCTAAGTATGGTTAAAACTGACGAAGTAAATTCGTAAATATATATATAATAAAAATGTATTTCGACCGTACTGTATAGAGTAGAATATATAAAATCGAGCGACGGACCGACCACCCCAATAGAGTTTTTCGCTCGATTTTATATATTCTACTTTATATATATATATATACATATACAGTGTGTAAATGGACGGGGTATACAAGAGGGAATTTTTTAAAATATTGATTCGTGAAAAAATTTATTCTTCATGATATTTTTTGCTTGCTTTGAAAGTACCAATAACGTTTCGATAATCTAAAATTTATTTCTAAAAATCTGGAAAAATAATAAAATAATTTTTTTTTATTGTAACTAATCTACATTCTAATCAAGTATCAATAAGAAATGAATAAATAAATTTTATTTATTATAAACTGTCATTCTACATAATCTCCTCCGTTTTCTGGGCACATTTCCGCTTTATTCCTGAATTCCATATAAACCTTCCCCAAAGTTTCCAAGTTAACTTCTCTAACCGCTGCAGTTATTCGTTGTTTTAAAATTTCTACATTATTTCCTACAGGTTCTTCATATACTTTTTGTTTAAGGTGTCCCCAGAAAAAGACGTCCATGGGAGACAAATCTGGCGATCTGGCAGGCCAATGCATTGAACCATAACGGCCAATCCACTTCTCAGGAAATTGCTGGTCTAACCATGCGCGAACTAATAACGTGCTGTGGGCTGGACATCCATCTTGTTCATAATAAATGTTCTCCAAATTCACGTCTTGTAGTGATGGAATCAAAAGTTTCGTAGCATACTTAAATAACTATGTTGATTCAAATTTTCGTCAAAAAAGTAGTGCCCAATAATTTTATTAATTAACATTCCGCACCAAACATTAACTTTTCGATAACGCTGATTTCTCGTGTTGATTTTAAAATTGGGATTGTCTCGTGACCAAAATCTGCAATTCTGTTGAAGACACAACATCCGTTTGTAGAAAAGGTACATTCATCGGAAAACAATATGCGTTTATGAAAGTTTCTGTTTTCCATGAGCTTCTCACCAATCCATAAGCAGAAGTCCAGTCTCAAAGCATGATCTGGAATCTCAAGGGTATGTCTGAATTTTGACTTAAACGGATAAATTTTATTTCTTTTAAAAATTGTTTGTAATAAAGTGTGACTGACATTAAGCTCCGCTGCCCTCTGTCTTAATGATAAGCGTGGATTGTCTTCAACGGACTGCAGTGCCATAATAGTTACCGCATCATTCTCATTGTACACCTTTCTTATCTTCTTTTTGTGGACCACCGATCCTGTTTCGTCGAATTTTGCAATTAATTTTTTAAGAGTCACTTTTGTTACAGCTACATCTGGATACTTTTGATGAAACAAATTAATTGCGTACTGATATGAAATATCACCAATACCGTAACATTTAACTAAACAAATTCTTTGCTGTAACGTTAGCATTTTTGCAAGTCAGTTTCACACATGGAGTGTTTTGTTTGTGGTTTGATAGCAATACGCTATCTTGATTATAATGTAGAATGATAACTTCCAATAAAAAAATTAATTTTATTATTTTTCCAGATTTCTAGAAATAAACTTTAGATTATCGAAACGTTATTTGTACTTTCAAAGCAAGCAAAAAATATCATGAAGAATAAATTTTTTCATAAATCAATGTTTAAAAAAATTCCCTCTTGTATACCCCATCGCTTTACACACTGTATATATTAGGGTGACCGCAAAAAGTCGATGTCGGAATTTTGTTCGTCTGGATCACACAAAACGATTCCCCTTTCCAGATATTGAGATAGCCGAAATTTGAGCTCGATTAAACGACGTTAATCCGTGCCGCTCGTCGCTCAAAATTTGAAAAAATCGAAATTTTTGGCCAAAAAGCTGACATATGGAGCCATAACTTCAGAAGGGTAAATAATAAAAACACGCTTAATATCTCACAAAAAAGCTAATGTTGTTCTTCAAAATTTACATTCTATACATAATTTTTATTATTTTAAGTCAAACCGAGTTACAACAGCGCTTAGCTCCAAAAACGTGGCCTCGTACCACTAGGAGCATACTTCGTATATTTTGTTATTAAGTGATAAATTTTACTTTTTTTTTTTTGGTATATTTTTGAGTTTAAAGTAGAAATATAATAAAAAAACAAGTAATACTGACAAGTCTAATAACATTTTTATTTTAAAATATAAAAATCAGGTATATAATACATACAAGACAGACACAGAAAAGATACAGACGTAGTGCATACATGAGTTGATAATTTTACATAGTTATCTAATCTTATCAACTCATGTAGGTAATACGTCTGTATCTTTTCTGTGTCTGTTTTGTATGTATTATACACCTGATTTTTATATTTTAAAATAAAAATGTCATTAGACTTGTCAGTATTACTTGTTTTTTTATTATATTTCTAGTTTAAACTCAAAAATATACCAAGAAAAAGTAAAATTTATCACTTAATAACAAAATATATGAAGTATGCTCCTAGTGGTACGAGGTCACGTTTTTGGAGCTAAAGGCTGTTGTAACTCGGCTTGACTTAAAATAACAACAATTATGTATAGAATATAAATTTTGAAGAACAACATTAGCTTTGTTGTGAGATATTAAGCGTGTTTTTATTATTTACCCTTCTGAAGTTATGGCTCCATATGTCAGCTTTTTGGCCAAAAATTTCGATTTTTTCAAATTTTGAGCGACGAGCGGCACGGGTTAACGTCGTTTAATCGAGCTCAAATTTCGGCTATCTCAATATCTGGAAAGGGGAATCGTTTTGTGGGGTCCAGACGAACAAAATTCCGACATCTTTTACCCCTCTATGAGATCTGGTCACATTATATATATCTTGTGTCACACTGCAACTCCAAAAATTCCAACAAAGCAACATAAGGGACTTCAAATAGTGAAGACTAAAATTAATGACAAACAAGAATATCTTCAATTCATCGCCCGATGGGAATGCACTCAACTATTTACTGTATGTTATTTACTCATATGTTCTTTAAATTTGAGTAATTCGCACATTGGATTAAAATGTAATTATTGGGGAAGAACTTTACACATAAATTGCTTTAAACGACATCTGCCAGAAACTCATTAGAAAGTGTATATATAAGTTATGCATTACGATTAGCACTAAGAATTTCATTAATAAACTAAGAGTATGCATCTAAAACGCATACGTCTGCCTAAATCCCTTTATAACTATATTCATTCACTGCTTTTAGCTCTGTGCCAGTAAGAATTCTTGGGTGCCAATTAATCTGGCCCTACTGCCAAGAACTATGATTTTGGATGCTTCTAAATTAGCAATCTTTTACATTAAGTATTCGAAAGCATAAGATTAATTAGTTTACACAGTAACAATACTCAATTCTTCCTGAATTCAATTATGATTTTTAATTTGTTTTAGACGAATCTATAAATAGGCAGTGAAACAGTCAATAAATGCATTTCACTAAAGTGCCAATCATTGTCTTTGTTACCCTACATACATTGCTGTGCCATTATTAGATCAGATATGACTCAAGAAGCAGAAGTAGTAAGAGCACAAACCTTCTGTAAATTATAGCGATAATCTAAAGAAAGGTAACAAATCGTACAACATTTTATAATGCGTATATGTTCAACTCGTAGTTGACCTAGTGTATACTCCAGAGTTACAACTTCACATTTGTCTGCGAAAAAGTCGCGCGGTCATCACACATTTGCGTTAACACTTTCCAAACTAACAATCGGAATTTTTATGGCACACGTAGATCACCTCAGTATTTCTTTATGGCTCACACTGACATGAAATATTCACGCAATTGGATGCCAATAATATCGCATGACTTTTTATATTTGCGTATACTCGAAATCATCTGAAAATTTCAAAGTTAAGCAAAATATTTCTTAAACATTTTTAAAATAATGATTGCTGTAATATTTATAGGGAGCTAGCTAACTAAGTCGTGAATTTCTATGGAAAATAAATATTTCTAAATCACACCTCGACTTCTGAAAACATCCAAATGAGCCTCAGTACACTTCGCGCGGTAACTTTGCAACCATTTAGAGCGACGAAACGTATCCGTAACGACCGCATTGTCATGCGTTGTTATGAAAATGTATGCGATGATTATCTCTGTAAGAATCGAATCAGATCAGGGGCGTGGCAGGTCGGTGATCTTTCTTTCGACAATATCGGTCGCGCTAACAACAATAAAAACGATTTACATAAGAATTTCGGTCAGGTTTACTAACAAAAGATGCGTTTTGAAGCGATGCATAAGCGACTCGATCAATATTCGCGCACTTAATTAACCGATTGTTATCGATACTTCGTCGAACAATGTCCTTTATTGTCATTCATGTATGAGGGATGATTTGGATATATTGCAATGATAATCGACTGTACAGGCACAATAATTGTCAAGCTTGAACTCAAACCAGAGAAACAGTATTTGACCACTGGACGAGCCAGTAGAAATAGACTGAATGGTCTGGGATATCCATGCTCTTTAGTGAAATAACTAGAGTTGCTCAATTTACGCCAACAACTAGTGGCGCATGCATAAAAGTTTATACATAAAATAAATGGTTAGGCAAAAATTATAATACGTCTGCAATATTAGATATATTTCCACAGTTGTTTCAGCAAACCGATTACAATGTGAGGCAAGAATGTGGTTGTATGCAGAAAACTAATATTGTACATCTAGTGACGTTATATTACCGTAATTAAATAAGCTATGGAACAACTTAACGGTTCTGTAAACGCACCTTCACGAATATTTATTCCAAAAGAGGATCTTTGCTTCGTTGTCTAATAAATTAAACGATAGATTACATGAAATAAAGCTAACAGATAAATTAAATTAAATTTTTCATGGTTAACAGATAAATTAAACTTTAATTTTTCATGGCGTCGTATGCAACTTCCTTTTGAAGAATGTTGTTTACTATTTACGTGAAGTTGACAATCCCTTTTGGACGAACACGTTAAAGGGATATTACAAACTACACATTGAAGTTAAACGCCATCATAATTTAGGTCAGGCATTTGTGCTATAAATTGTATAATTTCTTTCCAGCATTGTTCGTTTCCGCGACGTAGGCAACATTTTTAAAGCAAACGTAGAACTACGAAATAGTATTTACGGCAGCGTACGTGTATACACAGTAGATCTCATCGGGACTAGCAATTATATTGAAGATTGTATCGAACCTCCGCCACTGATCGTTGGCGCTAATGAGCATCTCTAGTGATAACGTCTAACGTTAAAGAACCGATCAAAAATCACGGACAAGATAGACCATTTTCAAAGCGTAGATCATGTAGTAAATACGAATGACAGTTACACATTTTATCAGTTATTTACCTATAGACTGTATAAGTTGAAGAATCCTATTTGTCCTTTGCTTACGTTCCACCACCTTCAATAACACAGAAGATAAATCATGACCAATTAATATCCTAAGATTTCTTGATGGCATGTCTTTCGCATTTTCTAAAGGTTATTTTAATCAATTTTATGTAAATTTGAGATGTCCTTGTTTCAACCACTAATTTTATACAACGCACATACAATTTGCAATGTCACAGAAAAAGGCGAAAACATGTCTCTTAAGACTTGATAGTCATCCTTTACACATAGAATTATTGATACCAGGTTTCTACTTCAAATACGTATCTATCAACTTCTACGACCTGTTCTGTCGAGTGAGCGAAACCAGGCAAACAAACAGTTTTAAAATGCGCATTGTTCTCTCATAGATTCTCTAGAAGCTCCGTTGCCTCGTTGCCGCATAAAACGCTTAAATCACGCTACCGATAATGTTTATTGCTGTCGCTGCAATAACAGGAAAATTCATGTTTTCGTATGCCACAAAAATGGATCATGACATATGTTCGAACGATAAAAATGGAGTCGTGTCTCTCGATGCTGGAGCGTCGTGATGATAGTAGCCATCCTATTCGGCGTGCGCTGCTTCGATGATCACATCATTACTCGATATATTTCATAGCTTCGCCGGTCTCTTCGGATCGAGTTGGACTTAGAAACAACCGTTCTGGCAGATAATATTTTTACGGTTACCTTTAAAATGGTGTACTCCATCGTGTATTCCTATACTACAATACAAATACGATTGAGCTATTCGTCTATAAAGACGCATTGATACCTGGAAAACAGGATAAAAGATTTATGAAGTTAACTCAAACAAAATTCGTTTCAGAATATATTACGTCAATTACAAGAAATTTGCTAAAAGATGGAATGGAAAAGATGACGGCTTCCTTTATAAGGTCGTTTTATCTGAATTTTTTCTTCGATTTATATGGTATTACTTTTTAACCGAAGACTAATAAGTACGTTAATTAAGCTCGACGTTGACAAATAAATAACTTCTGTTTACTCCAAACATAACTCCCGGTTGTCGTATTAGAGTGACTGAGACCATCTCACTTTTCTAGTGTAGATTTGAACTATTGGAAAGAAATATTTGAAAATCTGTTCACTTTTTGCTAACATACCCTGTACTAACTTAATTTTAGCATTCAGTGTGAATTCTTACATTATTTTATGTGTCGTCCTAATTTATTTCGTAAATGTTTCGTTTAACTGTGCGGCAAAATAAAGAGACCATTGTCATTGAGGCGACCGGTAAGCTAAATTTTACAGTACTCTGTTTATCATCCTTTGCGACCTTGTTATGTATGTTTACTTCATTCGCTGGCTCAGTTGCGAAAAAACGGCTAAGATCGCTGGGAAACAAATTTGTGTCCAAATACGGAAATTAATAATCAAAGACATTCAAAAAGGTTTTTCGCAGAGAACAGTGGCTAAAAGATTTGAAGTAAGGAAGACTCAAGTACAAAAACTGAGGAAAAAATTCGAGAGACTGGTTTTGTTGTGGACCGAGAGGGGATAGGAAGGAAACGAGCGATTACTTATTGCGATGACTCACGTATCATAGGAGAGATTAAGAAAAATCCGTATACAACAATACGAGCGATCTAAGGGAAACTTGGGCTAAGTGTATCGCACAAAAAAATTAAGCGGAGGCACTGTGAGGCTGGTATGGAGAGCCGTTTTGCTCGTAAACGGCCATTTATTAATAAACGCAACAAGAAGAAGCGCTTGCAACTTGCAAGAAAATATGCGCATATGCCAATTGAGTTCTTTGCTCCGATGAGAGCAAATTTGAATTGAGAAAATCCGCGGAAGAAATATCAAGGGCGTCATTTATAGCAGACTGTGAAACACGGTGGTTGTAGTATTATGATTTCGGGCTGCTTTGTTTGGTCCGAAGTAGGCAATTTAGTGAAAATCAACTACAAGTTTACTGCTGATGGGTACATCTATATGCTTGGTTAAACAATTTGAAAATATGTTATTTAAATACATCTCTAATCATGTCTCTAACAAATTATCCATCACTCAGCATGGTTTCATTAGGGGAAAATCGACAGTTACGAATTTATACACATTTGTTAATTACGCTTCAGATATTTTGGATGGTCGTGGCCAACTTGATACCATATATACTGACTTTTCAAAGGCTCTGATCAAGTGCCGCATTCACGTATTCTTCGTAAAATGCATGGTTTTGGATTGTCTAACGATTTAATTTCTTTACTCCATTCATATCTGACAGAGAGGAAGAACTTTGTCGAATATAATGGATTTCGTTCATTTACATATATTTCTGGTAGCGGTGTGCCTCAAGGCTCTGTCCTTGGACCACTTTTATTTAATATTATCCTCAATGATGTTTCCTCAGTTATTGACTCGGAATCACTTATTTATGCAGACGACTTAAAATTGTTTAGGTCTATTGATTATGAGTTTCAATAGACCTTCAATAGACTGTGTTCTCTTACAAAAGGACCTTGATGCATTTGTTTTGTGGAGTCAAGAAAATTTGTTAAAATTAAATATTGATAAATGTAAAATTGTAACCTATTGTCGTAAACCCCGTTATATAAGCTTTAATTATACTATCAACAATGCTTCTTTGGAACGTTGTGAATCTATTAGGGATCTTGGGGTATTCTTTGATCAGAAACTCACCTTTAACCCTCATGTTGTGAGCATTTGTGCTGATGCCTTAAAGTTGCTTGGTTTTCTTATACGCAACACTCAGCAATTTAGTGGTAATGATTCGTTAATTAGTTTTTACAATGCTTTCATTGTGCCCAAACTTGAGTATGCCTCTATAGTCCAGAGTCCTGTATACAGTACATATAAGAATATGATTGAAAAAGTCCAACGTAAATTTTTAAAAATTTTGCACTTCCGTAGGAATAAAACATTCTTGCCTCACGACTATAGTTATGAAAACTTATTTCATGAAAATAATTATGATTCACTTCGTCGTGTACGAGCACAAATTTTATTTATTTATAAATTAATTCAAGGTACTATATCAGATTCTAACTAGCTGTCCCAAATAACTTTTTATCTGCCTAGGTCAAATAACAGAACGCGACAAACTTTTTATATTCCATCTTCTAATATGCTTCACCATTCTAATGCGCGACTGATATCAATGTGCAGAAGTGTGAATATGTACTGCGGTGATGTGGACTTGTTTAACATAACATATATTGCCTTAAAGAGTCTTTTGCAAAATAAGTTACTTTGATTTTTTTAATTATTTCTCTTTCTTTAAGTTAGCGCATATTAGTTTAAGGACCCTCTCATACATACTTCCTATTAAAATAAAATTATCCTGTAATTAGTTTAGTTTAAGTTGTTGGATAATAAATCATTATTATTATTATTATTAAAAGTTGGAGTAATCCTTGCTTTGGGTTGGGCTGGAAAACAATTTTATTTTCCAGCAATGATCCGAAACATACGGCGAAAAAGACTAAACAGTTTGTGAAGTCAAATAAAATAAAAATTCTCGAGTGGCCTGCACAGTCACCGGATCTCAATCCCATAGAAAGTCTATAGTTAATTATGAACGAAAAGATTGATAAAATAAATCAAACAAAGACTCTTATTACACGGCGCCGAGGGAAGCTTGGGAGGCAATAGATGTGTATTTTCTCCAAAACCTCGTGGACAACATGCCTCGATGACTCCAAGCAGTCATAAAAGCAAACAGGAACCATTCTAAGTATTAACTGAAATTGAAAAAAGACTTTCCTCGGTTTCCTTTATGCGAAGAAAACAGTGGTTTCTTTTTTGTCCGTACTTCTGTCCGGCTGCTTTTAATAAGAAGACGTAATCGTTTATTTACAACAAGTTCTTCTTATTTTTTGGAAACATTAAAATACAACTGTCATCGATGTATTTGAGCCGAATGGCATAACAATTTCTTCTTATTCTTTGCTGGTCGTTAAAAATTAAACTGACATGCCACGAAGTGGTCTTTTCTTTTGTTAGTCACTGTATATAAAAAAACATAAAGAGGCTCTTGACATAGAAATTTATACGTCGTATTCGCAGTAGTTAAGAATGCCGGTGTTCTATCACGGTTTGACGAGTTAAATATAAACTTCGTCGTAATAAAATCAGACCTACATACACGTTGATGCAGTACTTTATTGCGCTTTCTCTCGTAAACGGAATCGGTTGTGTAAACAATAAATGGGTGTCGCTTTCGTTTCGAGGCGAAGTTATTAAAAAGGATGATGACGACCATTTGAGGATGACTGAAGGTCGCCGTTAAGTTCCGAAAAGTCAACAGTGCCATCGATAAAGAGGTTCGTTCGTCCCGCACAAGTGCGAACAGTTCAGGTGTCTCAAGTGCACACACCTATATGTACAGATGAAGGAGGAACGTAGACCGTCGCAGTTTATGCAGATGACCGTGTGAAGAAATATCGAATGCCGGCGAAAATGTGCGTTAGCTCTCGGAAATGACGGAGCACATATTATACGTATTTGAAGCATGAGTTGCCGTAATTATACAATTAGTAATTCGTGCAATAGAGAAGTTTAAGCATTTGTACCTAAGAAGGAAAAGTTATCGAACGAAAACTTTTTGCTTGTTCAACTAAATATACAAAAGCTGTCCTCTTTCCGCTGAGTCTGCTAAAATGCACAATATACCAATGCTTGTATGTAGTGTTTATTTATATAACTTACCTTTCATAAAGATATTCCCTTTTGGTCAAAGGTGAATACCAGTTTCCAAAACTTTTTCTATCTTCCTGCGTTATGTTGTTTATTTCATTTTTAAATGTATCCACCGCTTCTTTGATAGATGTAAAATGTATACCCCGCAACTTACTCTTTACGCGCGGAAACAAAAAACAAATCATTAAGTACCAGATCTGGACTATATGCCGAGTGATCCTCTATTACGATGTTCTGGGCATTTAAATAATAATAATAACAATAATAAAATTTATTGCTTATGACCATAACCATATGATATTAGCATTGTCCAAAAATTACATATATGTAAAGGTATATGAGAAACAAAAAAGAACAACCAACACAAAGCATTAGGTAGCGTATGCTCATCACACACAGGAATAAAAGCATTTTTGGAGTAAATAAGTCTTTAGAGAGCTCTTATATTTATTAAAATTATCGATATTTTTTATTTCGTGTGGCAGCTTGTTATACATTTTTATTGCACGATATAGAGGAGTTGCCTCAAACATTGCCGTCCTATGTCGGGGTATACATAAATCATCTGATCCTCTAGTTGTCATATTATTATAATATGTAGAGTTCCTATCCAACATGTGTATATTCTGACGCGCCCAAATTCCAAACTCAAGCAAATAGACAGCTGGTAGCGGTAAGACACCCAACAGTTGAAACAATGGACGACATGGCGTACTTGCTCGTTTATGCATTATGCATCTTATAATTCTTTTTTGTATTTTAAACACTCGAATAGATTTGCTGGATGCACCCCATACTCAATTGTTCGAGCAGTAGTGCGACCCCGACTATTGATCCTATTTTTTGGGCGCTTTCGCGAACAACTTGAATGTAAGTAAACTGTAGTGTACTATTTAGAATTAACAGTAAAACAATTGTCAAGTGATGCAGAAGATGAAGATGGTGCTTCAAGAATAGAGGCTGCCCATCTTGCGGCATACTCCCGGCCACTTGCAGGTCCGCCACAATCAATCGAACCTGTGCACCATACTCATGCCAAAATGTGACGAAAATCATTTTTCTTTTCGGCTTTTTCACGAATAATCTTTGTTGGAGCCGCTTTATTCTCAAAGATCCAAACTGTCAATTGTTGCTGTTTTCCGGAATTTCAGAAGTACAATAATAATAATAATCTAGTTTAGCTGTATTTCATCACTTGTACCTAATGATACATACCAGACGAGATGGCTCATTGCCACGACGATCTAGTGTAGTTTCGAAACGGTAAGTGCTTTTACCCCAATCTTTAGAGCAGCTTGGGGACAAATCCATTTTTGGTGATTGCCTTTGATTCGAAAATTATCATTTAAGGAAGTTTGACCCAATTGATTGGCTCAAAATATTGCTTACGACTGAAGCCACATTTGAAATTGTTGAAAATAATAGCTCTATAATGCTCAATGCCATGACTTCTTAGGAAAACGATAATTCTAAGGTTATATATTTTAAAAATATTCGAGTATATTTGTCAAAATGTCACAGTCACTAAACATGTAAGCAACTAGCTTATTTTTATTATTATTATTATTTCCTTCTTGATGCTATGTACACTTACAGGCCTTGCATAGTAAATCATAACAATCATACATATACACATAATACAGGACAAAAACAAAAAATCCACAAACTCATACAGTAATCGTAAAAAATGTTAACATCTGTTTGGAAGGACAAAAGTTCATCCTAGGAGTAAAAGGTCCTAGCAACCGGAAACTGTTTTATAGTTGTTTTAAGGATATAATGTACCTATTCCCAAGAACGCTTAGAGTGAATTCTTTTTTGATCGGTTCGAAAACTATTTCGCAAGCTGTATATTTTAGCTCTAAAAGATGTATGGATAACGATCAAATACTAACTGTTGACAATTTTAAGAGCTCAGACAGGTCTAATCTTTTGTCAATAATAAGTGAAGAATCAACAGGTTTGCAGACTTTAAAACTTGAATACCACATATTCGATACGGTAGTTAAGACTTTTAAGCATTTTTGTAAATTCTTTTGGTATCGTTGCTTTCTTGAAGTCCAAAAATGACGGTAAGCGCATGGCCATTTTTCTATTCCTTAATTGAGGTTAAATTCAATAACAAAGAAGGAATTTACAAAAAGCTCGTCGATACATCGTAGCTATCGAATCGAATATATAGTATGCAAAATTTCGAGCCTGTAAACTTACTGGTTCTTCACTTATTATTGGCAAAAAAATAAAACTTTAGAAGCTCTTAGCATTGTAAAAAATTAGTATTTTATTGTTACACGTACTACTTTTAAAGGTCGGATCTACAATTTTCAAAATAGTTTTGGAACCAATGAAAAAATTCAAGTTTAACCGATCTTGAAAGAAAGTACCTTACAACTTTAAACTGCTTCATGGGTCGTGGCCCAATTAGAGCGAGCAATTTATTATAGAATTTGACAGATATTCAGCATTTCTTTGACTGTTTGTTAGCTTGCAGAATTTAGGGCATTTAGGGCATAGTACGCTGAAGTAAGTACATTGCCAGACACATCCTTAATAAATATATATTACTACTCAGCCCACTTACCAACATATTCACGTGTTTTTCCAATTCCCAAGAGTTGGGTCTAAAAATACTCCTAAAAGTTTTGCACATCATCTTTTGCTGGTGAAGGATTCTTTTTAAGTTTAAAGGAGTTTGAGGTAAGTTTATTGGAGCCAAACCATTTCTTCGTAGCTATTTGTGCAGCACGATCGGCAGGAACGACGTCAACCGCGCCCCCGCCACGGCTTATCACAGAGCTATCATTTGCAGACAAGGCTGGCTCAGAATTGGCAATGCTAGGAGACAAATGATTTATGTATATTAAAAGTAATAATAATCGCAAAATGGATCCCTGAGGGATGCTTGGAGTAATATATAGTTTTGTTTGACATAGTATTGTGGCAGATCACTTGTTGGCTACGATTTTCTAAATACAATGTAATTAATTTAATTCTTAAACAAAATCTGTTGAACAATATTATGGCCTCCCAGAGAGACTCCGCAAATAAAGAACATCTCCCGTTTGTTCTGAAGCGTTGCTGAACGAGTGCATACTAAGAAATACAAAGAAATTTCTGTTAGCGCCATTAGCTGTAAAATTCTGGAAAGATTAACATAATTTTCGTTACGACCTTAGACCATTCAAGTATTTGGTTGCGTTGAGGATTGCGGATACAGAGGATTAAATTCAACTTTTCCAAACAAAACGTCTTGCCAAATCACATAATAACACCTAAATTAGCTGGACCGTAGGACGCACCCACTTGTACAGTGTAAACAAGTTTATTAACGTGTCATCTTCGATTTCACTTTAATTTAATTCGCTTAGCAGAGCCACTCATTCTTCAAGACCATCTCATCGCTATTAATTTTTGCATAACCAACAAACATAATCAATGTTCGATGCACGACACGGTTTGTTTACACTCTGCGGAATAGAAAGTTTTCATTAGACGACCTTAATACGACAATAAAACAGCCATTGTTCATAATTGAGCGTAATGAAAGTGAAATTTCAACATGTTAAGCATACACTACCGATCAAGGTGGCATTTTGCGCCGTATGAATTCATTAGGTGTATGCAATTAGATATTAGCATCGTTGACCCTAACAAATGTGATTGTCCTCGCTGTGGAGTATCTTCTCGCTGATGAATGGTGATGACTTAGCATCGCACAAATCTAAGTGAATGTATGTATTTACTAGGATTGTAGAGTTCCAACTCGAATACATTTGAATGAAACAAAGATCTCATCAGTAACGTTTAAGGCGGAGGTAGACATCCACCTGAAGACGGGGCTATTTTTAATATATTGATATTCATAACATATAATATGACGTACAACCTACAACGAAGCACAAGAAGCTCATAACTTTTACAAAGCGGTAATTGCAAATGCAGTGCGCCGGAGCTCTATCATTAACTTCGCCGCTTAATGCATCGGCGTTCGTCTCCTTCTCGGTAGCAAAAAGTCATTTTCAAAACAAATTGAAACTAATATCCATCTCATCTCTCATCATCTTCGACTTCGCCCAGTACTGCTTTCTTAAATACAATTTCCGAACGTTACAGATAGATGGGAAGATAAATAAGGTGATCTTATTTTTAATTTTTATGTACACAGTGGTGTACACAAGAAAGGTCCAAGGGTCGATTATCACATCTGGCGATAAACTAGTGGATAGCTTATCTAGCCGATAATTGTATTTCTGACATATGACAATATATAAATAAAAAAACCGCATATTCCGCTTATCAAGCAAGAGCATGCGATGAGAGGTAAGAGGTGCCGTATTATTGCAGTTCTTTTGAATGGACACCTGCCGATTTGTATGTCAAATACTTCAAATAGCATCTCTGTACTTGCTCAAGTTTAATCTAAACATACGTATAATATGCATATCAAATAATCGATACACATATCAGTCTGCTCTGAGCCAATGCAAAATAGTAATTTGTCAAAGGCACCATGTCACTAAATTGCTTTGCACTTGCATAACGAATTCATCTGCATACATTTGAATTTTGACTTCCACATGTCCAACAACTTCCATTGACTCTAAAACCCTACCGTCGATGTAGTGAGAAATAGATATTTTTGGCGAAAACCGTTGAATGAAGCACTTTATAATATTCCATTTTAGGTGCTTGTTCACATACCCGCTATTAATCATTTAGACTATTTTGTAGTAATTTTCTATAATTCCAAATATATTGACATCATCAACATATGCCAGGTGTGAGCAAGTAAGAATCTAAGTTCTTCTGCTTCCCAGATGTAAAGCTACACAAGAAAATCGCTCATTAATAGTATAAAAGAAAATGCTCTTAAATTGTAACCTTGCTCTACGTCTGACGTCATAATATAGTATGTCGGTATTACGGTAAAAATTATGTAGCTTTAATGTTTAGGTGCAAGCCCATAGATATTAAACTTCAGACGATGAAACCTATGATCATTAGCATCAACCACTTTTGCAAAATCGGTGCATAATAGAGAGCCGGTCTTAAGGCTGTATACTGCTTTACAAATACACGTGTTTACTAATATAAGCAAAACTTATAACAAGAGACTGTGAACTCAAATCCATGTGGCGGTATGGAAATCTTATTTTTAGAACTGACATAGACTGTTCCATACATTAGCTGCTTTTTAATTGGAACTGGGGTACTATTGGTATAAAAGGGTATATCTTCGAAATCCTGTTTTTGCAAAGTACATCAGCTGAAAATATTGCTCTACACCGGTATGATCATCCATGAAAGTTTTTCCTCCGAAACTTCGGTGTCTCACTACACATTACCTGACTTACACCACATTATGACGCATAAGTTTCACATGATTTTGTCATATTAAAAGCACGAAGATATGTTCCAAAACCAACCATTCATTTGTTGTTATTGACTACGGATTGGAAGAGTACGGTAAGTTGAAATCACCAACTACAACTTTTGCGTAGTCAGAAATCAACACTTCTAGAGATGTAAGAACATAACTAAGACTCTCAGCGATAATATTTGGAGGAATGTACACAAAAACGTTAAATTTTGTATTGTCTATGTCTGGAAAATTATTACCAGAACGGTGAGATATCAATAACTTCAGAGACTACACCATTATCCACAGCAAGCACGACACCTCCACCGATAGTACGATCAGTCTTTCAATAATTGTCGGTCAACGTATAATTGTAAGCAAGAAATTTAGGATGCAAAACTGAATCAAGTCCTAAGGAAAAGAATTATTAAATATTCACAATCAAGGGTGTTAAGAAATATAAGAAATATTTGCACGCAATCGTCGTATCCCTAGGAACAAATAGTTACATAAGTTATATATTCACTGCCAACCTCTTGGTTTCTGCTGATTCGAGACAATAACGTGAATCCTACGCCATAATCTCCAGTCTTATAAAACATAATTCAATCTGAAACGGGTTGTTTCTCTGGAGATAATAGCAGCAGCAGATTTTAAATAATTATTTCATTTCTATATAAAGAAAAAAATAAGAAAGATCTACAGGACAATGTAACGATATGGAATGAAGAACTGCAAGTCGTTGGAATGCAAATAGGCAAAACGACAACAAAAGTAATGATGTCAGCAGAAGAAGAAAATAGAATAAATATAGAAAAACACTGAACACACAGAAAATGGCAAAATAGAATGGGTTAAATACTTTCGATGTCTGGAAATAGTAAAATGGAAAATGGAAAACCAGATATCGAAATCAACAGAAGAATCGAAAGTATTTTGGAAATATAGCGCTATTAAGAAAACATTCAAGAAAAAATCTCTAGAGAAGCCATATGGAGACTTACATAAGAACACGAAACATAGATACTTTATAGGAGTCAGCAGAGCAGGCTACAAGCTACGGAAATAAAATTCCTGTGGAGGATTACTAGTGTTACCGAAATGCATAAAATAGCAAATCAAATAATTAGAAAAGAGCTAAAGATCCAATCTATACTGCAAGTAGTTGTACAAAGGCAACTGCGTTGGTGGGGACATCTTAAGCAGCTTCATGAAGGCGCTCCAGTAAAGAGAATATGAAAAGCAAGAACTAAGAACAAGAAAAGAAGAGGCCGACTCCAACTGATTTGGAATGGGAATACAGAGAAGATTTTCAAAGCAAAGAAGGAAAACATGTAACGAAGGGAAGGCTACGACACAAAACAAGTAGCAATAGCCTGAGGTTATATGAAATATTTTTAAATTCTTTTTAATTCTTCTCTTGACTATTGCATATCTGGCGATATAAGAAACTTTTGCCGGATGGTATCTACCAAGTCTAGAGCGCTTTACTTCAGCATTCCCACCTCCAAAATGGCGCAACAGTTTTCCGTCAGACCGCCTATCTATGTTTATCCGATTCTTACTTGAGCTAGTTGCGTCTTTGCTGATACCATTTCATTAATAGTTTCTTCAATGTTGTAAAAGGTATCCAGTGTAGAAGTCATGTTGACCGAAACGTATGCCTGAAATTGTTTAATTTTTTGTTGCAATTCTAAAATAGTAGTTTTCGGGCTATTCAAGACATTGTCAATCCGCGTTTTCGTAGATGGGTGTACATCTTGATCTATTACATAGTCCAATGAAAGCAAAATTTTGGTTTGCTACCTAGAATGTTATAATTGATCTTGATTTTATTTGGAATGCTGATTCCAAATATAGAAAGCGTTTTCTTCTATCAGATATATTATCTGATACAGCACCTCTAACTTACAAACGAGTTACCTGCAGACGTGCTTTGGTTTTCCAACCCGCCGATTAGCCTCATATAACATTCGATCTTGAATCAATATTGTCACAATGTTGAGTTACCAGATTCGCCAAGTTTGGTATAAAGCTAGGCTTGGTGAAGCAGGTTGTGAAGGTTTTCAAGCACTGTTGATTGCTTTGCATACATACATAGGACGAAGAATATCTGGACTAAGTATCCAGCTCTAAGTTTCTCTGTACTTTGTCCATACATTATTCATCCTATGTATGCAAAGCAATGGACCGTGCTTTAAATGGAAGCCTTCACAAACTTGATGGTATACAAATAAACAAACTCATATGTGATCCTACATTCAATCACTGAATATGACTAAAGTGGGTGAACATGATTCATGCTGTTTGTCAGACACCTCTTGGTTAATCACAAAGCTGATAATCATGTTGGGCTACTACACATCATGCTGAATAACTTCAGAGAGCATGAAAGTTCGTTACTAAAAATAACTCGGACCGCCTTCGTGAATATTTAGGTGATACCACCAAAGAACAGTGCAAAAGATATAGCAGACCGCTATCATTGAAGATAGCATACACACGTGATGGCGGGTTACTTCTGGAATTTGCAAACACACTGTTCAACAAAGTTCATTCAAGAATGTCCCGTAAAGAAGCTTCCGTAGTATCAATTAGCTTTTCCTCTATTTTAAGGTAAAAAAATCCCGGAAACAAAACATGTGTTGTGGTGCGTTATGAATTTTGCAAACTTTTGTCGTAGTGGGGTCAACAAACTCAATTTCATAACATTGACTGTAGAAGTTGCAGATCACTGATAGATGCGATTTGGTACCGAGATTGTTATAGTAAGTATAATGTATAGACCTAATTTCCTTTGAGTACATGGGCTCGGAATGTTTACTTGTTATATGGAAAAAGAATAGTGATCGTATGGTGCGTTTAACTAAAATAGTAGTAAGCTTGAACAAAGTTTGCTTTCGAAAGAATCCGACGTACTAAATTCGTTGGATGCAGTTCCTCTTATGAGCTTTAAAATACAATATGTGGAATGTCGCTTTTGCCCACCTTTATCTCATTCCGTATTGCTGCAGAAGCTCTTCACTTATCGTTCCTGACATTGACGTTAAAAATGAAGAATGTGTAGACGTCAAGGAAGAAGAACGCGAGTATAGTTAATGCCATCTCGCAAAATCTTTTATCTGTTCACACGATCTGGAACGAGGCCTCGGCCGCCTCTTCTATTATAACCAATTATTTGGGCTGCGCGCTGTTATACATATCACGCTTTGCCAGATATGGCGATGGTGCACGTAGCCGTAATCTTCGCGCGGCTCACGTGAAAGAAAATCCTCTCCTTCAGCAAGGTCATTACGTAAATACTATACTTACGTTCCCACAAATTCTACGTTTTTCCGCGGCCAGCGACCACAACCGGCGCGCCATGCCATACGGCTTTTTCTTATTTCCTATGATTATCCGCATAGCCATTACGACGCCTTCGAAGTGATATTTTCTAGGAAAATCGATACCAAAGTACACCGCGATCTGCCCGTATCTAGTTATTATAATATTTACACGTTGTTGCAACTCACGGACAAACGGACACATGCAAGTACAGAATACCTCATAAAGGTCTAATTATCCAAGTTTAGAATAGGAATATAACGTTCTTGGACGGCGTAACTAGAAATCATAATTGTATTATGTCGTTATTATTGCTATTATTATTATTAGTCTAATTGATTTTCTCTTTATATGTACAATGAGGCATGTCGGCATATTACTCGAGATAGCACGGTCGAATTGGAAAGGGAATTATCATATTTATTTGCTTACAACCAAGGATGGAATCTCGCCAGTTGATTCGCGTGAATTTGTTATTCACAGTGCAAGTAACTAGAAAAAGTGGAAATGACATAAGAACATAGAACATAGAAGTTAATTCACTGACTAAGAACTGATCTACATACCTAGAATGTACGAAAAAATGTCGCCAACAATTGACCGCGCGAAAAAATGTCGCGAGCAATTGAGCGCGTATCAAAACGTCGCTAGCGAAAAAAGGTCGCCGGCGAAAAAACGTCGCGTACAATTGATCGCGCGAGACAATGTCGTTTAATGTGGTTTAACTTTGATTCACACTTAATTGTTTTTATATATATATATATTTATATGTAGGTTTTATATTGTTCACAAGTAAATAATGAACCCTTGAATATTTGCATAGTTTACCTTTAACCTTCCTATACTCACGTCAAAATGAAAGACATACTATACTATATAAATCGGTCTCACAGACCGTATGCGTGAGTATAGGAAGGTTAATTCACAGTTAATTGGCTTTTAGAAAAGTCTAGTCTAATTACACCTTAATTAGCTAAAATATAATATAAAAGCACGGAAAATATGTGACTAGCAGAACAAAGGTACAATGGGGCAAAACTAAACTTGGACGACTGACAAGCGACGAAGTAGTGTTGGAAAAAAGATTGCAAGCGAAATTCAACCTTATCCGCATTCACCATTGATAGTGATGAATGCATGAAACTGATGAATCAATAGTTTGCTTGTTATAAATACCAGGCAAGAAAAATAAAACGTAGGTTCATTCGTCAGCGATTTTTATAAAAGGAGCTTGCGTTTAAATCTTAGATTTTGTTTTGGATTTCGCATAAAATAAAAATCGTTTTCAAATAGTAATTTTAGTTTGAAAAAGAGAATAACGGGGAAAGCAGCCTCGACGAATGTTGCTCACCATCGAAAGAAGTTAACTTATTTCGTCTAGGCTGCTTTCCCCGTTACCCTCTTTTTCCGACTAAACCTACTTGTACAGTCGTACTTCCACCTTACTTAACCTTCCTATACTCACGTCAAAATATGAAACACGTATACTATACTATATAAGTCGGTCTCACAGACCGTATGCGTGAGTATAGGAAGGCTAAATAATAATGACGAATAAGAATAAAAAATATGAATTATTGCGGAATCCTAGTCCGGCTATTTCACTGGTACTTTTATAAAAAGAAAAAACATTCGAATTCGTACAACTTCCGCTTGCACAGGATTAAAAAAAAAGGAACCTTGCGGCACCTTCTTTTGTCATATTGCCTTAATATATAGCTGACACGGATTGTGAATTTGTATTTTTTATTTTTGTGAGTGATAAAAATTATTTTCGTTCCTTTCCTAAATAAAATTCATTGGAGAATACTGCGAAATATGATTCTATTTAAAGTGATATATTCCAATGTCAATGACGATTCATATTGGACATCCAACTTTTTATTCGTTAATGATATTTTGAGTATCTTATGCAAAAAGTAGGTGATTAAAATTCTCTATCAACATATTTTGCAAATATTAAAAAAATTACTATAGTAATTGATTTATGTTTAGATCAAAAAGAACTCTTAATAAAATTCATTTATAATTTGCTTCTTATTTAATTTAAAATATACGACTAAATGGCAATAGACGCAACATAAAAAAAGTAATAGCAAATAGGAATAAGGCGATTGTGGCTAAAATACTATATAATATAAATAAAAATGCCCTTACCACACCTTTTGAAAAAATCCAGACACGTATTTCGGCAACTAAGTTGCCATCCTCAATAGAAAACTAGGGAATTCAGTACCACCCGCGATATCCGGCTAATGACCAAGACCAACACTACACAACGAATACTGTACAAAAGTAAAGCCTGCACAATGAACATCACACACTGAACGCGCGAAACACACCACACGACCCAACAACAGTGTGTGACAATGTCGACAATGTTTTGGTGTGTTTCGCGCCTTCGGTGTGTGATGTTCATTGTGCAGTGCTTTAGTGTTGTACAGTGTTCGTTGTGTAGTGTTCGTCTTGGCCATTAGCCAGATATCGCTGGTGATACTGAATTTCCACTGAGGATGGGAACTTAGTTGCCGAAATACGTATCTGAATTTTTTCGAAAGGTGTGCTAAGGGTATTTTTATTTATTTTATATTAAAAAATAATAGTTTATTAACCTTCCTATACTCACGTCAAAATGAAAGACGTATACTATAATATATAAATCGGTCTCACAGACCGTATGCGTGAGTATAGGAAGGTTAAATATAACATAAAATAAAAATTATTGTAATACTATTTACAAATACACATGAAAGGCATCACATATCAACTAGATTCAACAAAAGCATATTACGGGAGGAACTACACTAATGACCAAAGTTGTAATTATGTTATAGAAGTTAGAATTGTGAAATATGCAGGGTTAGCCTGTATGAATCGATTAGAAAAGGTAAACAAAATGAAGGTAAATCTTTCTTTGCCCAGTTTGACTTTGAGTCGCCTACTTCCCGGGAGAAGTGAATAAACAAACCGGATATTATATAACTCACGAATACAATATTACCTATACCTAAGTAGCTACAATATTTCTAATTCTACAAGCTACAGCAAGCCGGTAGGATATCAAAGGCATATATGTATGAATAGGCCTTTGATCAATTTCTTTTATTCTTTCCCGATTTATAAATTTAGCGCTTTTCTATGTTTGCATAAGATGACGACTTATTTCCTTTAACCTTCCTATACTCACGCATACGGTCTGTGAGACCGACTTATATAGTATAGTATAGTATACGTCTTTCATTTTGACGTGAGTATAGGAAGGTTAAGAAACCGCATTTGTCCAAGCGGGCGAAATATTTCTTCTAAACAAGCCTCGAATTCGTACAGTTTACGACATATCGTCCAAGTTTAGCTTTGTCCCATTGTACCTTCCCCAATTGGATTTGGAGGAGGGTATATTGTTAACCACCGTCCTGGAATTACCTAATGAGATTTTAATATGTTATGAATATATAAGAAGTTTTGTACAATATCCCAGCTTATTATTCGTTAACTTGTTGAATTGTCAAGATGGTCTTAACTTACGTTAAAAGTCAGAAAGGTGCCAATATGTTAGTGTATAATGGATATATCCATAGAAAGGAAAAGAGTATTGGTGAAAAGACAATTTGGAAGTGCGCTCAATACAATAAGTATAAATGTGCCGGGAGAGTTCACACAGTGGGTGATGAAGTAATCAAGAGTACAAGCCACAACCACGTTGCAGATGCATCCGTATTAGAAGCAAGGAGAGCTTGCAATCGAATAAAAGAACTAGCTCATCAAGTTGAACTAACAACACAAGGTATAAATAGCCACTGTTTCACAAGAAGTTTCTGTGGGTGCAACTGGGCAGTTACCTTCCATTTCATCCCTAAAGCGAACTATTCAGCACACACGGCAAAGAATGGAAGCTATTCCGGCAAATCCTAGAAACTTAGCTGAGCTTGTTATTCCGGAGGAATATACCAGAAATAGCATTAACGAACCGTTTCTTTTATTCGGTAGTGGTCCAAACGAACAACGGATTTTGATATTTTCCACCGAAAAAATTTAAGTTTCATGGAGAGCTGTGACCACTGGTATGCCGATGGAACATTTACATGTACTCCTCTATTGTTTGGTCAGCTGTATACAATTCATGGAGTATAGTACAGCAACGTTATACCGACTGTTTTTGCTCTTCTACCAAATAAAACTGAGGGAACATACACTCGACTGTTTCAGGAATTAAAAAGGTTACGACCGGGTTTACGTCCTACAACAATAATGGTGGATTTTGAAAGAGCAACAATTAATGCTATACACGAGGAGTTTCCTGAAGTCAGAATCCGTGGATGCTTCTTTCATTTCACGCAATGTTTGTGGCGAAATATGCAAGGTGCAGGACTGCAACAACTTTATACAAAAGACGCGAATTTTGCTTTACATTTGCGACAATTGGCAGCTCTGGCCTTCGTACCTGAAGAAAATGTTGTTGCAACATTCGAAGAGCTACTGGATAGCGAATTTTACACGCAAAATGAAAATGCACTATTACCGTTAATAAACTATTTTGAAGATGTATGGATAGGACGATTGGATCGACGACAGCAAAGAAGACAGCCAATGTTTTTAAGATCTCTTTGGAATTGCTTTGAATTCACAGACGAAGATCTACCGCGTACAAATAATGCCGTCGAAGGTTTGCACAATAGCTTCTCCTCTCTATTAAATGCAACACATCCAAATTTGTAGAAATTTATCCTTGGGTTAAAGAAAGAAGAAAGTTTGAATCGTATGAAAATCGAACAGTACATAGCTGGAAACGAACCACCACGAAAAAAAATTATAAAGATACGGCGCAGCGAATAAAAGCGATTTGTCAACAATACGGAAATCGACCAAATTTAGAATATTTAAGAGGAATTGCCCATAACTTTCAACTACAGATATAAAAAGTAAAAATAATAAATAAAACTTGACAAAGGCTTTGTGAAAACTGACTTTAAATATTACAAAAATGACAAAAAAACTTTTAAACCCGCCAGTTATTAACTGCCAGTCCTAAGCCTGGTAAAAGGGTGAAGGAAAGTTTAACTATGCAAATATTTCAAATTCAATATTCCTAGGCGACATTTTCTCGCACGATCAATTGCACGCGACCTTTTTTCGCCGGCGACCTTTTTCCGCTAGCGACGTTTTGATACGCGCTCAATTGTGCGCGACATTTTTCGCGCGACCAATTGTTGGCGACATTTTCTCGCGATACCACATACCTAATCTACCTACGAATCTAAAAAGGAATAAGACGTTAATACTATATTGCCGTAGCTAAAAGATATGGTTGCAATTTCTGATGTAGGAATTAAATAATAATAATAATTTAATAACAACTATCTACTAATTTTGGTAGTATATTTCACAGTATTACAATCTCCTGGTTTGGACAAAGTCTAAGCGTTTTCTCGTTTGCCAGAGGATATAGAAAAAATAAGAACAGACATTTCTGCTTTATAGCGGTTTATTTAGACAGGTACGGTTGGCACATTCACAATATAAAAGCGGTCATAATACGTATTCTTATGTGTAAGTTCTACGTCAAAATCAAAAGTATGAAACAAAAAAAAAAGTAAAGTAATTTATGCTGATATTGTGTTTCACGCACTTAATAAGAATAAGGAGGGGAGGGAAAATAATTTATAAAATCCTTACCACATCTTTAAAAAAATCCAGATTGTGTGGTAGACGTTGTTTTTCTTGGGCGTTGGTCCTATATCGCTAGTGATATTGAATTTCCCGAGTGTTCCACTGAGGATGACAATTTATTTGCCGAAATACGTAACTGGATTTATTTTTGAAAGTTTTGATAAATTTCATACATCTTGTGGAAATAATCCCAAACACGTATTTCGGCAACTAGGTTGCCATCCTCAACGAAAAACTGATGGGGACTGCTAAATTAGTAGAAAAAGAGAACAATTCAGCCAGAATAATATAACGTTTAGATAGAACAATCTATAGAACAATATAAGTTTCAACAAAGATCGGCCTGATCAAGTTAATAGTCATCCTTTTCTCGTTTTAACTACGTGAGAGATCGTTATAACAAGAACACAAGCCCACATTCAATTTTTGTGTAATCTCATAATGAAAACATTCCGATAAGAACGATAGGGGACATAACAAGTATTGAAAATTCGATAAAAAATTCGATGGCCTCTAGTTTTTGGAAACGATGTAGAAACAACGTACTTCCACTCTCCGTCGTGTTTAGGATGTACATACTTTTGATTTTGACGTAGAACTTACACATAAGAATACGTATTATGACCGCTTTTATATTGTGAATGTGCCAACCGTACCTGTCTAAATAAACCGCTATAAAGCAGAAATGTCTGTTCTTATTTTTTCTATATCCTCTGGCAAACGAGAAAACGCTTAGACTTTGTCCAAACCAGGAGATTGTAATACAGTGTAGTTCACTGCTGTCCGCTTGCTAATCTTCAATTCTTTGAAAAATCCAATATTATCGGGATGGCTCTCATGAAAACTCCATAATTGAAATAAGTTAAGTTTCAAATAAGTTTCATCGAACTGAGACAAGGCAGCTCGAGCAGGCTGAAGGTTTGACGCCCAGTCCTCTCATTAACCCAGTCCACATCCTTGGAAGCCTTCCAATTTTCGCTTGTATAAGAGTGTGTGAGACTCCACCTTGAGTGAATTGGAATTTCCTAGCTACTGGTGAAATATTCATGAGGAAGAGACATTGCCTTTGGTAGGTCTAAGGATTCGAGATACTAAGGGAAGATCTTAACACCATTAACCATAGACGAGCATTAAAAGACAAATATGTAGTATACATATCGAGTGTCAAGTTCGAGCCTATGTCCAAAACCTCCGGGGAACAGTGAAACCGTAGACAGGATGTCTCTCCCCGAAGACTTGCTAGTCTTTACTAACAATACGTGAATTCGGAGTTTTAAGGTTGTTGCTTAACATTGTTAAGCATGGAGGCTGAGTAGCGCTAAAAATGCAGCCTTTTAGGAACAAAGCACTTAAAAACAAATTTATCAATTACTATAGATTTGAAATCATGAAAATATACCCCTTTGACTAGTCCGAATTTCAGCTTCCTTGCGATAATCAAATCAAACTCACACCTGATAATGTTCAGTTACTGAAATTTCTTTCATTATTCAGTTTTACTTAACTAGTCTTCAATTCCGCCTGGTGCGAAATACCGAAATCGCATAAAAATTACAAAAACGACAAACGCAAAAATAATCGTGAGTAGTTACAGTCAGTTCGAAGATATTTAAATGGTTTCGAATTGAAATCGCCGGCAATCTTACGCACAGAAGACATCGCCGGTTCCGAGAAGAACGTTCTTCGCACACGTACGCGTACGCACACAAACTCGCGCGCGCATAGTTACGTAGTTACGGGAATTACAGGAATGTATTACAGTTTAGCGTTTAATCCGAATGTTGATCGGACAGCGAAGATGCACCGCGCGTCGTCTTCTGTCGTCGCACCGCGTTTATTTATGGCTAAGCGCAGACGTACGGTGTTGAAGTGCCGCGAGCATACGGCGACGCATTCCGGCTAAATTGCGTCCATTGTGTTAAATAATTTATTCCGAACGTTTCTACCCTGGACGATGAGGAGATGAGCGTGCTCTATTATGTTGTGCGTTATGTAAAAGGAAGTTATTATTTGTAGAAGCAATACAGGTTGCGTTCGTCAGTGGAAGGTTTGCCATAGCTTAACTACGTACTTCAGATATATTCTGTTATAAATCGAACCATATCGTTAATGTCTGTTCTGCTTCTTTAGCTATGCTTCCGTAAATATTATGCTCCCACTAACATGATCTGTAAACTTCCAAAACTAATGAGAAAAATTGATCAACCGTTTCCGGTTAACTCCAAAAATTACAAGACCCAGACGAAAAATTAAACGGCCTCGACGAAAACCGAACAGGATTAAAACGGCCAAGACTAAAACCCCTAAAGAAACAGAAAATCCTAAGAATGTGATTACCAAAAACTATAAAGTGAACCTCCTACCGTTAGACGGAGTAAGACACACAAAATGGCTACGGATATCACATGTCCTCTAACTAATCATAAATTAATCAGTTCTTCCGATCCCCAATTAATACCTTACACCGGTTCGGCGATCCAAATATAATAATGAGGCAACGGAAATGAGAGATATTTTCTCTAAAATCAACCAATGCACCAAGATCCACGATAATCTATCTTAACCTCCTGAATAATACGTCAAGCGCGAAACGTATAGTCATTTCCCCCAAAACTGGCATGAAGGTTCCCTCTATCTGTGAAAATCGATAAGCGATCGATAACGTATGTTCGGTTGTCGACCGCATAAAATGCGCCCCGAACAAAGATAAATTAAAAGTAACAATTGTAGCGACCGAAATCACGGTACATGCGAAGAGAACAAAACCAAAAACGTAACAAGTATTAAAGATTTTGTGTGATCCTTTTAAAAATGAATTAAGTTTTCACGTAAATTCATGTTTCCACGCACCTTCTGTACAATGAAAGCTTTGGTGTGTTAATAATTTTAAATAGACTTCTGCATTCATATTTTGTTGAACAGATGATCGATAACTGCAGATCCAAGAATACCCACCCAAACGTTAAGTTTCTGGAGTTATGGTAAATGTTCTTCGAGAAGAAGATGTGGATTGTGATCTGACAAATAATACCAATTATTCTCGTTGATCATTCGGTTTACGAAAAGCTTCCATTTGTCGTTAATACAAATATTTCTCACCAATCCCGGATAATTCGAATTTCTTCCCAAAATTGTATTCGCCTGTTATAATCATCCCCTCCTTGAACGATTTGCATCTTATATGCTAAAAACCTATGAAGTTTAAACTCTTTCCGCACTGATAATTCTGGACAATTCCAGCAGCAGCAGATGCTTTGCCAGGAGATAATGTTGAGGTCGGTGGAAATTGCCCCAAAACTTCTGTTTGCGTCCTTTCATCAAGTATTAGTACCTAGGCTATAATCGTCTTCCTTCTTTAAAATATCGAGGTAAAAACTAGTTACACAGGCAGCGTAAACTTCTAGGCGTACCTCTTGCCAACACTCGCCGCTTCTCTGAATTTGTTTGAAAGTATTTTGCATTTTTCCCACTGCTGTCTGTATTTATATACTACATACAACGGGACCTATAACAACAAGAAGAAATGCTTTCTTTAAAGGGTTTGTTCTTCCAAGATCTGATCAACAAACTATAGAAGGAATACCTAATCTTTATAATTGGTGCAAGTAATACCGACTTTTTAAGACTCTTAGAATTAGTGATATTTCATTGTCAAATGTGGTGTGTGTATAACACACCTACATCACACTTCTGGCGGTTGTTAAATACGAAAGTTTGTCAGTTCTGCAAACTTCTTGATTACATCTACTGTTTGCTTGTCAATATATTTCTTGCTCGGGCATTTTTCAAATTTCTCAATTCAACCTCCCAGAGTTCTGTCATGACGAAACAGTAAATCAATTCGATCCCTCTCCGACTAATCCTGCCTATTAGAAAAACATAAAAAGTTATCTCGGATATCTCGAAGCGAAAGGAACATTGAAACAACGCGTTATCGGCAACAGCAGTGACATATCTGCATATATCTATTGACCTCGTAGCTACATTGTGTGGTATAATATGGTGGCCAAAATATATTGAATTATTAAAACGTAAACGAAGCGTTCGCCCCGCTAACAATTTATCATGTCACAACCGGTATCTCACACCGGCCCGATGGCCGATATCTCATTTATCACGTGAAACCAATCACTCAAGCCTCACAGTCCATCAGTTCGGCCATATCTAACATCAATCACATTCCAGAAACATCACGTACATTAACAATAACAACGCATCGGACAAGAGGTCCTATCGAGTCAGTAAGCGTTCTTACGAGTGTACGTGTTAGGTAGATGATACGTACCCATACACGTACATATACACCGAGAACCAATTTCCAATAAACACCTTTGACCTGTACCTGTGGATGTCGCTTATTGGCGGTGAAATATGATATGTATATGCAGGTACGTATAATAATAATGAGCTGACGCGTCTTTCACTCGATAAGTTTGTATATGAGATTTGCAAGTTAGATGAAGGACGAACACCATTGGCAATTATTTCAGGAAGTTATGACGGACCAGTCATGTGTCGCTACATTCCTAAAAGAACGCAAAGGAAAGTTACTATTGTTAACACAAATCATATTTCTAGAATGCGTCTTTCATCTACCGTTAACTTATCCAAGACCAGAAATCAAGAAAGGAACTATAAATTGTGAAATTTGTTACGATTAATATCGTGAAAAGAAAGCTGTTGCTAACAAAAACAGCCTCCTAATTAGATTTTGAATCGATTAAAAATAAATGATCGATATTGCCCCTAAAGCAGAATTTGCAAACTGCAGTAGAGAAGGAAGAACAATAACGTGATTCAGCCCCACTGAAGAGTTAGGCGAACATATTGTTTCTCGATAAGTGTAATATGGTATAATGTTTGCCAAGAAATAGGCTTCATAAAAGGGGAAGATTTAGATCAACTAGTCGAGCAAAGTAAATAATTTTAATTAAAGCCAAAAGTCCAAAGAACGACTATACTTTTCTAAAATGTATAGTCGACACGACACGACCACGAGAGCTTTAAAGTCGACCGTATAAATGTGTCCACATCCCGTCAAGAAATTAAAAAATAACCGCCTTCTGTCGGTTACTTGTACGCCGTCACTGTAATAATAATAATAATAAAAGTGGTAGCTTACTATTTCTTTTAAATCCGGCGTGCGATTTAAACCTAATTATTGCGCGATGAAAGTTCATATTATTTCGATGTAATTGTGATTCACCGCTCTTCAATACATCGAGATCACATTAACTATGTTAATTGAATTAAAGTAGGTTTAGTTGTCTTTATTTACAGTAAACGATGATTTATTGCCTGTTTGTTACCAGAATCCAGTGTCAAATGTTCTCGCAGAATCTGTTAATTTTTATACCATTAAAGGGCCTCAGCGAGCCAAATTATGGAATTCAATAACGATAGATAGTGTTAAAAGCGTGTTTGGAACTGTAGTTAAATGTACTTACAAGTAATCAACAAATGGTGCGAGCAATATCAGCAGTGTTCAAAGAGTAATATTATGTGGTGTTCAGAACATCGTTTACGTAACAGTATTTACGATACGAGTGCGGTCAAAAGAAGTAAAATGTATCATCTTAATAACGTTTAAGGGGAAGAATTCTTGTTGACAATGATCAAAGGTAAGTGTATTTGTCTTGGTTGTTGAGCTTCAGTTGCATTGCCAAAACGTGAGAATCTATAAAACCACTATAAAACCTATCACAAAAACTATGAAAACTATTCTTAAGCAAGAAGTGAGGTAAGAAGACGAAAAGTAAAAGATTTGAAACGTAATTTGAAAGCAGAGCAAGCCATATACACTACACTAGCTAAACACTCAAAAGCTACAACAATTGATACTTTTAAAGTTACTCATATTCAAAATAGAAAAAGCGCTTCGAGGCTGGGACAGTGGTGAAAGGGCGCAGGTGTTATTTGGAGACTTAAAAAATAAAACGACGATATATTGCTATCAAAGAGCTCCACTTATCTCGTCCGACTGTTTCCAGACGTGTTGAGATCATGGATCAAGGATGTGGGAAATAAACTGAAAAATGATATGGAATGTACAACTGTGTATTTTTATTGGAATGATATTTTCTGATATCTCTGCTAAAGAAGAATTTTTAATAATGATTCCTCTGAAAGAGAAAACTCCTGGTAAAGATATTTACGACGCATTTTCAAATTAAAGAAAGAAATACGAGCTCGCGGTGCACAAACACGTGTGCATTGCAATAAATGACGCTCCAGCCATGACGGGTAAACAAAATGGGTTTATTTCATTGTGTTGATGATATTCCATCATTTCCTCTTATTCCATTGCATCATTCATCAACAAGTTCTACGTTTATAAACACCAAATATGATGGATGTTATGAACATTGTAATCATAAACTCTATCCGTGCCCAAAGCTTGCAACGAAGGCTCTTTAAAGTACAATTGGAATCTAGCCAGTACACCGAGTTAGTTCTACATACGTATGTAAGGTGCTTAAGTCGTGGAAAGTCTTTACAAAGGGTTTCAAAAATTACTACCCGAAATAGTCCCTTTTCTAGATGAGGGAGGGGATAGCACTAGGATACGTAAAAATGAAAACTGCCTCTGTGGTTTAGATTTCTTAACGGGTGTAACATGTCATTTAAATGGCATTAACTTTGAACTAATGTGACAAGCGCAATAAACGGTTTTAAAAGTAAATTGGAGCTACTGATTTATCAACTAAATAGAAAACATTTGAAAAATGTTCCAGCTTTAAAAACAAGGGCAAGTCCTCAGAGATAGAAGTAAGAAATATACTGAGTGAATTTGAAAGACACTTTTCCCATTTTACCAAATTGGCGAATATTGCAACTTTCATTACCGGTTTTCTTGTACAGACCTAGAAAAATCTGCTACTGACGTATCAAACACCTTCAATCAAGGGTTGACTATTGTCCGAAATGGGCTATTGCGAATGGTTTTAGAAACTCATCTCAAAAACAGAGCAGGTGATAAAAATGTTGGTCCTTTATATCCGAAGACAAATATCCGTTATAAGGTGTCAGTCAAAGCATGGTCAAATCTGTCAGAACCTAATAAGATTTTGATGTTAGTCAATGTTAAGGTGTAATGTGAAAGGTGTTTAAGAAGCGTTGGATTGTGTGTATTTACTTCGTGAGGATGAAATTCGTACTGTTTCATTTGTGTATGTTAAGTCGCGTCCACACCTAACGAAGGAGCGCAAATGAGCACAAATGAATGGAGATTGTGCGTGAACTGTGGACGGCACACGTGCAAGAAAGAATATGAACGAGCAGCTTCGAATGCTTTCCACGGATTGTCAGTATTTCAAAGAAAAAGTGCTCGTTCTTGAACACATTTGGCCAGTGTGGACGGTACGACGAAGTGGGTTGCCCGCATTTGTCAGCGTTCAGTCACGCAGAACATCAATTAATGATTTGCAAACCGCAAGAACAATGTTTGGAATAGTTTCCTTAGCAAATAACTAAAGCTAACATACGAATCCCCAGTTGGTAAGAATCTCAAAGTTACACTGAGCCTTTCCTTGGGAGGAATTGCTTCTCTATAATAGGTCCCGTTTACTTATTCCTGGTCCCACCAGTAGTAATAATTTTTCAAAATCTATCACAGACATTCTAGTGAAACTTTTAAAATGCCCAGCATTTTCGATAGTCAACTCGGCCAAGAAATTCGATGGGGTATGTCTACATCTATTTTTGAATATTCATGTCACCCACCATCGACAAGTTCGCTTCTTTTTCCTTTTCCCAACTCTCTTAACAGTAAAAATGAAGCACTCAAAATAATTATTTTCTTTCGCCAAGCGACGTCCATTTTCGTAGCGTGACTGCATTTGAATAGAACAATCTCAAACTGGAATTCCGGCCGTTTATGTTCATTCGTGTGTATTCGCGTTCTTCGACGTGCGTTTCAGTTTGCTAACGTTTTGCTCTTGTGCGTTTGGATTCACTTGCGCTTATTTGCACTCGTTCGGGTTCGTTCGTTAGGTGTGGACCCGGCTTTAGGCAAATGTGAACAGTATACGAAGTAATGGTATTTGAATATTCGCTTTTACTCAAATTGGTTAGAATCTTCCGTTTGTACAATAATTTCTGTTTCGTTTACGTTACTTTAGCTCATATATTAATTCATAATTATATACACAAGTAATGTAATGGGTGGGACAAGATTTAAGACGAATATCACTAAATCATCCTAAAGCATTTGTCTAGCTCAAATGTATTTAAAATATAAGAATAAATGATTGTACGGGATGAAATATAGCTTTACTATTTTCCATAATTTGATATTATTCTGACTACTGATAAATTCCATTAATATTGTAGTTGTTGCTAATTCCCCGATTTGTATAATGGGAGCTTTTGTCCCTAGTCGAATAGATGGCGCTCACTAAATAGTTATTCAAATGCATTGCTGTGTCGCTTGGACCTAACTACTGTTTATGCTTCCTATAAAAGGTACGCGGACGACTCACAATGCCAAACATCATCCAAAGTATATGGTATGTTCTATATACAGGCTGTCTCATTTCGGAGGGCCAAATTGAAATATCTCTCTTATTATAGAATATATCGGAAATTCGTTTTAATAAAAAATGTCACATTTTTCACGCACTACAATATGGTTAAAACAAAATTCCGAACCACAGCCTACTTTTCGAAATATTTTCGAAAAATATGAAATTGGGGAAAACTTCGAGGCTTTGTAACTTTTTTATTTTTGAAAATACAAAAAAACGTTTTGAATGAAAATTGATGGCAAAACATTGCTCTTTCGAAATATCAAGGAAAAAGTGGTGTAAAGTTAACATTTTCAGCTGTACTCTCTTGAATCGCCCAAAAAAATAGATAGAATCAAGTAGGCCATGCCACTCCTAAATAGCCCCTGAATTGCCTTTATAAAAGATACCATACACAATAAACATATTTTAGTTAAATCTGTAATTTTTTGCAATTTTATAAAATAAGTATCAGAATATTTGTACTAGTAATCTAAAGAAATCAAGTAGCCATTGAAACAAAGATCTAGCTTAAATGTCAGATAAGTTATCTTTGTTCGAGTTGGTGTAAAGTAATTATAAATTAGTTTGTTCGTGTGTTTGTGTTATATGGGTTTTCTGTTGACTTTGATTAATAACAATGTTTTCTAATGTAGAAAAATTTAACATGTTTGTAATTTATAGCCAGTGTAATTTTAATGCAAGATTAGCTTTGCTGGAACATCAACGTAGATATCCAAATGGACTGCATCCCAATAAAAGAACTTTCGTAAAATTAGCACATAATCTTAAAAATTATGGTTCTTGTAAAAAGAGTGCTGTACGAAGCAAAAAGTTGTGGACAGTGTAAGAGCACAAAACAGAGTTTCAAATTACGTTAATAATAAAACCAATAACGATCAAGATGTCTCTTTAAGGGAAATAGAGAGGTTTTGTAACGTTCGTAAAGACAGTGCAAGAAGAATATTAAAAAAACATAGATACAGGTGTTACAGATTAAGAAAAGTCCAACATTTAAGAGAAGATGACAAACCAAGGCGCTTACGATTTTGTAGATGAATCTTGAACAAGAAGAGGAACGATCCATCTTTTTCTAGTAAGATTTTGTGGTCAGATGAAGCCAATTGTCCAAATAATGGATTTTTAATAGAAACATTCACTATAAATGGCACAATAGAAATCCTTCTTGGCATAAAGAAACAGCTTTTCAGGAACGGTTTTCAGTAAATGTTTGGTTGGGTGTGTTGGGATCCAAACTAATTGGACCTTATTTTTATAATTATAAATTAACTGCAGCAAGATACCTTACCTTTCTACAGAATAACTTGTTTGAATATATCGAAGAATTGCCGTTAGAAGATAGGTTAAACTTTAAATATTTTCAACAAGATGGTGCTCCTGCCCATAATGCTTTAATTAGTAGAAATTACTTGAATGAAAACTATCCCCAAAAGTGGATAGGAACCCATGGACCAATCTTGTGGCCAGCTCGGTCTCCGGATATTATCCCATTGGATTTTTCATATGGGGTTACATTAAAGATAAAGTCTATTCAGATACTCCGCAAAATATTGACGACCTCAAACAAAGAATCAGGGAAGCCTGTGAAGCAATTAGACCACAGATGATCGAAAATGCAAATAAAGGTGTTTACTCCAGAGCCCGACTGTGTATAAGGAACCACGGAGGACATTTTGAACATCTGTTATAATTATTTTTACCGAATTTTGATGTTTGTTACTAATTAAACTTTCATTTTACCTTGCGAGTATTATTTATTTTTCACAGCATAAGAGAATTTTGTAAATAAAATAAAGAGTACATAAGAATAGCTTGGCAAGTCACATTGTCACAATTTTTACATAACTTTAAAGTGAACGAGTCCAGAGTAGTATTCTTTGTCTGACACACTTTTTTGCTAAACCTTTGTTTCAATGGCTACTTGATTTCTTTAGATTACTAGTACAAATATTCTGATAGTTATTTTATAAAATTGCAAAAAATTACAGGCTTAACTAAAATATGTTTATTGTGTATGGTATTTTTTATAAAGGCAATTCAGGGGCTATTGAGGAGTGGCATGGCCTACTTGATTCTATCTATTTTTTGGGCGGTTCAAGAGAGTACAGCTGAAAATGTTAACTTTACACCACTTTTTCCTTGATATTTCGAAAGAGCAATGTTTTGCCATCAACTTTCACTCAAAACGTTTTTGTATTTTAAAAAATAAAAAGTTACAAAGCCTCGAATTTTCTCCCAATTTCATATTTTTCGAAAATATTTCGAAAAGTAGGCTGTGGTTCGGAATTTTGTTTTAACCATATTGTAGTGCGTGAAAAATGTGACATTTTTATTAAAACGAATTTCCGATATATTCTATAATAAGAGAGATATTTCAAATTTGGCCCTCCGAAATGAGACAGCCTGTATATATATATATATATATATATATATATATATATTATTGAATATGCAATAAAAATATTTTTTAATGACATTGTATTGTTTAGTAGTAGAATGCAGACTTTGATCATCCAGTTACCAAAAAGCCATACACAGTTCATAACACACCACACTCACCACCTGCGGTTTGATCACCGATAGTTAAGCTTTGATAAAAGAGTGGATGACGTGTCAGTTCGGTTTACACTACTTAATAATAACGCGTCATCCACTCTTTTACCAAACCTTACTGATAGTACAGGTCTGGGCATTAGTTTGTTAGAGCGTATCGTCAGCGCGGCAAAATCAGATGACCAGAGGGAGGGAATGGTTTCTCCAGCTTAGAAGTCAATCATTTTCTTATCCTCGCCATGTAGATTGCCAGCAAATTGCATTTGGACACAAATTCTGTTTCTGATATCAATAATAGAATTTTCCGTAATTTCCCCTCTATTCGATAAGAAGATCAAAATAGAATTTTAGTAAATTAATGAGCCAGGTATTAGGAATCATTCATATACATGAAATCTTCGGCGCACGCTTCAAATAATAGCAATAGCACTTCGATAACAAGTAAACTAAATTGCTGAATCAGTCTGGTTAAGGATCGCGGCCAAAATAGCCATAGATATACGTCGAAACCCTAATTAACAATTAAATCGCGTGTGCAAAGTGTATTCATTGATATAACTCGGTGTCCTGCATTTTCGATCGCTAAAACAAATAAATCTGAAACTAACGATTTCTTGCTCCATTAAACGAAATCATTCAGAATTCCGCTCATCGTTTCGCATTGCATACAATTAATTGTAAATCTTGCGCCGGCGCTATTCATCAATTAAAAAAATCGGCTCCTTCTTCTCCTTATTGGCGGTGAAAATCCCATCTTTAGCCGTCTGAAGATTAAAATTGCCTATTAAAACGTTCGATACGTTAATGTATGTGTATTGAGTAATTTACAGTTGGCTCGTCCGACTCGTGCCATAATTTATGCGGTAGCGTCAGAATGTTGATATATTCCGGTAAGCGCGTACTCAGGTGTACATTAGTTAGGCGGCTTGCGTCAACACAGGACCGGCGCCCTTTAACTCAGGTTGATTTCTTTACCCCGCGGGAAACGATGTACGTATTAAGAACGCCGACAGAACTGGCGTACGGAGCTCGCTTTGTTTTACTTTTCAGACACGAAAGACGCTTTTATACCATTTACAGAAAGAGACGTTGTACCGCAGAACTCGCGACAGAATGTAAATGCTCATCATTAGTTTTTCTTTTTCTAGAGTCGCCGTATTAATTTAAGAACAATATCTACGACGGCGCTGGAAGTATAACTTTAACCCATAATTCATTGCATATGCTTGCACCTAAATTAATTAAAATTCTGTACTTATACTGGTCATTTATTTAGTTCTTTAATGCAATCGATTCAAGTACCCATTCGAGAGAGAAAATAAATTGTATGCATACTTTCAGATATGATGATCAAATTAACATGTAGATTTACACATTACATTTGGCTACAGAGGCCGAACACCTATTGGCTAATGCTTTACTAAATATTGTTAAATTAGTCTTAGTGTGGGAATACTTACACGATAGGTTCATGAGATTTTACGCAAAAGTTTGGACGTGTACATGGTTTCAGCCAGGTGGGTACCGAGGCTATTCGGACCGGAACAGTAAGGCTAAGTTCACACGGCATGTTTTTTCCCGCATATCATATACGAGATTTTATCGAATAGATCAGTGGCAATGAAAGCTGTGTCACGTTGTTCACACACAGGTGAAATCACGTATATGAGAAATATTTTCTCCCGTACACAGACCGAACTTGTCACTGCATTTGAAAAATCTCGAATACGGGAATTACGAAAACGGGACACAGTGGCGCATAGTTTGGGATTGTGTCGTTCACACGAACAAGTCTTCCACTGGAGTTCACTCGCTCATTGACAATCATACAGCGCATTTCGAAATGGAAGACAGTTGAAAAGTGGACACATATTAGGGATACTTTCATGAAGTCTGAAAAGAAAATAGAAGGTCGAAAGATGAGTGGAAGTGGTGCTAAAACTGCCAAACCACATGTATACCACAAACAACTTTCATTTCTTAAAAAAACTGTACATCCTAATGAAACAGTCAATGGCATTAGTAGCAAGTCAGAAACCACAGCAGACAACAATGAAGAAGATTGTGGGGACGAATACATGAGTTCCGAAAAACCTAGTAATTTTATGACCCAAAATGATGAAGGGCAAACACTACAATCAGAAAAATCAACATTTCAACCCAATAAACCACCACCTAAAAGACAACCGACGTCGAAGCTATCTACTGTAGATGCTAAAATGCTGAAATTTATGGATTCTTTTCCATCTCAAGTTGGGGCCGTCAACAGACATACATCATTTTATACTAATATAAAAGAAGTGTAGTGCGTGGATCCATAGTGGCGACTGGATCGCCGTCCCCGTTACTTCTACCACTCGACAACAGGGTATACTGGAAAAAATCGAATAGCATGGGAGCCGTGTGAACTGATGGTCTCGTGTTCAATAACACCGTATGCGGGAAAAATCGAATCGAACCGCGGCCGTGTGAGCTTAGCCTAACTCAACAGGTTCGACACGAGCCGCCAGTCTAAAAACCTTTTAACACGTTACGGCAACACATTTCGACAACGGATAATAACTACTGCTAAAACCTGGACCCTTTAATTCGATCATGACACCAAAAACCAGACCAGAAAATAGCCCCCAAAACAAGAGTCTCCACTGAAGACACGTGCAATTCGGATGATTGGAAAAGTAATGCTTACTGTATAATGGGATTATGAGGGCATATCTTTCATGAGTTAAAATCAACGCAAAATATTATTCTAATCTTTTATCTAACTCATTCCAACAGGCACTTTGTAAGAAGTTGCATAAGCGTTCGTTGTTGCAAAGAGACCCCATACTGTAGAAGAACGAAGGTTCGATTAAACGAATTGCACTCAGAGCTGCTTGCACATCCACCGCCAGTGTAATAAATAAAGATATATATATCTGCAGTTCTTAACAAAGGTGTAAGTTAGTTGTAATTAACATAAGTATCTTCCGTGTGATATATACACCTTGTGTGTTTATATTTCAGATTTGGACGTGGAAATTGTGTCTGAAAAATATTTGAAATGCGCCTGGTTAACCCAAAAAGCTCATACTAGGAAATATGTCCCATGTTTTAAAAGAAAACTGTCCGGTTTGTAATTTAAATGGTGATGATGGTGAAATATATACTTTTTTTTTTTGTGAAAAAATATCGAATTATAATAATTATAATAATATTTCACTCCACAGGTACAAAACTGTGGAGTGAAATATTATTCACTTCACTTATATTTCGTCCAGTTCAAAAAAATTCATTCGAATAAACAATGTTATCTCCATATATGTATTTATTATTATTTATTATAAAATTTACTACTATATTTGTATATTTGTATATTAATTTATTATAAACCATTACCACCACTCCTGTCGTTTCACAATCCTGGCAAAATAAATTTTTGTCAGATCTAGTAATCAGAATTTAGCAACCTTGAAAGCTTTTATGCGTTCAACTTGGAACTTTTGACCTAAATGCCATAGTGAACACGCCGTTTACCAGATTCGTGAAACAAATTGAATGCTAATTCTGAGTTTCCCTTCGCCAACGATGTACACTGTGGTATCAAACAATAACTGTTCATATCACAGTATATTAAAAACTTGATAGAAACTTGTTAAATCGTTAAGATTTCTGGATCAATACACGAGGGGAAAAGTGGTTAATTTTGTTGACTTTAGTTGTTTCTGCAGTCAATTAGACCTGGTTTGGTTTTGCTTGCTCGTTTACTTTACTTTTGAGCCTTCCTTATAGAGGATACTGTTCTCTAGTATTACCAGAATCATAGCCTGAGGGTCAAACAGTTAATCAAAAGTACTATGTTGGGGTACTAACGAAACTGAGGGAACGAGTGAGAAAGAAAAGGCTGGATTTGTGGAAAAGTAATTTATGCACCGGGACAGCGCGTCAGTTCACAACGGTATCGCAACAGTTTGTAACGCACAAACGCGTTGCTCTCTTCAAGGATATTCACCAAATCTCGCTCCATGCAACTTCCGTTTTCAAAATTAAAAATACGTTGAAAAGGGCCACATTTATAGTCTGTGGACGAAATAAAACCAATTACTGCCAACATTTTAGAAGGGTTGACATTTAATGAGTTAGAATACTCCTCTAAGTAATGGAAATTACGTATATATCGGTATATAAACAAAAAGATGAACTGGATTCCGTAGTCGATAAAAGTTCATTTTATGAAATATACTGACTTCCATAAAAATTGCTACACCTGGAAGCGGTTCGTCAATTTGGATGAAATTTTCAAAAATGCATATTTTGATGAAACAACAAAAGTGAAAATTTCATTAAAAACCACCTATCGATTGTTAGTTTTTCTGTCTTCCTCTTACCTGACCGTGCTCTCAGACTAGACTGGAACAGCAAAAGAGTGAACTAGGCACTAGAATGATATCAAATTGTGATCAATGACGAGTCTCGATTGTGCTGGTAAACCCACGACGCTCGTAGCATGGTCAGGCGGTTGAGTGGGGAACCCAAAAGTCCAGCCCTTTTGTGGAACGCAACGCAGCCCTCACACAAGAGATGATAATATGGGGTGCAATATGTTATGGTAACAGATCACCCTTAATCTTCATTGCCGGCAATTTAAGCACAGCCGGTTACATTGCCAATGTTTTGGAGCCTGTTGAACTTCAATATTTTCGGTGGTTAGAAGATTCTATTTTCCAACAAGATAATGCGTGCCTCCATACGCCAAAGGCTACAACACGCTTCTTGGGAGAAGTTAACATTGCCGTTTTCCCATGCCCTGCTCGGTCAACTGATTCGTCACCCATTGAGCATGTACGGGATGTGATTGGTAAACGGCTGAATGATTTACCATCCCGATTTGCACAATTTGTCGGCTGCGGATTCAGGAAGCTTAGAATGATATACCACAGGCCGATATGGATCAATTGGTTGACAGCATCCCACGTCGACTAAATGTGTGCATAGCAAATCGTGGCGGAGCAACTCATTATTGGAAAAACTTTTAGTAATGTTGCTTTGTTTTCAAATTTTAATCGTTTGTTTGTAGGGATAAATTACATCGTTTATAACAATTTCAAGAAAACCATTCAACTAATTCTAGGTGTTGCAATTTTTATTAAGGTCAGTATATATTATTATCTGTTGAATATGGAACGATAAGCCATAAGTCATGAATGTCTTGAAATTGAGGTCGCTTCCAGAATTACACAGATCCGTACATATTCCGCACACCAGTGCTACCGAGTTTTCCACTTCTTCCTTTACAGCGTTGCAGGCTTTGCGTGTTCGACAAACCCGGAAAGCTTTTCCAGTAACAATTCGGGCCAATAAAGCCTTTAGATATAATAATAAGAAACTTTTCCGAGTTAGTTGCTATCCCGCTGTATATTATTGATATTCATATTAAAGCGAACTAGTCCTTTTTCATAATGTACAAACTGGCTTCGGCCGTATTGTCTTATCTTCAGTAAAACTTACTGCTACTTACATTAGCTGCTCTCTATTAAACGAGATTGTTTATAACACGTCACGCTGATATATCTATTTTCAGATTGCGAGTACTTAACCATACAAAATAAATGCTCTTCCTTGATATTATCTGCGATACTTCCTTCCATGCCCTCAATAAGAACTACTCACATAGGGTATCGCTATAGTTTTGACGATTTCTAAATAAGATGAAGGTAAGGTTTACATTCAAACAAGCACCAAATACGTTCATGACACATGAGGGTTCGAACTGAAGCTCAAAAACTTCTCTCGGCCAGTGTACATCGTCCTCAACAAATATTGCGAAGGGGGTGACAAGTTGCACGGAATAAACAGAAGCGACGAAGTTAGAAAATCTTGTAATAAATTTTGTATGCTCATGTCCGGCAGCCATGTTTTAAATACAATGACAGTATCTATATTTGGCTAGCTTCATTAGTGTTATTATTTTGGGGATGGTCTGTCACATCAGAATTAAAATATACGATTACTCTTGTGTTTCATTGATTAAATTTTTAGCAAATGCTATTCTTCTAACATATCCAAAACTCTAATATTTTGCAATTGATACAAACAATATATAAAATAAATGAAATTACTCTTACCACACCTTTCGGAAAAAAATCCAGATACGTATTTCTGCAACCAAGTTGCCATCCTCAGTGGAATACTGCACTCAGTGTCAACTATGTTTTGGTGTTATTTCGCGCGTTCAGTGTGTGATGTTCATTGTGCAGGCTTTGGTGTTGTACACTGTTCGTTGTGTAGTTTTTGTTTTAACCATTAGCCGGATTCACTAGTGGTACTGAATTCCCCAGTATTCCACTGAGGATGGCAACTTAGTTGCCGAAATACGTATCTGGTTTTTTTCCGAAACGTGTGGTAAGGGATATTCTATTGAGTTTATATATTATTTTAGCTACAGTCTCCTTATTCTTATTTGTAATACAAACAAATGTGCACCTTCCGTATTCTTAAAATGGCGCTAGCTAACTTCTGAGCTATTTCGAGGTCATTCAAATCGACCGCACGAACAACAAAGCCGCCGACACACCTTGTCGCGTTTGTCTATTCTCTGTAAGTAGCTACTTTTTCCGAGGTATACGCCCTCTAAGTCGAAGTTATGTAAGTGTGAGTATCACCTAAATTATTATTTTCTGAAGTGGATATCCCAATAGTTATTCGACCTTAGTAATTGTAAATTTCAACCAACGGCGTTGTACGCATACAAAACGTTCGCGTGTATTTGTCTTTGCACTCAATGGTAGTAATACGTATCCGTTTTGTACGTACAATCGGCCATTTAGCTAGTAACAGCGACAACAGGCTAAGAACAGAACAACAAAGATCGGGGTCGGTCGTAGTACGTTTCGAGTCACCAATACGGACTGATATGCATATAAATGACAACGGCCGAAGTGTTTACGGCCGGTACGGACTTGTAAAGAATGCCTCCTTGCGCGCTGACGCTATGACCACTATGGTCACTAGCCTCTGACCGGTCTTTTATAGTTATAGACGGTAGTAGTATACTATCTTATCACTATCGTACGTTATTTCACGCGAGGCGCACGCATATACGGGTAAACGGCCGAGATTTTTTAATATGCCGTCGCTGAATATTACGAGGAAATTGTGGGTAATATTTCTAGGCTGTTTATTGCCCATACGATTGCGCATTCTCTTAAGAAAGGATCAGTTAAAAGTATTGGTAGAATTGAGAATTATTCTGTTTGATGTTTTTTATTTCGGAATGCGTATTTCTATTAGTATCGCAATAATAATCACGTCCTGTGGTTTGCTTACTTTCCTTTGATGCTTTTCCTTTAAGAGTGTTCGGTACTTTTTTCAAAGATCGATTAAACTTGATGTTTTTATTGGTTCCAAAATTATTTTGAAAATTGTATATCTGATCCTTAAAAGCTGTGTGTGTAACGATAAAATACTAGTTTTTACAATGTTAAGAGCTTCTACAGATTTAATTTTTTCTTTCAATAATAAGTGAAGAACCAGTAAGTTTACGGACCCGAAATGTTGTATACCGTGTATTCGTTACGATAGCTACCACTTATCGACGAGCTTTTTTGTAAATTCCTTGTTTGTTGTTGAATTTAATCTCAATTAAGGAATAGAAAAGTGACCAGTGACTTCAAGAAAGCAACGATAACAAAGGAATTTACAAAGGTGCTCTTTGACAGGTTTTAACTACCGTATCGAATATGTGATATTCAAAATTACAAGCCTGCAAACCTGCTGGTTCTTCACTTGTTATTGAAGAAAGATTAGACATGCCTGAGCGCATAAAATTTTAAACAATTAGTATTTTATCGTTATACCTACATCTTTTAGAGTTAAAATATACAGCTTTCAAAATAGTTTTCGAACCGACCAAAAAAAAAAAGAAAATTAACTTTAAGCAATCTGCAAATAAGTACTGAACACTCTTAACCATCCTAAGGCCAAGTCCGTTGGGGTAAAAGTAAATCAATTCTCCTAAAACGTAAAGGAAAATTGCTAATATTCCATAGAGGGAGATTTTTTACAAACATGCCTTCCAAAGTGTTTGGGCTAATACAATTTCATTCTGGCTGGGTAGAAAATGAGCGACATACACAGTTAAATTACTACATGCGTATATCTCATTTCTGCCTCTTGGTATCCGACCGTTTTTCCCGCGCCACTCTAGAAAATATTACGGCCATAATGCCCTAAAAAGATGAATAAGAGAGCAAACAGCCATTTTTATGGACACGAATAAAAATTTATATACACGCTTAGCAGTACTTATTAAGTGAGCGAACGGCGGTACGTAATTTTAGTTTGCATTTAAGGCACGAGCTTATTCCAGTCCGGTCGCGGAGAGAACGACTTTTTGCGATCCGCGCATAACTAACCCGACGTACAGTCGCATTTTCATGATAATTCCGGACGCTCAGCCCACATATAACAAACGTCATACGAGATTGACGTTAATTGACGAGATTATTACTCGAGCGTTCGTTCGCTTTTTCTGCATAAAACTCAAATGTCAATCGGTATATTAGTATTATTACTATTACTATTACTACCAACTAGTATGTAGTCATCGTAATTGCAATGTACGCAAACAATGGACGATCGTAGATTTTTATTATACCTCAATAAATCTAACGGCGGCATATACGCGATTGCGATCGATCTGTAACAGAATTCTATACTAAACGTTACCTATCTGTCGCAACAAATGAAGGAGAAGGTAATTGAGTAATTTACTAGATTAGAAGATACTTCGGACCATATTAAGAAATTCGCGCTGCGATTAATTAATCTAAATCAATATTTATAGGTTTAGCTTGCTAAGTGGCAGGTTCCCAAGGAAAAGCTTTCAATCGTTACAAATATAAATAACGTAACGTATTAGCCAATAGAAACTTGTGACGCAAAATCATGAATCGGTGTACATAATTAGAAACTTTTTAAATATCCTTTCTACCACTTTCAGGTCAATCAAACGTCGACTCTGGAGTTAATAGCTACATATTCAGAACATTACAATAACGTTTTCGGGCAACTTTCGTCATTGAACATATAACTACACATATGTATAAACATTTATTTTTATTTGTGAGTATCAACAGAATAACTAAAATAGGATCTGAAACAAAAATTAACACTTTTTTGCAAATCACAAACAAATCCTTATATCAGAAAATCTCCAAAAGAAAAACCTAGCCAGAGGTTTCCTTATGATATGCAAATGTCATTTTAGACAGAGGTTGTTTAGAGAGGTGCTGTTGCGGAATTGATGGTTCATAAACGCAGTGCTAAGAAATTTTATTCTAAACTTAGAAATATCACCACTTTGTGCCACGAGCGTGAAGATGTTGGTGGAATCGTCTTCGACTATATTCAAAATATGCCACTGCCTGTTATTTCCGTACAAGAGATGTTTTATTACAGACACCTGCGGCTACATGGGTTCGAAATACATGATTTGACAAACGATACTGGACATTTTTATACATACCATGAAGGAGGAGCCTCGATGGACCCCAACGAGGTATGCGCATTCATATTGATGAATGTTCATACTTCATTGGGGTGCAGCATAGTCATTGGATTACGTGCAGAAAAAATATTTGGAATCTGTGCTTAATTAGAAAACTACTTTCACTATTCGCAGACGCGCGTTTCGCGGTCATACCGCTCATCAGTGCGACTGTGTGAAGTAGTTTTCATTTCTATAGAAACTCTATATAAGCCCGGGTGTTAGATGTTCGTACATATGAGAGTTCAATTACGAAATTGGGCCATAATGTACTAATTGCGCATTTTGCAGCTATTTGATTCTACAGAAGTAGACAACTTGTTTTGCCACAAACTCCTGTAGTAGCTACAATCGCGCGCTCGGCTAGCTACAGGAGTTTGTGGCAAAACAAGTTGTGTACTTCTGTAGAATCAAATAGCTGCAAAAATGCGCAATTAGTACATTATGGCCGAATTTCGTCATTGAGCTCTCATATGTACGAACATCTATTTGGAATCTACTCGTTGAGACCTATCCGATAGGCCTATCTCGAACAGAATCGGACGAACTTTTCTTTAGCTCGAAAACGGTAAGAGATACAGCGTCGGGGATGGAAGATTTGGATTCTACTGGTCAAAATCTATCGGATAGGCATATTTTGAACGCGATTGGACGCAAAAGAAATGTCTTGTCCAAATTAACTTCTACCTCGAAGCATAGAAATTTGGTCAGTTTTCCGAGATAGCATACTTTCGATAGCGCTAGCGAGTTCAAACTTGGTAAGCTTCTAGTACCCGAGGTGTTGCTTAAAATGAAACAAACTGCAGATCTCTAAGTACCGTTCCGGAGATATGGTAGTTTGAAGTTTGAACAAATTTGTTACCATAACTTCGTTCTAGCGCGAAAACTATTATAGATAACTCGTTCGTTGTTGTTCCATTCGATTCCTAGGCGAAATCTGCTTCTATAAATGTCTATTCAATCATGATCGAACAATAAATAAAGTAGTGAGTGCCATTTGAAATTTGGCGCTTAACGAAAATTTCGATTTTTAACGGAAAATTGGTCATTTGACGAAAAATTCATGTCCGAATTTCGAAGCTATTTCGCGTCAGAATATACATTACAATTGACGTTGAAATAAGAGAATAAAATCGGACTCCTAGAAACAAACAGACGAGAAGGAGATCAGGGGAGAAAGCTATTTCAACCGCTTTACCAGTTTCAGATAACTGCCGAAATGATAGGCACTGTGTCAATTCTCACAATTTCTGAATATCTCCTAAAATGGTATTTTCGGAAAGAAAGAACTTGCATGGTACCACCTTCCAGTCTGTCCACCAAATTGCGATTACGACCTTTCAGAATCATTTTCCTTCCTCCCAAGCACATCGTATAGCTTGAGTTTCTTTTTACTATCACTTGTGGCTCAACAACCGTTCGTAGGGGTACCCTCACTTTCCGCTACCGCCAGGTGGAAAGTTCGATTTTTAATGCAAATGGCGTTAACAAATCGAAATTCATTGCCAGTTGATAGAAGTGTATGAAGAGTCCTGCATGGATATCAAAAACATCCGCAAATGTTGTAGGAAATTTACACCCGGTCGCATGGTCTTGACGATGAAGAAAGAAGGGGGAGTCCGTCAGTGCTCGAGAAGGTTGAAAAAATCTTACTTACAGATCGAAGGATCACTCTCGACGTATTTTTGTTCATGCGGTATCTCTAAGCACCACTTATAGAACTTTGATCGAAAAGTTGAAACATCGGAAGGTCCCGAGAATGTTTATAGAAGACCACAAACGGCAACGCGTTAACACATCCCACAGATTTGGTTGTCAGAAGTGACGAAACTCGTTTGTTTGACGCAGTGGACCGCAGCTGATATCATACAATTTATTAATAAGCGACTAATTGAATTTGATCAATTTAGAGTTCATTATCATTAATTTTATTTCTAAATGATCTTCCTCAGATATATTAATCGGTTTTGTTGTAATTTAAAAGTTGAGTACCTGCATTCATTGTTAACAACGGGCCGGTAAAAATGCGTTTATTTAAAGCGTGATGACGTCACCACGTATCATTTCACATATGTGTTGCTACGAGACAACCGGATGTGCAAGCAAAGATACAGGGTTCCTGATGCTCAACTGTGCACACCATGCTTCAGAAACAAATTAATTTTAAACAGTGATCGGACTCAATAATCGTATTTTCATTTACACCCTAGCTGGAGAGATGATATGGGTGACCTGTGGGAGTGTTCTAGCAATTGCTTAACAGTTAAAAAATATTATGACAAACATTTCATCTTGTACCAATAACGGATTATAATTGCGTATTGAAATGCTCATTTCGTTAGGAAAAGTGCAAAAAGTTGACGAAGAAAGATTGAAACATGTAGTTTGGCTGGACATTGTTAAGTACCAAACCGCCTGTACAAAACAAAGCTCGTATTAATTATGCATTAATATTGATAAGTGTAAGATACCCTTATGTGTAAAGTACTCGTAAAATTGGATTTATGAGTTTCAGATTGTGTTAAGCTCTTTAGCTTGATTCATACTATTACGAGGACGTAACAGTTTTGTAATTATGTTCTAATTGTATTGATAGATGGCGACATAAATTAATATAAATATTTGTAGAACTTGCGCACGCGTGGTGGAGGACAGTGCATTGTGAGTAGTGAAAAAACAGTAAAAAAAAGAATTCCGTTAAGCAAAGAACGAAGCATGTCTAGCAATAATTAGTTAAAAATATATTAGTAAAATTGTGAGTGGTTAATATTTTATTTTCTGCACACCCGATTACTCCAAGTCTTAAACCACTTGGACGTGCGCGACAATTTCGACCAGCGAAAGAAGTTGATAAGAAAAGCGACTAAAAAAGTCACGCGCACGCGTACATGGTCCTTCGAGCCGGATACTAACAATCCAAAAATTCTAAGTGCAGTGAAAAGCAAGTAATCAACCACATAAATCGTTACAAGTGAAACTTCAAGTTGAAGCAGACGCACGATTGGACAACCCGTTTGGAAGCAGTCAACGTAGCAGTCATCAAACATTTCGCACGATTGGACATCCCGTTTGGAAGCAGCCAACGTAGCAGTCATCAAACACTTCAAACAACTATTTTGTGGACATCCCGTTTGGAAAGCAGCCAGCAACAAACATCAACGAAAATCATTATGTGAGTTAGGGAATCCCAATTATTTTTAATCCTGTTTCCATTTCCTCCTTAAACAGATTGATTCGATTCGATTATATTCTTATAAACATAAACTGGAAATGGCACAGTCTAGTAATTTAAAAACATTAGAAAAATCTCGCAGTGTTCTTAAGGGTAGTATCACGCGAATAATAAATTATTTAACAAATAATCCTGATGCGGAAATAGATATACTCGAAACGCGTAAAAAGAAATTAGAAGAAACTTATGCAACGTTTCAAGAAGTTCAATTGCAAATCGAATTATTATCGGAAAACGAGGAATTAGAATCAATACACGAAACAGAAAGATCAGAGTTTGAAGATTTATATTATACGTGCGCAGAAACAATCAATAAACGACGTCGGTTAGCATCACTATCAGTTAAAATACCTTTATCAAATACTTCATGTCCATCTCCTACAGCATCAATAACAACTAAACAGAATGCAAATTTATTGCCAAAAATAGAGATTCGTCGCTTTGACGGAAATCCAATCAATTGGTATGCCTTTCACGATACGTTTAAAAATCTAGTTCATGAGAACAATGAATTATTGCCGGTACACAAATTTTACATGTTACAAAATGCTTTAAAGAGCCCACTTAGGTCAATCACCGAAAATTTAAATGCTTCGGAAGAAAATTATTTAGTGGCTTGGGATTCATTAAAAAGAAAGTGCCATAAACCTCGTCAAATCGTTCAAACACATTTAAATTCACTAATAGAATTACCGGAAATCAACAAGGGAAATCCTGCAAGCAGAGAGAGCAAGATCATTACTTGAGAAGGCTCAAGTGCACATAAACGCTTTAAGGGCGTTAAATCAACCTATTCAAAAGTGGGATGCCTTGCTTGTTTTCCTAATTGTTAAAAAATTAGATAAAAATACACGGTGTTCATGGGAACGCACCTTAGAAAACGATTAATTAATTAAAACTTATTAAACAATCCCGAGCTGATGAAATGGATTCAAATAATTATGAATTTAGTAAACAAATTAAACACACAAACAATTCCAATTTTAATCATGCAAAGGGAAAGCATATAAATCACAGTCAATCATATGTAGGTATTCAATCACGTCAGTGCGTAATTTGTAATGAATCACATACCATATATACATGTCCAAAATTTCTAGACCTAAACGAAAACGATCGTGTTGAAACAGCTCGAAAGGCTAAATTATGTTTAAATTGCCTAAAAAACAATCATCAAACTAGCAAATGCTATCTGGCGGGCTGCAAAAATGCAATCGAAAACATAACACATTATTACATTTTACACAAGCTAACCAACTTCATACTTCAATTCCCAGTACAAGCCAAGTTGAACAGCCAAGCATAAATGCATACGCATCATGTGCCTCAGAAGTACTTTTAGGTACAGCATGCGCATATATTTTAGATAATCATAGAAATAAAATACCGTGCAGAGTGATTCTTGATGGAGGTTCTCAATCAAATTTTATAACTGAGAAACTTGCAGAACGCCTTAATTTACCAAAGACTAGGGCGAAAACACCATTCTCCGGACTAGGAAACAACATCACTAAGGCACAATATACGATACAAGCTACAATTAAATCGAGAACATCATCGTTTTGCACAGAATTGTATTTTGTTGCACTACCGGTTATAACTAATTTATTACCCAGAAAAAGTATTAGTAGAAATATTATGTCTATTCCAAAACACATTAAGTTGGCCGATCCAGATTTCCACAAATCTGCAGAAATCGACGCGTTGTTAGGAAACACAGTATTCTACCAATTACTAAGTGTAGGTCAAATAAAGCTTTGCAATAATGCGGTTATATTACAAAAACACAGGTAGGTTGGATTGTTACTGGTAGAGTCAATGTACCCAAACAATCTTTAAATCAGTCAGATGCATGCTTCCTTTCAACAACATTAGATTATGAATTAAACAAATTCTGGGAAATAGAAGAAATTCAAAAGAAAACACATTTTTCAATTGAGGAATCCGCTTGTGAAACACATTACTCATTAAATACATACCGCAAAGACGATGGTAAATATGTAGTGAAACTACCATTTAATAATAAAAGAAATGAACTCGGTGATTCATACAAGATAGCACTAAAACGATTTTATGCTTTAGAGAAAAAACTAGAATCCGATTCAAATTTGGCTTCTCAATATCTAGATCTCAAACACATGAGCGATATTACAAACGCAGATGATAAAGGGTTAGGATATTACCTACCTCACCATGCCGTAATTAAACAATCAAGCGCGACAACAAAGATTCGCGTAGTATTCGATGGATCCGCGAAATCAACAACAAACATTTCCTTAAATGATACACTGATGCAGGGTCCTACTATACAAGATAATTTAGTAGCAATTATAATGCGGTTTCGGTCACATCAGTTTGTTTTAACCGCAGATATTGAGAAGATGTTCCGACAAATTTGGATACATCCAGATGATGCGGTTTACCAAAAATACTTTGGCGCGAAAACAAAACCCAACCGATTAAAACATACAGGTTAAATACCGTAACATATGGAACAACATCGGCACCATTCCTCGCAGTACGATCGTTAAAACAATTAATAAAGGATCATGGAGGTGACTACCCTCTGGCTGCCGAAATACTCAATCGCGATTTTTATGTCGATAACTTACTCACCGGCACAAATGATATCAAGGCAGCTAATACCTTAATTGAGCAGTTAATTAATTTATTAAAGTTAGGCGGTTTTAATTTACGGCAATGGCTATCAAATGAGCCATCACTTTTAATGAACCTAAAAAATTCATCTACTTTACAATTTCTCTGTTTGGATAGGGAAAAAATTAAAAAGGTGCTTGGGATACAGTGGAATCCCCAAGAGGATACTATTAGTTATAATGTAAATTTAGCTAAAAATATACATCTGTTACAAAAAGAACGATATTATCGGATATCGCACAGCTATTCGATCCACTAGGTTTGTTGGGTCCAGTAATTATGAAAGCTAAACTAATTATGCAAGAATTATGGAAGGCTAATTTAAGTTGGGACGAAACAATCCCACAATCATTATTTACTGAATGGATTAAGTTTAAAGATCAGTTAAAACTATTAAACAGTTTCTCCGTGGATCGAAAATTTTATTTCGAACAAATCTAATGAAATACAATTACATGGATTTTGCGATGCTAGTGAAAGGGGCTTCGGCGCTTGCTTTTATGTAAGATCAACCAACAAGGATCAGCAACATGCAGTACGTTTAATATGCGGAAAATCTCGCGTAGCACCTATAAAAACGATTTCACTGCCCCGCTTGACACTTTGCGCCGCTAAATTACTAGCAAATTTATATCAATCCGTTATAAGCGCGTTAAAACTAAATTTTGGCAAAATCAATTTCTATTCAGATTCCACGATAGCTTTATGCTGGATTAAAACTTCACCACATCTCTTAAAAACATTCGAAGCCAATCGAGTATCAGAAATACAATCGTTAACAAATCAACACAGTTGGTATCATATTGTAACACATGATAATTCTGCTGATTTTATATCTCGGGGGCAATTGCCATTAGAATTCCTTCATAATGAAATGTGGTTAAATGGGCCATCACGGTTGGCCAGTGAAGAAACGTTTTGGAAAAAACAGAAATAGCATTGATTAATGCAGCTGAACGGGAAGGCAATATTACCATGACTGCGTTAAATGAAAAAATTAAATAAAATTAATTCTAATGATCAAAATAACCTATTTAAACAATTTTCGACGATAAATAAGTTAAATCGATTTGTGGCCCTTTGCCACCGATTAGCAACAAACAAACATTCAAATAATAAAATTACAGGAGAACTTACTGTTCAAGAAATACAAGATGCTCATCTCCGTGTAATAAATTTAACACAGAATGTAGACTTTTCTAGGGAAATGAATAATGTACTAAAAGGTAAACAGGTACATAATGCCAGCAGCATACTACAATTAAACCCTTTTATTGATGACCATGGGATTATCCGGGTAGGTGGAAGGTGAAAGGAAGCCATTGTTGATTATTCCCAAAAATATCCAATTTTGTTACCTCGAAACAATCACGTTACTGATCTCATCATACGAAATGAACATTTAAAAAATTGGCACACTGGAATTCAAAATACTCTAAATCTCGTTAGACAAAGATATTGGCCTATTGACGGTAAAAATCGAGTAAGATACATAATACACAAATGCATGTCTTGCTTTAAAGTGAATCCTAAGTCACCTAATTATCTAATGGGTAATCTACCGAAACATAGGCTCACTCAATGGCGACCTTTCGAAAATACAGGATTGGACTATTGCGGTCCGTTTCTAATAAAAGAAAAGAAATTTAGAAATCGAGCCGTAATTAAATCGTACGTAGTTATATTTATCTGCTGTGCTAGCAAGGCTATGCATCTTGAGCTCGTAACTGATTTAACTACGGAGTCGTGTTTAGCGGCAATTAGAAGATTTTTTTGTCGCAGGGGCAAATCAAAAAATATGTACTCTGATAACGCAACGAATTTCGTTGGCGCTAAACATGAAATTTTAAAGACAAGAGCATTGCTCCTATCATCGGTTCACAATAACAAAATCACACATGAGTTGTCTGATGAAGGTATAAACTGGCACCTTATACCTCCCCGATCTCCTCATTTTGGTGGTCTGTGGGAGGCAGGGGTGAAGAATTTCAAAGCGCATTTATATCGAACCGTGGGCAAGGGTCTCTTTACATATGAACAATTCAATACATTTGTAATTGAAATCGAGTCAATTTTAAACTCACGTCCTCTAACACCCTTATCATCAGATCCTAATGACTCTTCCGCCCTCACTCCATCACATTTCCTCATTGGAGATTCTTTAAAAAACATGCCACAACAAGATGTTCAAGAGGTGCCAATCAACCGGCTATCTAAATATCAACACATCCAAAGGGTCAAGGAGCATTTCTGGAGACGCCGGCATAAAGAATACCTCAATGAATTATTATTAAGAAGCAAGTGGTACAAAAATGATTCAAATCAGATCAAGATTGATACTCTGGTCACTATAAGAGAAGAAAATATTCCACCTATGCATTGGAGCATGGGTCGCATTATAGCAGTACATCCGGGAGAAGATGGGATTGTGCGTGTTGCAACAGTGAAAACCGCGCGTGGCATTTTTAAGAGATGTGTTAAAAAGCTATGTCCCCTACCAATTGATCAGTGAACCAGTGTGACTAAGTTAATATTTAGTTTAATTTTTTATTGTTTTTATGATTTGAATTGTACTACATAAATTAATATGTTTTAGTCATCAATTTTAATATAAACAAAGTTGTAAATAATTTTAAGCACATTGATGGTAACCCTTTTTGAACGCAGTTCGTTCAAGGCGAGCGGCTATGTTACGAGCACGTAACAGTTTTGTAATTATGTTCTAATTGTATTGATAGATGGCGACATAAATTAATATAAATATTTGTAGAACTTGCGCACGCGTGGTGGAGGACAGTGCATTGTGGATAGTGAAAAAACAGTAAAAAAGAATTCCGTTAAGCAAAGAACGAAGCATGTCTAGCAATAATTAGTTAAAAATATATTAGTAAAATTTTGAGTGGTTAATATTTTATTTTCTGCACACTCGATTACTCCAAGTCTTAAACCACTTGGACGTGCGCGACAATTTCGACCAGCGAAAGAAGTTAATAAGAAAAACGACTAAAAAAGTCACGCGCACGCGTACACATACTAATAGCTGAAACAAAAAATAAATATTTGTAATTTATGTTTGTGTTCTTAAATTGTCAAGATAAAACGGTGTCACACAGAGCTGTATGAAAATGTACTGAATGCTAAAAAGTAACTTATTTCTTTAGTTTGCATTTGCAACTCGAATCATGTTCTGCGTTTGAATCATTTCCTTACAAAACTTTGGTTATAGAGTTTGATTCTGTATTTTCCTAATTGTATTTACTAATATTTCAGGTAATTATAGAGGCGCGAGAAGCTTTTCTTTCGATATCAAAACTAAAACAGCAATTCAACCTGACCATAAATTATATCTAAACAAGCAAAATTGCTTTTATCAAGAAAATTCATCCACCATCCTAGATCGAAACACACATTCCTACTTTCCGTCGTTCCATTAAGTCTAAGCATGATTTCCTCGAAGACATCTAAGTAATTACCGACTGAAATATCCGCGAAGATAAAGCGATCTATTATCTTGCAATTATTGCTTCCATTAATCAGGATAATTAGCCTAGACACGACAGCGAGTCTTGCTTTACTATATTAAATGAACTCCACACATATTTAGAATCAAGCTTTTCGTTCGCGTACGAACATTCATTGGCGCGAACACGTTTTAATTAAGGCTAACAAATGATGGCGTCGGTAAAGCTGCTCTGTAAAAAGTTGATCGCGTTGAAACGTGGAAATTTCCAAGTAATATAGAGCTTCCAATTTGAATCTTCATTCGTGACTGTATATACCTAGCAGCGTAGAATAAACTGAAGAAAATCTGTGTATATCAGTGTATGGAGACTATAGTTAATAATATAACTAGGTGAACCGGCAAACTTCGTATTGCACAACATCTTTTTCGACTTTTCTTTTTCCTAAACGTTCGCGTAGCAATTACGAAGAAATCCGCAGAAGGAAGTATCCAATTTGCTCCAGTCGTTTTCAAGTTTTAAGCCTCCGAACAAACAACGATCCATTTTTATATATACCTACAGATAAATAAAAATTATCCATGCCACACTTTTAAGAACTAATTTTCAGTGAAAGACAGGGGGTATTAAGTATTGCGGTACCTGGAGGATACGACTAAGACACTATTGCCACAGGGTCAGTTGTGCAAGGTTTAGTGCGCGGTGTTTGTTGTGGGCATTGACCAGATACTGCAGACACAACTTAATTCCTCCAGTTTTCCATTGACGGTGCCAACTTAATTGCTGAAATAAGTACCTGCAATTATTTCCGAAAAATGTAGTAAGGGTAATTTAAATTTTTTATATGTATGAAATCTGGGTAGTGAGGAAATGAAATATGTTAATTGCTGCACCTAACTTTTACCTAAAACTTTTGCTATTCTGCGATGTTAGATAGAACACTAGCAGAACCCATCTACAACACGGTCTCCAAGTTTCTTGACTAAAAATGAGATGCAGGTTGTGTCAATAACAGATCCAATAGAAATTGTGTGCGGACTTTCAATAAAGAGGAAGATGGAAGCACAATTAGTGTTATTCGCGTGTACTTAGTTAGGTAAAGCACCAAGTTCAAATGAACTACATGTCATTACTGCATCAGTCAATTATAAGGTTTGTTCGTAGAGCAATCAGCAACTATCAGAAACCGTCAGACGCATGCGTATTTATATATTTCTGTTCGTAGAGTAAAATTTCAAACTGATGACTGGAATCCGGCGTTCGCAGAGTGAATTTTATTCAATTTCCAACCGATTGGCAACCGTCAGAATAATTTCTTACAGAATTAAAAAATTTTGGTTTGGGACATGCGCAATGGCAAGTAATGTTGACTCCTAGATTACTTGTTAATCTGCGGTGGTCCATTCCATGATCTGTCCCACATCTGTACGTTGACGATATTCATTTGTGAATATGTGTCGTTTTTGTTGTTTACTCCGCATTCTTACTACATTTAGATAAATAATGTTTCAAAAGACCTACAAAAACTGAGTTTTGCGCCACCTTCAGGTCAAATTACGCATTCCTTCTTTTCTTTTATGTTCGTAGAGCATTAAATTTAGGACAAATTTTCAACTGCTTCCAATCGGGCATGCGCATTGAATATTAGTTGCCAACGGTTTCCAACTTACTCTACGAACAAACCTATAGTATCCAGTTGTTAACTGAACTGTTCTTAATCTTTTACCCTTCCTTCCTTTCGGTGTAAGGTTCAACTGAACTCACCATCTCACAAATTTGGATTAGATTTGTGTTTCCTCCATTTAGGACGACAACTTACTTGTGGAAATATGTATTTGGGTTTATCGATATCGGGGTGTTAAGGGCAAGAACTATGTCATTTTAGTTGTCCTAGTTAATTTTGAAGGAACAACGCTGTTGAAACGTATACAAAATAATTCAACTTCGAAGGATGATAAACTTTTAGCTGCTGATGATATCCTGTGTGCTAATTATGTGGTACACAATTTAATTTATAACCAAGGATAAATAGTTGCACATCGCACTGTTTTTGAAAATATGACTACATCCATATGCTTAACTATACGAATAAAATTGTTTCTTTTGTAGCTTTCCCACGGTCACCTACACTAGCAATTGTAGGAGCTGAATAACAAAATTGCGTCGTTGTAAATTTAATTCTCGCAACACTAATTAGTAACCCAGTATGATTTCACGGCACATCTTTGAGATCACCGTGACAAAATCGTCTCCAGTATAACGTAACGGTAAAAAAATATGACTTTACTGAGCAATAATAGTAACCTTGGCTAGACCTGAAAAACACTGCAATGAGGTACATTATACTAAATTAGCCATGATGATGATCTATCTGCATCTGAAGTTCCGGTTTTATTAAACCGACAGAAAGCATACACATACACACACACACATACTAATACAACGTCGCCTGTTGCCAACCTTGAAGATGCGCATTAATTATTACGAAAAGATGCAGAAATATTTTAATTGTAATGTCGGACGAGTACAACATTATAAAGGATTGCTGCGGGTGTTTGTGCGGCAAGGTCTTGACGGATTTATTCCGATATTGTGGCAATCTCGTAACGTCAGTAGCGCATGGTAATGATCATGATGAGCAATAAAACAATTACGGAATGTTTATGCACTTAGTGAGGATGTTCACTCTCAAAATGGACTTTTGCGCGCCGTACAAGAAGAAGATCCATTATAATTGCATCGCAACTGTGAGAATATTTATTGATATTTTACATAAACTAGGTCTAGGAAAGTAAGAGAAAATCTCCGACCTAACCGATTCAAATTTAAGATAAGATACGGCATCCAGTTGTGAGTTTCAAATTTTGATAGCTTCGATTAAGGAAGAATTTTCATAAATATTGTGATCGAGAATATTGAGAAATCTTTAAAACTCATGACAGTTATAGAATCATGTTTGTACATATGAGAATTCAATTAAGAAATTCCCCCAATATCCACTTAAATGCGCATTTTTGCAGCTATTTACTTCTACAGGACAGACACAGATAGCATAGACTCCTGCAGTAGCTACAGCCGCGCTTTTCGGGTAACCCAACGTGGGAAGGGGTAACTATAACACCTCACTATTCACAGACGTGTTTCGCGGTTGTACCGCTCATCAGTGCGACTTTGTGATAAGTAGTTTGCAGTTCCACAGTTTGAAAATTCCCAGGAAATTCCAAGAATTAAGTATACTATTTCTAGTTTTTAATTTGTAAGGTTGCACAAACTTAGGCACAGATATATAAATTTTGAGTGGATATTAAACAATTCCTCCAGCTATAATGACAACGCTAGTTTGAAAGCAATCAATACATGGAGAATTGTTGCAGTCCAAATTATCGATTGCCATATTCCCTTTCTTTGGAACTTTCGAAACGTATTTCGAAATCTTAAAGTCATTTTTAAACATTTCTTTTAACGCGCTACTGTAGATTTTGAATACTTCTAGAAGAACTGTACATTTCGTATCGCTTTAGTACATTTTTCTCTTAGGGGCTATTTTCCTCTATTTGTCTCCGCAACTTTCGCCCTTTCAACGACAAACAGTACCGAAATTCACGCTTTCAGTGTAGTAATTAGGCGGTGTCGTTTGATCGTATGCGAACCTCGGTTACCTACCATCGAATAGGGTTAAAGTATAGACAGTCGTCCGTATTAACCTTCCTATACTCACGTCAAAATGAAAGACGTATACTATACTATATAAATCGGTCTCACAGACCGTATGCGTGAGTATAGGAAGGTTAAAGTTGAAGGCAACACTTTACACTGGTATGGATTCCGTCAGAAATTTATCGCTATAGCCTCCCGGTTATTGTTATTTAGCGCGAGTACCATAAGTTCACCGTTTTTGCGACATGGGGTTGTCCCAATCTTTATTTTATTTGTCAGACGACTCAACGCAAGCACTTTGTTTCCTTCTTCTAGATTCTAGATGGATTTGTTTGGAGTAGCGTTCCAGCCTTAAGGACCTTATCAACATCGCTCAAATCGACGTTTAAAGAAGCTATAATTAAACCTGACAAACCTGTTAGGAACCTAAGATAGGATACTTTCTTTATTGCGTCGTATATTGTAACAACAAGGCATTAAATAACGACCGTTGAACATTTAGTGCCGTAATGTGTGTGTGCAAATACCGGTAACCCCTACGACCGCAAAATTTTGTTGACTAGTCTTCATAGAAACCAATATCGATCTCGATCTCCTATATCCTGTACAGTTTAAGTTTCATTCAAGTTTATGTTCTTTTTTAGGAACTTCCCATTTTTTTTTGGAAATACGAACGTAAAATTCGAGTTTTCTAAAACGTTATTTCACTGTAAGCATTTTCAGAAAGCTTTGGTCGTGTGTAATTTATTTTCTCTTCCTAATCACACGATATTTAAATTCTCCTTTGTACATGATATCTAAATTTCTGTTCAACAATTTTTTCAAATATTAAATTCCATGCTCATTTTAATAAACGTTTATGCACATATTGGTTAACAAACTAAAACTCTTTCTGTCACACGAAGGAACTTGCCTTTTCCGAATAGGATCTTTCACCACTTACATGTTTTTGCCTATCGACCTTAGATTACGTGACATCCGACAGAACCCCAGAAATCTTAAATTATCCAATTTATATCAATTGTTGATCAGAGAGAACTGCACTGATGGAAGATGTATTTAAATGAAAAATACAAGAAATAAATAACATAACAGTAAATATGTATTAGGACGACATAACTGAATATGTTTCCTTCCCAGGTCCAGCAATAGTCGGCCAGCATAACAGATGGAGTGCTGTTATGCTTGTCTTGATACGGCTTTCCCATTTGTAAAATACCTTGGTGAATAGGTTCAGCATGCTCGCTGCTAACAGAGTCATAGCGATCGTTCAAGATCGTAGCGATCGTTCAAGAAATGCAGTCTCAGTGAATTTTCACATCCCATGCGGTAGTATGATTTCAACAGTTCTGTTCTTGCAGACACCCAAATATAACCATGCCCTTTCTTCAACATCACTTGGCAGTACAACGAAATTGATATAATTCCTTAATTCTCTGATTTGTTGTCCTACAAATATTCCTTCCTTAATTTTGGCATCGCTGATTCTGAGGATTTCTGCTGTAAATATATGAATCTACGCGATATTCTGTCCATGGCTTTTACGAAGTTTTTGACGAATCCCAATTTTATGTGGAGTGGAGTGGATACACATTTTTCGTGTCAACAGTAGGAATGTTTATCCCATTCTGCTGTCTAGGCAGTCATCAATTATGATTAGGCGACTTTTTTCCGGAATAGTAGCCTTTCCTGTCTCTGCTGTCACACTCGCATAGAAAGCAGCAATAGTTTGTATACGCGACAGCATGCTAAGCAAAATCATAAGTACACTGAGGTCTCCACATATATTCTATCTGTATATCTTATATTGAATAAAGGTGATTGCAGGGACTGTGGTGTAATTTACTGACACAAATTTCACAAGGGTAAACTTCTCACCACACAATTGTTTATAATAGAATCGGTGACACGTGTTTCGCTAGATCGAGGCAAGCATCTTTAACAACCGTCACGTCGGTTTATACGGTTGTTGAAGATGCTTGCCTCGAGCTAGCGAAACACGTGTCACCGATTTTATTATAAACAATTGCGTGGTGAGGAGTATACCGATGTGATATTTGTGTTAGTATCTTATATTGGATAGGTGTCAAAACCAGTTTCAAGTATTCAGGCTAACTGAACTAACAGGTGTTGTTCGTCTCCATCCATTGGTTTCCATCCATTCTTTGACTTTCAACTTGACCTTGAATAAACTCAAATATCTCTTCACATTAGTCTTCCTCCAATTGTTCCATATCATTAAGGTATATGTTATTATTTTTAATGGTCTGGTTTTCGATATCATTGATATACGTCGTAAGCACATTAGTCTTTAAGATTTTGTTATTGCTAATATAGTACACACGACTTCTACAAATATTGATTTGTGCTTGTAAGACAGACCATTTTGCTTTTCCTCCAAAGTATCTTTCACAACACCTTTCTACCTACCACCTACTTGTGTAATTCCCTATTAATTTTTATTTAATGTTCATATTTTCGAAGGGTATGTGACTACCATACATTTGGAAAAAACAAATCTCTATATGTATATCTATCTATATTTATAAAAATGAATTGCCACATGTATGACGGAGCATCACTTGAGAACGGCTCAACCGATTTGGTTGATTTCTTTTTGTTGTGTTCGTAATTATCAGGACAAGGTTTGTATGAAAGAAAATTTTTGGAAAATCCACGGAAAAAGTCGTAAATTTTGATGGTATTTTTATAAGAAACAAGCATCTTTATGTCAAATTTGACGTTTCATTGCGTGAGATCACGTGAGATGAGGCACACTTTGACAGTTCTGCGGTCTGGCTGTCACATATTTTCATAACAAAATAAGAAAAGGTGCAGGGCTTAAAGGTCTTGCAACCAAGTCATTAAAAACCATTAAAAAAGCAAGAGAATTACATGATCGTCAAATCAATGAGACCAACGAAGAGTGTAGACGCTGTTTAGACGCAAATCGAATAAGAATTTCCAAGCGCGAACAATTATGACTCCGGAACAACGGATACAGTCGACTTCGACTCAGTTGGAGATAACGTACAAAATAATTTTTGCCAGGAATGCCGTCGCACAATTTGCAGCTCAAGGTCGACTCGGTGGTAATCATGTTATGCAGTCTGAACCAACCGAAACTTCGTTGTTAAGAAGCTGATGAATGACGTGATTGAAGCAACGATGATCATAGGAAAGTTCAAAGGCGAGGTTCCAAGAATACCACTGATTCCAACCGATTTGCCGTTTCAATTTAAGAGAGATCAGTTTCCTGTTCGCCTTGCATTTGCAATGACGATTAATAAATCGCAGAGCCAATCGCTGGAAGTGTTTGGAATGAACTTTGAATTGCCATGTTTTTCCGATGGGTAGTTTTACGTGGCGTGCTCGAGAGGTAAACCGTTGGCGCTATTCGTGTTCTCTCCAAACCGAAAGACAAAAAATATCGTTCATCACCAAGCGTTGCGATCAACTCATTGCTTAATTTTTGTAAGTATTTGTAATATTCAACTATGGGTTGAAACCTGGTCTCAACATTAAATCATAATTAAAATAATCTATCTATCTTCTATCTACATTAATTTTTTTATAAATTGACAGGACAACGACTGTCGGGTCAGCTAGTAGATAATAATAAGGAAATATAAAAGACATAAAATAATCCTTACCACACTTTTTGAAAATAATTCCAGAGACATATTTCCGCAACTAAGTTGCCATACTCAATGCTGACCCGGTCAGCAGTGTTTTGGTATGTTTCCCGCGCACACTTAGTGCGTGATGTTCATTATGCAGCGCTTTAGAGTTGTACAATGCTCGTTGCGTGGTGTTCGTCATGGGCGTTAGCCGGATTTCGCTGGTCACACCCCAGTGTTTCCACTGAAGATGGCAACTTACGTATTTGGAATTATTTCCAAAAAGTGTGGTAATGGTTATTTTATTTCATTTATATATTATTTTAACCACAGTCTCCTTATTTGTAGATAATAAGGAAAACAACAAAACAAATGCGCTCAGTATTCAACGCCATATAAAGGAAGCTAACTGGCAGGATTGCTTCAACTTTTGCTATTGGTAAAAAATTATTCGCTGTATATGGAAGCATGGCGTGATTCTCGGAAATACGAACAATTATCGCGCTTAAAGGCAGTAAAATAAAAGCCACCGTCGACACCATAGCCTTTTAGCATGATTAATAATATCCGCTAATGAATCTTTTCAACTCATTAACACCGCGCTTTTTCCCTAAAATGTAATAACAGAAGCGTTACCGGGCGATAAGCACGGCAATTTCCAATACGATTTACAACAACATTTCGTGTTACTGCAGCGTATAAACGCCGCGAAGAGGAAAAAGAAGTGTTCATCGCCGCAAATGTTAATGGATAAGATCCCAATGAATAATTCGCTCATAATTGTACACGTTCTAATGCAAGAAAGTAATTACCATTTAGCACGTATGATATTTAATGTTGTAGGATGCTAGCGCTAAGCATACACTACTGGCAATCGCCTATTAGTTTTTTACTTTGCGAAAGGATTATCGAAGTTAGTATCATTTCACATCTGTAGTGAATGGAAAATTGTTCCTACATAAATTTTACATGGTCTGAAAACTTCCAAGCCGTATTTTATAACTGACATCTTCAAATTTGCACCAGACTACTTGTCGCACTATCAATCACAAGCTTTCATACGTCACATATACATAGGTACTCATGTCTACAGGTAATCGTGTAGCTAATTAGTTCGCTGTGGGAAAAAAAGCGGACAATTTGCTTTAATGCCTATAATCTAATATAGTTTACGAGTACAGCTCGTATGATTAAAGTGACTTAGTGGTCACGTTCTCTTGCTAAATGTTGAAATTTATAGTTGGGAGAACGGCGCGGACGGATTTCGGTAATTGATTTTCGATGATGATTAATTTTTGGGTTCCCGCTCGCTATCATTTTCAATTTTTACGTTTGAAATTGCTTTCTGTCGATAATTATTATAGATATAGCGATACTTGACGTCACTTGAACTCGTCTGCGTCGAAGGTGATCTGCTCCAATTAACAAGCTTTCCCGAGATCGAAACTGAAACGAGCAATCCATAATACTGCTGCTAAACTTTTAAAATACACTAATATGTATAAATATTAAATGGCTGGTGTTACTAAGTTGTTAATTTTAGTGAGTCCTCGTCATCGTGCAATAGATCCACCTACTTTGGTCATTGACGCTGCAATAGTGCTAAAAGTGGACTAAAACCGAAACAGCAGGGAAGAGCGATCGCTTCATACGTCTATTAGTATCGCCTTAAAATATTAAATTCCTCAATTTTATTATTACCTTAACCCCTGCTTAACACTTCCTTGACTTTTATAACGCCCTCGACAGCAAATATAATACTCCAATTTCGGGGATTTCAGGAATTTACCATTTTAACAGCTGTTCATTGTGGCTTTATTCCAAACAATATATGACAACTGCTAGTTACTAATTCCGAAGTGTATGGTATAGTATATGCATATAGATCCTGTGTGAGCTTCGAAAGGCATTCTAGTGATGAAAGCATTTTTCATTCTTTCTACAGTTTTTAATACAGTTTATGATTTAAACGATCATTTTCTGAAACTTCATGAGCTAAACCAGTAAGCTATCCAGTCCAATTTACAATATAAGAGCCATACGTTCCTTCGAATATTGTCATAAATTACTGTGTCTTTAGCAACTGTTGGAATAATTATATTCGCACGGTCATGCAAAGAATGTAGGTGGCAACGCTTACCGTTACACACGTCAAAAATGAATTGATACCTAAACACATAGGCCCGTAGTAAATTATGTACTCAGGGGGTGGGGACTTTTGGTATCTTTTTAAAATACTATTAGTGCGCCTCTACAGAGTATACTCCAAACTGGAGGCAGCTATCCTTTATTAATTGTGCGTTTCCGTTTCAGTTAGTTTCAATCGCAGTAAGCCTGTGTGTATCACGTCTGTACTGAGTTCTGAGTCAAAAAATTTCAGATGTCTATATCAACAAAATATTGTAAAAAGTGTTGTGTTTCTCATTATAAGGACGAGTTTTCCCATTCGTAGTTTTTATATTCTTTCTATGAAAACATATGTGAAATATTTATATACTTTCCAGACATAGATTTCCTGTAAATAATGACGAACAGTGCAAAATATAGGTTGATAGGGTGGGCAATCCAAATATCGCAGGATATGACAGAAAAACTTTCTATAATATTTGTTTTATATGTTCCAAACATTTTATTGAAAATTGTTTGAACGGTTGTTATTTAGTAAGGAATTCACTTCCTACAATAAATATGCCAGGTTAGTAAACATGATAATAACCTTACACAGAAAAAAAGTAAATAATGTGTATTTATTAGGATTTACTGGAGAGGCGAAAATAGAAACATCTTTCCTACATGCATTGAAACATCATGCAGGTGAAAAGCCAGGTGTATTTTTTTAATTCCGCCAAGGACGGTTCCAAGTCCGGCTGAAAAAGGACGAGGGTTTTGTACAGGACTATAAATTCTGCCTCGAAGAAAAGTGGGTGTGTAATAAGTTCTCTAAGATGTATGATATAATAATAATCGATGTAACCTTACTATCTTCTAAAAAATATTTGAAAAAATCGCGTTTCTTTTGTTCTGATTTAAACCCTTCCAACAAAACACGTATTTTTGTTCAGAGATTTGAGACGTCTAAAATAGTACTGTTGTATGTTATACAAGTTCAAAAAATCGATAATTCAGTATTATATAAGAAGTCTCATGAATTCCAATTTGAATTAATAATAAGAATACTTCAAACAACAATTTAAATAATCCGCGCGAAATTTAACAATCAGTATACTCAGCAGGTGACGCTAAACATAGTCCCTACTCAGATATTTGAGTTACCTTATAAAAATATAAATAAAATAAAAATATATAATAAGTCTATTTGTTCCTAAAAATTGTGTAATTTCCACTTAGAAGTATTTTTATCTCAAATATGTATTTCTGATGGTTCTTCTTGAAAATTCCAGCAATTAACTGCTAAAAGAGCATCTAACTTTTTCCCACTATACCAATGCTCAAGTCTTGCCGTCACTTGGAAGAAATTTCGTCGAACTGAAACGATATGTGGATGGATAAAAGGTTGAAATGTACGGAAAAGCGTGTTCCTTGAGTCTTCCTTTGTACCATCTTTACTCGTAAATATCTCGAAAACTGGAGTCAATTTCGCAAAATAGCCGACAGCCTTGAATTCAGCATACTCGAATTGTGTTTTCTACCCAGAACCCATCGATGTTGAAAAAAATAAGTTCCCCATTCGAGCACAGTGTTATTAGTCTTTATTTATTTCCCTATCCCAACAGCAATTTTTATTCTTTCCTTATTATTATCCGTCTCCACGTTTCTTTCTTTCTTGGCAGAAACAATAATGCTCTTCTTTCACCAAAAGAAGAATATAGAGTATGAAATCATTTTAATTTTCAGGTTGGAGGCAGAAAGCTGTCAAGATCTATTTATCTATTACAGCTAATATTCTTTTATAAGTGAAACAAAGAAAAACATAAGCTAAGCGTCGATTTATTCGAAATTGTATTCATATCCTTCGAATCATTTATTTAATAATAATTTTATTCTGTAGTAGAAGAAAAAGTTTTGGTCACTCTCATATTTTTAAATTAAATCGCAAGTTAATCTATGAAGAGTTATGAAAGTAGTTAGCTAGAAATAAGAGAACCGCATTGCGGATTCCAAAACGAAGCAGCATAATACAAGAGGAGGAAAAACGAAATACTGAAAAACTGAAGAAGCATCTGGATATAAAGATCTAGTAATCGAAGCAGGATAGATAAGATATCGGCAAAGTACTCATAACAATAACTTCTAGCTTTGTATTATATTTTCCTTCAAATAGATGCATATACAGTAGAAGCCGCTTATTGTGATCAATTTGGAACAAACCCTTTTTGATAACATTAACCGAATGATAACAGTAAGCGGAAGGTAAATATAAATGTATTTTTCTATGCTGATGTAGTCAATAATAAATATGTATGTATGTAATCAAATTATTTAACGACTTACAAATAAAATTCAAGGGAAAAATTAACGATTAATCAACAATTTTTAATATTTTACCAAATTTGTTTATTTTTTATCATCGATACAATACGTAGGTACATTTATTTACACTTTACGATTTCATTCGAAAAACTGGTCGATCGTCGTTTGACGTTTATTTTTATTAATAAGATTTTGTATGTATATTTCAAAATCATAATATCTATCAAAATTACTTTCTCGGAATTGTACACCACGTCGGAGAATATTTAACGCTTCTTGCATCTGGCTATTAGTTGGCGGCTCTTCAGACATTTCCTCTTCTTCTTCTTCTCCTACTTCGGGTAATTCAGGATTACTTCCTTCGGACGATTGATCCACAACTTCCCGACAAATGTCTGATATAGTCATTGTGGCAGCTGTTTGAACATCATTGTCGATATCCACCCAATCGGAAAATTCGCTTTTGGACAGACCTTGAACTACAAAAAAAATTAAAAAATATTAGTTAGATGTACAAAACAAGTTCTTTTTCATACCTTCTAAAATGTCAGCGCACGTTTCATGGAGATCAGGTTCTTCATCACCAGTTTTGGAAAAACCTCCTTTTCGAAAACAGTTTCGGATCGTTTCTGGTTGAACTTGCCTCCATGACTTCACCAGCAAATGCAGCGCATCTAGAAGACTGATTGTTTTTGCTATCGCATCTGCAGTAGGTGCATCTCGATTCTCATCAAGTTCTTGTATAATTTGGGCTCGAATTTGCCCTCGATAGTATTCTTTGAATGTTCGAATGATTCCTTGATCACATGGTTCTATCAATGCCGTAGTGTTCGCAGGTAAGAAAATAAGTTGGATGTTCGTCAAAACTGCATTCACTTTGTGCGCAGTACAATTGTCTACTAATAAGACGATTTGGCGTTTCAATTTTTTGTCCCACCTGAGTAACCACTCGCTGAACAAGACACTTGTCATCCAAGCATTCGCATTAGCAAAATACTCCACGGGCAAAGTTTTAACACCTTTAAAACACCGAGGATTCTTACTTTTTCCTATCACTAGAAGTTCTTCCTTTTCACCTTCCATATTAACAGAACATAACACTGTTACTCGTTCTTTCGAAGATAAGCAACCTCTTACTTTATCGTTTTTGAACAAATAAGTATGACAAGGTATCGCGCGAAAGTAGAGTCCTGTTTCATCTGCATTGTAGATGTCCCGAGGCGGATATTTTGCAATAATTTCTGGCCATTCCGAACGCATCCAGTCAGCGGCTGCTAACGAATCAGCACTTTTTTCTTCACCGTGCAGAGGTCTATAAACGATGTTTTCTCGCTTTTTCCACCGATTGAACCATCCGTCTGTTGCAATGAAATTTTCTTTCCCCATAGTTTTGGCTATATCTTCTGCTTTTTGACGCATGATAGGACCATTCACAAAGGCATTTTTTCGCGAACATTTGTAAACCAAATTTTTAAAGCTGATTCAACTTGATTATCCTTTCCAGATCTTTCCCTTTTTCGTTTTATGTTTTCATTCGAACGCGCACACGTTTCTATTTCTGTACGATTTTTTTAAATTTTACACAACAGCGGTTGCGAAATTTTTAATTGTACCGCAGCATTCCTTTGACTCATTTTCGGAAGTTTATCGAAGTTATCGAGAATTTGTCGTTTTCTTCGTTCGATAGATCGCGACGTTTTTTATTCACTTCTGCCATGACCACGGTGGTTTATGCGAAATTTCAATAATTTACCCGTACACAAGACTGTAGAACGTGAGATTCGTAGAAAAGTATAGGAGAAACTGAATATCATTTAAACGAACGGACCTTTTATACATAAAGTACATAAAAAAAAAGATGACCTGTTCATAATATAGAAATAACAATTCGTTAGATTGTAATATGCGATATGAGAGTTTTAATTGAAATCGGCGAGAAAAAGCGGCTCGTTCAAAGGAGTTGCGCTGCAGACACCGTCGCCTGAAGAAACTTTCCGACAAAGGATACTATTCATAACTAATAACATTAAGCGGCTTTTGATTACAATATGCGGCTTTCTTTCAATGAGTTTTAAATAGAGTGATTTGGGACCAACGGTTTTCGATAACAATAACCGTTTGATAACATTAACCGTGATTATAATAAGCGGCTTCTACTGTAATACTAATGTTTTTCAAAATAAAACAGCACTTTTCATACAATATTACATATTAAACATATGTATGTCTATATGTATATACTACAACAAGGATAGACAACATTGACCAGTAACCGTAACGGTAAACTTATTTTAACTAACTTTTGATTCTAATATTGATAACTTTTGGATGATACATATATCCTACATTTATGCTCACCCACCCACTGAAAGCCTTCTAGTCCTATTTTAAAGCGTGTTATAGTAACAATTTTCATTTTCTTGCACTAAGAATTTGCAATTCATTGGGTAAGATACACCAACACCAACAGTGGGCTGAAGTATGAAATAAATTCAGTAAAAGCGAAATTAAATTTTGTTGTGGGAAATCCTTGAAATGGTCGGGTTTATTTGATAAAAATATACATGTCGCATGGCAGCCGATTTTCAACCATCAGTTGTTTTTGAGTAATGACGCCATAATTTCTTTTTAAATAGCAACCGCTAATTTTCTGTCTTGCTTTTAAGAAAACTTTTCATTGCCAAGCGGATAGCATAAAAATGTTGCCAATTTAGATATGAAATTCTTTGAGTAAATGGCAATTGAATGTTAGAAAACGTAAAAAAATAAAACAAAGCAAAAACTCTCTTGCTAACAAAAACGTTAGCGGAGTTGATTATTTGCCTTATCTATTTGCAGATTACGTAGATGCAAATCATTACGAAATGTCAAGTTTTCACTAACTTTTGAACGTTAGCAGTACAGAAATCTTATTGCAATTTAAGTACTATGGCGCATATAGCTGTTACACCAAGGACTTAGATTTTAATTCTCATCGAATGTAGAAGGAAGTTCACAATTTTTTTAACGCATAGTATCCAGATCGCCCTATTAGGCAATACCCTACAGTCGGTAAGATTAAGTTTAAATTTCGGGAAACTGGTGATGTTAAAGATATAAGAAAACCTGGATGTCCAAAAGTTAGTGAAGATCTGAAACTGAACATTTTGTTAAGTATGGAAAAGAAGCCTCAGAAAACGTCTCGATTGGCTGCATCAGACAACGAAGTTAGTCAAACAACCATGTTACGTATCATAAGGAACGAAAGATATCATCCCTATAAAATTCAACTCGTACATGAAGTCAACGAAGTTTTGTAAAACTCTTTTCGGATGAGGCAATGTTTAGTCCCAATAGCACAGTGAATCGTCAAAATTGCAGGTATTAGAGTCGGGTAAATCATAACAAGATAACATTGGGTGGTTGAGGCAGATACTCAACACCGACAGAAATTAAAATTGTGGACTGGAATGCTTAAGAGCATAATAGTAGGACTTTTGTTGTTTGGAGAAACGCCCACAGGAGCAAGATATTTACAGTTTTTGGAGTATGATCTTGTTCCAGCGCTTGCAGCAATTTCTCCAAGTGACAATGATCCAGACCTCCCAAATAATACCATATCATTTCAGTAAGATGCCCCACCCCAGCACAATCCGCAGCCTGCTGGAGATTTTCTAGAAAATTGCTTTCCACGGAGGTGAATTGTCAGGCCAGGATCAGATCGCCAGACCTTGCACCCTTTGATTACTTTTTATTAAGTTACTTAAATTCCAAGGTCTAGGTCACTAGACCATAAAATTTAGCTGAAGTAGAACATCGCATTAGAGATGAAATGCGCAGAATTAGCACGAGAACGATTCAAGACGTACAAAAAGAACTTCTACACAGGTTTGCGTATTGTCAGGAAGTCGGTGGATGGCAGTTCGAACGCTTTCTCTAAAATTATATTTGCTTAGTAAAGGATTTTTTATTTTGTGTTAATAATAGAATCTTACGTTTCCTAACATTCGGTTTTTATAGTATCAATTTGGCAATGAAGAAATCTCTCGAAATCAGGGAAAGAAATTGGGAATTATAATTTTAAATAATTGTGACGTCATTACTCAAAAAAATGATGGATGAAAATCCATTGTAATGCAAAAATGTGTATTCTTATCAAATAAAATCAACCTGTTCAAGGATTTCTTGCAACAAATACTTATTCAATTTTTTTAATTTATTGTAATTATTCCATACTTTAGGCGCGCACTGTATACTTATAGAGATACTGATAGAGACTATGAACATGCCATGTTATGTCTAAACGGAAAGTTATACCTTATTTCTATTCTCCATCCATCTTGAAATTCTGACGTGACAACCTGCTTTCTTCTCATTTATATTAGCACTAAATAAGGCAATTAAGGCTGTAAGTTCATGACCTCTATATCTCTGTTCTAATTTGTTTCCGATCGACCTGCGACAATGGTTAAATAGAAAGTCAATCTATTTCCATCGATAAGAAGGTTCGGTAAGATATCGTCGCTTGGAACAGGTATCTTCCCAATACTCGGCCTCACAAATACATTGCAGAAGAGAACCACGACGAAGACGACCTTTGCATTGCACCAGTTTATCTGTATCCGCGATCAGTCCGTACTTTCCCGAACGCTTAGTTCTCATCTCTTTAAGTCGACTATACATACGAGGTATACTAGATTCGTATTGGCGTGTAGATGTGTGCGTGCGCGTGTTTTTCAATACCAACGTTTACTTTTAGATATTTATAAACGTTGTCGCATTGTATTCAATAAATATCAGCCTAATGATTGCAGGTTTAGATAATATTCACGTTTACACGGTCTAGAATCGACAGTAAAACGTGTAACAAAATAAACATATTCCGGCGGTTCGAAGAGATACTCCATACGAAATCTTGATAAGGCGATGCGGGCTCGGACTCTCGTCTTCCGTAATTGCTTCCCTAAAATATTCCGTTTTATTAAATTATACGGGAGCGGACGCTTTCCCAGTTTATAGCTACGTAAAATGGGTAGCTTAATCGGCATAGAGACGGCAGTTTCTGGACCAATAACGATTAGCTAGCTAATTTACGAGGAATCGAGACGAATGCGGTCGCAATCCCACGATATGCACGTATATACCAGGTGTACAAGTATGAAATGCTTATTTCAGACAACAGATACGCACCAATGCAGTTTGTGTAATAAAGATTTAACACTGTGCCATTTTGTTGTTTCATCAACAAGTGTCAGACGCGAAATTTATACCGAACAAAGAGTATTCGCGGACAGCATTAATCTTTTGTTTTCATTTGAAGAAAACTGCTGCAGAATCATACCGATTGATTTGAGAAGCTTATGATGAACATAATCCATCGCAAGATACATGTGAATGATGGTTTGGGTTTTTCAAAGGTGGTGACTTCAATGTCGCAGATAAAGAACCGGGAAAAAGGCCAAAAAAATACGAAGATGTGGAATTGCAAGCATTGTTGGACGAAGGTGATTCGCAAACACAAAAATAACTCGCCGAGCAATTGGGTGTTAGCCAACGAGCTCTTTACAGTCAGGTACGAGAGATGGAAAAGAATCAAAGAGCGGTAGAGGGACACCACAGGAGTTGAACGACGGCAAATGGGGCGCAAAAAAGCGTGTGACATTTTGCAAAAAAATCATGGGTAGACCCGGGCGCACCATCCACATCGACCGCAAGACCCAATCGCTTTGACAGCGGAGAACCAAAAGGGCGTGGCCGGTTAACACTAAACGTGACTAACAAAAATTGACCGATTTGAACTATTCGCTAGTAGAAAAAAGGCCAAAACACCGAAAGAGGTAGTTTTCTTCATGAAAATGCTCCATCACATACGGCAAAACCAGTTCGCGCTACGTTGGAAGCACTCAGCTGGTAAGTTCTACCCAATGCGGCTTACTTACCAGACTTGGCTTCTTCCGATTACCACTTGTCACGAACTTACTGACCAGTGCTTTGGTTCGTACGAAGATGTGAAAAAATAGCTCGATGAATGGTTCGCAGCAAGAGGAGAAGATTTTTACTGGCGTAGCATTCACAAATTGCCCGAAAGATGGGAAAAATATATAACAGGCAATGGAGAATACTTTGAATAAAACACTTTTTATCGTTCTTCCGAATTTAACATGTTTGTTTAGAAAAATAATCCGCATTGCATACTTGTAGGCCTAGTAGGTATACAGATCCGACAAAGTATATAGCTTACTTATTCGGTTGTTTAGATATTCGTGTTTTTAGTTATACTGGACTAATTGCTAAGGTAATTTTCACATCAACGTGCAAATTCATTTGAAATTTATTACTGCCATCTTTTCTAGTACTACATCACAATATAACTAGAGCCGCTTTCTCCTAATGGCACTTCCGCTTTTCTTGATAATGTGGAGCTTTTTAAGCTAAAGAAATTACAGAGAATGAGCCACGGTAGATGTTCAAACACCGACGTATACTTGCCAAACTAAGTTTATTATTATTTATTAGAGATTAGGAAATATATTACTCCAAGAACGTCTTCTGCTCTTCATTCTGAAGATGAGTTTGATAACCTTGATATTTATCGACTATCCGCGGATAATTATAAATAATGTTATTATATGTGTACGTACGTAAGTACGTAGGTATAGTGAAATATAATTGTGTGGTTACTAATTTATTTAAATATCACACGTAAATACTACGTTAAGGAGATGACGAAATGCGAAATATCGTTTATAAAACTGTATGGTTAAGGTTAAGCGATTAATTATGCTCGTCGACGGCAGTAAACTTGGTTATTGTTAGAACAAGAGCGGGCACTTAGTCTCGCAAATGTACAGTCTAAGTAGCAATGGCAGGCTGTACATACTACATACATATTACTGAAAGTGGATGATACGATGATCGCCTCTAATTATCATATTCGGAGTTGCCAATGGAAGGTTTTATATCGAACTTGAGTTGGAACATTACGAGCTTGATATTGAGTATAAATTCAATTTAAAAAAAAAAATGTAATAGCTATATTTAAATATTAGGAAAATAAATAGAAGTGTGAAACCGATACTAGCTACAGTATTAAACGTCGAAACAGTATATATACATACACCTTTTTTGCTGTGGAGTAAGTACTGTGCAATATTCGTCGCTCAACCTCTTCTTCTGGTGTCCCACAGCGGTCCAATCTAGGTCCCTTGATCTTTAATACCTTTGTAAACGATATTGTTAATATTGGGATAGGACAATAAATACAGATCAATAATTACTACAAATGAAAGTTCTTTTATTTTAAATCAACTCAGCACAAGGAAGAACACGCCACCGTTCCCTAGAATTAAACACCAAGACTTAATGCTTCAATACCGAGGGCAAGAGAAGAAGCATTGAGGCACAGTTAGAGACTCTGCTAGGCTCCCACAAAGACCCCACTCCTCTAATTAAAGATCCCAGTTTACAATAAATCGGAAGTCACTTGCGATTAACAGAATTTACTTTAAGTATGTTAGTACTAGTCTGACTGTATTCGAATATTGTACGATAAATTTTTTATAACAAAATGATGACGTCCCCAGTAGAGAGCATCGTCGAATCTTTGAAAAAATTAGGGAAATTTAAGCAATTGAAAGAAAAGGGAATAGTAAAGGAAATTGAAACCAATTAGCACTTTTATGCTTTCTCCGAGACCTCGTCATGGAGTTTGCCTGCGAATGCCTGGCAGATGCTCAGTATTCAGCGACAAGTTAATTCTGAGTAACAAATCCCTTCGGAAAACTTGACATTTGTTGTGAAAACAGTGGCTCTTTAAAAATAGACGAATAGATTGTTTATAGTGCACGTCTGGAAAAAAGCAATTTTCTGAAAGAATTTAAACTTCACGTGCAGGCTTTAGTTGGATGACATTTTACGATTCTAGTAAAGGCTTGACTCAACAGCCATACATAGAATCGCTTCATTCAACTTCTAGTAATGAAGCACCATCAGAAAGGACTGATTACATTTGGTTTGCGGCATTTTGTCGTGGTCATGCGTCCGTTAACGATGAATTGCGTGATGATCGATCAAAATCAGTTTTTATTCAAAGAAATATCGATGCTGTGCGCAACATGATTGTTATATGTCTTACAGTGAGATTGAGGCGTTCTTAGGCAAATCGAGGGCTACAATACGTTCGATTTTGTATGAGCATTTGGCTGCAAAAGATCTGTTGCCAATTCCGCATAATTTGATCGAAACTCAGAAAAAGCTCGTGTTAATTGGTGTAAGGAAATTCGACCGTGGAACTGCAGAATTCATGTACAACAGGTATTCGTACGAAACGGAAACTAAGCAAAAATTCACTGTTTGGATGTTTGAAGATCCCACTAGAGCTGTTAATGCTGAATGGTATACAACAATATTTTGCAAGAAATCACCAATAAAATTAAGAGAAATGCCCGAAAACTTCGCATCGTTGTGCACGATAATAATGCCAGTTCTCACACAGCACGGGAGGGAGAAAATAGGCTAAAACTGCTTGTAATTTGTACTCACGACAGTTGGACGCAAATCCTGGAATGGGTGTGTATAAAAAGTTTATATAAGTAGGATATCTTTAATTTTTTACACAAGAAATAAATTTATCTGAGGAACCGGGGAAAAATAAAAGAAACATTCGTGACATTTTGCATAGTGTTCTTACTCGATTTTTATAATATTTATGTTTACTTTTTATAAATGAATCAGTCTTTTACTACAGAAAGGATTTTTTTAATGGAACGAAAAATATAATGAACTACTTTATTTTGGCAACTCACATCAATTGTCGGTATATACAATCGACATTGATCGTGCGCCGATAACACTGGAAAACAGCATGTCTGTTGCATGAGATTTTTTACATGAATCTGAATAGTTTTTCCACGCTGATTTCAAAAATATATACCGTTTTCATTTAGCAGCTCTAGTTTTGGAGTTATGAAGTGACAGGATTTTTCATTGAAAATGCACATAGTTTAAGTTTAAAAAATTTATTAAATATATTTATTCTGAATAAATTTCCTTTTTTGGATTTTCTAGAGTGAGCTGTTATATGAGTACTATTTTGAATGCTCCAACAACAATCAGCCATCACATGTTCATTCCAGTGCCCCCGATACCTCTCCACCATAGTGCGAATATCCTGGTGAAAGCGCTCTCCTTGTTCCTCGCTTAGGTCACCGAGATTTTCAGGAAAATAGTCTAGATGACTGTGAAGGTAGTGAAACTTAATACTAATGTTGCATCCAAGCCGCTGGAAGTGTATCAGCAACTGTTCAACGTGCTGAATGTAGCCGTCACATTTCCTATTGCCCAAAAAATTCCTCACTACCCAAACAAACTCTTCCCATGCACATATCTCGACAGCTGTCATATCGTTGATGAAAATTTTATCATCTATCAACTTCCTGATTTGTGGGTCATCGAAAATACCACCTTTGATTTTCTCACTACTCAATTTTGGAAACACTTTTACAATGTATTTGAAACATTCGCCATCCTTGTTAAGAGCTTTTACGAACTGTTTTATCAACCCCAGTTTTATATGAAAAGGAGGCAATATAATTCGGTCTCTGGATACTAGTGGAACATTAATTACATTTTACTTACCGGGAATCAAAGCCTCCCTAGAAGGCCAGTCTCTTTTTGTCCAGTGCTCAGCTTTCGCTCGGCTGTCCCATAAGCATAGGAAACAGGGATATTTTGTGTAGCCACTTTGTTGGCCCAGGAGAAAATTTACCATTTTCAAATCAACACATAAAACCCAGTTATGTTCCTTGTACTTGATTTTGTCGAGAACTAAAAATATTGTAGGATATTCTTCTTTAACCTTTGTAGAATGAGCAATAGGTACGGAACCAAGTTTGTTACCATTATGTAAAAGTACACATTTCAAACTTCGTTTTGACGAATCAATGAACAACCGCCACTGATTTGGATTATACTCTTTTAATCCCATTACATTAATTAGGCCCGGAATATCAGTACAAAACACAACATTACCTTTTTGAGTAAAGAAAGGAAGTAAATCCTTTTCCCTGTTACGGTAGTACGATATCTTCGTTCCTCTGGTCAACAAATTTCTTTCTTTCAATCGGGAAGCTAAAATTTCTGATGCCGTTTTAGAAAGTCCAAGGTCCCTGATCCAGTCATTTAGATCATCTTGATTTAGTGGTCGGGGACTACCGTAGCAATCAAAATCACTGTCGCTACCACTGTCGTCGTTTTCGGTTTGTCCGCTGCACTGGTCTGAATTTTGCGAAGATGTACATGGGTGCTGTGGTGTTGATGTGTCACTAATACTCAAGACTGGTCTTATGGCAGATTTTAAGTTTGGATATATCAACTTAGAGCAATTTTCATGGTTTATTCCTATGATTTTCGTTACACAGAAATAACAGTCGTCATGATGGTTGGATGGTTCACGCCAAATCATTGGAGCTTCGTACTTAAAAGTGGGTCTTTTTTTGTTTGCCCACAGTCGCAAAGATTCAACACATGTTTTACATACCAAACTTGGTATCCAAGGTTTAGCGTTTGACGGCAACGGAAACCCAACGTAGTCCAAGTATGACTTTTTCACAAAGTCCGACACATTTAAAGGAAATTTTTGGAACATATATTCTCCACAAATAACACAAAAACAATCAGGATTATTTAAACACGTCCTTCTTGAGGAAGACATACTGAATTTTATAAAGGAACTAGTTAAGTTACACCGCTATTGATAGAAACTATCGACTACTTATGTAAATTTAAGACGGTACCTGTATCTCACTAACTAGAGCTGCTACAAAAAATGTGAGGTTAGATTTGAAATCAGCGCACCCAAATTAGTAAACAACAGTAGAAAAACTTTATGCAACAAAAAAAAAGTGTTATTTTGTTTTTTTGTGTAATCCATGAAGATTGGACACACCTAATTTCGGTTCCGCCTTTGTTCTCGTGCACATGTGTTTTTCGTGTTTTGTAGCGCCTCAAACAGCTTCAACTTTACCGAAATTTTATATCAGAAATTGAAATCCACTCACGCTGAGGTAAGTTTCAAATTATCTGCCGGAAGAAAAACGAATAATTGCAACATTCTTTCATTCATGTTTCATACTAATGCAATTTGCTTGTAGTGAGATGCCTTTCGCAACTCACTACTTGTGACATTACCTAAAAAATCGCGCCTTATGAAAAGTATTGTTTATAGTAAGGTGTTTGCTTTACGATAAATCAGATTTTACTATGGAAGTTATTGAATAATTGACGGAAATAGCGATTTTACCTTTTTCTTCTGGATAGTAGTATAGATAGATAATTCATATGCTATTGAAGCCCTGATGATTCGTTCCTTACCGATGAATTATACCGCTACAAAAAAAAACAGGCAAGATGCAGGTTTTCAAGACTGCGCACGAGAAGTTATATAATATCGTTTTGAGTAAGTTAATTATAAAATTAAATCGATTATGTTATACAAATTTATAGTAAAATTTCTTAACTCGTTGAATTGTTTCCACAGATTGCATTAATAGACGGAGGAATGATAAACTTTCCGACGCTGAATTCATGCCACTGTTGGGTGCGTGTTTCACAAACTATACAATAAAAAACTCGACAGGGCCTGTCCTGGCATGCAGGCCTTGGCCCTGCCTCGGCATGCATGCCTTGGGCCTAGACTGGAATCACTAACATGGCCCTGTTTTGGAAAACCATTAACAAACGACTCGGGGCCTAGCTAGGTTTTCGAGGCCAGGCCCATAGTTTCATTGGGAAAAATTTAGGGAGGGCCATATTAGGTCCTAGACGCAATTTCTAGCCGGGTACCAACTTCAACAAACAACGTGGAAAGAATGTGTATAAATCTTAAGAATAAATATTTTAGAAGGGGATAAAAAGTTCGTTTCAAAAAAAAAACATTCTCTTTCCTAGTTTTTGTAACAACGCCCTCGTATTTAGCAAACGAATTGAGTTCTATCTGCTGCACCCTGTTTCATCGCGACGTATAAATTGAATTTGCAGTAGTGTTTTGGTTGGAAGGCATTTATTAGTTCTTCGTTCCAAAATGGAGGCGAAGTTCATTACAATAAATATCAAAATAAAAGTATAATTTTCTGTGGCTTAGAAGTGACCTAAATTTCCTCTCATTCATACAAAACCGATTTAAAAACACTTCAAATACATATGTATTTATAAGTGAAAACGCAATAGAAAGAAGGATCATATCAAATATTATTCAAAAAATGGTATCGATCTTGAGATGGCGAGGTGTGCTCCTTTAAGAGCAATCAACATGCACGAGTGATATTAAAATATATATTTGGAATTGCCACAATCGTTAATCGGTGTGGTAAGGGTAGAAGCTAGTTTATTACAATTTCCTTTCTTCTTCTTCTTGCAATCAATTTTATTTCTAAACCCTAGAGGACAAACATGTTTAAAAGCTCACGATAATTATTGCAATCTTGATCAAAATGAGATGATCCTTATCTTTCTGATTTTGATAAGTGCGAAATAATAACCTACATTCTGCAGAACCAGTGACAACAGAAAATAATAGACCAGGTTTGTTACTGAGAATGTCTAAATACCTACTTTGGCATTCATTCGAGTTTGTACTAAAGAAGCAAACTTTTTGTCTAAATCAAAGATTCTGTAAGTTGAAAAGTTATAGGGATTTGTAACTTTTACCGAATAAAATCAGACAAAATGAAAGAACTTTGCTTTATCTCTTTGGCAGTGAGTTACTAGACAAAGCGAGAAGTTTGAAATCGAAATCGATAGGTATTGTAAAAGGTCAGTAACTGTATTAAGTTAAGTTGATTAGTCCAATGTTTTGCAGAAGGGAAGGCATGTAGAAAGATGACACATTTTAATCTCCTAATAAAAGCAGTTTAAAATACATATGGCAAATTCAGGGATCATCAGAGAAAAATAAGTCCCAAATATCGTCCCGTAAGGTGAGATTTGAAGATGTTGACCGCGTTGCCAACAAAGTACATATCCCAGACTTAATAAGCAATTGTGCGATGAGTACTTTACTAATGTGATCAAGTGACACTAATACTACTCCATAATGCATACCATCATTACAAGGAATTCTTCTTCTTCTTTTTCTTAATCATGTTCCTATCTATCTTTCGGTGTAAGGCTTGGATGGGGTCAAGGTTCCTATTTTCCATATAGTTCTCTCCACCGTTTTCTGCCTCCGGTCTGATTCTTTATTCCCTCCCACTCAATTCCGCTCTCTACCGCTGCTCCCCTGATATCGTCACTCCATCTTCTTCTTGGCCTTCCTTTTTTGTTTTCCTATTTCACTCGTGTCTCCTACACTCTCTTTGTCAGTCTATCATCACTCATATGACACACATGGCCGAACCATCTCAGCTGACTCTGCTCCACTATTCTCCATATGGGTTTTATTCCTAGGTTTTGCCAATAATTCTCGTTTCTTATCTTGTCTTTCTTGGTCTTGTTTTCTATTCGTCTTAGGAATCTCATATCCATGGCGTTCACCCGCGATTTTACCTTTTCTGACCTTGTCCAGGACTCACTACTATATGTTATTGTTGGTCTTATCACTTTTTCACAATTTCCGTTTTAATCCGTTTTGGCACTTCCTTTTTCCCCAGAAACGTAGTTCTCACCATATAAAACATTCTTGCCACTTTTTTCATTCTTTCATTAATTTCTTGTTCCATTTTTCCGTCCCATTGAATTATTGTTCCTAAATATTTGTAGTTATTCACCTGTTACACCACCCATTACAAGGAATTAAGAAGTGAAATAAAAGACAAATGCGTTTAGTCTTTCGAAATGAGATTAAAAAAATAATGAGATCCAAATTGTGTAGTTGATAATCTAAATAACACAAACCTAAATCAAACAACGAGATCTAGTTAAGACAAAAATCTGAAAACGACTACATTATACCATGACATCCAACACTTCTTAAACGATCGCAACACATAATTGACGGTAGTTAATAGATACCGTACTAGACAATCAGTTACTTATTGTATTCTACACGCTAGTAATTCCGATGCATATACAAATAAATAGATACGAACCGAGCGAGATCTCACCGTCCGATATAATCGCCTCCTTCTGATACCACCTTTCGGCATAATTATACGTATCATGATGAAGTCATTGTAGTCGTGGTTTTCTCTACAGTCGCACGGTGTCACGGCTCGAGATTGATCTAAATAGGGTAAAGTCGTGATTGAACCTGTGCCGTTACCGACCTTGACAATTAGCAATGAGATATACACACACACAGAGCGTAAAACTCATTCTTTAAAGGTTAAAATAGATTGAAATTGCGACACGACGACGAACGGATAGATTCATCGGCCGTTTTGCACAGGTGTATAGGTGTTAGGATCTGTTTCTGGTTCGTGTGAGTTGGTTCCGGATTTTCGTCTTCTGAATTATTGGCCGATAAAGAAATGTAGAACGCCGGAGAAATTGGAGATAGTTACCAATTCTCAAAATTTCAGCAAGTGATAAAGGTGCCCAGGTACGATAACCAAGGACAGTTCCTATGAGTCTTGTTCTAAAAGTTTATGTAGGTATAAATGTTGATATTGTTGATGTAAGTTTGGAAGAACTCTTTCTAGAAATTTATATGGTGGCAGTTTGCTCGTCACAGTGATAAACCACAATCATCATCAATACTACATACTACATATACAATTTTTTTATGTTGAAATACGGAGTTGCCACAAACGCATTCAACATTCGCTCCTGTAACTAAAACGTGCATTAGATGAAAGGGCCATATAATCAACCTTTGGGGTACCAGAAAAGTCATTCTTCACCTCCTGCAATTGCCCAAAGTCGTTTGATCGGCAAACTCCTAAAATTAGCGGTAACCTTCATTTACAGGCTACCACGTCTAGAACGTTAGCGCCAATTGATTTGACGTTATTCCGCTTATAAAATTTTATCTATGTTACGTTAGGATCTATGGCGTCAACGAAAACACCGTATGAAAATCTTCTTGGCAAGTTGTCGTGCGTTATCGTTTGTCTAACGTTTGCAGTGCTAATTTTAACGATATTTTAAGGATTAACAATTATTTGATTTATGTTATTTGAAGTTTTGCTAGGTCATACATAGAAAATGGATAAAATTAATGACTGATTGGTAAGAAGTTCTGTTAGTTGCTTAAAGATAGAAACGAAATTACACATTGTACAGAAAATTGAAAAACCTCGACCTAGTTCATCTTTGGTATCTAACGACGGCAATCGGCAAAATCGTGGTTTTAGTTCATTATGGTACGCCAAATGTGATTGGTTAACGGGTTCAATTAAACGGAAAAGATTATTTTGTTGGCCATGTCTACTTTTCTGTAACCAAACCGAAACTTGAACTTAGGTTATAAGGGTTTAAAAAATTTACCACGATCTATTGAAAAACATTCTAAGTTTAAAGAACATATTTTATCGTTGTGCAAATTTTAATTCTTTGGAAATTAAAATATTGCTACTGCCATAGACAGCGTGTGTAAAGATGCAATTATTACGTATAATAACGAAATTAGAGCAAATCGCAACAATTTAAGAAAATTAATCGACGTAACGGTATTTTTAGCATCGCGAGATCTAGCTTTTCACACAATGGTACTTCAGATTCTTTAATCGTGGAAATTATATAGATATTTCCTGCAAGTCTCAATTATCAAGCGGTGTGGTTATTGAAAAATTTTTGAGTTTTTTGACATATCCGGTCGAATAGCTGAAGATTTATTTAAGACTTTATTAAATAATTGCAAAAATACGATTTCAGAAAAAAAAATTGTCGCTCAGACATATGATGGTGCATCTGTTATGGCAGGGCATTTAAATGGTTCACAAAGTAAAATAAAAGCTCTTTTTGTACATTGTTACCCCATGCTTTAAATTTGGTTTTGAGTAAAGTTTGTAATAAAAACAAAGAATCTAAAGATTTCTTCTCTAATTTAAGCGGACAAAATGGAATTTTGCATCCCGTGCAGTATTTGCGCTACAATTACATAAAACCAAATTAATTGAAGTTTCTGACTTTGTAATCCACAGTGATGATTTCAGAAATAATACCAAGACTATAAGAGAGGCGGTATGATTAAAGAATTGGCTAACCAACATAAAATTTTGTTTCTTATTAGAGACTTTTAAATTGATTTTTGAATTGAATATAGTGAAGAACTTGAAGAGATAGATATGGAAGAGGTAGAGAAAGCCCTGGAAAGAATAAAAACAGGAAAAAGCGCCTGCGGTGCGGATAATATAGAACCGGAAATGGTAAAATGGCTCGAGCAGGTGGGAAAGGAGTGGATTCTTGACATATTTTGTAAGGCATGGCGAACGAACACAATTCCTGCGGTTTGGGAAAATAACCTCATCACTCCCATATATAAGAAAGACGATCAAAGTCAGTGCGAAAACTATAGAGCAATATGCCTATCGACAGTATGTTTTAAGGTCTATACCAAAATAATAGCGGAACGACTTGCCCATTTAGTAGGAGACAAACTGGGAGAAGAACAAGCAGCCTATAGAAAAGGGAAACAAACGAACGATAATATCCACATAATTAAAAACATCATAGAACGTAAAATTGAGACAGGGGAGGAAATCTACTTCAATTTCATAGACTTGCGAGCAGCCTTCGATACAGTAGATAGAGGGAGTTTAGATATCTGTCTAGAGAAACTAGAGGTTCCAAGAAAAATGCGCCAAATTATCAATAGTCTATATTGTCAGGTTAGGGGATAGTACAAGTGAATGGCAAAAGATCAGAAGATTTTGAAATGCAAGTGGGAATAAAACAAGGAGACAGCTCAAGTCCATTAATATTTATTATAGTAATGGACAGAATCCTGCAAAATACGAGCAAACGCACCGAAACTGTGAAGACACTGTTAGGATATAACAGACTGGAACCTGTAGCTGTGGATGCATTACCGTACGCCGATGATCTGGCACTAATAGCTGACAGTTATGTGAAAATGGAAAAATTAACAAAAATATGGACAGAAGAAATAGAAAAGATGAAGATGGAAATAAACGTAGAAAAAAGCAAACTAATGGTGATAAATAATAAAGAGCCAGCCAGTAATCTAATAATTAAAATAAACGATAAACAAGAAGAAATTGTCGACGCATACGAATATTTAGGTACTATTATATCGAAGGATGGAAAAATTGATCTAGACATAGCAAAAAGAGGACGGAAAGCCACAAACATATACTACGCTCTGAATCAAACCATCTTTGGAAAAAAGAAATAGAACCCAAGATCAAACAGATAGTATACAATGCAGTAGTAGCCCCCACAATAATGTGCGCAAGTGAGTCCTGGACAATACAGCAAAAATACGAAAGCAAAATAACACCTATGGAAATGAAATTTTTGAGAAAGATCGTGGGGAAAACAAAAATGGACAGAATAGAAAACGAACAGATAAGGAATATGATAAATCAAAAAGATATACTAAAAAGAATTGAAAAATGTCAACTGAATTTGTACGGCCACATAATTAGAATGGAACAAAAGAGTTTAACAAAGAAAATAATAGAAGCCAAAAATAACGGGAGAAGAAAAAAGGGAAGACCAAGGAAAAAATGGATTGACAGAGTCAACGAATTGGGACGAAAGCGAGGGAGGACCATAGCAGAAATGAGAAGTATGAGTACAGACCGGACACGATGAAAGAATGGATTAAATCGTCGTAAGATCCAAAAATAACCCGACGCTGAAAGGCATAAGGATTGGCGAGAAGAAGAAGAAGAAGAAATTGATTTTTGAACAAACCGAGGTTACATTTTCGATACTGCAGAATAAATTAGCTGACATCAATTTTGCGCGTAATCGTTTGTTAGCTCCTGTTCAAACTTTACAAGAATATAAAAATAATGTTCGTTATTTTAGTGATATATATAATAACTTACATTTGACATGGTCAGAAAACTAGTCAGAAAAGGCATGTATTGTCCTATGAATCGAAAATACAAGAATATAAACAAATTTTTAACGAATTTGTACAAATTACGTTTCTTCAATTTATTGACTATTGAAAAATTCTTAATATATTCCAAAAACTTTCCGCAAAATTTATTAGAAAGCCTTCTACAACAATATCCTTGTTTTGATGAAATGCAAATAAAAATAAATTATCTCTATTGTATCATGATCCTCAAATGTTCGGAGACTATAAAACGCCAACTGAGATGTTAAATTTTATCAATAAAAACGATTTACATGAATATATGCCGGAACTGAGTAAACTTATAAGCATTGCCTATAGTGATACCGGTGATAACTTCTGCTTCAGTAAAGAGGAGTTTTTCAACACTAAAAGGAATTAAACATTACAGCCGCAACACTATGAGTCAAAATCGATTAAGCAGTGTATTCTTTATATCAATTGAAAAAGGTCTTCTTAAAATAATGTATTTTACGAGCGGGTAATTGATCATTTTGCTGGTACAAACAATAGGCGAATTCCTCTAATTTATCGCAAAAAGAGTAAGCAATATAGTTTGCCGCGTTTCAAAAAATATTAGAATATTTATTTTAGTTTAGAAAAACATAGATCTATTTAGTTGTTATTATTATTTATCAATAACTTTTTTTTATTATTTACCATAGAATTTTATGAGTTACTATTATATTTGCTATTTATTATTAATTTGCTAAAAGTTTGTTATTATTTTTAGAGTTTATTTTTAGTTTAATAAGAATCTATTTTAAGTTTTTATTACCTTTTTACCAATCACCTTCCACCTTTGATCCATTCCCCTATCCAGGTAGGATTTTATTCTTACCTCCACGTTGTTCCTACTAAACAGTAAATTATATTCTATTTAGTTCTCTTTTTTATATCAATTTCTATTGTACACTTCCAATGATACAATAATAGGTATAAAATATAATTTATTGATCGAGAAGAGTTAGGTTACAATAGCCGCCCCTGCGCAAAAAGTCACAAACCGCCACTGTATCTGGCTTCGTCCCTAAAAAATTGATAGACAGCCAATAGTTATAATCATCTGTCGCATACTGCCATATTTTACTATTAGCTCTAATCAAAGAAACCTAAGTTCTTCTAAAAGGTAGTTTCTTTAGATGTTACCATTAGTAAAATGTGTTAATCATATCGGTGACTGCACTATAGGACTGCCAATATACAAAATTAGGTTATTGACTGTGCTCGTTAAGCAGAGGTAATTGACTTTTACAGATTTTGCTGCAATTGAGATAAGTTTATCTGCACACCTTCATTATATAGACAGATCCAGCGCAGACGTTCAACGATCGCAGAAAGATCACGAGCAACGGTAGTCGCGGAGACGTATAGGTCTGGCTGTTTTTTCCTAATTATTTCGTGTAGAACTCGATGATAAAAGGTCTCGGATCCGGTACAGGCATATACTTACTACCTATACATACACACTTACATGCTAGCAGTAATTAAAATAAAGGAAGTCGGCCGGGTAATAGAGACGTGTTTTACTGGGATCGATAAGCAATCGGATGGATCGTGTTTATGTAAATTCCAGCGGGAGTATCGGAGCACCAGCGCCTCGGTAATTATAAAGTGGTGTAGTCCTGGCCGCATTGTCTTATCAGATTGGGTCCGGTAATTGACTCATTACATTATGGAACGTCTAGGTGTGCACTAGTAAAAAACTTCTCGCCGTTAAGATAAGACGAAGGAGAAGACGGCCAAGAAGAAGAAGAAGAAGTGGAGGCTACTGCTTCTGATACCGATGCTACCGATCCTTTAGCTTCTGTACTGCTGCTGCCGTTGCAATTTTACCGCGTTGCGCCGTATTTTTTAGCTTGTTACCGTATTTCACCGTCCTTTCTGTATGTGTACCTATCTATACGACACCATACGCCAACGAGTAGCAACTACGACGACGATAATCTAGGTACTTGTTTGCAGAAGGTCCCGGTATCGCAGATGAATAACATAGATCACGTGCGCTCTTCTTTTTGCCGCCGAGTTTTTCTTTTCGTCGATCGAGCGTTTGCCGTATCGATGGCATTATTTACGATGAAAAGACGATGAGGAATTCGAACAATTTTCCTTATTAATTTAACGTTATGTGGCTCACACTTCCTTGAAGTTAGTCAAGGTGGTAGGATGAGATGCATTAACCTTCCTATACTCACGCATACGGTCTGTGAGACCGACTTATATAGTATAGTATACGTCTTTCATTTTGACGTGAGTATAGGAAGGTTAAATGCATTGATTACACCTGATGACATCTATGGAAAATAATGATTAGAAATACCTTTTATTAAAAATAACACATTTTAATTTGAATAAAGTCGACTGTAAGAGCAGCATCGTGGAGACGTTGTTTTAGCTTAAAGATAATTTATGTAGATTATGCATGGACAATTACTCTCAACAATAGTATTCCAATGCGAATTCATAAAATTAAAGAATAAAACTCTTAGAGTAAACACTTATATTTAGTATATAGTGAAGTGTTTCCTCTACAAGTTTTATTCATTATTATTATTGTGTATCTTCACCAACTAAAAGGCAGTTCTATTCAATTCATAAAGTATTCGATTCTTAAAATCATGCGAATCCATACATATAACATCCTCAAGCGTACTGTTCCAAATTGAATATATGCCGGTGGATAATTCAATTTTTTTGATATCAGCGGAGATCGCCTCACCCTGGTTTAAAATTCTGTTGAATTGTCACCCTCAACTCAATGTAGAACGTGAAAAAGTTGTGGTTAATCCTATTCGTACCAACACTTTCTAATCTAGGAGGAACATATGATTTCCTACTGAAAACAATTGTAAAAGGAGTAAGCGTTATTACTTGCTGCACCTTGCATTTCAAATGACGCTACAAATTATAACAAGAAACATCTTGGAATTCTATTATGCAACACTCTTCACCGTACGCGTTTTAAATTAGAAAAATACCTGTCCTCCCAATTACATAATAACGATTACCATTTACACATAATCGCAATCATCCTCGCGCTCGATCTACGATGTCTGCGCGCGCGTTCGTGATTACATTCGTATTTGTTTGTTGGTCGTCGAAGGGCAGCAGCACGAATAGTAAAATATTCCGACGTTTTATTAAGAAATATCTCATATCGTGTGCATACACAACGTTTTAATCGCTAATAATCTTTACGCCGTCGCGGTTCAAAAGCGTGCGACTTACGACGCGCCACGGATTCGCGACACACTTACGAACAAAGAGCGCATTCGATAAATTTTCTCCGCGAACAAGCAATGCGATGTATTGCGAAATTAAATATATATTAAACGAAGTAATAATGCCTCGACGTGCACCTGCTTCGTCCTACAGATCGTACTTGTATTAGAATAATGGCCTGTATGCGACGTAGATTATACTACAACGTGGCTTTGGAGCTGTTCTTCAAGGTTATTTAAATCTCATCTAGTAAATCCCAACTCCAAGAAGGAACCAGGAAATAAAATCGAATAAATCTTAAAGTTATTTGTTCTTATTTAAACGTTCTCTTTTTCAGGTAAGAAAAAGAGATGAAGACGTCACATGACAGAAACCAATGCATGGAATGTATCTCAAACGACTAATAATAAGAAGGAAATCGGACACCAACTATGACGTATAACGAGAAGAAGAGAATGACAATTACAGAGGTCTACGACACATTTGATGTTTTCAAATTAATACCTTTCCTTGAGTGATTTGGACCTCCTAACCTTGATAAGAAGATTCGTTGTTTTTTACAATGTTAGTGCTTGTCAAAGTTGATCCAATTTAAGAAATTCAAATAAATATGGAAAATATTCATGCACAAACTAGATAATAATGTTTGGTAACAACATGGTGACCAAAAAGTTAAACTAGCAAACAGTGGTCTCTTCGGAAAGATCATACCCTAAGTGCCAAAAGGATGCAACGTAATAAATTGGTAGATCCAACAAAAATCCTTTTACCACCTCTACATATAAATTAAGACTAGTGAAACAATTCGTTAAAGCTTCTAACAAAAACAGAGATTATTCCAAATATATTTGTACCAAATTTCCGATTTTATCTCAAGCGAAGTTACAGAGAGGAGCTTCTATAGGGCCTCAAACAAAATCGCGTTGTAGAGATGAGGATTTTCTCAAATATATGAATTCTGTTGAAAATGATGCGTGGACTTCGTTTAAAGAGGTTTTTGAAAAGTTTTTGGGGAGTCGTAAGGACCCTGACAACGAGAGTGTTGTCAACAACATGTTAAAGAACTTTCGATGCTTGGGCTGCAATATCAGTTTGAAAGTACATTTCCTATTCTCACGCTTGGATCAGTTCCCAGAAAATCTCGGTGTAGGGAGCGGAGAAGAGGGTGAAGGACTTCACCAGGATATATGCGAAATAAGACGATGTTATCAAGGTAGATGGACTATATCATTGTGGCAGACTACTGCTGGATGTTACAATGCGATAATCCAGAAAGAAACTCAGCAGAACAGCTTCTCAACACAAGATTCTTACAAAGCGCAAAAGATAACAAACTAGGTTGAACAGAAAACAAAAGCACGTTTGTAATATTTTTAGAAATATATGTTCATTTCTATTTTATGCAATAAATGTAAATTATACAGGGTGCGTTCACAAAATTTCAAGACTGATTTTTTCAGTAGGGGAGGGTGCGCAGATCGGTTCCACCGACAGGGTAAAGTAAACTGAACGAAACCGCTACAAAGATTTTTGATATGATCATGGGCGTAGCTAGAGATTTTTTCTAAAGGGGACAGCCGGCGAGCTGATTATATATATATATATATAATTTTCTAGGGCTGGCAATGCACACCTTTGGCGCTCGCTAGCTACGTCCATGCGTATGATTAACAGGCCGTGTTGCGTGCAATGATTTTCATGTGACACAAGAGGTTCAAAGATGGCTGCGACGACGTTGGAGACGATGACCGTGCTAAGAGACCTTTAACAAGCCGCATCCGCCCAGAGATCAAAGAAGATTGGATTCTTCACCAAAACAATGCTCTCTTTCACACGTCGCTCGCCGCCGACAAAGTTTTGACCAAGTTCAACGTGGTAACACTGCCACAGCCAGCCTACAGCGACTTTTTTGTTCCCCGAATCGAAAGAGTCTTGAGAGGGAAGCAATTGGTTACGATTCTAGCGGTTCAGACAGTTTCGACGAGGTTTCTTGACAACTTTTCGCTCTCAACTCTTCAAAGAAGCCCATAAACAATAGAAAAAACGCTGGCGGCGATGTGTTGATGCCCACGGATTATATTTCGAAGACTTTGCTGTAAAAAAGATGTTTAATAAATTTTCTGTTCTGAGACCAGTCATGAAACTTTGTGAACGCATGCGTACGTATAAGGTGTCTTTCTCGGAATTCGTAAAAATCTTACGCGATACATAAAAATAAAAAAATCATGATGAGGACCCAAAATTGTATAAAATTAGGTTTTGAAATCAAAACATACCCCTCAGTGGCTGAGTGGTAAAACTCGCGCTTCACAGTGCGAAGGGACGGCGTTCGAGACCCGGTAGCGGCAGAGCGTAGCAGTTTAAAATACTAAAATGGATCTGATACCACTAATAAGCTGCGAAAATGAAGGAAATGCCACTGGGCGGGCCAGGAGCGGTACGGTATATGCGTGTACATACGGCTCCGAACCCTTACACCGAAAGGTAGAAAGGGTAAAAGATTAAGAAGAAGAAGAAACCAAAACAGCTTTCAAAAAAGTTTTTATAGTATAGTTAGTATATAACTTGTAGGAAAATCATTTTTAAAGAAAATTAGCCTCTAACCCAATACCAATAACAACTTTAAATCCGTTGTAACAGATGATATCCATATATCTATCAACCAAAGTTGTTTTCTTTTGTAGTTGTTTGATATTGTATTTTTCATTGAGAATATTATGTAATAAAGAAAAACAAAGTGATTACTGAATTACAAGATGTATGCACAGGTATTCAAACCGCCAAAATTATCATCACCTATGCATCATTCATATAAATTTCAGCAAATCTTCTAATATATTCATTGTAAATAGTTTAATAGTTTACTTTGGCATATAAAAACCATAAATATATTTTATTGAAAAAAAACAAGCGACAATTCCTTCTCAACATAGATCGTTATAGCCTACATGACCTTTTTCTTTCTCTTGTACTTAAAGCTATTATTTGTATTTATTAATTAACTTTATTAATTTAATTTAATCTATGTAATCGTGTTCTAAATTTTTTTTAATTAATTTTGTGCATTACATGTATGTATTTTTCTTTTCGTTTGATTCTGCTACAATAAAGACATTTATTATTATTATTATTATTATTATTAATCTTTGAAAAGAAAGTAATTTACCACATTTGTAAAATAAAACAGTATAGGTTAATAAAAGTTTTATTAAATTCGTAAGATATTGTTACATAAAAGAAAAGTGAAGAAATAATAAAACTATAAATAGTACATATAAAAATAAAAGTTTATAACAAAAATAGAAATAAGTAACAATAAAATACAATTCAGGAGTCCTCGTCTTCTGATAAAAAATCTAACTCAACATCTGATGAATCGTCCTCGAGATTAATAATAAATTCATCACAAAATTCATCCATGATGTGTTCTTTTCATATATATTCTTCTTCAGTTTTAATCACATGAGCACACACCTTTGCCCATTCTTCAGCACCTCTACTAGCAAATTTTTCTCGTGCCAGCTTTTCCACATCAGCCAAGTTAAACGTTACATTTTTGGATGCAATCCGCTGCTTTACGTATGCCCAAATTTTCTCAATAGGATTGAGCTCTGGGTGGTAAGGTGGCAATCTACATACAGTATGGCCTTGTTCTGCAAGTTTAGCATCGATACTGTAATCTGTGAATGCTGGTTTGTACTGCCTAATTATGCGATAAAGCTCTGCCTTTGTTGCATTTTGTTCATACAAAATTCCACGAGCATTCAACCATTGTAACATTACATCCTTTTTGCTATTAGAATTTGGATGTTTCGTTTGAAGAACATAGTGATAACTTGCATTGTCCATAACTACTACAGAACGTGCAGGCAGGTTTGGAATGAGCTGTTCCTGGAGCCAACGTGAATAATTAATGAAGTTCATCTCGTTATGGTAATCACCTGTTTGTTGTCCAGATTTAAAAATTAATAGAGCATTAGGCAGCAATCCAATTGCTCCACCTGCAAAAAATATCTCTAAATGCTAGTGCAATACATTAACATTGTATATATACCGGCATGTACAATGATAAGACGTTTGCCTTTCGAGATCGGTGGATGAAGACCTTCATTGCTGTTGGCGACCCATTGATATGGTGTAGTGTGCGTTGCATGAACATATGTTCCATCTAATTTTCATGAAAAGAAATTATTTTTTGAAGATAACATTAATTACTATCTATTTACCTGTATATACAACAGGACGATTATCAGAATGAAACTTCGTTATTGCTCTTATCTAGGAACACCTTAGTTCTCGAATTCTTTGTTGTTCCATTAGAATCGGACGATTATCTGTGGTTTTTCTCCACCTACATGAATGAAACAGATACAGCATTAAATACTTTTTATAACAATATATTTCTACTATACCAACCTAAAACCCATTCGCTTTAATAATTTCCGAAATGAAGAAATCTTCCCACTAAAATTTATTCCCACATCATCTTTAATTTCATTATAAATTGCATTTGCAGTTGGTCTTTGCCCTTTTAAAACATGACAACTGTGAATAGTTTTCTTATAACTTCTTCAGCACAATCATCAAGAGTTGACTTTGGGGACGGTTTGTGATTGTGCAGTGTTCTACTTGTAAACACGGTTGCTTCGCCAGCCTCAATTTTCTTGCCTTCAGCAATAATCCGTGATACAGTGCTCCTGGGAACAGTTGTTGCCTCAGACACTTTCTCTAAAAGATTACCTAAACAATATGGAATTATAACAATTTTATTTTCACAGCACAAGATATAGGATCTGCTACCTAATGTATGATCTTTTTTAAGTAATTATACACACTCCAAACGATTTCCCGTGCATCTTTTGACAAATACTTCCTCTTTCTTGTTGGTGTCGATACAAGATCCATTGTAAGCGTTCCTAACCTACAATTTCAATTTGTATTAAAATATTATAAATGATGTTACTGTATATTCCTACCTTACCTTCAATAAAATAGCGGAAATGTAAATAGTTTTAAAAAAACTTGCTAACAGTATAATAAAAAAAAACAACAAATACAAATCTAAATTAATACACCACCAAGAAGCAAACAAATGATAACCGGTAACAGAAGCGCCGTGATTGCCGACTGAAGCTACTAACGCTACTACGGGAGAATATTAAACTACAAAAGATCAGGAAGATGGTTTTGGGACGGTAGTATTGTATATTTGTCTTTCACTTTCATATTTACCTTTCTTTTTAATACGAAAACTGGTTACTGAGTCGGTCTCATGAAATAATGCACCAACTCTAGAAGTTTGCAATTTTCGACCTCCTTGGACAAATTCGAGATACAATTTCTTGTCTCTAAGGGCACAGAATAGGCAGAAGCGACAAGGTGTGTCGGCAGCTTTGATGTTCATGTGGTCGATCTGAATGTCCTCGAAATAGCTCAGAAGTTAGCTAACGCCATTTTGAAAATACGAAAGGTGCATATGTGTTCGTATTAATTGAAAAATATTGAAAATAGTTTTGGATATGTTAAAAGAATAGTATTTGCTAAATAGTTAAATCAGTGATACACAACAACAACCGTATATTTTAATTTTAATATGCACGCACCATCCCAGAATAATAACATTAATGAAGCTGGCCAAATATAACACTTTCGTCCTATTTAAAACATGGTTCCGAACTATGCGCATACAAAATTGACCACAAGATTTTCTAACTTTGTCGCTCTGTCTATTCTGTGCTAAGGGGATACTTCTGCGTAATCTATTTTTACCAATACAATCTCTAATAGGGTTGAACGGATCCGGGGAGCCAGTGCAAAAATACAATGCGATTGACTGAACCAGATACCGAGCATAAATACGGCACGAAACGATACGTGTAAATCAGATCTAGACGCACGTCTACCTGTTCTTGTCGTGCATAAAACAAGCAAGCGCCACCTCGAGAACACCGCGGGAGACCACGGAGATGTTCGCCGACCGATATCACCTGTCAACTGTCATTCTATTTCTTCTTCTGCTCCGTCTCGTTCGTCACACGACGCACAAAATGTAGAGTCGCGTTGTAAATTCAGAGTTCCCACGTTCGTTATTTTCAACGCGCCCATTATGCGGGCACACGATCTTTCATCTCGGTTTTGGCGTTAATTACGCTCGAGGAATATAGGTTTTGGCAAGCCTCGACCTCTAAGCCGTACTTTAAAATAAATAATTAGCTGATTTCTGGAAAATAATTACCAAAACGTGTTAGCACCGTGATGATATTTCTAATTAAAATCAGTCTGCTAATGAATCCAGCATGAAGTAGATTTTCACGATGTGTTTTCACGTCTCAGTGAAATGATTTGACTCGGCTACAAAGCCTAAATTATATCGACGTATTAAACGTATTATCTTAAACACTTTCTAAGTATTTGATATATTGTAATTAGCAACACACTCATAAATAAGGGAAGCAAGCCCCACAACTTTCTCTCTCGTGATCCCTCTTGGTGCAAAATTACCTTCCCTCTGGTGTTTTATAACTGTGTCATGGAGGTATAATGGCTTATTGTCAATAAATCTTGAAGACTTACATGGTTACTAGCGTTTCAAATATCCATATTGCTTCTTTAACAAGCACTTTATCTCAATCCGTGTGATTTGGCATGAAATTCCGCATTACAACCTATGCTTTTGTGTCTCTCGTTCATATTCCTAATTTCCACGATGTCGGTTCACCTAATCAAACAAGAATACTATTGCATTCCTGTCTTCCTTTAGAAAATTAGTTTGGATTCATGGATACTGGGGTGCGTTTCTATTTATCGGCCACGATATATGTATACAAGCAGGTGTTCTTGTTTTGATTGGATCTCTCTCACCATCTAATTGCAAACCTTTCTGTTTATCTTCATCCAAGGTTTAAGTTAACATAGATGGGGTTAAGTTATTCAAACCGGGGGTGGTTGACGTTATCGAGAAAGTAAGCTTAAGACACTTTTTTTGATTAATCCTTGAATCCTTCTATATAACATCCAACAAATTCTGTCTTCTTAACCGATTAAAAAATTGAAAGAATCGAGTGTGTGACTGACAACGCCATAGTTTCTAAAGTAATCATAATGTTTAATCTGGCGCTATTAAAAATTAAAAGAATGATTAATCATTTGGTTAGAACACAGTAATCAATCTAAACTGTAAATTCGAGAGACATACAACAAAGTGAAAAAATGACACAAGCAACAACAAGCAGGCAGATGGAATTACAAATGGAATTTCTTTTCAAACAGCTTGCTGAAAATGCAATACAGATACGAGGGTGCTACCTCACTGGAACTAAAGCAGTTCTAAATCTCAGTCAGGTGTCAAGCTTAAAGACGTAGGGAGGTGAAAGGCACGTTTACTGTTGAATGAAGTGGTAGCGGAGAAAATGGTTTATTAGTGAAAAACAAGCACAATGAATTAGAAAAGAAAGTATTTGCTGAATCTTCAACTTCCTGAGGAAGCAATAGAACCATTGTGAAAACCAACCTCACTGGCACTGAAATAGCATGCATTAAATTTCTCAGATGTCAAGGTTAAAGACGTAGGGAGGCCAAGGGTGAAATGTTTTTACTGATGGTTCGAATTACAAATGTTTTTGAAATTACATTCAGTTTTCTCTCCTCTAGATCAATTGGAATACTATTTGCTCTTTGGCTTGTTTCACTCAGCTTTACAAAGCACGACCTTGGCTTTCTCAAGAACATTCAGATTGAGATCGGTATTTAAGTTGCTGCAGAGCACTACGATTGTAAGGCACCAGCCCATTGACAGGACACCACAGACTAAATAAAGACTTCTAGACTATCGAGATAGCGAAGTTCCTCTTGTGTTTCCAGGAAAAAGAAGATACTTTCCTTTAAAATTATAATAAATCATGATCGAATTGCTTTAGAGGATCTTTATTGTTAAAGCAAGAGTTTCATAAAGAATAGCGGAGTGAAGTGCACAAACAATCACGGGCACTGGTAACAGGTACGTGCCCAAAGAATGTTTCAGGGAATAACTTAGTATATGTGCTAAATAAATAAATAAATCAATATACCTAAATAAATAAATAGATAAATAAATAATAGTTGACATAACCTCGTCCACTCTAAACAGTAGATCCAAATACAAGTTTCTACAACAAAAGTGTTATTCTCTTCCCACATTGAACATAGCACTTCTTGCTTAAAAGATATAACCAAAAAATGGTGTGATATTACTTACAAGTACTAGTCATACATCTGTCTAGCGCTTCTTTAATAATTCAAACAAAAATATTTTTTGAGCCAAGCATTAATTATTCCAGTATTCAAGTATCACCTATATTTTGCTTTTGCCTAGATCGTAATTATTAGTGAAAGATTGTTGGTGATATGAATATTTTTTGTATTCTAACATAATGGTTCATGTATGTACATACACTGTGCTTCAACTCACGAGTAATCGCACGAAGCAAAGACATTTGATGAAAACCTTAGCATATAAGAAATTTTCTCAGAAGCAAATGAAGATTGCACCTGGTGAACTGAAAACGTCGGATGAGATGAGGTAAATTGGGAAACAATTATAATACATAAATATGACAGTTTGCATAACCTGAATTAGTAATCCAACTACTCACCCAAACTACCCACGAACTAGCGCAAAGTGCTCTTTGCTCCACAATGAAGTTGGAGAAGAAAAATGAAAGGTTACAATGCGTAGTTCTAATCCATAATTCGTCTTAGAGTAATTTTCTCAGAAAACTTTCAAGATTTTAAAAACGAAAGCATCAATTCCATTTTATTATATTTTCAACTTTAACATGCACCAGTTGCGTGAAACACACCGAAGTTATAATTCTTTTTGGTGTCGTTACAATTAATAATAGTTATATCGTACAAGAATTCCAGATTGTAACTGCTTGTTAGTAATATTAAAATATATGTTATAAACTGTTTTTATTTGAAACTTTTGATAATAAAGCTCTGATATAAAATTATTCAAAGAAAATATTGACAATATCTCATTTAAACAGACTACACATATATTATAGTAAGCTTTTCTCGGTTCTGGTCAAGGCATACAGCGTACATTGTTGCATTAGCTATACGCGAAGGTATGCCCGTTTGCAATAAAAATCCAAATCGCAACATGTACATATACAATACCAAGTGTAGTACTAGCGACCGGGATTTATGTCCATAACCAATTACGAGGACGCGCAACTATCCACTAATTCAGTGAATCTAATTTGTTACCGTTTTCTTCCATACTCGTTTAGTTTTTTTCATATTGACAGCTGTCGATCATAGAAGTAATATTATTTGCCAAACGACACCTGAACTACATGCACGAAACCGTCTCTCTTGCACAAAAAGTCGCGCATGTATGTACATAAAAGAAACGAACGCAGATGTGGATGTGCATGCTGGAACTAAAAACAAACGTCGCAACGTACATGACATCCATACATACGTCCGTGGAATGGAATACCGGAAGCGCAAAACACGCTCTGGCATCGTGCCGATGTCCTAATGCCAAAGTAGGAGTACCAGTGTACAGCTGGTGTTCATTGGTATGATGCCAGATTTAATTTCTACCACTTTTTTAGTGATATTGTTAAGTTGCTATAAATAAGAAGAAAAGTGAAAGTAAAACAAGTAATCCTTCGAGGAATAACATTTCATGATACTAGAAGCACTATTAAGCTAATAATAAGATGATTAAAATTTTCAAATCGATCATCGACTAGTAAGAAGACAGTCCTTAAGAGTCAATAAGTGTAGCTGTAGCTCTCAATGGATGATAATCCGTCTTGCTTCCCTACGATCTTCCTTCCTTTCTCTCTTTTTTAATAATAATAATAATAATAATAATAATAATAATAATATATTTCGTTCCATAAAATACAAATGTGTAGAATAAGTCAGATGTGCATATTTCATGCAAGCAATACAGTCACAATGTACACTATAAATAATGCCATAAATCATAATTAAATAAACTACTACTAATATAAGTGTACTATAAGTGTATACGTGAACAAAACAAAACACACTAAAACCCCTTCATTCACGCTCATTCAGCAATCATCCTGAACGAGCATGTGAAGAAGTCACCAATTCTATATAATGTTCTATCCACTAAGAATGTGTTCAGTTTGTGCTTGAATTTTACAAGAGGCAGTGTCCATCCTTATGGCGTCTGGTAAATTATCATAGATTTTTATACATTGGTGCAGAGCGGTTCTTTGTATCTTACTAAGGCGCGTTGCTGGTGGAAACAGATGACCATTCGAGATAGCCCTGGTGCTATGATTGTGCACAAATAGGTATTTTTTGAACAGATCATTGTAATTGTACTTTACAAATAATGCACATTTCAAGACGGAAATGGCGGGTAATGTAAGTAAATTAGAGTTCTTAAAAGTATTTTCACATGTATCTCGCCGTGTAATATTAAAAATTGATCTTGTACAAGCCTTCCATAAGATAAAAATTGTCTCCACGTCCACCGAGTTTCCCCAGAAGACGATTCCATATTATATTTATTGTAACCTTAAAACGTAACGCACGATAGTTCGGAATCTTACGTGCATCATCGGAACATGTAAGTATATCTGCTTTATATTTCACACTGATGTCTTGTGAATTGTTTGTGAACTTTAATAGTTTTGCTTTTTTAATATTTAGGTCTAGATTGTGTTGTTAAAACCAGCTCTGTAGCGCAGTCTTCTTTTACGGCATTCTGACAATATCTTATTCATTCCCTGCACGCGTCACTGCTGTTCTGTCTTTCGCAAATATGACCACCAAATCAGATACGACCCCCGGTAAATCATTTATATACAGCAAAATAACAACGGACCCAGGCTAGAACCCTGAGGAACCCCATAAGAGGCTGTGAGCTATTCTGACCGATGTTCCGATTTTAGCCCTGTGGTTCCCAAATGGTGGTCCATGGCCCTTCAAGGGTCCGCGACCTGTTCCTAGGGGGTCCGCGGCAATCGGCAAATTAAACAAACCAAAAGTGTTAGCACCTCAACATTGGCAACGCCGGTAGGAGAAGTCAATGATTAAGTAAGCAAAGGTGTTAGAATTAATGTAATATGAAAATTTATTAATGTTGGAATTTACTGTGCCAAATTTCTAGATTTGTAGGTATAAAGTAAATGGAGGAGAGGAGTCGGCCGATAACAGAGAACCTCTTAGGGGCCCTTGGCTGGTAGATAATTGGAGACCACTCCTCTAATCCATGCTTGTTACATTACAATTTAACGGTTAACGGTTCTTACTCAACTTTACACAAATATTGTTCTAGGCCGTGTATTTAAATTGCAAAAGCTTAAGCTTCTTGAATTAGTTCAACCCGATTCTTATGTATGCTGATACTAAATTGGAGAGATCAAGACGTAAACATGTTAGCTGCACAAAAATTATAAGCAACGGGGAACTTAATATTCTTTAATCACAATATGTTCTGTCACCCAAGAACTATCGCACCACATACGTTGTATAATGTATAACACATTTTCTTGTCTGTATATACATACGAGAATGTCATCGTTTCTTCCGTCTTGATATATAAATCAACTCTGGACATCGTATGGAACATATCAGATTTCACCGAGTTTATCCACAATTTCCCAGTCCATAGCGAAACATTGCAGCTGCTCAACCGTTATGGAGAAGAGCGCACGGGTTCAGTTGTCGTATACCGACTCGTTCTATGATCTATGTCCGTATGTATTCCCATCAGAGAACGATATGTCGCCGATATGGAAACAGACGGATAGCTGTCGCTCATATAGACGAGACCGATCTCCCGGCTGAAAGCAGACAGTGGACAGAAGTTTATGCAGAGTTGTTACGTGCGTTGTGAACTAGATGAATGAAAATGAAGATATCTTCGGTGTACAGTCGAAGACGGTATAACGCCGATTGTGGATAAATCTCGGAAGTGTAATTTTATTATTTGTAGCAAATCAAACAAAAACAGAAAGATGTTCGACAACTTGAGCTCCAAAGAAAGTTGATCTCGGACGAGAATAATTTATCTTACACCGGAAGAGAAAAAGGGCAGTTTGTGAAAGTTTCTCATGGAAATTGGCATTTTTTCAATTAACAAGACATATTCTTCCAAAAAGAAAATTGTATCTTTCCCAGTAAAAGGGAGATTCCGAAAATATTTGGTATCCTGTGTAGAAATATTTTACCATTTAATCTGTTTTGCAAAACACGAAGGAAATGGTAATCTGACGATATTCAATTTTGGAGGTGGTTATAAAAGTTTTAACCCTAAACATAACCAAAAATTCTTTTGGTAGTGACATGTAAATAATTCGATCTAAATTTTCGTCGTTACAGCGATGTGGCCACTGCTGTTGCCTTTTTTAATAGTACAGTAATGTAGTTGTCTAAAAATTTATACTAGGCGCAAAAATGTAGACTTTGCCACATAATAGCGGAAACAAGTTCCTTGAAAACGTTTCCTATCTTCAATAATTAAAAAAGTACTTCAAAAAGGGTTTCGATTCGACAAAGGCAAAAACAATTACCAAGTGTACCAATTTAAAGACACTATACCAAGAGAATTTTGGTTTTATTTAAGTTAACATACTTGACCAAGCATAATTGCAGAAAAAAAACAGCTTTCAACGCAGTCAGCTGAAAAAGCCGTCCAAGTATTTACAAGAGAAAAAAAGGAGTAGTAGACATTTTTTTCTTCTCAATAAGAGAAAAGGGCTTAGAAGTATGAATGAATATTGTAGAACTGTGTATCAAAAACCACAGGAAGGTGTAGTTCAGAAAGGATAATAACCTGATTAGTGTAAGAAACACCTTAGACCCTGCTAACGTCGCAGGTGGCAAAGATAGGTTCTTCTTTTATTAAAACTCTACTATTAAGTTTATCAATCCATTTTCTGTCTCCTGGCGATCCTATATTGTTATGTATATACAGTGTGTAAAGCGATGGGGTATACAAGATGGAATTTTTTAAATATTGATTTATGAAAATAATTTATTCTTCATGATATTTTTTGCTTGCTTTGAAAGTACCAATAACGTTTCGATAATCTAAAATTTATTTCTAGAAATCTGGAAAAATAATAAAATTAATTTTTTTATTGTAACTAATCTACATTCTAATCAAGTATCAATAAGAAATAAATAAATAAATTTTATTTATTATAAACTGTCATTCTACATAATGTCCTTCGTTTTCTGCCACCTTTCCGCTCTATTCCTGAATTCCATATAAACCTTCCCCAAAGTTTCCAAGTTAATTTCTCTAACCGCTGCAGTTATTCGTTGTTTTAAAATTTCTACATTATTTCCTACAGGTTCTTCATATACTTTTTGTTTAAGGTGTCCCCAGAAAAAGAAGTCCATGGGAGACAACTCTGGCGATCTGGCAGGCCAATGCATTGAACCATAACGGCCAATCCACCTCTCAGGAAATTGCTGGTCTAACCATGCGCGAACTAATAACGTGCTGTGGGCTGGACATTTATCTTGTTGATAATAAATGTTCTCCAAATTCACGTCTTGTAGTGATGGAATCAAAAATTTCGTAGCATACTTAAATAACTATGTTGATTCAAATTTTCGTCAAAAAGTAGGGCCCAATAATTTTATTAATTAACATTCCGCACCAAACATTAACTTTTCGATAACGCTGATTTCTCGTGTTGATTTTAAAATTGGGATTGTCTCGTGACCAAAATCTGCAATTCTGTTGAAGACACAACACCGTTTGTAGAAAAGGTACATTCATCGGAAAACAATATGCGTTTATGAAAGTTTCTGTTTTCCATGAGCTTCTCACCAATCCATAAGCAGAAGTCCAGTCTCAAAGCAAGATCTGGAATCTCAAGGATATGTCTAAATTTTGGCTTAAACGGATAAATTTTATTTCTTTTAAAAATTGTTTGTAATAAAGTGTGACTGACATTAAGCTCCGCTGCCCTCTGTCTTAATGATAAGCGTGGATTGTCTTCAACGGACTGCAGTGCCATAATAGTTACCGCATCATTCTCATTGTACACCTTTCTTATCTTCTTTTTGTCGACCACCGATCCTGTTTCGTCGAATTTTGCAATTAATTTTTTAAGAGTCATTTTTGTGACAGCTACATCTGGATACTTTTGATGAAACAAATTAATTGCGTACTGATATGAAACATCACCAACACCGTAAGATTTAACTAAATAAATTCTTTGCTGTAACGTTAGCATTTTTGCAAGTCAGTTTGACACATGGAGTGTTTTGTTTGTGGTTTGATAGCAATACGCTATCTTGATTATAATGTAGAATGATAACTTCCAATAAAAGAAATTAATTTTATTATTTTTCCAGATTTCTAGAAATAAATTTTAGATTATCGAAACGTTATTGGTACTTTCAAAGCAAGCAATAAATATCATGAAGAATAAATTTTTTTCATAAATCAATATTTAAAAAATTCCCTCTTCGATACCCCATCGCTTTACACACTGTATATACAACAATTACGTTGCTACTATATTAGAACCCTCTTCAGGGATAAGTCCGAAGGAATGGGCTCCCATTATCTTGTATCCATTCACCATTACATCTGCCGGTTTGATATTGGGATATATGATACATATTTACCAAAAGAATATGTGTCTTATATCTCGTTGTCAAAAAGGAGGAGCCTGAATTATATACGAGCATCTGTACCTATCAATATACCTAATAATCAAGTTCTTAATACTCCTTTATCAGTTTTTGAATCAATCAGATCTTGCGCTGGCAAATGACAGAACTCAGTCAATAAAGATCATACAAAAATTAACATCTATTACAACCCTTGACAATAAAAACAATCCGAATGAATCAACTGAAACCAATTTAGGGAAGACTTACGGAAAACGAACAAAGGAAATATTGAACTGGTTAACAGTACCATACAGAATAAAAGAATTAAACGGCCGTTACATACATTTAAATAAAAGAGAAGTGAAATAGCATAACATGTAACCATTAGAAATATACATGCCTGCATTCGCAAATGATCAAGTGCTAATTGCAGAGAATTTCAGTAACCTAAAGAGAAACTTTAAAACTTGAAACAAACAGGCTCAGATATATAGCTACTATAAAGTTAAACACGAAAAGACAAAAGTCTTGATCATCGCAACAGACATGCCAACGGAAACTTTGGAATGCATGAAGAAAATCTAAACAAGTAGAACATTGTTTGTTGTTGTAATGACACAACGGCAAAAGAAGAACTTAATAACGATACAAAATCAATAGGCAAAAAAATCATTCAATAAAGAAATGTGTATATCCATGTTATCTAGTTATATTTTCACTGATGAAGGTGTTACGTGTTAGGCGAACGTTTGTAAACGTTTTGAAAATATAACTATTATTTCATCAGCCTTGTTTCATTGACTTAATTGTGGTAGAGAACTATCATATAAGCTAAATTCAATAAAAAGGGAACTAAAAAGTCACAAATACGTAAGCAAAGATATTGCCATGTAAGTACGATGCACGAAGTGTTATTATAAATATCTGTACTGTTCCCTTGAAAGTGTTTCTAGAACGCAACACGTTTATGCCAATATTCGTTGGAGCACTGTTGAAAGCCTCTTTGAGGACCGCTTTCAGCCCGCCCTACAACATTTCTGTCATGTCCGTTATTCTTAAAGCGTGGTCGTTTAAGGGTCCTCTTGAATTTCGAGAACGGTAAGAGGAGCAAGCTACCATCTATGGACAGCAGAGAGGTTGCATCAAAAGAGTGGCCTTGTGTTTTGCCAGAAACTACGTGATAATAGTTGCCAGGACTCTGGTGTATCCACTGGCACTATAAAACCACACCGGTAAACAACTCACCACACAATTATATAATTAAATTCGGTGACACGTGCGTCGGTACCACGAGTCAAGCATCATCAAACCGTTCATTACCGAATGAACAAACATCTAAAAACACTTCGAGGCATCTATTAGGTAACCCGAAAGACAAAACAGAAATGAATAAAGGTGATTGCAAGGACTGTGGTGTAATTTACTGACACAAATATCACATCGGTAAACTCCTGACCATACAATTGTTTATAATAAAATCACGTGACACGTGTTTCGCTAGCTCGAGGCAAGGATCTTCAACAACGGTATAAACCGATTTATATTTATATATAAGATGCTTGCCTCGAGCTAGCGAAACACGTGTCACCGATTTTATTATAAACAATTGTGTGGTGGGGAGTTTACCAATGTAATACTTGTGTCAGTAAAAAACAGATGTGGGACAACGGTTGCATTTCTATAAAATTTTTCTGTAACGAGAGCAATGAAGCATATATAGGACAGTCGAGACGCGCAATCGCTACAGGATTTAAAAAGAAATGTGGCACATTACGGTTTTGGTAGTACAATTTTGTCGAGTATTGCGAATCATATGCGCGATACGGGATAAAAATGAAAAGTTTCAAATTGATAATATGTGTCAATTCACTGCTAGAACAAGATGCTTATGAAGCGATACACATACGTAAAAATACAAATCTTCTAAATCAGATATGGGCAACCTCCGGCCCGCGGGCCACATGCGGCCCTCGAGTAAGGTTTGTCCGGCCCGCTACTGAATTCCTTCGTTGCATATTAGCACGGCCCAACTTAAATCATACTGAATCATAAGGATACTACAAAAATGTATATTTTTCAAGATTACTCACAGCATAAAACTTCTACAAAAAAGGTTGCCCATGCCTGTTCTAAATAAAGATATCGGGTATATGCTAAACTCCGCGTTCTTCCATCTATTGCAATTAGGTGATATAAGTTTTTGTATAGTGCACATACAAATATACATATACCGTGTGTCCGCGGATGGGGGTACCCATTAGGGAAAAAATCTTTATTATTTATTTTACGATCAAAAGTCATTCTTTATAACAAGTTCTACTTGTTGAGAAAATGAATTGACGATGAGAAAATTTTAGATCACATGTACAGGCTGCTAATAAATTAGGAAAGTATGAAAATGCTTCAAGGGATAAGTACCATTATTTATTATTTTTTACAAAAATGTTATAAAACAAAGTTGTTTATAAACTAACGTAAAGTCTAAATACACATTTTGAAATAAAGATCCGAATTTTCAAAAATAAAATAACAGTGGTTTTTATTTATTTGCATTTCACAAGAAAATCAAGATAACCGATTTGATAACCGAAAATGAATAATAAAGATTTTTCCCTAATGGCTACCCCCATCCGCGGACACACTGTATATATATGTATATGAAAGAATAAGGTGAATGAAATAATATATAAAATAATAAACTTACTTTTTATTTTGGCAACTAAGTTGCCATCCTACATCCAAGACGGCCACCACACAACGAGCACTCCACAACTGTATAGCACTGCACAATGAACATTGCACACTGAACGGCTCCGCGGAACACACCAGAACGCTGTTGACAGTGTCAGTGTCATAATACCCCAATCCGAAATTTTTGCTGAATAATCATTAAATAAGGTGGTAGTGCAGCGATGACGTATAGCACCACTATTCAAGGGTTACAACGCAAATTACAAAACGTAAATCATCATATATTACCTCTCCGAAATTTTAACCATTTCAATACGTATGACTTCATACCTTACCTTTTTTGTAGGTACTGTTGGTCATACAGCAATTAGAACTGCAATAGAAAATGCATGGCTAAGATTTGGAAATTTAGGGGGTAACATTTCATTCTCCGATTCTCCTTTCTTCGTTTTGCTATATCCTTATGATAGACTTTGAGATTTTTCTAGATGTAAATTTTCCGGATACAATTGTATTTTTCCGAAAGCAAATGAGAGCGTAATCTCTAACACACCGACAGACTAATTTGCTTTTCACCGACGGCGTTTTAGAAGGCAATAGGAGCGTACGAAAATAAACAAAAATATTTTAATTGTTAATTGTTAATTTATATATGTAGCTGAATTGGTCGCGAAGATATCGTCTACAGATTTTTCAGCTACAACATAATCATACTAATTTGCCAAGTCGCTTCTAGAGTTTAAAATACAAAATGGGTGAGAATTTAAAAAATCTTTCAACAGATCTAGCAGTTACACTTTTTATTCTTGACCGTATATCCTTGAGAAAAAGCGTTTAAAAGAAGAGCCATTCTAACGTTCAATATATCAGATCCTGCACTCGATAGGATTTCGTAATAGAAACTCCAGTCCATAAGAGTTTACTTTCTCGTAAAAACCGCTTCAAAGCGTTATATTTATATTCGTTTAAAATAATATGTACCATATCGGGACCATAATGGCAAGCGCTAATGGCCGTTTTTTCTGTTTCTCTCTTCTTTCTCTCGATGGACTCCAGACGATCCGCTCGACATTCAACCGCAGAAGTATTCGCAGTGGGATTCGGATAAACCGACCGACGGAATCAATAAAGTGTTGTCGGAAGTGCGCTGTTCATTTGCAGATTTGAAGAAACGCACTCGCCGCGCGCAAAAACCGCAAATGGTTCATTTATTAGTTGTTCTTGCTTTATAAGAAATAACAGAGCGCGTACGCTTCGGATGCGATAACAAGTGCTGGTGTTACCGGGTTAGTTCCGTTGAGAATAGTGCGCCAACCGTCTCTGGTGAACAATCCGCTATATATACGGTTTCAGCTTTGTGGTCGGCCGCCGCTAAGTACGATTGCAATAAAGCTTTAGCATTAGCTGCACGTGGACCTGGAAAGCAGCGGTATGGGACCGCTTTTTACGGGATGCGCTTTATATGTAGAGGCGTGCTGTCGTGCCGTACACTAAAGTACGTCCGTCATCTGGATCGGAAAATGCTCTTAGTGAACGTACACAACATCAAACGTTCACTTACGACTTATATTTTCTCTTATGATATACCTGGCGATATATTGAAGGTTAAAAAATTCTTGTAAAAGCTTCTAACAGCTTATTGGTGTTGTTCAATAAACTTCAGGCACGTATAATTGATCGTATGCGCCAAATATAAGCGGAAGTACAATCATTCGTACGTTAATCTTATAATTGGCAAAGTTATCACCGTCATTACAACAAAATATACAAAACTGGTTATATTATAAGCAATATAAAATGTCGACATCGCATATTCCGCACTTCTTATTAATATTCGGTAGATAATAATCTAACTTGTATTGTATTTTCAACTACTCAAACACAAACAGTTATAGAACTTCATGTCATCAGAAGGGGTGGCTTCTTTATATTTTTTGACTCCGTAATAGGGCAGCAGCAGCTTCGTTCTGTTGCAAATATCTTGATAGCATGGATCCCAATCATACGTCTGTTTCTTGTCACTATGTACGCTTCAAAGACTAATTTGAAGATATATGTAACATGGGGGTAATGAGGAAAAGCCACTAGCGCATTACGAAGCGAAAGACGGATGTATGACAGTTTATCTGAACTTGGTCCAAAGTATGTTAGGGTGGTGTATTTCTTCTCTACTACTTCTATTTTCGGGTAGATTAGTCGGATTGCCAGTTGGTTTTCTTTTTTGTTTTTTTTTCTTGTTAATTAGAGATCTAATAGTGTGTTGGCCGAAACCATTATTTGCTGCAATGTTTATTATGATATTTAGTTCTATTTTTAAACAACCACTATTCATGGGGATCGAGTACGCTATGCGTATCATAGATCTGTATGCCACTAATTTATGCAGGATAGTGCGACAGGCGTTGTTTGAGATAGTGGAATTCGTAAGTGGGTTTTCTGTGAACATTAAATATTACTTTCTGGTTAATTCTTGTCTTGTTAATTCTTCTTTTTCTAACGTCAATTGAATTTTAGGGTAGAGGTTGTTAAGATCATTTAGGATGTTTTATAGTTCTTTATTGTTACCCCGAAACATACCAGAATATCGTCTACGCCACCCTAACATACTTTGGACTAATTTCAGATAAATGGTCATACATCCTATCCAAAAACAACCCCCAGGTAGCACTCAAACCACATCAGAAATTTTCTAAGCTCTTACTTAATACCAAAGACAATACACCGCTACACCAAAACTCAGGAGTTAAAACGTGAAGAATGCAATAGCTGTGACGTAGGTCAGACAAGAAGAAGTTCCATTACGAGTTTTAAAGAACACAAATCGTCATACCACCTAAAAACAAAATTCCAATCTTGCTAATCACTTCCTAGAAACCACATATAAGTTCCTCGAAGTTAATAACATAAAGATAATACACATCGCATTGGAAAGCCGCAAACTCAATGTATTAGAATCCATGGAAATTTGTAAAACACAGCAAGGATAAATAGATACCCACCTCAACGGTCAAATAGACCTATTGTAAGTATTTTTGTAATAACATGTATTTAGTTGAAATCCATAGACACTATCGTTAATCTTAATGATCAAGTATACCTAACGACCTGCTCAAAGTTTCACTTGTTCTTGTTTTGTAGAAAGAATCCAGCGTATAAATAATTGTTTAAGCATAGTTATAAGTAGAGGCCGGATTATATGCAAAAAGAAAAGTGGAAATATGCGCATAAATATGCAGATGTTTTGGCCTAAATATGCACTTTGTTATGAAAAATATGCAGATAAAAAATAGGAGTAATGCTAGAAAATATAACACTATAGAAAAAAAATATTCTATTATGTTTACTACAAGTTTATTTATTGCATTTTACAACATAATTAAATATGAACACAATTTACAATGACATATTTTTCAAAGTTTTCAATAGAAAAATTGTGGCGGTTGTCTGATAACATGTATTTATATATTGAAAAGGTTCGTTCTACGTCCACGCTTGTTATAGGAGCATATTTCAAATTAGAAATATCCTCTATTGTCAACTCAATATTTTCTACTGACTCACCACACAAGATTTTAGGAATATCCTTTAGCTTTTTAAAACCCTCATTTTTTTCTATTACACTTAAAATTTCGTATCTAAAGTGAAAATGGTGGATAAATTTGTATTCAAGTATTCGACCTTACATTTTCATGTTTATTGATATATCTCAGCGTCGTTGGTAAGTAGGTGCGGCGTCTCACCCAGATTTCTTGTTCGGCAACTATGCCGAAAATCAGGGAGAGACGCCACCCCACTTAGATTTTCAATCAAAACATCGATCACGACAACATAACCCACATTCTTTCTAGAAGCTTAACAAAATGCAATAAACATGTGGATGAATGAAAATATTCGAAAAACCGTATTGAAAATTGACCTTCAAACACAGCGCTACAAATTTTCGAGCTTCGACTAAGTAATAGGGCAGATATTTTCATTAATAAGAATTTTTCGACTGATAATAGCTTGCCAATAGTGCTTACCTGTATGTTCACGTCTTAAAACACACACCCACACTGAATATTGAGACGAAACCACGATTCGATATATTCGATCTCGAAAATGCGGCATCTATACCGACGCGGCGTCTCACCCGGATTTACTCTAAGTATTTATTTCTGAAATTACATTTTACAACTTCCTTTCCCAATAGGCCCATTCCCTTAATGTTCCTTTCGCAGTTCCATTCAGTATCATTCATGAAAATATCATTATTCTCAGTAAATATACTAACGTTCAGCCAACACCTCCAGGTAAGTTTAAGCGTGCATTCCATTGATCCTCTGAAAATGTTTAATACTTGATACCAATATCTACATTCGAATGCACTCCTATTAATTTTCATACTTTCAAGATTTCTTTCACAATTTTACGAAAGTAACTCCTAAAATAAATGAGATCTTTTGACGTCTTTGCACGCAACAATCCTGCTCTTACGTACATTTCCGTTATCCTACTGCGAAAAAATGCATACAAACACCTTTCGAAAATGGTTTATAAATAAACTTAGAAGGCTTATTATTATGCTATTAAACAAAAAGAGCAATTTATTTCATTATCGTCTGTCTATACTTGTATTAAGGAAATTGTTGGAGCACATGTTTGAATATATTAAAGCTAATATAAAATTTGCATATGTTAATATGAATGTATATATTTAGAAGAGATCACAAAATTTGATAAAACACAAAGATTCCTTTTTCTACATAACTAAGAGGTCAGTAGAACTACATTTGGGTTATTTGTTAAGGAATATCGCTACAATATTTCAATATTAATGTCTAGAATGCCATACATAACACTAAATAACAATCTTAAATAACAAATTTAGGTGAAGTTTACTAATTTGATGGAATAAAATTGTTCAGTAGTATAAGATCCAATATTCTAATATTAATTATTATGGCAATATTTCAACATTTGAACCAAGGCGTTTAGTCTGATGCTTTTCGAATAATGGCGAAGTTGATTAATACGCTACAATAATTACTCGAAAGAATTCATAATCCTTTAATACTGATCCATATTTATGAGAATTTGTAAAAACAAATCCAAAACATCAGAGAAGCCAAGTTGATTGATTTACTGAAAAACGGCGTTATCTCTCGAAAAATCTGATCTAATATTTTAATATCAACATTCACCAAAAAATTAACGACGAAAACAGTAAATACTGTTTTTATGTCCAGAATATTAGAGAACTAGGTGAAGCTGCTAATTTATTGAAATTTTTGGTCGATGGAATTTGTTCTAAATCCATAAATGCTCTTAATTTATACATCTATTTATATCCGTAAGCGCCGTTTCATTCACAAATTACACGCCGATACGAATACCGTCAGTTCCTTTTCTCTGGGTAAAAACTTAAATAATTAGTTAATAGACAATTGTGAACAATATGTTATTATAATTATTTCGACTGGTTTCTGCGTTATAAAAAAATATTATTTTTCATAATTGAGCATTTTCAAATTTTGTCGTAATGATGTACATACCTATATTTATCGAAACAATAACACTTAATTTCATACGGTATAAATTCCTATCGTCCTACGAAATAACGTTTTACGTTTCGCTTCGTTTATTTTTATTCTTATTATCATTAAATAATGATAAGTGTTTCACCAGATTACAGGCAACAATAAACACCAATAATACTAAATTAAAAAGTTGAATGCGAGATAAACATTTTCGATCTGGTCCCGTACAAATGTTTTCCATAAGAAACCGCTCGGACGCCGTAAGAGGCAATTGTCATAATTTACCGATTCCAATCTAAATTATTCCTTCACACGCATTAGAGCCGAATTTTTCAACTAGTGGAACCGACTCATCTTCAAATATACATCGTACGTGTGTATATCGGTATCTAGTCATATCTCTAATACTAGTTCTTGTATCTCGCGCACAAAAACCAAATTTTAATTTATGTACGATACAATAAATCGTCCGGTTTGGTGAAATATATTATAATTATGAGATTATAGCGTTATCTCCTTCCGTCGGGAACCGAATAATATATGATACCATTAGCGATGGTCATAAATCTCCGAAATTTATGAAAGTAGAGGGACGACAAGGAGGACGCCGTTTATGGATAGATGTGGTATCTTGTTTGTTGTGTCGTATCCCTATGTTCGAAATGCCATTCGAATTTCCGTCGCGGACTGAGAAGAATTCGTCTATACATGCGGACCGTTTTGTTCGGAAAGAGTTGTCCATAATATTTATATATTATCGAGCTCATGAACGTGGCCAGTAAATTCGGATTATTTATGGAAAGGACCGAATCTGGTCGATGTGAGGAATTCCTTGTAAGTTACGGGCGCATTGTATTAGATGGTTTCTTGATGATACGATTCTTCTAGGATTATACTGTTGTTTCAAATGGAATACCGTACTTTTATTAATTATGTATATATGTAAGGAATTACTTCCTTAGGCATTTTTAAATATGTCAGGTCGGTAAAGCAGCGATCTCAAGTCTCTAAAAAATGACAGAATATAACAATAAAAAGACGATTTAATTAAGATAAAGATTGTTGGAATCTAAAGTGGAAAAGAGGGAACATCCTGAATAATAAACTTTGAATGTTGTTTTATAATGTGTTATTAACTTTAGCAGGGTTGAGGGAGTCAATACAGTCAAATAAACTGAAAAGTTTCTCTGGAAAAGCAAAGTTCAATTTTATTCTCAACATTATTATTTACATTATTTACAAACCTGGAAAAGCAAAGAAACAACATTCAATGTTTATTATTCAGGATTGTCCCTCTCTTCCACTTTAGATTCCAACAATCTTTATCTTAATTAAATCGTCTTTTTATTTTTATAATCTGTCATTTTTTAGAAACTTCAGATCGCTGCTTTACCGACCTGACATATTTAAAAATGCCTAAGGAAGTAATTCCTTACATATATAATCGTAATACTTAGTTAAGATTGTTATCCTCTTACTAGATTTTATCCAGGTTACTTTTCTTTCAGTTGCATAGAAGTTTTATCCAGCCACTTTGCCAGAGACATATGTAACTTAATAACCAGTTGAAAATAAGACCAATATGATACTATGTTCAGAAAAGAAGTTTGATGTTAAATGACTAAGTTAAATGGTTCAACATTGAGTTAAAGGTTCCAATCGCAGAGAGAGATCCTTTCCTAATGGTTTTCCTTGCAAGTTTTAAATAGACACATAATTAGATGCTGTTAAAATAGATGGAGTGAGAAAAATTAAAAAGCATCCTATTCCGCACATGGATTAAAAAAATTGAATGGCTGCTTTTTGTTTAAATTTTTATGGGTGTCCCAGTTTACACCCTAAATTCTGTAAATAGGAACATACATTAAAATTGTCTTTAAACGCATGTGAAACTGTTCCAGGGTATCTTAAAATTAAAAAATAAAAAATACTTCCGAAAGTATCTATATTTCACAATAGAAATACAATAAACAATCACTTTATTACTTAGAAAATATACAACTACATACATGTTCTATTCCTTGTAGCAAATATGAACACATGTTTGTGTCAAAATAAGACACTTAAGAAGAAAAGATTAACATATATACATACAACAACACCAACAAAATTGAAAAAGAATCTCAAAAATAGGCATATGACAGGTCTACAAGTCTCTTGAAGATATAACGTCTTCCTCTGATGACAAGGATCTATTATAACTTGATCAAATGTGATATTCCTACGGTCTTGCATATCCGGATAAGCAAATGTAGATCGATACTCTTGATATTATCTCCAACAGCTCACGGTGTAAGATATTTTATTTAGTTGCTCCATCTTAGCAACAAAATATTTTGAGCAATTTTTCTTGGTCCCTTCATTATATAGAAACCTCACTTTTACAGAAACACCCTTCTTGATATCAGCTACACTAGGTGGATATTCCAAAACATCTGCTTCGTGATCCTCCGATTCTACTTCAGATAATTAATCAAAGTCATCCAAGCTATTGACAATATCAGATGCAATACCCTCTTTATCATCTAGCATACCCGATTCTATTCCAGATACAATATGTTCTAGTCGTACTGCTATTCCAGCTCCATCATTTAACTTTCTCTGTCTTTTTGAGAGTGGTTTCTCAATCACCGTATGTTTTTAGAATGTTCTCAAAAGCGCTTACAATAGTGTTGTTTAAATCTTCTTTAGAGTGACGGTTGAACAAAGTCTGAAAGCTTTCTTAACACTTCACACCTATTAGCAGGGATAATTCCAGTGGCCCTGAGTCCGATTCTTATATTGTCAGGGCTATTCCGCTCCAGAATTCCCAAAGTTTGCTTCAATAATATTTTGGTAAAGGAGTAGAGCTAGTCTGCCTCTTTATGAATTGCCGTAATTACCATATTTTCTTCTGTTGGCGTTAGAACTGTTTGCCTTCTAGGCTTAAAGTATAAACAGCACGGTATTTTCGGCTTAGTGTTGCCCTTGATATCCAGTATCGATTTGCGGCTTCTCTAAGTGACGTTATGCAGTTAAGCACATTTTCTAGTGTCTCTTATAATTGACCATCTAGATAGTCTCTATATCGTTTTGATCCAAGCTGCCTTCCATATCCTGGCGACATGTCCTAATTTACCATGAAAAGGCACAGTTTAACAGTTTAAATTTAAGGTTAGATTTTTTTATCTACTTATTAGAGATATATTAAATAAGAATCGGGATTTTGGTTTTTAGGTACAGCGTTTAGATTTCTTAGGACAGGTGAGGCAAGTTCTATGTTTTCAAAGTAACAAATTGCATGTCTACATACCTGTGTACTTTTAGCCACTACTAAACCACCAACAAAAATAAAATCGATTGATATTTGCACATTACACTTATGAAACACCAAATACATCATTATTACTTACCAAAGTTAACCACAGACAGCAGCAGAAGGATGAATTTTGGTAAACTGCAATTATCTCGTTACCCGGAGTGCCTCAAATAGTCCCATTCTACAATAAAAATTCTAGCCTTTCTTCTCGTCGTCTTTACTTCTTCCTTTTTCCTCTTTCCCTCCTCCCTTCTTCCGAAAGCGTTCCCATGATAAAAATAATGGAGGAAAGTACTCCAATGAATTCTTGGATTGTTTGTTTAGGGGCTTGTTGATGGAAATCATCGAGAAGCAGATGTCAAACCAGTATATGTTTTACAAGTGCTTTCCCACACTGCGATTATCTTAAATTATCATGAACCAGATCTTCAGTACCGAAGATCATGATGAATTCAACTGTAATTATCTCGTACCTTGACCATTGATAAAATTTCTACGAACTGCTGGAAAATATAATTCTGTATGCGTAACTAAAAACATTCTTCCTTAAATTACTTCTGCTTTCCTTCCACGCAAATGTTAGTTTCGAAAACTATATCTACAAAATCGTTAGTTGCCATTACCTTCGAGCAATTTAGATTATCTGAAACCACACTTACAACATGTAGTTATACGGATTCCTAATTTTATGCGCTTGCTTTCGCGATTTTCGAGAAATGCCGAGAATAAAAGTTAATCGTTTTAGACACCGTATCGACAGATCGGCTTCTACTATTCTAATAGTTCGGATCTTGCCTAGGTCTGCGTACAGATAAACGTCGACATCAGATAAAACACAACTGAATTACTCGCGTTATGTGCCGTTGCCCGGCGAATGATTCTCGAAAAATCCGAACGCGTCCACATAAAGAGCGAGCAGAAGCCCACTTTACCAGGCAGACGTAGCAATTACCGTCTTGTAATGAACATTCGTAAACACAAATAAGCACCTTGTCCTTAAGTAATTGCACTTGTAAATACCAAACTTATTCAGGCGAGCGCCCGGTTGTATACATTGCTGCTAGGCGACCATAAAGAAAACATGCACATCATACTTCTATAGATGCGTATACTTACACGCAGGTATGCATGAGTTAAAATTTATAGTTATAGATAGTAAAACTGATCGCTCGTACACCACTATATACCATAGACCATCTTCTATTCTATTTCGAAGCTCTTACCATATCGTAAATATTATATTATACGGCCAATATTAAGCGTCCGATGATTTAGGACGTATAAACTTTTAATAAATGTAGAAGAGGGCCAACGACGGTCTCGCAAAGTCCATGTACCGATCATTAAATGCTCGATTATAAAACCTTTAATTGAATTTCATAAATTTATACTTGACATAAAGCACCGTTTCGCACACAACACGACAAATAAAACGATAGATATCCTAACATATTTAACGTCTTTTTCTCCTTTTTTCCTTTCGTTCCTCCTCCTCTAACTCGTAGATACGGGTAATCGGTAACAGTTTTTGCGCGCGCTAAAAGTCGATATAAATGCTTTGCTTGCGTATTTTATCTAGAAGGAACGTGCTGTGTGGTCCGCGCGCAAGGGACCCCTTGTCGGTAGTGTATTGCTTTGTATATAGCCACTGGAACCGTAAATTATTTATTCAGTCGCAAACTTCAACCATTTTGAGTTCCTATTGTTTGAATTTCGCAGAATGTAAAAATTGAACTGTCCCATTAAGTGCGAATACTGTACAAACCGTATTTGATGTAGGAAGTTGCAATATTTTGTTTAACAGAACTCAAATCAAAACAGTTCCAAATTGTTGTACACAAAAAGAACAACTTTGGAATATGAATCAAATAAAATAAATAGAAACATGACTTCTCCAACGTAAGACAAGCTTCATACCTCAGACCTGCACAATCGAAACACAATAAGTGCTTCAACACAATATATAAATAGAACCTTAGAATGCTTTTTCTCTGTATCTATTTTTTGGTCAAACTAGTTTACTAGTCTTTCTTCACTTAAATGTAAGGGATGACATTCTGCTGGTGAATTGTCACGTGGTCTCGATACATGCTAGGATGCAGTGTTAACTCTCCCTACAATATGTTGTAGTTCCCAGAGTAGCCTTTTGACCTACATTTATGACTATACGCCCTCAGTTAAGCCCGTTTTTACATTATCTTATTAAATTGTACCAAAAAATTGAATACTATTTTATAGTACAATGTAAAACACTGTACTATTTTTCTGTGCAAAATCATTGTATGAAATTAGAACCTGTCCTATTTTCATACTAAATGTTTTGACTTGCGCCTGCTCAATGGGTCTGCATTGATCGTATTCCAATCTAACCTCATTTTCTTATGTTTACGTCTTGTGTACCCTGTGTCTACCTACCCACGTAAGTAAGGGTACTGCTCCACGAGATAATACAAATAATCAATTTAGGTTTAAGATGCCCTGGGCAACGGAACAAGTAGAGAAGTTAATTGAAGGCTATTCGAATCATCCAGAGTTATTTGCAGTTAAACATCCCGAATATCACAATAAAAATAAACGGCAGCTGGCTTTGAATTGTATAATTAAAGATGTTAATAGAGCTGGAACAAGCATTATTGAAGTACAGAAGAAATGGAATGGATTACGTACCACTTATATAAATGAAAAAAAAAAAGTGCTACAAAGTATTCATAGTGGTGCTGGAGAAGATGAGGTAAGTAATGGTACTAATAAATAGAAATTTGTTATAAGTATATAATGTTGATAGATTTCGAAAATTATAAAAATTGAATATGTTTTGCAGATATACACACCTAAATTGTGGTACTTCAAAAAATTAGAGTTTTTAAATGACCATGTGTCACTGCGTCAAGCGACATCATCATTTGACCCATATAATGACATCACGAATGAATCGAATATAGCCAGTCAAACATCCTCTAATTTTCAAGAAGTTGAAGAGTATCTGCTACAGGATGATAGAACATTACTGTTATCTCCCAGTTCAACACCTGTTCCATCACCTCAAAGTGATACACCAAAAGCAAAAAGAAGAAAACAAACATGGATTACCAAGAAATCTTGCAACAACAAGCTTCAACAGCATTGTTATCAATATCTCAAGCAGCGGCTTCTTTCAATAAAAATGATTCACTCCAAGAAGATGAAGATGTTTTATATGGTAAATATGTTGCAACAAGGCTTAAAAACATCACGTCATTAACAAAAAAATTTGAAATAAAACATAAACTTGACCAATTATTATTTGAAGCTCAAATGACTGAATTTAATTAGAATTTATCAATTTTTAGAATAATAATTTTTTATTTTAACTTTATTTGTTGAGCAGCTTATTATTTGACTTTCAAATGACTGAAATATATGAGAATAATCAATTTTTAGAATAATTTTTTTAAACTATTTGTGACCAGCAATTATTTCAGTTTCAAATGAATTATATTAGAATTAATTAATTTTTAGTGTAATTCCTTTAATTTAAACTGATATACATGTAACTAGATATGAGAAATAAAACATCTGTATATAGAAAAATATATTGAATAAAACATCTTATAATAATTATCTTATAGTTACTGCAAACATTGTTCTTGCCATGAAATTCTTCCAGTATTGAGAAAATAATCCATGAATAATAGTCTATTATTTAATGCCTCTTGGGTAGCTCTATTAGCACCTTGTATTTGCTGGAGATCAAGTAATGGGTTATGCACTTCGTCAATTTCAGAATAGTGTATGGTCTTACTAATTAAATAATTGTGTAATACGCAACAAGTTAATGTAATTAATTCCACTTTTTCTGGGCTTAAATTTATAGTTTGCAACAAAATACGAAATTTATTTGACATAATTCCAAACGTATTTTCCACTACTCTGCGAGCGCGTGATAATCTATAATTAAATATACGCTTGTCATTAGTCAAATTTCTTGAACTAAACGGTTTCATAATTCTATGTGACAATGGAAAAGCTTCATCAGCTACAAAGCAATATGAAATGCCAGTATTCTGTGTTGGTAGACATTTATCTGGAGGAAAATTTAGTACACCTTCATCAATTGCTCGTTTTAATGAAGATGCTCTAAAGACACCTCCATCACCTATTCGCCCATTAACTCCTACATTTACATATAAAAATCTGTAGTTTGCAGCTGCTACTGCTAGTAACAGAATACTATGGGTGTTTTTATAATTATAAAAGTAAGAACCTGCACTGCGAGGTGCCTTAATTTTATGTGCTTTCAAATAATTAACGCTTTTGGCCGTTACTTTGTGATATTCCATGGTTCAAATAAATAAAACACACTTTTTACTTTGTAACAATATCACTATATTTCACTTATTTGTGACTACAGTGAAATATAGTGATATTGTTACAAAGTAAAAAGTGTGTTTTATTTATTATGTGTTTTCCATCGATGGCACCCAAATACAATGGAAACTGCCATAGTGTTTCAAACTCCTTTGCTATTTTTTCCCATTTTTCAACAGTCTGTGGCATCTGAAACATTTAAATGTTCGAACAAACAAATTGCACTATATGAATACTTACTTGCAGATATTGCAGTCTTAACTTTTCGTATATGGCTTTACAAACTTCTGGTATGAACAAACTTATAGTGCTTTCATGAATTCGACATGAGTACATTAAAGATCTGATGGATTCTCCACTTGCCAGGTATCTCAGTGTAACAGCTAATCTGTCAATGTATTCATGTATGATTAATGTAATATTTAAAATAATTACAATTAAAAAATATTACCTTACGTTTGCCGATATACTTTCACGAAATTTAGTGTCCTGTTTCTGTATATCTGTTTCAATATGTAAGAGTTCATCAAATTCGTTACTACACATACGTATAAAGTTTCTGTATACCTTTCCCATACAATCGCTTCTCCAGCCATGGTTTTAACCACTATTTTCGCTTTTTTTCTTTTTCTTCTTTATTATACTGCTTATCAAAATGATAGTCGCACATACACTAGCACTAGATATAAGCCATTCGCACATATTCATTTTCTTTAAGATTTTCTTTAACCTTACACCTGATAATTTTCTATTCTGATTAATATTTTTGGAGGTTATGAGAAATATTTGTAAATATTGTGATACTGGTGTACAATTTGAAACGAGGACGTAGCATAGCGCAGAATCGTAAACAAAATTTTTGTACAAGTTTATAATACATATGTAATACTCCCGACGAATGATGGAGTCAATAATCTTGTACAAAAGACTGGTAAAGCGTTTTACATTGTACTATAAAATAGTATTAAATTTTTTAGTACAATTTAATATGATAATGTAAAACGCGCTTTAGATTATATAGTCAGTATTTTGCGGCCGCTTTTTGTTGCCGATGCCGATGGTTTGAATTATCGCATTATCTCGATGTTAAGTGGTAAAGAATATTATTAGACTCCTTGGGCCCATACAACACCGGAATATATTTCTGAAAGGCAAAGCTAAAACTCCAAACTCCTGTTTCGGCTACTTAACAAGGCCGATGGTGAAACTGTATCACAGGCATGGGCAACCCCCGCCCCGCGGACCACATGCGGCGCTAAAGTAAGATATTGCCATTGCATTTTTCCGTTACATATTAGCACGGCCTGTTAAACTTACTTCATAAGAATGCTACAAAAATGAATATTTTTCAAGATTAATCGCAGCTCCTCACTAAAGTCGCCAAGTTTTGCAGGAAATCTCTCTAAATGACTGTGGAGGAAATGGACCTTAATGCTCATATGGCAACCCAAAATTTGAAAGTTATTAAGCATATTTTCCACTATTTGTTCGTAATTTTCAGATTTATAATTATTAAGAAAGTTTTGCACAACTTTAACTTGTAGAAGTCATGATTTTAATAACACTTTTCAAATAAACACACTTGCAAGAAAGCTCAAGTTTAAACTTAATCAAGGGTTGACACGAAGATATCTTTATAGTTATTTATGCAGATATTATTGGAAAGTAAACCTTAAATACAAATTATATCGCTATTTCCATACATCCTTTGTGACGTATATTTTTGAATACTATTTATTGCTTAAACAGATTAAAGCCGGTATTCTTGAAAACCATTGGGGGTAATTAGGGGAATTTAACCTTCCTATACTCACGTCAAAATGAAAAACGTATACTATACTATATAAGTCGGTCTCACAGACCGTATGCGTGAGTATGGGAAGGTTAAGATGATAAATAAATAGTTTCTTACCTACAAAGATTGAGGAAGTAAAAAGCAACTGTAATAAACAACTAGAATTGAAGAAAAGGTCTGTTCAGAAAGTTTATTGTAGCAATAGGAATGAAAATATATGAAATATTTAATTTTTATCTATCTCAGCAACTAGAGCTGATCCAGAGAACAAAATGGTATTTTTGGAATTAGAATTCTTGTAATATTTAAAATCGGCTTTTTGATACATCAATGTTTTTTGTCGGGCTGTGTTATACGATATCTGGCAGGTTAAGCTTGAAGCTGACTTTTGCCGTTATACAAATTCTTCCCTTCCCAAAGTGGTAAATCTAACCTCAATGATTTTGCTTGAGGATGATTGAATCCTGGATATGAAACAAGAGGAGATTCCTGACTGTAAATATTTTGACCACAAGGAGACACATAATTAGTGTAAGGCAGTAATCCAGTGAAAAGCTGACCAAAATTTTACTAAAATTGCTAATTTCTTGGAGTGCAGAAAAATGATTTAGCAGTTAGAAATTTCGATGCCGACTGTCTTGTTTATTTCGATGCTATTAGCCTGAAGGCATGAATTCCCCTATTTCCTTTTTCGTAAGCGCCATATTGGGGACATTTAACGTACATCTATGTTGAGGCAATAAGGCAAATTTGGAAAAAAATTACGGAGTAAAATTCGAAATCTAAACTTTTACAAAGGGAAAGGTCTTTTGTAAAACCCATCCAAAATTTGACATTTGATTGAGATCTACTCGCAACTTCCTTCAGTTTTCATGTCCGTTTTTATAACGGAATTACAACCATCTAAACAACACAAAGTAATAATTCATATATTGTAGGTAACACAACTTTTGTTTATATATATAAGGCTTACAAAAGTTCATATAAGCTTCTATTTCTGACTCGTGAATCCTGCTCCAGCTCAAGTTGTAACACTTTATCTTTACATTTCTATATTTAACACAATAGATACTTTTCCTCTCCTTAGTTAAATAATATAGAGAAAAGAATTAATATATATACATATACATTATTAATCACAGTAAACAATAACGTCATTTAATCGCGTTTTTCTGTGATTTAATCTTTCCCGTTACATATCGTTACAATATATACATTGTAGAAAAGTATGGACCGATTCGTTGTGAAATATAAAATACCGTACCTTACTCTTCACATACAACGTTACCAGTTTAACACCTATGGTTTTCCCATGTATCGGTTCGTACTTTCCCATACTGTATATGTAACCGTTGTGTTCACATATAATTTCTTGTTAACACAATTGACCTATTTCGTTTAGACTTTAGAGGAAAATCAAATTTTACTTCTACATATTTGGAGAATTTTCTGAATCTGGCATTGATTGCTCAATTTATGATTTCGTCTGCTTACTTTAACATAATTTTAAATTGGAAAAATAAAGCTAATTATTGAATTACGAGCGAGAACAGTACCCTAACTATGATCATCTATTATCACAAGCGAATTTAAGAAATGTCCTCCAAAGTTTTGCCAACAAGTTAGTATTGTAATCGTGTTGGAAATCTGTTTCGATTTGATATCGGAAAGACTACTCACCAGGTATAGAGCGGATACGAATTGTTCCATATTACAAAAAGCATAGAATACGTCAACAAAAAAGTAGAATACACATATAGTAAAAGATAAATGACAAACAGTAAAAACACAAATAAATGACAAACTAACACTGAAATCTATTTTTTTAAATAGCACTATACTGCACAAGGTGCTGCATAAAATTCATCAATGCCGTAGAGCACCTTAGTGACTAGAAAGTTTTTTAATTTTCTTTTGAATTTCGGTAATGGCAGTTGTTTCAAGCTTTGGGGCAAGTGATTGTATATGCGAACGCACTGCCATACCGCCTCTTTTTGTACTTTAGTTAAGTGAGTGGGAGGCGGAAGCAGCCAACACTTATCCTTTCCTCTGGTGTTGCGAGTATGCTCCAACTCATGTTTTTCGAAGAATTCACTGTAGTAGTTCTTGACGAAGGTTGCTGACTCCAAAATGTAAATAGATGGTAAGGTGAGTATGTTTGTATTTTTAAATATAGGTCTACATGTATCCCTAGGTTTTAATTGGAACACTGCTCGTATACACGCTTTCTGTAGAACGAAAATTCTACCAACGTCTGAAGCATTACCCCAGAACACCACACCATACTGCAACCGAGACTGAACACACGCGAAGTAAACACTTAAAGCGGTGACAGCACTTACGTTCCGAGAAATAACGTTCAAGCTGTAGCAAAAACCACTCAGCTTCTTCGCGAGCTCCTCAATATGGGGTTTCCATGACAAAGACAGATCGACCGTAACACCAAGAAATCGAACATGATCCACACATTCTAGAATTTCTCCATCACACACAACTTCCAAATTCTCTGTAGCGACACCAAAAGATAACAAATGTGTTTTACCTGTGTTCAGCTTAAAGTTATTAGATGTAAACCACTCCGCCATGCACAGAAAGTTTCGTTCCAATACATTCTTTATTTGTCCACATGTTTGCCGTCGTACAATGCAAGATGTATCATCTGCATAGAACACTGTAAGACCATCAACCACTCCCGGCAAATCATTCACATACAGTAGGAAGAGAAGTGGACCAAGAACGGAACCCTGCGGGACACCGAACAGTGTAGTCCTCCATGGTGATGTAATCTCCAACCCCAAATCGTCATGAGCAATCACACGTTGTTTTCGCTCGGTCAGATAGGAGCGAAAAAGCTCCAAACACACGCCTCGAAAACCCATTATTTCCATCTTACGCAGAAGAGCCTCATGGTGCACACTGTCGAAGGCCTTGGACAGATCCAGAAATACACATGCCGAAATATCCCTATCACTTAGGCCCATCAAAATCTCCTCAGTTAGCTGGTAAATTGCACGAATGGTACTCTTGTTTTTTATATATCCATTTTGATTTGAATGCATGATATTGTGCTTTACTAGAAATCCTGTGATACGACTACACAATAATTTTTCAAAGATTTTCGATATATTAGATATAAGCGCTATGGGTCTGTAGTTGTTAATATCAGCTCTATTCCCATTTTTATGCAAGGGCTTAATAATAGTGTATTTTAGTTTTTCAGGAAACACACCTTGCTGAAAAGATATGTTTATTACATGAGCCAGAGGGACAGAAAGGCAATTAAAGCAATCCTTGAGTAGTGAGACAGGGATATCGTCCTCGCCTGTTGATTTAGTGTTGTTTAAGTTGAGTACAGTATTTTTCACCTCTTCAGGATCTGTCAAATACAATAAAGATGTCTTAGAATGTCTTATTAATATTTTGAAGAAAATTTTTCAAATATTTTATTTCGCCTAACGCTAGAGCACAACTTAAATACTACATACTGTATACTTGAATTTAAGAGGGAGAAATAAAAAACGAAATCACATCATTAAATCTTTAGCTGATTCCTATCATCCCATCTGGATTAGTAGTCGTCATAAAATTATATTCTCTTGAAAGTGTCGTAGTGTACCTATTACTTCAACGTATACGCGGATACAACGCAATTAACTTGTACTGCCCCTGCAGTTCCTAAAATACAGTGTCCATAATAGTAATTTGGATCGGTATCATCTAGTGGAACTGGAGATATATCGGAATAAATAAGGCACAATATAAATGGCTCAATAAGATTTTATTATAACGATTATGGTAAGTACCAATACAGCTGCCTTAATGAATACTAACGAATGACATATTTATAAGCATATGTGATTTCTTAACTAACACCCGACTGCATATCTTTATACCGGGGATGGGTAAATGATAATTGCACCACTCACATTCGGAAAACATTATAGGATTATTAGCGTTATATGTGCGGTTTGTGAATAATTATCGTTTAATGCGTGAACGTTAGAGTGCCGTAAGTGTTTCGCATCGAAACGATTTTCGGTTTTCTCATCAATGATAAATGCTAAATCTACGTTATCTTTATCGTTTTTATTCGAAATAATGTAGCGAATCTGATATTAAATGACATCTTTTACTGTAGTTTACCTGTGTAAGATTACGAGACGCATTGTATCCAAATCGACCATCCGGAATTAAGTTGCTATCAGAAATATATGTGCAGTGATTATTTCAAGCATAAAGATATCATTGAAAAGCTGCTGCAGGTGGTAGGAATTGTACATCTCAGACTGCGCAATATTGCCACTTGTAGCAAGAGCTTTTCAAAATACATCTTATTTCTGTGAGATCGTAGTTCTATTTCAATCACAGTGGAACTCAGCAACTTTTTACATGATTTAATTTCTGCATTACAACTGCTCACTTGCCAACAACGAAGATTGTTAGATGCATGAACTAGCATCTGAAATACATCCACCTTGTATCACTCTACTTTCGACATTCGGATTTCTCTGTCGCACCAAGTAGATTTTCACAGTTGTTTTACAAAAAAAAAACAAGGAACTTTATTTTAATATTCTTTATTATAACCGAACGCTTTTTCTCTATACAGTTCTCAACCAAATCTTCTAAGCTGTAACTACGTATTTATAATTAGAAACAAGTACTGCACTCTGAAACGTCGGCGTCGCATAGAATCGCGCGGTCGGGATAATCGCAATTTGCAACAGCCATCGAACAATAATCGGTGCAACGCGACTCTCAGATTCACTATAATGATGCTGACATTAACGAAGACTAGTAGTACTGCAGTAATAACCATCGCCACACGCTCGAAGATAACATCCGAGGAAAACTGGGAGGTTTATATGCAAATTTTTCCATTTCAAAATCAAAACATCTAAACGATGCTGATTCTAGGAAATTATCGACGTCTCTATACGGCGTAAATTGCTAAAGGTTGTGTTCCGTATCTGTGCACGATACCTCTTAGAGTGCTTATGATCTTGCAGGAAGGAATAACAATGTTTTTCAAACTTAAATTACTTTTTAGGATTGGTGCCTTGTCATAAAAATTGTTACTAACCATAGTGATGCCTTTCTAATTATAGATAACTTCCTGGTTTGTTTCCCTCGGTGTTCCTCCTTCTTGTTGTTTCCTCTTTATTTCTTGAAAACCAGTAAGGTACATACCCCAGGACGTAATTAGTTGGGAGATGTCAACGGAAATCATCGATGCTGGAAGAGCGATGGACGTGTGGTAAGTATACAAATGTTTAGAACCTTTCATCTGATTCATTAGTGAGCAATTTTAAGGAATATCCTCAAAAATCTGGAGATCTTGATTCGTTATTCTTGATGTGCACTTAGTTAACAGTGTTTTAATAACTAAAAGTCTGCGGTTTAGATTAAATTCAAATTATCCAACTGGCATCTTTATTACGCTAATTTGTATATTTCCAAATGAACTTCGGCTCCCTGCTTTATCACTGAGGACGGGAACCAAGTTTTCAAGACATGAAAAATACAAACGTGCCAACGCATGCCTGTTTTATGATCAATGTCGTGATGAACCTACAATGCTTGACCGATCTTGCAGTGATTTATTTTTCTCGGTACTGTAGCTATAGTAAATATCGCAGTGCTGGAAACAATTTTAGCAACTATAACGTCACGTTTCTCGTCGAGAAGATGCCTGCGTTCGATTGTGCGTATGTGTAAATTCTTCGCCAATCGTTTCGATCAAATCAAAGTTCAAGCGTTCCGTTAAGAGACTTCCACATACTGTGTACATACGAGTAGAAGCGCACGACCCAATCTCGCGGACGAACGTAGAAGAAATACTCAGTCGAGTTGCTCGGAAGCAGTGATCTTCGAGATAATCTTGTTTTATTAAGGTATTTTACCGATGGCAGCGAAAAAAAGAAATAATTTCGAGCCATAGGCCTATGTAAATGTCGGTAAATAAATTAAATCTCATTTGGCGTACATATCTCGTATTACACAATAGCCGTAACTCCGGCTGGCCAGCTTTCTCGATAATTTCCTTTTAATGGAAAAGACGTAACAGTATACTCGAAATGTACAAATAAATAAATGTCATTTGGTAGTATTTATTTGCATTGTGAGTTTTATGAGAAATCTATATACTATACTTATCTGCATACAAACTATTCACACCATTTACGAACGCATTATCAATAAGTATATTATATAGCATGATTTTCAGAAACATGCATCGATCTAAATGTAAAAATGCAATATTTCCTTAAGTCTAACAAAGAAATCACACACCAGTATCGCACGGAGATCTAGCCAATATTTCTCAATTCTTTCCTGTTTTAGCCTTTCAAGTCAATACAAGGAGAGATCAAGTTTGTCCTTCCATGATGGTTGTAGTCCCTTCTATTTCCGTTTTGTTTCCCAAGGGTATCTTTTTTATCACTAACTTCTCACTGTCAGTCTATGCAATTGGTGTACATGTTGCTGTTTATGAAATTACAAAAGCGAAAATGTTACCTCTTCCATAATAACACTCCTTAGAATCCCAGCAGTTCATTTCGAAATGTCCCTTGTTGGGAGCGACATCAATCGTAATCTGTTGAGGAACACTCATAAAATTTTTAAATTTAATAAAGATGACAACATGACTTTCTTGTGATGAAGACACAAGATAATCTGTAAGGACGACGACATTGTCACCATGGGTCTGTTATATTTTATCAATAAAATATTGTAATAGAAGGCACATAAATTGAAAATCAACGTAACCATCTTCGTCTTTAATTTGAACGATAGTTCCAATGAGGAAGATACTCCCGACAATATTCGTTCGTCACAAATTTTCGCAGTATACTGTTCTGACGTTCACTTCTATTACAAACAGGAATAAGAAGACTGTGGCTAAAATAAAATAAATAAAATTACCCTTACCACATATTTCGGAAAAATTCCAGGTACGTATTTCAGCAACTAAGTTGCCATCCTCAATAAGGAATACTTGGAAATTCAATATCACTAGCGAATTTTAAAAATAGAGAGAGAATTATGGGATATAAGGAGATGAAGGGCCTGTTCCAAATTCTAAATTGCAGGAGCTATTGAACTAAATTCAGATTTGTGTAGGATCATTGAACCATATTGACACGTTCCATAAAGCATGAAATTTAGGTTAGAATTAATATACGAGGTACGTCCAGAAAGTAAGTTCCGTTTGGTAATAAAATTAAATTGACTTGAGATGTAAGAACAGATGAAAGTCGCTAGCAGCGAGGTCAGGGCTGTACGGAGGATGGTCAAACACGTCCCAGCCAAATCCCTGTAGGAGGTTTCTCGTCACATTTGCAGTGTGTGGTCGTGCATTGTCGTGAAGAAAAACAACACCTTTTGACAGCAATCCTCGGCGCTTATTCTGTATTGCGCGGCGCAATTTCCTAAGTGTCTCGCAATAAACATCTGCTTTGATTGTTTGACCACGCGGTTAGAAATCAATGAGTAAGATGCCTTTTCAGTCCCAGAACACTGTGCACTGTCATTTCTCGAGGTGTCAAGATTTGTTTCGGCTTAACCTTTGCTGGGGATGAAGTGTGCCTCGATTCCATTGATTGCCGCTTACTTTCAGGGGTGTCGTAAGAAACCAAAGTTTCATCTCCTGTGACTATCTGTGTCAGAAATTCTTCGCCGCCTTCATCACAACGGGTCAAAAACTGAAGTGCACTACCCATCCGTTTTGTTTTGTGTTGCTCAGTAAGAATCTTTGGTACCCAACGTGAGCAAAGTTTACGAAATTTCAGTTTTTCGCTAACAATTTCATGAATTAGTGATCGTGAGATTTGGGGAAATTCCATAGCGAGAGCACTAATTGTAAACTTGCGGTTTTCCTGGATCTTGTCATCAATCGCGTGAACCAGTTCTTCTGTAACCAAAGATGGACGCCCACTTCGTTCTTCATTGTGCACTTCACTACGTCCTTCATTGAACTGTCGGACCCATCTTCTCACCATTGAATCACTCATCGCATTTTGTCCGTAAACTTCGCAAATTTGCCGATAAATTTCAATTGGTTTCACTTTCCTAGCATTCAGAAAACGAATCACAGATCTGATTTCACAAGCGGCGCGATTTTCAATCAACACCGACATTGTAAACAAGCACAACAAAGCGTACGTGGCTGACAGCGATCTCAAAATGACGCACGTTTTCTCTCCTTGATAGAGAGCGTCTACCGCGCATGTACGGAACTGCGATCGCAGCGCTGCAGCGGAGTTAAATTGAAACGGAACTTACTTTCTGGACGTACCTCGTAGATACACGCTCCCCATAATGAGAGTTCAGTATCAACAGTGTTTTGGTGTGCTTAGCGATGTTCATTGTGCAATGCTTTAGTATTCTACCGTGTTCGTCTTGGGCATTAGCCGGATTCCCTAGTGATACTGAATTCCCCAGTATTCCATTGAGGATGGCAAACTGGTTGCCGAAATACGTATCTGGATCTTTTCCGAAAGGTTTGGTAAGGGTAATTATATTTATTTCATTCTATTGCCTTTGCCGAATGGTTTCTCTAAGATTATATGTAACACTAGTAATGCAATATGCAGAACTTCTAGCAGCTGTGCCATCGTTAACAATTCAAGAATGTTGGAAAGCAATAGTACGCTGGCGACTAGAATAGAATTAATCTGTAGTGGATATAAGGACATCTGGAGATGGAGGAAAACGAAGTAGCAAATCGTTAAGCAAGAATGGAAGTAAAGATACGACTTTCAAAAGCTGAGCTGTCATGCGAGTTCCCTATCAAATCGGCAAGACAAAATTAGTGGGTTGACTGAAAGACCAATAGGTATATGAGTCAGTGGGGTACACTCTCGAGGTTTAGGCAGTCCATTAGTAGTGGTCAACATATTAGAATGGCTACAAACAAGCAGGAAATAAGTGAAAAGATATTGTCTTCGCCAACAAGAAAGTACAACATGAATAAACATCTCCACGCCACTGGGGTACTGGAAAATCTTATCTGTAAATCATGTTACAAAAGAAAAGAAATATACCGGTATGTTCCTTGTAACTGTCAAGGGTTAACCAGTATGAGGCTTGATAATAGCTTCCTTGAACTCAAGTGTTAAAAACGTTTTCCATCAGTTATGCGACAAAGTTTGCCCAAAACAGTGAGCTGAAGGAATAGGCTGCTTTCAGGAATACAATAAATTTATTTTTCAATGGGCATTGTCCAGTTGCCATACCGAGAATAATTGAATAGCTTTTTGCTTCTTATAATTAGGTTAATCAAAAATTTTGCATCTATGTTATCTGGTGTCTTAGTATGGAATGACCTTCAGTCAGTTTCCCTTTTTTGAATGTTCTCTTCTGTCTGGCAGAATGTTTTGATATTCCGCATGCAGGCTTTGATCGTAGAAAGTTTTCTTTTGAACCTCCCTGAGCTAGTTCATCGGCAATTCGGTTGCCTTTAATCTATTCATCTCCCAACACCCAGAATAATGACACAATTTTGTCACGTGCTAGTTCATTGAGGACTCCTTCACAATGTTTTACCAGTATAGACCTGGTAAATAGCCTTCATAGCGGCTTTAACAGTCGCATTACTATTAGCCATTATGCTTATTCCTCTTTGCGCAGCCCTTCTCCGATTTCTTCAGCACAGGCTGCTACAGCAAATAGCTCGGCTTGTGAAACCGTCTTATATTTTCTCAGGCTCAGTAATATCTTTCTAGGCCGCAATGCATAAATACCAGCCCCTGTGTCCTAGTTAGATTGCGATCTGAGTCCATTAAAAATGAGATAAGGAATTAAATATGAAACTTAATTCAAACCGTATCAGCCTTCTGGAAGCTACCAGTATTTTTCCCAAAGCCACCTTAGACGGTTATGGTATATATATAATTTTCCACGATCATAATAATAATAATAATAGCTTTTATTATCCAACAATCAATTAAACTAATTACAGGACAACATGTTATAATAAATATAAAGAAACGGTGTATGCCAAAATAAAATAGTATAAATTCAAGAGAAACGAACAAAATTCTTTTACATAATAAAATACATTAAAATTATAATTGTAATTGAGAATAACCTCTGAATAAATTGTTGGCGTTGGCACATATTTGCGTGATCGGTGCCTTTTTCAAATGTTTGTTCTAGCTCTGGGAACCAAAAATACCTCCGAAGAGTGAATCGATCGCAGAGGAGTCAAAAACACAATTTTGCTTAATATATGCGGTGAATCAACTTCATTTGTAATAAGTTTCACCTGAAATCCAGCGCTGGAATCATTCCTTCTATCTGACACAGACACGAAATCATGTCGATTTAAAAGATCGACATAAGATGGACCACGTTCGGGGCAAATTCCATCAGCTTTATAAGATAAGTATTTTAAAAACGTCTTCTGTACACGCTAAACATAATTGGGATACCACACAAGGAATGTATATTCCAACTTGCTGCACACGAAAGCACAATCGACAGATTTTAGTGCAGATAAGTTGTTAAAATTTTTGCAGGTACGGAAAATAAAACTCACAAATTTAGAGGCAGCAGCAGACACGGCAGCAATATGGTAATTAAATTTTAGTCTACAATCGAATAGTACTCCTAAGTCCTTCACCGCAGACTCTCTACGAGTTGATAACTTATTGATATTGTAGTTGAAGATGATAGAGACATCGCATCTTGTGTAGAATATAGCACAACATTTATTTATGTTTAATAAGATTTTGTTAGCTGAGCATCAGTTACAAATAATCGTTAGATTTTCTTTAAGTTTCATAGCATCATTTACATTAGTAATTCGAGTGAATATCTTTACATCATCAACGTAGGCCAGGGTGTTGCAATTTGGTAACGTAAATAAATCATTCAAATAAATGTTAAAAAGCAGGTTAGAGTCTTGCACAGCCCCGGAAGCAGCAGAAAAGAAGAAGGAGTTATGTCCGTTATAAGAGACATATATAAGGTACGTCCTGACAGATACGACTGCAAAAATCCAACGGCTGAGTTGTGAAACCGAAAGCATCAAGTTTCTGTAGTAAAAGATAGTGATCTAGTGCATTAAAGGCTTTAAAAAATTTGTGTAAAACACCGACCTGCTTTCTCTCACCAACCACCTCACTGATGAGCTGAGTAATATCCAAGAGATTTGATATGGTTGATCTGCCCCTAAAGAATCCATGTTCATGAGGTGAAAGATTTGGTGGATTTGGTCTAGAATTTCGTTATATAGCAAGTGATCAAACAATTTTAGATAGAAATCTACTTTGTGATTCCGATTACTGAACAGGAAGTCTCCTTATCTATTGTATTTATATTAGTTCTTGAACCATGGGCCATTAAATAATTCAGGCTAATATTAAACCGTTATCTATCGATTAGGCGAGTATGTACGCTGTGTCTCGGAACTCGAACTTTGCCTAAGATTCATTTATTAACATCGACTGGCTTCATTCTAGGCACAAATCCACTTATTTTACTAAAAGGTTCTCAGATGTCTCGTGCAAACATCTGCGATCCGATTTGAGCCGCGAGCTGTTCGCGCAATGAACGCAGGGGCTATAAACGCCACGCCGGTTACACAACATTGTTTTAGCACTTCATTAAACGCTAACTTCAACTCCGGTCGCGTTGTTCGATTAATAATTTTCCGACCCGTTCTTAGCGGGCATCCAGTCGTTAAGGCGAGGTTTTTACGCGTAAATAATGTAGCGTTTGTGTGTAAATTTCGAAAGTGTCAATGTTCCGCCGGAGAATTAGTAATTTATTAATTAACATTTGAACCTAGGCTGGCCTTCTAGGCCAGGTCAACGCACAGGTTTATAGACGTTTGCATGCTATCGCCACAATGTATGTTCACATACATATACGAGGGCGGATTGATAATGAAGCTACCTAGCGCTACATGGCAGCACAAACACAAAAACTTTTTTTTTAGAAATTGCGATCTGTCAAACGTCAGCTGTAAAGATTTCACCCAAATTCATCTATTAGTTTAGTTGTTGTAATCGTTTGAAGTAAGCAACTTTTGTGTTTCTTGAAAAATGGAAAAAAGTGAATTTCGTGCTGTGATTAAACACTATTATTTGAAAGGGAAAACGGCGAAAGAGACAAAAGAAAAGCTCGATAAACATTACGGTGAGTCTGCCCCGTCAGATTACATGGTAAAATATTGGATTGCTGAATTTAAACGCGGCCGAACAAGCACTGCAACAATACCATCAACAGGAAGGCCAAAAGAGGTGGTTACTGAAGAAAATATCAAGAAAATCCTCGATATCGTTATGAATGATCGCCGAGTCAAGTTACCTGAGATTGTTGAAATGGTAAACATATCATATGAACGTGTGTTCAACATTTTGCATGAACATTTGCATATGAAAAAGCTATCGGCAAGATGGGTGCCGCGTTTGTTGAGTGTCGAATAAAAACGAGTTCGACAGACCACTTCACAGCGGTGTTTGGACATGATAAAGCGTAATCCTGTTGATTTTTGGCGTCGATTAATAACCATTGATGAAACGTGGGTCCACCACTACACACCTGAAACCAAAAATCAATCGAAACAATGGGTGGAAGCTGGTGGAAGTGCTCCGAAGAAGGCGAAGACAGTGAAATCGGCTGGCAAGGTTATGGCCGCTGTATTTTGGGATGCACACGGAATATTGCTCATCGATTACCTTGAAAAAGGATCCACAATCACAGGAAAGTATTATCGTGCATTATTGGATCAATTGATTGACGCAATCTAGAAAAAACGACCACATTTAAAGAAGAAAAAGTGCTCTTTCTTCAAAACAACGCACCGGTTCACACAGCATTAGATACGATGCTAAAATTACGTGAAATACACTTCGAATTGGTTGATCATCCACCTTATAGTCCAGATTTAGCTCCTAGTGACTTTTTCCTGTTTCCAAACTTGAGAAAATGGCTCGCAGGAAAAAGATTCATCTCAAACGAAGAAGTGATTACTGAAACTAACGCGTATTTTGAGGGGTTCTCAAAATCGTTTTATTCAGATGGTATAAAAAGTTGGAATATCGTCTTACTAAGTGTATTGAGCTAAAAGGAGACTATGTTGAGAAATAAATGGTTATCGAAAAAAAAAAATGTTTTTTCCTACTTAGGTAGCTTCAATATCAATCCGCCCTCGTATATGCATATTTGTATTTACGCTGAGATATAGTACAATGAAATTAGGCAACTTTATTCGATTAACTAGAATTTGATAATTTAATTGTATATAAAGCAGATATTGCGCTTTTTAACTTTAGCTAATAAATTTCTCTTCTTCCTCCCATTAAAGCTAATGACATTATTTCACAGTGGCAAAATGTCTATTACACACTTATTTAAATAAATCCGCAACAAGTGTTTCGCTAACAATAAAGCTAGCATCCTCAAACCGTACCCTACCGAAGTTAGTAAGAAGATGCTTGCCTCGTTGCTAGTGCAACACATCTCAACGGATTTTGGTACACAAGTGTGTGGTGCAGAGTTTACCGATATGATATAGTCTCAGTAATACTACACCACAGTCCTTGTAATCGCTATCTCTTAGAACCAACTCAAACTCGAATTCATTGAAGCCATCAATGATTTTCATAAGTCATTGAGTTTTTAATGATCAATAAATTATGGTGTGATCGGCTAATATAGTTAGCAAGATTCCACTTAGGATTTAACAACCACTTTTCTCAGTGGTATAGTGACACATAAATTAGTCATTAATCTTGTTCCATTTAACGGTTGGTTAATACCTTCACATATATCGAAACGTTAGTTCTACATGTACAGACCATAGTCGCGCGGCAGCAAATTGTGTGCAAAAGAACCAGATTCGATCAGTTCACGTTTAGAAAAACAGAAATGCGAAAACTGACGATATAAATACCAAGGTTTGCATCGACGGCGCAATAGCGGCAATTAGATCTACGACTGCTTTGAATGTCATTAAACCGACCGGCGCAAAGTCGTAACTCTCCACCGATCGTGATCCCAGCACCTACAACTGTATAAATGTTAAGTTAAGTAATATTAACAATTGACCACTTACCATTTCCCTATTACCGATCGATGGTGATTTCTGTTTCACACGCAATATACTGGTTCTCAGCTCTTTGAAGTTACCACAGCTACAACAGTTTTGAACTCGTTATTTCATATAAGAATCATACAGCACTAGGATGTGTATAAAGGCAAGTGGCTCGAGGAAAAAGGTTTTTGTTATATAAATGAAGGATTTTATCATTTTCGTGTATTAAAGACCAATCACAGTGCGAGATTAATAAAGTTGCAATGATTACATAGGTCTGCATCTTAAAATTTTTTTAAGTTTTTAACCATTCCAACTGATTCTTACGTTTGTTTGGCATACTAAACCCGAATAAGAGCTCAGTCTTCCCCCATCACGTAAGCATTTTCCACAAAATGGAGTCAAATTTTCAATAAAACAGTTGAAGCGCACATTTTTCATTTAAAACAGTTTGCTTTAAAATTTTATAATAAAAGAATGTATGTACATGGTTTAAAATATATTTACATCTATTTTATATTTCTTCATCGTTAAATCGTCTTTTCTTTTGAGTAAAGCTTCTTGTTGAACTTTTCCTACTGTGGTTTCCCGTCTCTTCCCATTGCAGCGACCAGCAGTAGTCGGCCATCATATTTACATTCCATCGACCCTGATATCGTCTTTCCATTTCTTTTATATCCTGATGGAATCTTTGCCCTTGTTCTTCACTGCTCCAAGATTTTCTGGGAAAAAGTCTAGGTGGGAATGCAGAAAATGTACTTTTAAGCTCATTGAGCAGCTCAATACTTCGAATTACAGCAACATATTTTTTACAATATTCTTGAACTTTTCGCTTTTTTTGTTGCCTAGAAAGTTGTTGACAACATCTTTAAAACTGTTCCAAGCCTCCCGTTCTATTTCTTCCATTTTTGTTTCAAAATCATCATCTTTCATAAGCTTCCTTATATCTGACCTTACGTGATAATTTTTTAATTTTATTTTTCCACAACATGAACAAAAATCGGTGATTTGTTTTGAAAAAATCCTGACGAAATGGAATTTTTTCACTATTTTTCCCGGTTTTAGCGCATGAAAATGCTTAAGGATCACCTATTACTCTTAAAAATACTTTTCCAATGTCGACCTGTGTTACCAATAAATAATGAAATTCAGCTATAAAGGTAGAGCGGACTTTTACTGGTTTCTAAGGCTTTTGATGAAATAGAAATAGTAAACGGAAAAGTCAGAAACGTGACCGACACGGAATTTCGTCGTAACAGTTCAAATCAGCTACCTCGTTGATGATGAAGATGGAGGTCCAGGCCACGCTAGCCCAATGGAAACGGCGTAGGTTAAAGTTGGAGATATAGTAACAAGGCGCTATTCTCCAATTATAGAACTGGATCACATATGAGCATCTGGAGTCAAAGAAACCCTCCTTCTTTCCTAGGCTACACGAGGTTGTCCGAACCGTCTACGTTCTGGATCTTTATACTGTTGTGAAGTGAGCAGCAAAACTATTTGAACACTGTATTTAAAAATAATATGAAAGAAATAAAGGAAAATCAATTGAGGCCAGAGAATGGCTTTCAACAGTACTTCATTTGTCACTTGACTTCAAACGATTAAATTAAATCCAATGAAGTCAGCTTTTTATCTAATGTTTACACACTCTTGGTAATAGTTGGAATTCCAGCTTTCCCCAAAACTCAACGAGTCAAAAATATAAATAAAAGCGGGACTTAACGTAACGTATTTCCGGTTGTCAACCCTCGTTCGGCGTGGTAATCGGTATCGGAACGGAAAGTGTCCTAGATTGCAGGTTTTGTCGCACTTGATGAAAAGATGTCGGGGAACCAACTAGTAGATAGTTCTCAGATGTTCTCAAAACTAAATTTTGGCTCTCTACTAGTCCTATACTAAATATACCAGCCCACACTAGTTATACCAGCCTACAACAACGTGAAAGAGAAAAATAACGACATCGCGATTAACAGAAAAAAGGAAAACACCCCTCCAATAGAGGGAAAAGCAATCGTACAACGGCCGAGAGTTCGAACAGCAAAATTGGGGAAAGCGATACTTCCAGATTCATAGAACGATGCTATTACACTTCCTAGAGCCGAATTTCCGTGTATATCATCGATAAACGAGACTTAAAAGCAAAAACGGAATAACTTAATCACGGAAAGGCGACCGGTTCATCTCAACGTTACAAAATGAATGCCAAAGCATGCATTCAAAATACGCGAGTTACTTACGCTACTTACGAAAGCGGGCCGCCATCTACGGCAAAAGTTGAAGCGAGGGACCAATAGTAATAATTACAGAAAACTGTAACAATTGGCCGTGACAGGAGGTTTTGCTTGAGCTGAAGTCTTTTATTGGTTATTATATTTATACCAAAACTTCTGGTTAGTTAATTTGCGATAGTCTAATAGTAATTTTGGAGTTGTAATTTCTATTGCTAACACAGTTTCAAATTAGAAGACTTTCCTTTAAATAAACACTTCTCTTTTCTCCCACATGTATCTCTAACGTATCTTACTTTTAATTCTGTTTGTAACTTCTCGGCCTTTAGTCAAGACGCTTTTACATTCGTATCAACATAATGCCTTTCGTTTTGCTGAAATAACCACACAACGATAAACACAATAACTGGTTCTTCACACGTAAAGGTTAATAAAAATCGCACGTTACATAGAAGATACAAAACGTTGTACACGGATATCAATACCAGTAATAAAACACACATACGATACAGTAATAATTGCTACTCTTTGAAAATGAAATAACGATTAGCTACCTATTCACTTCGACGAAGGAGTCTAAAAATAGCGAATTTCTATGCGAGAAATACAAACAATAATACCACAAATGAACACCTTCATATACGTATCTCTATATGCTTTCTTCGCCTTCCCGCATTGGACTATTCAAATTGCAGGGCACAATGTAGAGGTATATGCATCGCAATACCTGTAAAGTGTCAATAAAACAATAAATCAACGAGTAATGGAGCTAATTACATTCAACGCTGGTAATAATTAAGTGAGAATTCATGTGTGTAGATCGCGGTACGCGGTAGACTTCGAAACTATTCATTTTACTTCCTATACGTCAATTTCTGCGTGATATTTCTGCAATTATGTATCTGCAAGAATCGCGCGTGATGGATATTTTTATTCGCCTAGATGTTATAGTGGCAGTTAAAGCTATTTATCACCTACCGGTACGTATAGAAATATCAAGTGCAGGTTGCCAAGCTGCGAGGCACAATGAGAATAAATTATATAATTGGAACCCGGTAGCTAGTTGTAGTAATTACTGTCAATATACGTGCCTGTAAGAGCACATTGTTGCAGTATCTAACAGACATGGCGCTGTAACTTTTATTTTCACTAGTTTGAAACTCCTTGATTCATTTATTTAGGAAACATTATCACTATCAGAACATTTTTGCGAAACAAAGAGAAATATTACATCAGTTTCCTGAAAATTTTGTAAGGTGGAACTTGGAGTCATCGATCTAACTCTAATTAAAAGAGACATCTTGTTAATATTGAATATAAACGCTGAAACAAAAATCTAGAAATAATATGCAAATGCGTTTAGTCCAGTATGCTTGTTCAAAGCGCACAAGGACCCAAAGTCTTATAACTGTTTTTACCAACTTAAGAATAAAATTACGCGTTAAATGCATTCGCGCAACACTTTTTTAAATATTATCAACAAATATTGATGGCTAAGTTACTGTTTTCCTAGTTAAGATATTTCAAGCCGTATGAAGAGCGCCGGGATGGCCATTCTGTGCATAACATTTCTTCAACAGCCGCTGCAGAAGTAGAGGCAGTTGCCTAGATACACATTTGCGCCTGCTTCGTAGATTGTGGGAAACTTTGCGACTCGATATAAAGAAGGGGTTTGCGGGAAATTTTGAAGTAGCACACCCTGCCTGAAAAATATATTAGTATCATCAGGCTACCAACACATGTAAAATCAGGGGAAAAATCAATATTACCCTTAATTATTACAATATGGATTATGCGAAATATTAAAGATCGAAGAACGGGGATACACTACAGAATTTTGTAAAAAAGCATTTCGAATTTTCATGATAGGTACACGTCTAATATCAAACAGAACATAGAAACAATTGAAAGCGAAAACGTTATTGATAGGACTAATGACAATTCTGCTGTTCGATCAGTATTTTTAGGCAAAAATGAAGGAACAAGAAAAGAAGAAGCAAGAAACAAGAAGGATAGCGGTAGCATAGACGAGGTGGGTAAATAAAGTAGTGAGATCATTTTTTTGCACGTGTTTCATTCCAATAACATTATAATTGAAAATCGTCCCCTTCAAAGTAACTGCCTCCCCAATCACATCAGTGCTGGAACTCAGATATTAGAATAGCCTTTAGCTGATCGTTTACAGGCAGTTGCATATTGGCCAGTGACCAAATCGACATCCCTTAAGGTCTTACTTCAATCTCTAGAAGAGGAAAAAGTCACAATAACTCAAGTCAAGCGCATAAGAAAGCTGAGGAGTTATAGGGGTGTTGTTGCTAACCAAAAGATGGTTTGCTGAAATTGCAGTGGGCAACGTGGATTGTGAGACACCCAGTTCTTTTTGACGTTTAGTCTCACACGCATGGCCTTCTTTCAAAGTCCTTCGAGAACCTTTCGGTAAAAGTATTGCTCAACCCCTTAGCCTGCAGGCAGAAACTCTTTCGGACCGATTTCCTCGTTATCAAAAGAGAAAGTCAGCTTGCTTTTGATCTTTGACTTCCGTGTTCTTGCTTTCTTTGGCCATGGAGACCTTTAGGTGTGCCATTCTATCCCTTTCGGATCGTACTCGAACACCCAAGTTTCGTTACCGATAATGACGCGTTCCAGAAAATGGCGATCATCTTAAATCGATTAAAAGAGTCCACGTATCTGCCCCTCTTCGTGCCCTTTTGATTCTGCGCAAGGCTTCTCGGAACTATTTTTGAGCAGATTTTTCTCATGCCTAATTCATTAGTCATAATCTGATGAACGGTAGTATGATCCAAATTCAAGTCTGCTTCGATTATTCTGACTGTTAATCGATCACCTGGGCGCACAAGACCAGGGGCTCTGTCGACATTTGCATCGATTCTCTTCTGCAAATGCCTTAAACCACCTGTATCCTTGACGTAACACTGTATCCGTAGGTCTGCCAAACTTTTGCGGAAGTTTCAATTGGACTGCGTCCAAGTTTGAAGCGAAACCTGATCGCACGCCGTTGCTTGAAACGTGAGTTGTTCAGTTTGTCAGAAGACACACGAAAAACCTTCTTCGCTATAATAATCGTTACAGACAAACAGCGTGTCTCTAATCGGTATTCAAATCTGAAAAACGTATTATTGGAGGATACAGGAATTTGGACAATAAATGCAGATAACATAAAAATATTGCAATTGTTTGTTAATAAAACATACACTATAAACTGTCTGGACAGAAATAATCTTGAATCACACACCTTGGGAGTGAAAATATTTACAATTTTCTCTTTGTGGTAGATATTTTCACTCCCAAGGATTGCGATCGGAGATTACTTCTGGCCGGTGAGTTTATAGTTTGTGTCTTATTGACAAACGATTGTAGTATTTTATGTTCTCTACCCTGTCAAAAACCAAAGGTAAACTTGATCACGCCTGCACATATTGTAAAAGCTTATGTGTTAAGAATTTGAATGTGGAAGTAGTCTATAACACAATTCGTCTTATTAATGATGATGAGTGGTGGTAAAGCGATGGAAGTGTCCCAGTGACCTGTGTATTAGCTCGTTTGACACTGTTTTGTGCCCCTCGACAACGGTAGTTGGGTATACTGTGAGGATTAATTGCTGTTTTCTGCATTTTATCAGGAAAGTAATTCGATTCTTAAAGTTTGCTAACTATTTAGTGATTACTGTAAAAAACAAGTATTTCTAACTGTAAACTTCGAAGACAAGATGTAATCCAAAATCAGGAAAACTGTATTTAAGATCTAAAGGAACGGGCTATCAGCCAAAAATTGTCTAGAGATTCAACAATGTGCACTGCGAACGTTGTAACAGACACGTGCGGTGTACAGAAGCAGCAGAAGCACGGGGAAGTGTATCCCACACAGAGAAATGCTGTGAGTAGTGCTTTTACGGTTTCTATTTACCAATCCAATGCATCATATGTAGCGAGATTTGGTGGTACGCCGCCGCTCTTTTTACCAGTCCTTTTAAGCGTTCGCCGTGCACATCGTTGTATCTGTACAAACACAAAATGTTATAACTTTCTAACGGTTTACTTAGCAAATGAGAAGGACGTATCTGCTGCGCTTAAACGTAAGATACATTTCTGAACTGTATTCATCGATTCAGTTCGAACTTGCGACGTCAAACGTCATGCTGTGACCACTTATTATGGCCAGTGCGCTATCGATTTATCTATATTAAGATTTTGGAAAAAATCCAATTTTTAGTTGAAAGAAGCTAGTCAAACTGTTCATTTCATAAAAGCTATTGGGAGAATTTTCGCATTTGGTTTAAGTGCAAATTGCAAATTGTTTTCTGAAAAATTGAAACAACAAAGGGGTTTGTCATTCGATCCGTTCTGACTCAATGTAGCTAATTTTCTTCAACTCATGGATAGAAACTTCATATCATATTCTTCAAAGTTCCGTTGATCCTCATAAAAATATTTCTTTCTACAACAGAAAATAAATTGACGAAATTGCAAATGATGTTTAGAAAATAAATCTACAAGCACATAATAATTCCTTCGCTTCAATTACCTGTGTCGGTTTTAAACGTTTTAAGTAAGTCACTAATTTGACGACCTTACTCCCAACCAGGAAAGCTCCATTTAAAGATATCGGTTCAGAAGACTAAATCCATAACAATTTCCATAACACCCTTTATGCCATAAACTAGCGATCAATAATGGGTCGGGATGTCTAGATAAGGAGGTGAGACAAGTTGATACCCGGGCATTTGAAGTTGCCGATATGGAAGAATAAAAATTTCAATTGAAGTTAGCAAGCAAAAGTAAGAAGATAGATGACACATAATGCAGTAGCGAGGCCTGAAATATATAATGTAAAGTGCTACGATGGAGAATGTGAGATATGAACCTCCCAGACTGATAAATGCTGAAATAAGGCACCAATGCGAAGCAGATAATCATGAAATAGAATCAAAATGCAACTAGAATGGAAAGTGACCGAATAAAACAAATGGTAACAGATCACAAGGTAGAAGGACCAATTAACAAACCACGAAAGCGATGCCGTGGTAGGCGATAATCAATCTCCCAGGGAACACTACAAAGAAACCGGAACAAGAGGAAAAAGAAGACGTATTTCTCGCCGGTTTAGATATTCACAAGGGCGTGATGTCCCAGTAGTAAATTTGAAGTACCAATTCAATATGTTCAAAAAAGAAGCACTACTAAAAGTAAAAAAGAATTCATAAAGTTGCTTTTAAATATCCAATTTGCAGGAGCAGTTGCGAAGTACAAACAAGTACAATTCCTTTCTCAACAATAATTCTGTATTTATTAATATCTACAGCTTATCGTTGAAATTAAATTTCTCAGTAAGGATTCCAATTGGATTTACAACGTTTCAACAGAATATCGATCGTAAATGGTAAAAGACAATCTCCCAGCTGTAAAATCACTTACGACACCTTAAAAATCATATAAGCGGCGTACACGTCTCATGAAATTCTAATGCGTTATGGAAATGTTGCGTTATAGCGGCCGGTGAGCCTATTAAACTGCTCCCGACACCTGTCAATTGCTCCTTATTAGTAAATCTGCTCTTTCTCGATTACAAATTGCACGCCGATGATCTAGTTCAAGATACCAATAAAGGCGTTGCTGCGGACGCGCTCGGGTATGCATTGTGGCATCTGAAAAGTACGCTTTTTTGTTTTCGGAATTGCGCATACACACATCGGCAGCACGCACACGCTACACGTATTTCGCCGTTGGAACGCATTAACACTTGCTCAGCTCGGCGGACTCGCCGACGATCCTTCTCGGAACATACGCCGGGGAATTTTACAATTACCTGTCAGTTTCTTCACCGACATTAAAATTCATTCACAATATTCCTGGTTGACAAAAATGTCAAGTAATAGTGACATGATAGTGACAACAATCTTACGGGTAGGTGGTGTATAAATACACTAATGAAACAGATGTGGCACAAATTGATGATGAAGTTCGTTCATAAATGATGTCAATGGCTGGATACGAAGATCTCCTCCGTCCCAGTTCACTGCTTGGTATTACATGCTGTCTGGGTATCAGCTACATTATAGATCCAGATTCTACTAGGAAGTCAAGAAAAAAAGTAAAAGGCTACTCATCGATTTCCTTGCGTTCGAAGACGCATTTGCAGAGATACTTCTTTCTGAATACCAACAAGTTTAGTATAGTGATAAAACAATTGGTTATCGAACATGCCCAAAATTGGAGTGCCACTTCTTGAACTTATGTATATGATTACACATGTACCTTCATTGCCTACACTACATATTCTTCATATTTAACAGCACGATAGATTAAAGACGATAAAAAGGACATAGTTGCTCAGGCTTTAACACGAATTTGTCTTCGAGGTATTTATAACTTTGGTTACTTCAGCTAACTTTGGGGACATATTTTTAGTACACTAACTTTCCTCTACCACTTTACTAACGATAATCACCACATAATGAAAATGTAAGTAAGAAGTAATCGTTACTGCTTTTCTCGATTGATTTATGTATTCCTAACTGGTCTGGTGGAATTCCTCCCGAGAACTTTCGATTTCTCCAAATCAAGAAAATATTATCATCGTGGCCAAAGTTCTGAAAACTCGGAAAGAAATTATGTTATGCACTCTCGATAACTGAAGCATTTCTCAAAATTACCGTTGTCAATTAGCTTATTTCTTGCAATTAGAAAGCCACTTTCACCATTCGCAGACGCGTTTTGCGTTTATACCGCTCGTCAGTGCGACTTTGTGAGAAGTAGTTTTCATTTTCAGACGAGCACTATATATGCTAGTACAATTGATGTTTGTACATATGAGAATTGAAAATAGTGGACTGGATGAATGCCTTTGTCCTAAAATAAAACTTAAGCGATGCTAACACAGGTTGAAGACGTAATATAGCTGAATCAAATTGTGCAATCAAAGATGAATAACTCGAAGCCAATTGAAACATCAAATAATGGCTCCATCCAGCGCATGGATTGGTGAGATGCTAGATGTTGAAACAGGACGAAGGAATATTCTTAGGTGATGGAAATATGAAAGTAATAGATGTCACTGAAAATCAGTGTAAGGAGACTGTGAATAAAATAAATAAAATTACCCTTACCACACCTTTCGAAAATAATCCATATACGTATTCCAGCAACTAAGTTGCCATCCTCAGTGCGAAATCTGGAGAAATAAAGCATCACCAGGGAGATCTGGACAACAACCAAAACGATCTGCATGGCCTGCACTATCTGTACCAAAACACTACTGAAATTGAGTGTGGTAAGGGTAATTATATTTATTTCATTTTTATATAATAGATGTCACTGACCATAAATCTTTCAAACGCTAGATTTTTCAAATACATACTTCTACTCAATGGCCACAAAGTTTACCATGAGAACAATAGAACAGAAGTATCTTACGACAATTATTTTCTCCGGTCGTAATGTTAATAAATCACTTATACGCTGAATGCCTGCAGTACACTGTTCAACTTTAATCCTGTTTTTCATCAGAACTATCACCAGAGCAATAAAATGCAAATATTTCGCATTTTTAGTGCGCCTATACGTCTATTTGTGATAGCATGCACTGAAGGAGGTTAACTAAGTTCATGTATGACGAAAAGTCAATTAATAAGTGTGTCTGCGACATAGGTATAGATGTATTTTCTCCTTTCATTGGACCACTTTTCAAGCGCTAAGTTAGGCTATTGACTATTCGACCATTTGAGATAAATAAGAAACTAATTGCACACTCCCAAATTTGTGTTATAGGCCTTCCCACTACTAGCAAATCGCCTACAATTCAACCTGAGGAGAGTGAATGAAGTTAAGAAGGATGTTCTTATACATTAACGCATTCAAGAAAAGTAGAATTATCTTCAGGATTATTAATTTTGAGGACATTTTTATATAAAACATGCAAGAAGCTAAGTTCTAAGAATATCATCAACGGTTTGACTTTTGGTTCCGAATTCACGAACTACTCAGACGAGATTTGACCATGTCATTGGTTGGATACAAAGACGTGATCAAAGTTTTAGAGACTTCATAATATATGACTGAATTGCCAATATGTTTCCGTATATTCTGGACTATAGGGAGGACAGTGGAATATTTCGCAGCCAAAACGATTCAACCTTCCGAATTTTAATGGCCGAGTGCGGCCGTGCATTGTCATGAAAAAACAATTGTCCGATGGTGTTTTTCGCAAATTTTCTTGTCCACTTTCGACACTAATTCATCAGCCACAGTGCTTGGTAGATTACTTCGCTCTTCATCGTGAACATTACTGCGATCATTTTTAAACATAATACACCACTGTCACACTTCATCTACAGTCGTTACGTTGTTTCCGTACACTTTCGAATGTTTCCGATGAATTCCAATTGACTTGTTGTTTTCTGCTAACAAAAATTTGATCATTGATTGCATTTCATAATTGGTAGGATTTTCTATTGCAACACACATTTTAACAATTTATTATTTTTTTATTTACTAACTACAGGCAACACGAACCTCACGCTACCGCAGCTGGATACGCCTTGAGCGAGGGAACGCCCAGACACTAAGCTGGTGCTGGTGGTCACACCCCTTGCTACGTTAGTCCAAAACGCAATTTAGATGCTGGATAGGGCTCATATATTTGGAAACCCAAATGTACGTTTTAACAGGTTTCATCTTCAGTTTTAGACCAAAAAGTGGCTTACAGTGATTTTGTCTACAGCTGTGTTGTGTCTACAGCTTAGTGCTTGGTAAGTATCACTTAATTCCTTCATGGTTTTCAACTGAAGATAACAGCTTAGCTGTCGAAATGTAGCTTTGGTTTCCCGCATAAAGGTGTAATGAAACTAATAGGAGTGCTATTGATTTACATTTAAGCCACAGTTTTCTCCAAGTATTATTACAATTCTACTATAGTGTATCATAATTTAACGATGTGCTTCGAGATCGAGTATAATTGGTAATATTAAATGTCGTGCAACCTATTACATCCACAGGCAATTCAAACTCAGCTATTCCCATATGTTGATTGTCGCGTGCTCCAGTAAGTAGAACCAGATTATTCGGCATTGTTCTGCTAGACGGCGCACCGCATTAATTAAATTAAGCATGTTCAAAGTAAATCCCATCGGGACGTAAGCATTTGTCAACAACCGAGATTATGTTACAAAAACAACCGTTGCCGATGAAACCGAAGACTCGACCAAATACGGATGAACACTGAATACCGACTAGGCATCGAACGCTAGCTCGATAAAATGCGCGCCGCATCGCGATCATGAGTTGTCGTGAGTACAATTCTGTTTCTCCTCCCGGGTTAATTAATTCTAAGAAAGCGATAGATTCGAGCTTCGTCGCAAATACACATGATTTCACACTTTATTTGTTCACAATTCGGTCGCGCCGTCCTCCGTCCGTTTGTACTTTAACGTAGCGCATCTATTCATTAATCAATCAAGTACAGTACGACCTGTGCTGGTAAGAGCCGTTCTTAGTTTCTTAATCCAGCTTTGGTACCGTACAGAGAAAATATTAACAATCAGAGGAGCAAGGCGGAATGCGGCTGCCGCATTACGGTGACGACATTAAGGGAAATGTGGTTTATCACAGCGCATTGCCGTTAGCTTCTTCTTGTATTTTTCTTCCTTTAAAATCACAGAAATGGACGTCAATCGCCAATCTCGATTTTTTCTACATTCCCATGTTATAAGGTAAAAGAAAGCATTTTTTAAAGTACGCCGGCGGATGCGCTTCGTAAGAACATCTTCTTCTCATTTTCTCATAATAGTAAAAGGAAAATCCGAACAGCCTAACTTATATGGCGTGATTTATATTAGCCAACGAGCTCGAACCTGGGAAGAAACACCTACAGTCGGAATATTTTCTCCAAGCAGATCTGCCGATTAATTTCGTTTCTCCATAAGAAAAAAAAAAAGAGAAACTGGCGTCGACCAAATACATCTCTTCGAATAAATTTGCACGAGAAGTTGCAATTATTCCATTCTAATTCCTAAATAAGATAAAAAGCTTCGTTTACACTTGCAGTAGGAACGTTCAGCTGTTCCTATTCCCGTGCTCCACGATTGTAACAGTGGGCACTGAAATTATTACAGTTCGATAAGAATAAAATTTATTCAAAAGAATGTTCGGAGCGTTAATATAAAAATGGAATCATAATTAGATGAACTGGATGTACTTCGTCAATGAGTATTGATGGAAATCGTTCTAAAAATATCTTTCGATTGATTAGTGAGAGAAAATACACTACAAGACTTTCCAGGTTTTTACGTTATTTATGAGAACCCACTTCCTTTAAATTTTAATAAAGTCGCTGTGTGGCACATACTGATTCCAATCGCCATCGCCCACCTGTATTCAATTCTCTGAAATCCAAGCAGTAGCTAATTCCACATTCGAAGAAACTTTGTCCCATAGCCTGTAATCACTACAGACCTTATTATGTGTTCGCGATTTGACTATATATGTCTTAAATATGAACAAGACATGTTGAAAATATTCCTGAAATGTCTGGAATATGTAAAATGTGTTTCAAAAATATTTTCAGTTATCGAATATATTTTGCAGTAACAAGGAACAGAAACAGACACTAAGAAAATTTAAACAGTTTTTATTAAACAGATACCTATCACTTATATTTCTACATTACACATTACATTCCTTACTGTAAAAACAATTCACAATCAAATGTTTTTCAATATTTTCAATAGTTAAATTATGTCTCCTATCCGTTACCAGCAATTTGTATGGTGAAAAACTTCGTTCGACGTCAACTGATATGATTGGTGCATATTTTAAAACATTGCAACAAATTTTAGTCGCTATTTCTTTTTAAAATATTATTAAATTCTTTTTTGTTAAATGCGCTATTTTTCCAGAAACTTTCTCAAGTTTTTGATTTAATGAATCAATGTTCATGGTGCAGTGAATTATTTTCTAAAATTAATTTGCACTTTGAAATTGCACCAATATTTTCCTCTTCAAAACTTAAAATAAGTTGTTTACTAGGGACAAGATTTTCTGCGTAAAAACTGGCAGCTTTCAACCATGTTCCCTATCTTGTAATTATTGGTTCCGGTGGCAAAAGAGTATTAGATAATTTTTCTCTGTAAGACTGAATCCTCAGAGGAGATTTTAAAAATATTTTCTTTACGGTACTAACTATTAACTATTAACGATAGAAATTGAATTTCTAATATTTTCCGCCCGTTTAAACCGTGTGCTGAACACGTCACGTGAACTACATTGGAATGCAAACCTTTAACCCTCCGTCCGATAAATGGTTCCAGTCAGACCTTTTTCGTTTTCAATCGTTAATTAAGTATATTTCTTGTTTATCTATCAACTTGGGCTTACAGGTACTTTTCTGGAATTTTATTGGCTATCGATCTAGACATATAGCAATAAGGATTTAGTCTTCGCGAAGGACGAAAAAGGACGTTTTGAAATCTCAGCTTCGGTCCGACAGATGGTATCTGGTTGGATCCCATACATTTTGTATGAAAATGCATGGAGTATGATACATTTTGGTGATTCTACTTGGTTTTTTTGCACTTTTATGTTGTAATTATCCACTCTAACTTCCTTTTAAGTTCACGCATATGTGCCTCGTATATATGTATATACATGGTCCGTTATGAAAGTAATGCGCATTTTTTGGGAAAAATAGATTCATTGATCTTACCGGTACAAATGTTTAAAATTCTTCGAAATATTCCCCTTCCGCATCGATGCACTTGCGGAGACGTGCTTGGACTAGCTTGCGTCGGCAGTGTTCGGTCCAATAAAAATTCCTCCCTGAAGAAGTGAAGAAGAATGCTTCTCGTCCTATGCTGTCATCTGTGTTTGGTTTTTATGAAAACTTGGTTTCGCTTTGTAGCTACGTGCCGAAAAGGAACAGGGCTGTGAATTTGCTATCCACTGTGCATTATACGAAATGTTGTGAAGGCGATGCAATGAAACCAGAGGCAATTTTGTTTTACAATGCGAATAAGGCCGGCGTCGATTGTATGGACCAAATGGCTACTCATTTTACAAGAAAACGGCCAACCAGACGTTAGACTTTGGCATTTTTCTTCAACATGTTGGATGTTATGGCATTGGCTGCCTATTGCATTTGCAAAGAAGTCGATGGGACCAATAAAAATGACGGTAGACGCACTTTTCTATATACTTTATCCAGAACATTGGTCCTTCCAAATGTTGAAAATCGCATGAGCAATATTCACGTAATGAAGCATTTTACTGTTCGTTCGGCTATTGAATCGTTCTTGGGTAGATCAATAAACATTTCAAGAAGTATTGTGGCTACTCCTGCCAGCGACGCCGATACACTCACAGCCAAGAGAGACTGCAAAATTTGTTGACACGGAGAGGAAAAAGTTCGCCGAGAAACTCGTTTTTTCTGTTCAATGTGTTCAGCGCCGGTATGTCAACAACATTCTAAAGTTCGATATTCATGTTTTCATGCATTGTTTGTACTTCTGAGAACCCATGAGAGAGTTCGAACCATAATTAATACAAAAACGTTATAATCCCTTCTTGTAAACATCAAACAACGTTGATTTTAATTCTGAGAAAAGTAAGATATTTAAAAATATATACCTGGTTTGTATTAAAATGAATTATGCACCACTAATTCGCACCAAAATGCAAAGAAATGAATGTTAATGTATAGGGGTCTGGCCAGACACCATCCGTCGGACCGAAGGTATTAGAATATCTGTCGGACGGAAGGTTAAGTTTGTATTACAGTAAGTTGTTGACCAGCTTTGACCCAGCATCGCAAAGCATGAACACAATTTTATTAGTTGGAACAATATCGAGAAAGAAAAATCATAAAAGTTTCAATAAAACCAACTATTGTTACGTGGTTAGTTTTTCAATTTCTTCAACACGAAATCAACAAGGATTGTCGTTATTTAAACAACCTATTAATAAATTTACCATATAGTATCTGTGGTTTCACCTACTATAATATATAAATATATAAAACTGTTTATTTGATTAATTACGTCCAGACATTTTCCTAATTTCTAATTTTGATTGTTTCATATTTTGTTCAAGAGTAATTCTGGAACGGTCTTGATCCAGGAGGTTATTAAATCGCTTTTCACTTTTGGCATTTTTGGATAATACTCGTAATAATCTTTGCTCTTCGGTATTGAACATAATATTTCGTTTGGATTTTTAAAGCAATTAACAATTTCTTATAAAAATGTAAAAACATAAATTTCTTCGAAAAAGCATTAATCCTTCTTTAAGTAATATTTATTTTATTATATTTAACGAAACATCGGTAACCACACAATGAGAATTTCCCAGAAAATCGTCTACTCTCTTTTATAAAAACAACGAGATTTTCAAACGAAAAATTATTTCAAATAATTTAAAATATGTTAAAATATTCGAAATATATGGAAAAAAGCCAGAATATTCTAAATATGTAAAAGTAAATTAGTGCTAAACACTTTTATTTACTATAATTCGTGTAGACCTTAAAGCGTTCAATTGTACCGTTGATAGTTATGGATATGCAAAAACATATAATCCGAATTATAACAGGCTAGCGCCTATTACTGTTTTTAAAAAGAAGAAATTTATTGAGAGAATTCAATCACTAATTACAAAGTTATAATTTGGAAAACAAAAGGGTAAAACCTGTACTAACGTTAATACACGAATGTGTACTATACGAATGTGTAATATACGAATGTGTATTATACGAATGTCTGATAACAATGCGTTCAAATAATTTATAAACTATTTCCGCAAAGTCGGCGGTTCTGCTAAAGCGGCGACGAAGCGGCTGTATCCAAAGGGTGCGTGGGCTTTCCTTGGTATTCCTATTGTTGCGTCTTATGTTACTTCCGGTCTCTGGCAATCACAGTAAAACATTAAGATATTTCTCTATTCAAAATTGAAATTTTCAGAAAAATACGACTTAAGTATCAGGAATATATATATTTCCACTTTTCTTTTAACCCTGTTTGGATCTACGAATTTGTTGTTTTCGAAGACACCAAATACATCCGTTACGTATTGCCATTGTCGGTTTCTCCACTTCTAAACGAGACAGCTTTAGAAACCGATTATCACAATAGCAATTGAGCCTCATTACAATACAATATGCAATCGACGACATCTCGTTCCATCGTTAACCAGACCATCAGTGTATCTTCCATTACGGATCGTATGCCTCCCATTTAAAATTAATTACCTCTAGATAACAGCGATTTACGTTGTTAGCGGTCGATAATGGGGACGATTCGTGGATATCTGTAATTGAAATTAACGATGCAAAAACCGCAAAACTATCTCTCGAAACCGTGCTTCATTGCACGGATGATTTATTGCGATGGTAAAATGTAGCAGAATCGTGCACCGAACGGACAGCTTAATCGTTATCGTTCCGGAAATTATTCGCGAAGAAATGCGGTTCGGTATCGGAAGAATTTTAGAAAAATTTTGCGAAGAGATACCATTCCCTTTTCTCGTATTGACGATATTATTTATGCAAAAATTGTTGAAACTCATCTTTGATTGCGCAATCCGTAATGAATCTATTTATCTCAACGAACGAAGTACTACATACCGCAAGCAGCATGTATCAATAAATAATAAATCTATCACTCAATCCAAACGCTTCGTAACACACATTTATATCAATCCATACACGATTAATTTAAAAAATTAGAATGATCCTTCAATAAACCAATAAAATGTTTACCATACATCATCGATTGAACTTTGTACCGCAACGCATCGAGATTATGCGAATTAAATCACGATTAATTTGATATTTATTGAAGAGATTCTCCCGCCTCGAACCTTGGCCGTAATATAACCGGAGTAGTTAACTTAACTTTTACTCTTCTTCACGTTTTCCTGAACGTTAACGAAAAGCGTCAAAAGCGGGCGCAAAATTAATTAAATATTACGCAATGCGATTTTACGAGATATTAATGTAATTTAGAAATATTGATGCAGAAAACTTAATGGCCTTTATGGATCATTACCGCTGTATGAAAACGCGTACCAAAATGAATACGATCTTGCGAGTATCCTTGGAGGTCGTATTCGATGGCATATCGATAAGTAATAGAATTAGAAAATTAAGTAGCAGGTATGTGTTAAATGTCCCATTTTTTGCTAGCAGATAGTGCAGATTTTCTTGTTATAATGTATGGAGCAGGTGTATTGCTACTGACCACGGTGCTACTTTGCTGGCATTAGCACTTAAGTGTATTACATATACAGGTGTCCCAGACTTGTAACTTCGTTATTATTAACAATACATAAAACAAAGTAGATATATTCTTAAATGGGAGGAAATTCTCTATACGATAGGAAAAACCAATTTACAAAAAGTGCGTTAGTGTAATGACAGCTATTTCAACTTCTTTTTTCAAATAGCACAGTATACTTTTTTTTAATATTCAGATGGTACCTTTTATTCTCTTTACAGCCATATAAATTAATATGGGCCTTACATGGGAAAATTTTCGAAAAAAACTTGACCTGAAGTTTGCCATGCAAGAAATTGTGGTTTATAGTGTTTATCTAGTAGGCGATGAAATCAACAGCTTTCTACAAACAAAAATGTGTTTTCATTCGAATAGCAATTAAATGTATGCTATCAACTACATCTAATAAATACAAAGGTTTATTTTTAATGTATCCACATTTATAAAAGGTATTTATTAAAAAAAAAACGCATCTTTGAATAAATTTTCACTTGAAGTTATATTCAGTTCAAATCAAATTATTTAACAATGGCACTTAAATATTTTATCAACTGTCGTTAACAAAGAAAATATCAAGTAGGTGTGCTATTCGGACGAATAGCATGCTGATTTTCAATTGTTTTCTAAACAAAATTCTGTCACTTTATGTTGTTAAATTCATTGAAGTTATTATTATTCCTTGTATTTTGATAGAATATGAATTATTCGAATTCCGAAAAGTGCGATATGATGTTAGTGTATGGTTTGTGTGGAAGTAATTCAAGGGAGGCAGCTAGAAGGTATTGCGAGCAGTATCCTGAGAGTAGACATCCTGATCATAAAACGTTTCAAAATTTGGAAAACAATCTTAGGGAACATGGATCTTTTGTAATAAATAAAAGTATACCGCTTCCTAGGAACATACATGCTGCTGATGAAGGACATACGGTAGCTGTTCTTGCTTATACGGAGGTCAATCCTAAATCTTCCTTAAGAGAAATAGCCGCAAAGTGTAATATTTCAAAATCGTGAGTGCAACGCATTTTAAAACGAAATCATTATAAAGCATACAAATTTAAGCGCATACATAAGTTTCACCCCGGAGATTCAGAGAGGAGACTTGAATTTATTGCATGGGTTCTAGTGCAGTATGATCACCAACCTGATTTTTGAGACAAATAATGTGGTCTAACGAAAGTGGATTCCATAACAATGGATTGGTTTCAACACAAAATTGCAGATACTGGTCCACAGAACAGCCACACTGGCTGAGAGAAACGAATAATCAATGCGTTTTTTCAATAAATGTTTGGTGTGGAATTCTTGATGGGCGTTTAATAGGGCCACATTTTTACGATGGGACACTAACTCGCAATCGCTATTTACATATTCTAGAAGAGATATTGCCAGAACTTAGGGCAAATGTACCTCTTCATATAAGACAAAATATGTTCTACCAACAAGATGGTGCTCCAGCACACAACAGTGCGATCGTACGAAATTATTTGGACACTAATTTTCCTCAACGATGGATGGGAACACATAGCCCGGTGGCATGGCCAGCTCGCTCTCCCGACCTCACGCCGTTGGACTATTTTCTGTGGGGTTACTTGAAGGAACGTGTTTATAAGGTAGCCGTTATAAATGTGGATGACGTAAAAGACAGAATAAGAGAGGAGTGTGCAAACATTTCCATGCACACTTTATTAGAAGCGACAAACAAACATTTTCTGCATCGTCTAGAGCAGGGATGGGCAACCTTTTTTGTAGAAGTTTTATGCTGTGAGTAATCTTGAAAAATATACATTTTTGTAGTGTCCTTATGATTCATTATGAATTAAGTTTAGACGGGCCGTGCTAATATGCAACGAAAGAATTCAGTAGCGGGCCGGACAAACCTTACTCGAGCGCCGCATGTGGCCCGCGGGCCGGAGGTTGCCCATACCTGGTCTAGAGATATGCTCTAATAATAATGAAAGCAATTTTGAACAATTTCTATAATAATTTGTTATTATTGCTCATTAGTTTTGTAATTATTAGTTAATTAATTGCTATTCGAATAAAAACAAACTTTTGTTTGTAGAAAGCTGTTGATTTCATCGCCTACTAGATAAACACTATAAACCACAATTTTTTGCATGGCAGACTTTGGGTCAAGTTTTTTCGAAAATTTTCCCATGTAAGGCCCATATTAATTTATATGGCTGTAAAGAGAATAAAAGGTACCATCTGAATATTAAAAAAAAGTATACTGTGCCATTTGAAAAAAAAAGTTGAATATAGCTGTCATTACACTAACGCACTTTTTGTCAATTGGTGTTTCCTATCATATAGAGAATTTCCTCCCATTTAAGAATATATATACTTTGTTTTATGTATTGTTAACAATAACGAAGTTACAAGCCTGGGGAGTGAAGTCTGGGACACACTACATATATATATATATATATTTGACACTGATAGTTCTTGACCGATGAGAAATGTGCAAAAGCAATTTCTGAATAAACAATCAATTTATTGTAACGGTCCAAGGGGTAAAATCCTGACAGACGTTTCGAGCTCAGGTTTCCCTCATTGTCAATGTCTAAAAACTGTCGCTGCTAACGGCGTGAAAAAGAATCTATTAATTCCCACCTTTGTCAATCTTCCAAATACCCCAATAAATGAAATGAAATTTTGTTTAAAATTTAAAACAAAATAAAATGAAATGGTGATTTAAGCCGCTCAATCGCAAGGCATCAGGGGAAGAGATTAGAGAACACGTCAGGTGGCGAGCACGTGACAATAAGTATTGAGGTGTACGCCGTCTGACGTGTTCTCTTTTATCTTCGCCTAATTCTACCACTTGGACTATTACCAATAAATCGACTATTTACTAAGAAACTGTTTTTGCATATACATATATATACCACACAATAACAACTTTTAGGCAAAATTCGATTTTACTCATTAACATACTCTCCTTCAATATTCTTTCTAACGCTTCGCTAACATTTCGATACCTTTTTTGTAAAACGATTTACTTCTGCCCCCAAAATACCGTTTGATTTCGGCAATCACTTCTTCATTGGAACCAAATTTCCTTCCCTGGAGCATCTCTTTTAGGCCCGCAAACAGGTAATAGTTGCTAGGAGCCAGATCCTGAGAATACGGTGGATGGGGAACTATTGCGATGAACTGACACGGTGTAGTGTCTTGGTAAAAGAGCACTTTTTCTCTTCATTTGAAGTCGCAATTTCCTCCTTCAAACGCTATTGATCACTATTGATCGTTCTTCCTTTCTCAAGGTAATCGATGAATACCGTACGCATTCCAAAACATGGAGGCCAAAATCTTACCAGCTGATATTTGCGTTTTTGGTCGTGTTGAATGGCTTTTATTCTTTGCTGTCCACTCAGCTGACTGCCGATTTGACTCTGGAGTTTAGCGATGGACCCATGTTTCATTCATTCTAACATATCGCATTAAAAATCTCTTTATTGCGCAGAAACATCTTTAAGTAGGGCTTTAAATCATAAATGTGTTGTTGTTTTTGGTTGACTGTAAGCAAACGCAGCATTCACTTCCAACAGAGCTTTCTCGTGCTCAAATTTTCATGCAAAATGGTGATTTCACTGCCTTCTAATTCCTTTGAGGTGTCAGCTACCTCACGCAACTTCAATTTACGATCGGCCAAAACTATTTTATAGACTTTCTTTACGTTTTCAGGAACAACTACCGAATTTGGGCGACCAAAGCGTTTAGCATCATTGTCGTTTTTACTACCGCGTTTAAAATCAGCAAAACACCTCTCTACCAATTGTCTTGATGGAGCAGATTCCGAATGACAATTATCATACCATTGCTTTGCTTGAACCGTTTTCCCATTAAAAAACAATCTGTTATCAACACACGAAATTCAGATTTTTCATTGATTTAAAAATTACAAAACCAGCGTCACTAAAACCATTGTAACTTATGAATTAAGGGTCAGATTATCATAAAATTTTGACAGGTATCGTTTGAAGGTGAGTACTTTCAATAGATCATATGGATTTGTCAATAGTGTTGCCATCTGTATGTAATCATACGAACTTATAAAATGATGTGTTACAATTAAATTTCGACAAACGAGTGCATGATAAGTAATGTAAACCGAACTGACGCCGTCCTCCATTGCTTGTATGCACTTATGTGCTAGACGCCACATTAGAATTCGGAGGAGTAGCAGCGTGAGTCCCCTTTACACAACTTATCATACACTCGTTTGTCGGACCTTAGTTATAATCAAATACTTATATTACCCCAACATGTAAGGCATGGATGCACAGACCGCGGCCCGCCTGTCAAATACCGGTGGCCCGCCGACAGCAAAAATCGCCTGTCAAATACCGGTGGCCCGCCGACAGCAAAAATAATACTCTCGTACATTCGAAGAATATTTAATTCTATTCCAGAATAAAACCAAAAAAATATATTCGAAAAGTAATTTGAATCTCGCGCGCGCCCTATTTGAATCTAGCGCCCAAAAATGCTAAGTCAAGTAACATCGCTTGCTGCCTTTATATAAAGTTCAAAATAGTAGAGAAATCAAGAATTTTCTGGCGCGGTGTGAGCAAGCGAGATAGCAATAGTCCCGAATTCCCGATTGCTCGCGTAGGTACGAGTAGATACACGAAGCTTCCAGAGTCGTATGCGCGGTATAAAAGCCACGCTAACCGCAGCGACCGACAGTTCGGTTTTAATTTGAGTGAAATGTCAACAGGAAGAAATAAGCGCGAAAATACAAAGCGAAGTAATAAGTGATTGAGAATAAGTGCAGTTTAATAGTGTTTTGGGGAGGCAATAGTTCTAGTGTAGATTTTAACTCGACTAGCCGGTGTCATATATTTTGATCCACATTCAACGTAGATTTCCTGTTAACCCGTCAAGTGCCGTGTATAATTGTGTTGTGAAATCGTAAGTAAAACTCAGTTATTAATAAGTGTTTCCCTACCTATTTAATCAATTTTAATCAAATTTAGCTTTAATGTTGGCCAAATATTAAAATAAAACAAAGAAATTACTATTTTTATCAGAATTTCTCTAACTGTAATAATTACGTCATTATTTCAGATATAAAATCTGTATAAAAATCTTAAAATTTCTGAGGAATTTAATCAATTATTTTTGATAATTTAAAAAGAATGGGTAATTTAAGTAGGTACTGTAATTGTTTTTAGGTGCTGTGTTAATCCTAGCCAGGATTAGAACGCAACATGGAGAAGCCAGGACCTAGTAAAAAACGTAAGGTTAAAGGTGAAAATCGGCAGTTTCAAGAAATTTGGACTGAGAAATACTTTTTTGTATGATCGCATAACAAAGTCGTTTGTTTAATTTGCAAGAATTCTGTTGCGATTGCAAAGGAATATAATGTAAAAAGGCACTATGAAACGCAGCATCCTTCTTTTACCAAGTTTACAGGCGAATTAAGAAAGCAAAAAATGTTGTCTTTAAAACGGGAGCTTATTGGTCAGCAAGCTATGTTTACAAAACCCATTCAAGATTCACAGCTAACACAGCTACAGAAGTTAGTTATGAAATTTCTCGAATGATAGCAAAGCGAAGTCGCCCCTTCAATGATGGCGATTTTGTAAAAGAATGCATAGAAATTGCCGCTAAGAAAATGTGTCCAGAAGCAGCAAAAAAGTTTGAGAAAATTCAACTGAATCGTATGACTATCCAAAGACGAATTATGTCTTTGTCAGGTAATATTGCGGAACAATTAATTGAAAAAACTAAGATCATTGAATTTTTTTCATTAGCACTCGACGAATCCACTGATATTAGTTCCACAGCTCAACTTCTCATATTCATACGAGGTGTTACTCAAGATTTTGAAGTCTTAGAAGAGTTATTCGGAATGTGTTCATTGAAAGGTCAAACCAAAGGAGTTGATATACTCAATGTACTTTTGGATGAGTGTTCAAAAACTGATTTGGACTTATTAAAATTATCGGGAGTTGCGACTGACGGTGCTCCTTCGATGATTGGTGTCAATTACGGGCTAGTTACTTTACTGAAAAAGCATCTGCAAGGAAAAAACATAAACGCTGAAGATCTCATGCAGTTTCACTGCATTATACACCAAGAAACCCTCTGTTCTAAAAAATTGAATTTCAAAATGTCATGAAAGTGGTAGTTTCGACTGTAAATTTCATAAAATCACGAGGACTCAATCACAGACAATTCAAACAATTCCTTGATGACATCGAAAGCGAATACGGAGATTTACTGTATTATACAGAAGTAAGGTGGCTAAGCCGTGGATTGACACTGGAACGATTTCTAAATTTAATAGAAGAAATTGGAATATTTCTGGCGGAAAAGCAAAGGGATGTCCCGGAACTTAAAAATCCTGATTGGTTGTGTGATTTGGCTTTTTTAGTTGACATTACGAATCACTTGAATGTCTTGAACACACGGCTTCAAGGCAAAAATCAACTGATATCCCAGCTCTACGCTCATGTATCATCCTTTCAATGCAAGCTGACACTTTTCAGATCACAACTGAATTCTGGAAATTACAATCATTTTCCGAATTATAAGAAAATGGCTGAAAAATTCAACAAAACTGCGATTAATTTCAGTTATGTAGAAAAGCTAGATATTTTGATTCAATCTTTTCAAGACAGATTTTCGGAGTTTAAAAAGTGAAACCTCTGTTGGACATATTCAGCAATCCTTTCACGATTTCAGTTGAAAATGCGCCGAAGTCAATGCAGTTAGAAATTATCGACATTCAAAACGATCAAGATTTACGCAACAAATTCAACGAAGGAGACTTGCTGAACTTTTACCGTTGCATTGATAAAAATATGTACGAAAAGTTGCGCATAAACGCTCTGAAATGTGCCAGCTTATTTGGTTCTACCTATATATGTGAACAAACTTTTTCAATACTAAATAATAATAAAACAAAAAATCGAAACCGCCTTGCAAATGAAAGTTTGGAAGCAGTTTTACGTGTTGCTACAAGTAAATTTGAGGCAAATATAAAAAGATTGTAAGCACTATGCAGTGCCACGCTTCAAATTAATAAATTCTTTTTGAATTTTAATAAATTATTATCAATTCTTTATTGTCTTTAATTACCTATACTTCTGGCGGCCGGCCCGCCATCAGTTCATCATTTGCCCGAGTGGCCCCTAGTCTTCATAAGTCTGTGCAACCATGATGTAAGGTAAATGCATTACATACATATGTAGAACTCATTCTTACCGCATCAATCTTCGAAAATTCCAAACACGTATTTCAATAACAAATAAGAAGATGCATATTTCGATAACTAAGTTGCCATCCTAGTTACTCCCTTTGTATATTTTTCTTTTGAGGTCTTTTTGGAATGGGGGGAGGGGAGGGGCGTTAAATAAAAAAGTACAGACAGAAGGTAATGAGGATTTATTTGTAGAATATCGAAACGCAACAAAAGACATTTGCTGCTTCCTTAAGCTTCTTGAACTGAATCTGCAACTACTGCATTGTGGTGCTTCAAACGGTACAATTATTAACAGCCTTTTTTATGCCTAATGATTGCTAAAAGCAAGTGTAGACATACTAACCGCAAATATATAGACGTACTTAACGTATATCTCGGAAAATATTTCCCATATAATTTCTTTGATTGGCCGTGATATAGATGTCGCATGTGCAGTATTAAGTCGGAGATCCTTATATATATAGTGTGTTGTAATTATATACGACGGTAGATCGAATTCCATATAAGAATTATGATCAATAATTATAGTATTAAGTCGACTAAGTCATTGTAATCAATAAGTCTTAATAAATATATTTTTTCCACTGGCTCAATTTATAGCCATTTGCGACAATCAAACGCGTATTTCATCCTTTCTTTTCGCAAACGTGGAACTGGATTAATTCGAAATGGAATCGTTGCTCTCCTATTTCTTCTTCTTCTCCTTCGAGAGGCCGACTAGCTTGACGGATGATGATAGGTAACGATCCCACTTTACCACGGCAGTCGACTTGGATGGAGCGTTAGATTTCTTTCCGACAGAATCTGCGGCGCATAGCTGAGAGAACTTGCGTTCTTCGCGAAACGTCGCTCCATCACCGACAGCTAATAGTTTTCTGTTATGATCGCGATTTGTAGATGTAGTATTGATTATTAGCTCTGTTCAAGGATTCGCGCATCTTTTATTAAAACGCGGAACGAATAATGCATATTGTTATGGATTATGTAGAGCTTTTTCTGCGACCTTGACATTTGCAACGGTCGTTAATTTATTACGGTAGTAATGGAATGCTAATGTTGAGAAAATGTTTACCAGGCTGCTTATTGTTGTGTTAATAAATTACGTGCAGCATAAACATATATATGAAATATAATACGACCGGTACCATGTGAAATATGAGCCAGCCGTGTTGTAATACTAATTGTTTAATTGATCACTTTTTCTAGTAAATTAAGATGTAATGATTATTTGCGGTTAGAATTTAGCTCTATTTTCCTGAAGTAATACTATTTCAATCTACCAGACAAGGTCCTGAAACGTGATACCGTTTGAATATATTTATGGAACATCACATCCGCAAGTGAAACAAAATTGCATATTTGCGATCTATAGGAACTACTTTGGGTGATTTGTTGTATATTTTGTGATACGTTAATGGGGAATACTTGACACAAACGTCTGTTGGAAAATTCACATGAAATAATTATAATCTCACGATTTGGAATGCGAGTCGAAACATTGCGTACCAATAACATACGTCAAAAATGAATTGATACCTAAACTCATAGGCCCGTGGTAAGCTATGTACTTGAAAAGAACTGACCTGGAACTAAGGATGACATGTATGGTAGATATGTCGTAGCTTTCAATATCTATCGTCTTCGTATGTCGGTGCGTTAAGTAACTCTGCATGAGTCTGTTGTATATCGCTTAAATAAACGATCGGTATTTATTGCCCTATCGCAACAACATCCCTCACCACCTTTAAATGTTTCTTCTATAAATTGATTTAAAAAGTGGAAAACGAGTTTTAAACTTTTACTGTAATCTGTGTTCCATCATTTTACATCTTAATTAGTGTATTTAATCATACGTTTATTAAGCAAAGAAAAGCCGATGCTCGCCAAAGGTAGATGAAGAGAAGCCGCCGAAACTGATGAATACTGAACTAACAAATCATGGTGAAAATTTAAAATTCCTGTAAAAGATTTGTAACTTGCGATGATTGAAAAAACAAGTCATAATTTACCACTAATTATAAGCTCCCATTTTGAATGGAAATTTCCTAAAAGATTTAAATATTTTATTATCATCCTTGATCAGAAATTCAATCGCACAATCAACATCGAAATGTTTCTGATAGAGTTACGTTGAAAATCTTGATGTACCACAGATTCTTTGGTAGTACCTGATATTTAAAAACCCAAATGATATACAGTAGAAGCCGCTTATTGTGATCAATTTGGAACAAACCCTTTTGATAACATTAACCGAATGATAACAGTAAGCGGAAGGTAAATATAAATGTATTTTTCTATGCTGATGTAGTCAATAATAAATATGTATGTATGTAATCAAATTATTATTACTTACAAATAAAATTCAAGGGAAAAATTAACGATTAATCAACAATTTTTAATATTTTACCAAATTTGTTTATTTTTTATCATCGATACAATACGTAGGTACATTTATTTACACTTTACGATTTCATTCGAAAAACTGGTCGATCGTCGTTTGACGTTTATTTTTATTAATAAGATTTTGTATGTATATTTCAAAATCATAATATCTATCCTAATTACTTTCTCGGAATTGTACACCACGTCGGAGAATATTTAACGCTTCTTGCATCTGGCCATTAGTTGGCGGCTCTTCAGACATTTCCTCTTCTTCTTCTTCTCCTACTTCGGGTAATTCAGGATTACTTCCTTCGGACGATTGATCCACAACTTCCCGACAAATGTCTGATATAGTCATTGTGGCAGCTGTTTGAACATCATTGTCGATATCCACCCAATCGGAAAATTCGCTTTTGGACAGACCTTGAACTACAAAAAAAATTAAAAAAATATTAGTTAGATGTATAAAACAAGTTCTTTTTCATATCTTCTAAAATGTCAGCGCACGTTTCATGGAGATCAGGTTCTTCATCACCAGTTTTGGAAAAACCTCCTTTTCGAAAACAGTTTCGGATCGTTTCTGGTTGAACTTGCCTCCATGACTTCACCAGCAAATGCAGCGCATCTAGAAGACTGATTTTTTGCTATCGCATCTGCAGTAGGTGCATCTCGATTCTCATCAAGTTCTTGTATAATTTGGGCTCGAATTTGCCCTCGATAGTATTCTTTGAATGTTCGAATGATTCCTTGATCACATGGTTGTATCAATGCCGTAGTGTTCGCAGGTAAGAAAATAAGTTGGATGTTCGTCAAAACTGCATTCACTTTGTGCGCAGTACAATTGTCTACTAATAAGACGATTTGGCGTTTCAATTTTTTGTCCCACCTGAGTAACCACTCGCTGAACAAGACACTTGTCATCCAAGCATTCGCATTAGCAAAATACTCCACGGGCAAAGTTTTAACACCTTTAAAACACCGAGGATTCTTACTTTTTCCTATCACTAGAAGTTCTTCCTTTTCACCTTCCATATTAACAGAACATAACACTGTTACTCGTTCTTTCGAAGATAAGCAACCTCTTACTTTATCGTTTTTGAACAAATAAGTATGATTAGGCATCGCGCGAAAGTAGAGTCCTGTTTCATCTGCATTGCAGATGTCCCGAGGCGGATATTTTGCAATAATTTCTGGCCATTCCGAACGCTTCCAGTCAGCGGCTGCTAACGAATCAGCACTTTTTTCTTCACCGTGCAGAGGTCTATAAACGATGTTTTCTCGCTTTTTCCACCGATTGAACCATCCGTCTGTTGCAATGAAATTTTCTTTCCCCATAGTTTTGGCTATATCTTCTGCTTTTTGACGCATGATAGGACCATTCACAGAGGCATTTTTTCGCGAACATTTGTAATCCAAATTTTTAAAGCTGATTCAACTTGATTATCCTTTCCAGATCTTTCCCTTTTTCGTTTTATGTTTTCATTCGAACGCGCACACGTTTCTATTTCTGTACGATTTTTTAAAATTTTACACAACAGCGGTTGCGAAATTTTTAATTGTACCGCAGCATTCCTTTGACTCATTTTCGGAAGTTTATCGAAGTTATCGAGAATTTGTCGTTTTTCTTCGTTCGATAGATCGCGACGTTTTTTATTCACTTCTGCCATGACCACGGTGGTTTATACGAAATTTCAATAATTTACCCGTACACAAGACTGTAGAACGTGAGATTCGTAGAAGAGTATAGGAGAAACTGAATATCATTTAAACGAACGGACCTTTTATACATAAAGTACATCAAAAAAGATGACCTCTTCATAATATAGAAATAACAATTCGTTAGATTGTAATATGCGATATGAGAGTTTTAATTGAAATCGGCGAGAAAAAGCGGCTCGTTCAAAGGAGTTGCGCTGCAGACACCGTCGCCTGAAGAAACTTTCCGACAAAGGATACTATTCATAACTAATAACATTAAGCGGCTTTTGATTACAATATGCGGCTTTCTTTCAATGAGTTTTAAATAGAGTGATTTGGGACCAACGGTTTTCGATAACAATAACCGTTTGATAACATTAACCGTGATTATAATAAGCGGCTTCTACTGTACTACCTCTAGCTATATGTAATTAGACCATTTATGGCTTATGGATTACCGGGTATTGTGACCAAAGACTATAAAGATCATTATACAGGTAAAGCAACAGAAACTGCAGAGACGTATTTACTTGTAGATCACAGGGACAATGAAGAGTTTCCTCACGTACATTTCGGTATTTTACAAGTGTTTATGAGGAGAGAGGTGTAACTAAGCACTCTAAAAGAGTGTAGTCAACAAAACTGCTAGTCCCAGGATATCTAAATATTCTCATCACAGGGTAGGTCTTATTGACATACACAGCGACAACATTTCTAAAATGTACACACTTCTACACAACATTTGGAGTAGCAGTTTATAATCCCGAGATGTTAAATCGATGCGACCTACAGTAATAACGCCTCACTGTAATTTAGACTGACAGCTCATAAGCCAAATACAGAGTTGGTCTCGGAATATTTTGGCCTAGACTTCACCCATCGCAATCTAGGAGTGCCTCCCCAACTATCTTCCAAGCGAAGATTCTTGCAGTAAATGTTTGTGCCCACGAATTTACCCAAGGAGGAATTCGATAGCCATGGATTTGCATACAAATGAACACCCAGAAAGTGATAAAGACTCTTAAATTAGTGACATATTAGGCGAAGATTATCTGCCAAGGCAAACAATCCCTTAAGTATGTTGCTAACAATAAGGTAGACTTGATGTAGAGGCTCGAACATTAACCGATCGAAGACAACGATGTTGCCAAAAACCTTACTAGAAAAGGATCTACGACCTCCTTCTTCGGACCAGAACCAATTAATAATATCGCCAAGGAGAAGACACGAAAATGGAAATTTCCTATAAGAGGAATATTCTAAGAACGGGTCAGACAAGAAAGTCTATCACATTTCCTTCTTTCTCGAATTACAGACAGAATGCAAGAAACCATCTCGAGATCACAAAACTGCAGATGAAAGCTGTAAGCCGAAGTAATTTGGGAGGTGCGTGTTACCGAAGGACTGACTAGAAAACCTATAAATTTACTATCAAATATATTTTCCTCAAAAAGTTAAATGTCCTGTTCCAGCTTTAATATGAGTTGTTCATACCATATTGATGGTAGAATATATTTCTCGCATTAGTCGGGTTTCTGCAGTTAACTGACTTAGCGGGAATATATCTTCCAGAAACGTGGTACAGTTACCCAATCTGCTCAAAATATTTAAAATCCTTGAATGTCAATCTTTTTCTAGCCTCTACGACAATTAATACTTCTGTTAAAGAGATATCTTCATTCCTCTCACTGTTCTGAAGTTAACTTTCCATATAGTCTAACACATGCGTGTATTTATTAATGCCAGGGTACTTTATCTGTAAGATAAAGCCGAAGGTGCAAAACACCTGCTACATATGGAGATATTGGCAGGTCTTACACATAAACTTGTCTATAGCGGTCGATTTCGTGAAAAACAGCTACAGGAACCTCATTAGCTGTTCTATCTCGTACACAATCTGTACACGTTACACTGTTACGATATTTCTTGTATAGATTTAAATCGTTTACTGAACTGAAGGGATACCGTTTTTATCTATTTGTTTCCCGATGATCTCTTCGCTTCCTTTTTCAATTTTATTTCTACTCTTCACACAGTAATTTTTCAATCGTTCTCCTCACGAGAGATGATCAGAATAACTCTTTACACATAGCTGTAATATTTACGATCGAGAGACATAATAATATAACATAAATTACTCCGATACCATTGTACGATTTCTTTCCCGCGTTATACCTTCGGCATCGGGTTGTAACGTTCCTCGTAGAAAGTGATTGATACTGTGAGAGTTCCTGCAGATAAGATAGACCCGGCTGTTTGACCTTATGCACCGCTTGATAAATGAGATATCAGTCGTAGTACGTTTCGAAATGTCCAGATGTGGATGGTCGTAATTTCTTTTTAGTAACACCTGCCAAGAGAGTATGAGTATATACGAGCGCATCGACTCTGAACGATAATAATTAATTGTTTTTGTTAACAGTACGTATCAAAATGTCATAGAAAATTACCGTTATTATCGAATGACTTGGAGAGAATTGTTAATAAATTGTGTCTAGATCAATTTCGATGGTAACCGTATGGATATTGAAAATGTATGAAGTATCAAAGTGCAAATTACATCCTAATTTCCCTTCATCACAGACTCGTCAATAAGTGTGTGTTTTCTGAACTTCGATGTAAAAATTTGAAAGAGTATGAAGAAGAACACTGAAATGAGACCAAAAGGATATATCACTCATCTCCTTTTAAACCGGAGCTGTTTTTGGTACAAAATGGAAACCATTGATTGTGAGAATGAATCAAGCAGTGTTCGGAGAAGAAGCACAATTAAACTAATGCAAGCAGAAACAGTTATGGATACATCTATTTATCATAAAATCAAAAACACCTTCGTATTGAAAGATCTTCATTAGTCACTTCACCGATTTTCATTCTTGTGTGCTGAAAATATAAGACAAACCTCCATCGATAACTACGAACTGAACAATATCTAAGCAAAGCCATAAAGTGAATATCACGTAGACGTGTATCGTTCTTTTGACTCCGGAAGAAATGCAAAATGCCACAGGAAAATTACCGATCATTTCTTTTATTTGCTTCACTACTTAAAACTTCATTTCTGGGGATGGGATTCAAGGTTTATCCTCCCCTTTCGTCCCCTTCTATTTGTCGTATATCACGTTTTCGCTTCCGAAGTAGTGTGGATCACTATACAAAGATGATCTTTCGAAAAGTAGATTCTCCAAGGAGACCTGATTAGTAAAATAATAAAGTGTGTAATTACTGATACGAATGTCTGAGTCCTGGGTCCTTTCATTTTCTTCGTTCGAAGAAGAAGTCGATTTTAAATCTCGATGGCTCTGAAGCAAGAGCTTGAGAGGAAGCCTATTTTTGCAGGTCTGCGTTTACCATCTGCTAGTGAAACTCTTGGAGGGTTCGAATTCTTAAATCTCGATGAATTTAGAAATTCTTGACGTACCAAGATGCATGGGGAGCCAACCATAAAATTTTGTTGAGAAGAAGTTCGATGTTGACAAGAGCATCGTGTTGTATTAAAGTAACTTGTTACTTGGGTGAAAGGGACGCCTTCGTCAAGGGTTTCGAATTCACTTTCTGTCACCAAGTTCCATATGTAGGTGTTTGCAAGCGTGACTTCGAGGAACGGGAAAGATATGCGAAATCCGTTGCTCACATCCCATTCTGACGCCCGATTCCGTATGAGCAGAAATAGTGCTCAACAACAAAATGTTTTTTTTTCTGTTGTACGATTTTTGAAACGTTAACAAGTAACTTATATAGCACGCACAAATTGCGAAGGCCAAGCCCAGGGCGAGGAATGGTAAATCTAATGGTTTAAACGTTGAATTTAAATCAGACGGCAGCCGTAGATGTCGCTATGATTAAGGTTGTAGATATCTACTTATAAATATCGACCTTTATCGGATATCGGCCATTTTTGTTGTACTCTTATTTGGTAGGTTAGTTTTGTTCAATTTTTTCACGGCTATTTAACCATTGAACACATTTAAGAAAAATAATAATTTGGAAATACATTGTATAACAGTGAATATAATATTCAATAATTACACAAGGTAAGTTAATATAATTTGCTTTATGTTATGTACCACATTACATAAAATAAAATTATTTGTAGGAAAGAAGATGAGGAAGTGTACACGTAATGAAATATGTATTGAATTGCAATTGAATACAGTATTGTGCATCAATTTTCCTAAGAAGAGCAGCACTAAATGTAAAAGCATGTGGGAACCCAAACTTGTTCAACGTGGACAAGGGGAAACTCAAGAACTTCCATATTGGCAAAGCCATTATAATCCTAAGTATTTAATGAGAAACAATAGACATTCAAGAGTAGCAGTGCCCACGTTATATTTAGCTGGTAATTTGTTTCCAACTATTAGCTTAATAACAACTGAATCAAGTTATTATTTTATTTAAGGACCTCTGTCTTGCTTTTGATTCGGAGTTGCCAACTACTCCAGGACAAACGACAGTTTTCACTCAAATGAGACAATTTGGGTGTAGTTGAGTAAACTGCATACCTAAATTCTACAGTATTTATCCAAACATTGTCATAAATGATTTTTAGAGGATAATTTGATGCATTGGCTACATTTATTAGATGTTTTTGGTGATTTTGTAGATTACGAACACTTGCCAGAAATCCAAAAAATTTTAATGAACAAATTCACAAATTATATTTACTTTGTAATAAAATAATTGCTGACAAGGAATCCATAAAATATTCAAACACTGATTTCCGAAGAAGTCTCTTCTGTCCAATCATTTGTACATATTTATTTTTTATATACTTGTTTATTTTTATTTGTATTTGTAACTGTATCTTGTTTTTTCTTCTATATTTATATGTTTAATTCAATTTTTGTATATATGTATTATACATCTGAGTCTATGCAGTTGATGCGGCACATTTTGCACGCTCTAAGCACTCAATTTGTAAAAATGAGTCCCTGTGTTTAATTTTCTGTTATAATAATGGGGGCTAGAGCGTAGTTCTTGGACACACTACCTACAATTCTTTAGTGAGTCTGCAACGTCGATAAACTGTGCTAAGCCAAATCCATGATATAATATTGCACGTTTACTATAACTGATATTTTTATTTTTCAATTTGTGGATTTTACTACTTTTATTAATAGATATTTAGTTCTTGTATTTCATGTTTCTAAAGTTCAATTTCAATATTACACCGAGCGATACAAATTCTTTTTGCTTTAATTATCTTCTATTGTTATTAGATCTGCTATTATTATTGTGTAATAAATACCTTTATTTTCAATATTTCCGGTTTTTATTTGTCTTAAATATATTTTGTCACTTTGTTGTCATTAAATGTATCATGTTTATTGGTTTTCTAGCAATTAGTTTATATAAAATCTTATCTGAATTACATGTTAGAAAACCACTCAACAGAAGAGTAATTTCCATACCTACATTTAAATTATTTCAAACGTCGCGCGCTTGTCAGTATTTCTGACGGGCACCGTAGAGGGCATGAGGAGATACCGTATTAATAGTTCTCAGATTCCCCGGCGTGGCCAAGCCTAAAACGTCTTTTCATATTCGACACCTTGTGATTGTTTAATCATTTTTATTTTATTTTTTGAAAGGCTTACTATTTCAAGGGGAAAGAGTTTGAAGATGAAACATAGATAAAGGTAGAAATTCAGTTCCATGAGGACAGGGTGACTTTGAGGCTGCTACTCATAAAGTTGTTTTTCAAAAAATAACTTGTAACTTAGTGGCTGAACTTTGCACTACGCAATTTCTCTTTATAACGCCATGCATCTTTGGACAGCCGATTCATGCAGTGTGATACTGTGTTAAGATGCTATTTAAATTGCATAATATTTCATTCAATGGAAGCCAAAATATTTGCAGTGCTATTTTAGTCGCAGGATGCACAATGTACGAGTAATCAGTGTTAACTTCTGCGTCCAATTCAGTAAATCAGTTGTCGAAACGCTCTAAATCCTCCAAAATGTTTATGGTGATAATCATCTATCGAAAAAACAACATTATGAATGCATTGTAGTTGGGGGATTTTATTTTTACGATGGTTAATTCCAAGTTGCTTCTGCATAAATTGTCTAATATTTTAGAATTTCCGCAAATTGAGCACTGCTTACACATAATTGGAGAAGCAAGAATAACGAAAACTTCAAAGTGATTGTAGCTGCTGATTGTTGTGTATTAAGCAATAAAACACTGAGGAGGGTTCGGTTCAATATTATATTGAGAAACAGGGGGTACAGTACAGCGGTAATACGACAGGCTAATACCCAACCAAGCAATCCCCAATATCCCCGTGTACAGCTGTGTCCAAAAGACTTGCTATATATATACATTGTGCATGAGCACCAACTTCCAAACATAACATTTCCCCTCTTACTTAAAGAACATAACATACTTTTTAAACATCTAAACCTAAACAATTATGCACGTATACTTAAATTATAAATCCAAACGCTGAGGGGGTCTTCGGGCGCGGTCACTGCGTCTTACTCCAATTTCAACAGCTTTAGTGCTCTCGAGAACTTGAGCATTTGACCCAGGTGACTTCTCCACCCTATCACTAATCTTTTCAGGACTATTACATACAGGTATGTCGTCCACTACTCCTGTATTTGAGTGTTGTGCCATTTGAGGGGTATCTACAACCTTACTTGGAATAGTAGGCAACGGAGGTATATACGTATGCAACTTTGATGCCACTTTACTTTCATCACCTATTTCAGGGTTTCTGATGGCTCTTAAGTTGTTTGCATGTTTATGCATTATTTTACCTGCCACTTCTACAAGATAGGTGACAGCACTAACATTCTTTATTATAGTTCCTTGTTTCCACTTATCGTCCGAATACGGTCCTAAATTACCCACAAACATTTTATCACCTACCGCAAATGTTTTAGGTTTTATAAAATCAAATGTCTTGTCAAAAACTATTTTCCCTCCCTTCTTGGGTTTTAACAGATCTAACCTAGTTTTGGGTTTAGTCTTAAAAAATAATTTCATTTGGACTAAGTTCGGTGCTTATACATGGAGTGTTTCTATAACTATATAAGAAATTTACAATTTGTTGCCGAGTTGTTAAGCTTGACTTCTGCTGTAAGTATTTGTTTAAAGTAGATTTAACATTTTGTACATGACGCTCCGCCAGACCATTTGATTGGGGGTGATATGGGGGCGATTTTAATACATCAATGCCATTCACATGGCAAAATTTTATGAAATCCTTAGAGCCAAACGGCGGCCCGTTATCACTCACAATCAAATTAGGTATTCCCATTACTGAGAAAGTAAGTTTTAATTTTTCAATTGTTTCTGTGACATTGAAACCTTTTGACATACAATGAATATCAATCCACCTAGACTTACTATCTACTATTAACAAGAAGTTTTGATTATTGCTATGGAAAAAGTCTATATGTACCCTTTGAAATACATTTTCTGTTGGGGACCAAGATATCAAGTGCCTTTCGTACGTTTTCTTATGAGCCTGACAGGCACTACAGCTGTTAACTGCATTCTCAATATCTTCTTGCATCTGTGGCCACCAACATATCGATCGCGCCAGCATTTTAGTACGCACAATGCCTACATGTTCCTCATGAAGCAGGTCTAAAACATTTTTACGTAAGGCGTGTGGTATTACTACTTTAATGCCTGACATTAGGCAACCTTCCTCTATTGACAAATCATTCCTCTTTACATAATAAGGTTTAAATTCCGCACTTAATTTATTAGGCCAACCAGCTCTAACAAATTCTATAACCTTCATCAGAATAGGATCTTTCAGAGACACTTTCGCGATATCTTGAGCCGATATAGGCAATTCTTCGGACAAGTTAAAGGAATTTAATGAACTATCAACTTCAGTTGGGTCCCGCATTGGTAGTCTGGATAACATATCCGCTTCAAATAACTGTGAACCCTTACGGTATTCAATTTTGTAATTATACGCGGACAATATAACATTCCACCTAATAATTCTAGATGCCGACATCACAGATATACTACGATCCGGATTAAATAATACTTTTAACGGTTCATGATCAGATACTAACGTAAAGGAACGACCCCATAAATACTTATGAAATTTTTTAATACTGAAAATAATTGCAAGTGCTTCGCGTTCTAATTGCGAGTAGTTCTTTTCAGCTTTTGATAGTGTACCTGAAGCAAAAACAACTGGTTTTTCTACACCGTTTATCCGATGACTCAATACTCCACCTACCCCATATGAACTCGCATCACATTTAACTATGATGGGTTTAGCCGGATCATAATGTGTTAGCACTTGATTTTCTTCAATTAACACTTTGCTTAATTTAAAAGCGTCTTGACATGATTTATCAAAACAAATTCACTAGATGCCTCTAACAATTTATACAAAGGTTTTAGATGAGATGACAACATTGGTATGAATTTACTATAATAATTTAGTAACCCTAGATACGCGCGTAGCTGCGTTACATTTTGAGGTTCCGGCGCATCTCGGATCGCTTTTACTTTTTCCTTAGTTGGATGTAACCCTTGTTCATCAATCACATGACCTAAGTATTCAACTTTGGTTTTAAAGAAACTACATTTGTCTAAATTTACTTTTTACATTATAACAACTTAATCGTTTTAACACCGCATCTACCGTGATTTTAGCTTCTTCTAAACTACTTCCCGAAATTAGAATATCGTCCAGGTAACAGTTAACATTTGATATTCCACCGAGAATTTGATCCATTACAGCCTGAAAAATAGCTGGTGCGGACGCAATACCATATGTCAGCCTCGTAAACTGAAATAACCCGATATGTGTATTAATGGTGAGGTATTTTGGAAATCAGGATGTACCCTCAATTGCTGATACGCTCCTGTTAAATCTAACACTGTAAAATATTTACCACCTGCCAGACTAGCAAATATGTCTTCTGGTGTTGGCAATGGGTATTGGTCGACATTTAGTACCTTATTTATGGTAGCACGAAAATCTGTGCAGATTCGCACATCCCCATCTTTCTTGGGTACTATGACTATGGGTGACGCCCATTCACAGTGCGCTACTGATTTTAAAATTCCCGCTTCTACCATCTGACTTAATTTCTTTTCAACTCTAGGTTTTAAAGCATAAGGCATGGAGTAGGCTTTTTTCATAACCAGTACCACCTTATCCTTTACACTAAATTTGACTTCAAATTTATTAATTGCACTACAGAGATTGGCATCAAAAACGTTTTTAAAATGATGTTTTATTTGACCCACTATATTTTGAATATTTTTGACACATGACTGGGTAACTGACTGACTATTTACAGAGAAATTTTTCTGCCATTCTGGGTATAAAACATTAAGCCAATTTCTGCCTAACAGAGGTACAAAATTCTTGTTCGATTCAATAACAGTCAATACTAACTTATACAACTTATTATTGTGATAAATATTTACTAAACATTCACCTTTGGCTTTGATATCTTGGCCCGAGACAACATTGAGCTTATAACATACAGGTTGTAAAGTGTACATTTAAACATTCTTTAAATCTCTCAACAGACATTACCGATTTGCATGCGCCTGTATCGATTTCAAATGGTATTATTTGATCATTTACCTTTAAGTTAATTTGATGAGGTGACAGCCTAGCATATCCTATATTGTTTAAATTAAAAAGATCATTATTTACTTCTGTATGCAATGATGCTTCCCTCGTTGATTCCGTTACCTCTTCTTCAACAGCACCTACCATCGCAGACTTCTTCATTGGGCATAACTGCTTTACATGTCCCAACTTTGAACACCTGTAGCACCTCCATTTTACTGCAGGACACTTCTCCTTTGGATGGCTCCTTCCACATTTACTGCAATTCCCACCATGTTTCTGGGATTCCGGTTGCTTTGTTTGCTGGTTTGATGTTTTCGAATATTTACGATGCTTATTTATATAGTTTACATTTCCATTACCAGTATCACTCAGGGTTTTTACTTGTTTTTCTGCCAGTTCTACTGCCAGAGCAGATTGACATGCCTCGGCAAAGGTTAACTTCTCTTGAGACAATAACCTCTTCTGTATACTTTCAGATCGAAGTCCGCAAACAAACCGATCTCTTAATGCATCGTCTAGAAATGATGTAAACTTGCATGTTGTAGCTAGTTTTCGTAACTCCACTATATATTCTGTTACACTTTGGTCCATTTTCTGGTTACATTTGTTGAATACAAATCTTTCATAAATTTCCGACACAGGAGGCGAATAATGCTTCGACAGTAAATCCTTGACTTGCACATATGATAACTCTGTTACTTTCTTGGGGGCTGCTAAATTCTTCAGGGTTTGATAAATACTTGTTCCCGCCACTGTTACAAACAACGACACTTTCATATCATCCGTTACTGCATTTACCTTGAATAGATGCTCTACTCTTTCTAAATACGTTTCAAATTCCTCTGGCCTCCCTTGAAAAGGTTCAATACTTCCAATTAACGCCATTTTGTTTTCTTCACCGTAAGAACTTCTTACTGACGTTGATAACTAATTCAACTACTCTGTTCCCCAAAACCACTATTCGTCGCCAATATGTTGTGTATTAAGCAATAAAACACTGAGGAGGGTTCGGTTTAATATTATATTGAGAAACAGGGGGTACAGTACAGCGGTAATACGACAGGCTAATACCCAACCAAGCAATCCCCAATATCCCCGTGTACAGCTGTGTCCAAAAGACTTGCTATATATATACATTGTGCATGAGCACCAACTTCCAAACATAACACTGATGATTCGTGGTGTCTTGAATATAATCCAGAAATGAAGCGTCAAAGTGCTGAATGATGTCCACCTGATTCAGCAAATCAACATTATAGAAATGCTCGTTTATTTTTAGATTTTAAGGGAATCACTCACAAGGAGTTCCCTCCAACTTATAGAAGCGCTAAAGCTGTGTGAATTATTGATGTATTGCAGAGCGGTCTGAATATCGAGAAGCAGAAAGATGTCATTTATCTTACAATGCACGAATGATGAGAAGTTATTTGTCGCTGATGTTTTCAACGAAGCTAAAACTTACTGTACTCTACTTACTGTATTTACCCGATTTTGCGTTTATTTTCTATTCTCCCAGGTATAATTTATCGATGTAAGAAAAATTCTCTTTGAAAAAATTCGATGTACTAGTTCAAGGTACAAATCTAATGTTTAATAAATAAAACAATATCTATCAAAATATTTTACTTACTTCGAATGATTCCGCTTATTTAAAGAACAGAATGTATGTACATATGCTCATTTATAAATAAACAACGCTCTGAACAGGAAGAAACATAAAAGTCGAGGACGTTATACCAACCCCAATCAAGGAAGCTATACCACTAACATCAGTTTTCAATTACCATGTACGTACCACTGCATCTTCAAAGCATTTTCAAGAATACTGCATGATAAGAAGGAAAAAGCATTGTTAATGTTGAAGACCCTGCAAGCAAAACGGTATTTCCAAAGTGACCATAGAAATTTGCGCTGTGCATGTTCTTGTCTTAAGTCATCATTCTCAATTCAAATAATACCATCTTCAAATTACTAAATAAAGGCAACGGGTCCAATATACGTAATGTAACATTTTCATTCCTCTAGTAATCTTCCTCTTACAATTTCCAATCCCATATTTGTCACCATTATAAAAATCCAACGACACGAACGACGAGCTATGTCGCACATGCATGCAATTGAGTGGAAATTAAGTATTACAATATTTCTTGATGACGGGGAAACAATACGACTAGCTAAATTTACGACGTTGGCTTGATCCATTACACGATCCCATTCTATTGATTTGTCGTGTTTGTATAACGCTCAGGACGTAAAATAATTGATCGTGAATAAATTTCAATGATTCCAAGAAAGTCTGAATGTTGTTACATTAAATCTACAGCTGCCTGAATAGTCGCCACTACTGTAAAATAGATTCTCAGATAATGTACGACATTTTGCGGCCGTGTGTTAGTTTATTCCGTAATCGATTACTTCTGTTTCCTTTCGACGTTTGCTCCACATAAACTTAATCCTTCGCGGAATCGTGATGGATGCAGAAAAGTAATTCATCTAACTCTTATGTATGGAAACATTAAATTTTACGTTATGTTTAATACGAGGATTACTGAAAATGCTTCTATCAAGACTGCATGATTTACTCTTAAATATCCTCACGCTGGAATGTACATTAATTTTCCCGTAATTTGTCAGGAACATACTACCACGACTGAATTAGATAGACCTGTAATTTACGGCTGTCTCGACTGACGGCTGATGTACTCAAGTTACTTGTAGGAGTAATTGCCATCATTTGGACCTCCATATTACCACAAGATTTATATGTGCATCTACCGAAATCATTGCTAGAACAAGCGGTTTCACGCACAGAGGTAAAAATGGATAATATTACCCATATATATTTTTTTATTTTTGTATTAACGGCGTAGTAAACGTCTTAAGGAGTGATCTATGCGCCTACATAGATATAGTAGTATACAATAGAAGCCAGCAACTAACGATAAAAGTATTTATGGGCATATTTTTATGTAAGCTATGTATACAATTTGATATATGGATAATTGAACACAGACATAGTATTAACTAATGTTACACCTTTTCTGATTTATGATGAAACAACAACAACTAACAGAAGCTAGTATCGGAAAGTTGTCTATTGATATAAAATGGTTATAAATTTTGCAAGTGAAGTTCGCAAGTGGTAGCCAATCACACCCAATGGCTTTATAACTTAATTATTTCTTTATATTAGAAATATCAAACAAAAAGCAAGGTATACAACTTATGAATGCGAAAATTGGGTCCTGACAAGAAAAAGTTAGAAACCATTGGGAGCATGGAAATAAAGTATCTGAGGCAAGTGTTGGGAATTACTGGGGCACAAAAAATTAGAAATAAAAAGATAGGAGGAGAACTAAAAGTTGAACCATCGTAGAGGTAGAGCATAGTTGAAATGGTTGGGAAGTCTATCACTTTAGGAAAATTAGCAACACATGTAAAAAAGAAGAGAAAGAAGAGAGTCGAAGTGGACATGAAATGACTGCGTGGAGGAAAGTTTAGCAACGAAAAATATTACAATGGCGGCTGCCAAGTCCCTTGCACGAGACGAAAAGAAGCAGAAGAATTATGTATACCAACAAGGAATGAACTAGTGAATGAAGTGTAGTTATTAGATACCTTATACCTGCGTGTATGATAAGATTATAAATGTAGGTATCTCTTAATATCAAAAGGATTAAAAGAATATAACAACAAAAATATTTGCTTTCAAGTATGTTATGGCTGTGAAACTTTTTAGAATCATTATCATATCTTTTAACACATTAACTGCCATAGCGTATTTGACAGCCAGTGATGTTCCCTTTGAGGCTTTGATTATTAAATATGATAGCCACAATGAATTCACGTCAAGCCATAGCTATTAAAAATGTATCACTTAGACTCAAATTTTGTAGAAGTTTGACTGCTAGCTCCCCTGCGATGTGCTTAAACATGATATCCATGATCCGTGCTGAACAATTTGTGTTTAAGTTCCACGGGGAGCCGCAGTTATTTTTTTCTTTTTTTTTGATAACCAGGCAAACTTCATAATTAGGTACCATTAAAAATTTAGCCAGATTCAAAAAAATCTTTTATATATATAAAGTAACTCTAAGCACAAAACTTTAGGCTTTATTGCCGTTAATCTGGAATAGATACGAACTTTCTCCGAGAATTGCGGTTGATTCGTAGATTGAAGTTATCCTAAATATTTAAACCTAAAAGGTACATATAACTCCTTTTGAAAAGGAAATAGAACAAATTTTCACAATTTTAATGTTCCTTCAGAAATATTGACTTTCAACAATTATACAGTTTTTTCCTTTTCTCATACATATGTCGAAATTCAGACAAATGTTTCTTGCATTGTTGCTAATTTGTTTTTCTCTGGTATCGTTTTTCATTTCTTTTGTGTTACTTTTACTGCTGTTATATCCATATTTTCCGTGAGTTTCATAGTTTCGCTCATTCTCTTCATATCACACCAACTTAATTGCTTTCTTTCAGTGCACTCCGCTAGTCTTTAACAGATTGACTGCGCACTTTTTAGGGATAATGTATGCCTGGTGCGGGAGAGTATTTTTGTAAAAATGCGTATGTATTTGTTGTTAGGAGGACAGTGATAATACTTAAAATGATATATACAGGCTGTTAACTAATTTTTGACTTGCGACTCACATGTGCGCCATGTTAAGATTTTCGTGCTATGTGCTGACTGGCGCTCATGTGAGTCTTACTAATTTGGTTTCTATTTTTGTCAACAAATAAATAAAAGTCAACTAAAATAAGGATATCTATATATTGCACAAAAAACATTACAGTTTTCCAGTCAAAATAGTTTAAAAATATTTTTTATAATTCAAAAAACTAAAAATTAATAACGTCAAACAAACTGAATTATAACAATTGCATAACTAAAAAATAAAAAACTTGACTTTAAGCATGAAAATCAGTAAAGCACTTACCAACACAAAGTCCAGGTTTTTCCGGACAGTTTTCACAATGATATATTGTTTGTTTTCGTAAGTTATTTTTTGAACATTGCTTACAACTTTTTCTTTGTGTTTTGCCGGCATGACTCACTGCAGAAATTCTAGTAATAATATGTGGTGCTTTGTTGTTTGTAATAATTTTATTTTGTTGATTTGATAAAAGCGAGGTAAGAATCGATAATCGAAAATCATAGAGTGACATTTTATGACCTGAGTACTCATTGTATAACAAATGTGAATTTAATGGCATTAGATGAAGGAAATGTATTCCTAATTTTTATACCACCTCAACGTCTTTCTGTCACAGAGGTAGTAGGAACTCAGTTGATCTTGTCGATCAACTCCTCCCATATGCTTATTGTAATGAAATATGGGAGCAGGTTTGCTCTTCGTTTGATGTCTTTTGTCTATATATTCAATCATGTCATTTCCAAATTCGTTGGATATATACAAAACGTCCCTTTTGTCTTTCCATTTTCCTATCAATATGTTATTACAGTAGGCCGCAACTGTTTCACCTTTCTTTAATTTTTGTGCTATTACTCCTCTAGGATTATCTTTTCGTTTGACATTGAGGGTGCCAGTGCAGTGTGTACTTCGTGTGGTTAAATAGTGAGCTAACTCATATGAATTATAAAAGTTGTCCATGTAGACACTATGTCCAGAATCTAGATAGTCCTTCAATAAATACTGAACCACTTTACTTGTATGACCTTTCCCTCCCATATTGTCGGCTGCTCCAGTATACACCAAACTTTTTAAAATTAAACTGTTTGGTTCAGTTAACATGTATAACTTTATTCCGTATTTATGGCGTTTGTTTTTGATGTACTGGCGAAAAATCAAACGCCCACGCCATAGTACCATTGACTCATCCAGAGACAAAATTTTTTCCGGGATAATACATGGCTCCCATCTTTCTGTTGAAAAAATTGATGATTGGTCTAATTTTTATCAGACGATCTGTAGAATTTTGTTGGTCATTATTGGTAAAATGTAGACATCTCATGATTAATAGAAATCTGTCACGACTCATGTGCTCAGCGAAGCATTTTATATTAAACAGATGGTGACCTTTCCAGTAATCTTGTAATCTATTTAACTTTATTGATCCTGTGTGCAACACTAGTGCTAAGAAAGTCAACATTTCTTCGAATGTAACAGGTTTCCATCGTGTAACTCTGGACTTCCAAGTAATTCCTTTCGAACAAAAAAGCTCTTCAGTATAACGATTAGTTTCCTCAACAAATAAATTTACTAGTTCATCATCAACAATAAATCTAAAAATCGATAGGTTCCTTATTGCCTGGAATTGTTTGTAGAAGTTGCTTTTTTAGTCAACTGGAACTTTTTCATTTCCCCCGGTATATCGGACCACTGCAAAATACCATCAATAACATCATTTGTAACCTCCGACTCTTGAATGGATATATCATCAATTGCACCTATAACATTTTTTGTAACAATGTACCAACAAAAATCAATTACCTATATTACCTTCCTCATCATCTATATGCTCTTCCGAATTGGATTCACCCCAACCGCAGTCCCGACCACTTATATCACAATCTGAATAATCATCATCATCATCGGAATTCTGCAATATGTTTACAAGTTCTTCTACTGTTAAAGGTATTTTACGTTTTTTAGGTTTTGATGGACCTGCCACTTCATTATCCATATTTAGTTCAAAAAAAGAGAAAAACTTAAAACGGCTAATAGTTTTAGGTAGGTTATGTTCTAAACAACACGCTCACAGATTCACAAACCTATACCTCTAATGCTGTTGAAATACTAACGTGTTTATTTTGAACGAGCTTATGGCTCACCGGCGAGTCATGCGCATCTGACAAAGGAACGATGCGGCTCACATGAGAGCCATGCGCAGTCAAAGTGTAAATGTTTGTTCATCTATCTGTGTTTGCCATTCGATTCCTTATTGTCACTCTTATTTTAGGTATTTCACACCTAGACCATGTTATTTATCATCTCATTTTCCGTAGTTCTCATTAGTACCGGAGCCTCCGACGTTCCTTTGGGCATTGTTCTATGTATAATACGAAATAGTTTTTTCTTGTCAGTTATTTCTTGTTTGTGGATTAGTTTTTGTTGACGTGCAATAATTTTGTATTAATACTATAAATTCATTCCCCTATGTTTTTGTTTTCTTTCCGTATTTTCTACTGCGAGCCCTAGATACTCGACTGGGACTTTTCTACTCTCCATCCACTCAGCGTTGTTTCTGTACCATCTTTAATCATTACGTTCTTCCATGTTTACGCATTATTATGTAAGTCTTCCCCTTTTTCCATCATGAACATCAACTGCAAATATGTATTGTAATTAGCCCTCTTTCTAGGTTTCGGTGTCCCTGACTAATTCAAAAATGTATATCCTTCTCTTACACCCTCAAATATTTCAAATTCAGCAAACCTCATATTTGTCAGTATTGTTATTTAATTAGTTAGTTTTAATTTATTGGTTCGCTTAATTTTATCTGCTCCTGTTCTAATTATACTATCCCATATCATTTTTCTTTGCACCGTAACGAAAGCCTTTTCCGTGTTTATAAAGGTCATGGTCCAGTTTGACTTTGCTTTGGCGCAAACAAGCAGAAGACCTCTGGTGCCGGCCTTATGCTGTTTAAGACTTGTTACTGCCCTTCGTAAGATGAAAGGGGACCCCTCACCAACAAATTACTCGTTCCTAAGACGATGCTTCTTTACATATTGAAGCTTTCCAAAATAATATCCTACGGTTAATCTTCTACGTACCGTGGCGAGTTCGGAATTCCCAAATTCCTCGAGATCTAGGATCTAGAATCCCAAGTCTTCAAGAGAGAAGCAGTTAGTAATAATCTGGATAGAGCCCGCTTCTCCATGAACTCCATCGTCAGAGCTGTCATCTAAACTCAAGACTGACTATCGAGATGAAGGATATAAGAACACAAGAGGATCTGTAGCTGTCGATTAATATCGGTGCTTAACCAATCAAGAAAACTATCGAGTATCAGTCATGGTAGGCTCCTTCTTTTTTATTAAATGCAGATCCGGCAGTTTAAACAAATTTCTGCCCCATTCGTATCACATCGCTCTGACAGATTGAACGTGTTACTGTCTAAGAACAGGGTAAGCATTCACTTTGGTACCAGCCCTAGGTAAGAGAGAAATTCACAACCGTCGTCTTTTGTCTATTATTAGAGCGAAGTTCTTTTAGAGAGGTTCTGCGGTGAGAGTTAACTGGGAAAAAAGTGAGACGCCTGAAACCATTGGATAGACGCTTTTCTTCTATCTTTCTTCTTTCGTCAGTTCTTTATCGCCCGCACACACACACACACGTTGCATCCCCCCTCCCGGCAGATGGCGCTCTTATTATTCGAACTCAAATTTACTTCAAATTGAACTTACCATTGGTTTCGAAATGAAATACTTTTTCTTTATGCATTGTTTATTAAATTATAGAATTTTACCTTTTACTCAAATATGCATCAAATACTTAAACAACTTCGCTCTTGTCGGGTGTCCCACGACACCTCTCCTTTTTTGCTTTAGTGTAAAGATATGTTCCCATACAACTCGCCCTTTTCTAAAACCGCTTTGTCCTCCTTCCAGTCTTAATTCTAATGAGTTTGTCAGTTCTGTTCCAGTGCTATTTGATAAGTTTTGGATAATTTGGTTTGCCTAATTTTTATTTCGTTGTCTAGTACTCCCACATACATCTTGTACCGCTTCCTTTAATATACTTTTTAGAGTTTATCATTTTTTAGAGAAATCTTTCCATATATCGAGTACCTCAAGATTTCTATTCTTAAACTTACTTTTTCTTTATAATTCCTAGATAATTTTTTATTTCTAAGTTTCTGAATAGTGATGGTTGTCTTTACAATAATCCAGTTTGATGCACATACTTCGTCGAAGAAGATGACGTTCAATAAAGTTGTAACTTATAACACTATTATATTGCGCTTGCTAATTAAAATTTGAACTTTCGTCCTCTCTGATAGTTCCTGGAGTCATTTTCCTGACCTCTTTGCTTCGAAATAATTGAGCTTGTACTTCTCATATAAACCGAATAAAAATTCCGACAACAATGGCTCCTCTTCGCTCGGTGGTATGATATTCTGAATGGCGCGTAGTCGTAAAGCAACGAGCAATAAATAATATCGCTCGCAAATGTCACGGAGTCTTACAGTCTGCCATCGGTGAGTCGCGGTTCTTATGCGGCGAAATCGTTCATTAACGACTATAATACTAAATCAAATAGTAAGTATATGTATGTGCGTACGTCCTACCATACATAGATAGATGGAAACGCGGGCCCTCCCCGTATAGTATGTGCACATCGGTTGGCTAGAGTTAGGGAATATTAAACGGTACCATAGTTTTATATTACCGTAATTATGCGTTATGTAAGTTAAATTTTAGAACCGTTAACAATCGCACGGCTTATTAAGAAAATGACAGAATTAAAATTTATCGCGGTCTCAATAAGTTAAATGACGCAATATCCTTCTTTCGCTTGAGCTATGACCGCATTGTTCCTAGCGTTAATTATCGGACGGAATTCGTTTTCCACGTACCATCGCTATCGTATCACAGGAACACACTTATATAGTTTATGTTTTCACCCATCAACGACTTTAACTGATGCTTACCAGGATGTTATTATCCGACCTTAAAACTACGCACACCTGTGCGACGCAAATTAACTAATTCAGTAATAAAATGTCCATGCGATTTGCTCCATTTGAACAATGCAATAGGCCATTATTAGTAGGCTGGGCAAACAGCGGTAACAGCATACAATTACGAAGTAAGTTACCCCAGCATCGCCGACTCCCCACTGTAGTCAATACTAAATCGAAGCGCTGTATGCGAGTAGTTCTAATAATAATGTAGGCTGTCGTAACTTCGTAATTACCGCTGTTTGCCCAGAATAATTACTAGTACCGTATTAAGGTAGCCAATGAGAACCAACCAAGAAAAATGTATATGCATAAATAGAAAAAACAGAAGATATTCTGAAAGATCGTACTTACTAAACATACCACCATCACACCGGAAGAAACGTTTTAAAAGTGTTGTAAGTTATATAGTATATAGTATAATAGTAATAACTAGAGATGGGACGAATCCAAATTTTCTCGAATCCGAATCCGAATCCGAATCCTAAAGGATTCTCGAATCTCTCGAATCCTTCGAATCTCGAATCTCTCGAATCCATCATATAATTACAATAATAAGAAAGGACAGAGAGGAAAAACAATTTTACAGGAAAATTTTAAAGCTACTTTAATTAAAAACGATACAGTTTTTAAAAATATTTATTAAAAAAGATTTTTTTTTGAACATATTTATATTACAAATGAAATTAAAAAAAAACAAATTACACAATATTAAAAGATAAATTATGTTAAAATCTTGATGATTATGCAACAAGTTTTTATTTATATTTAATTTCCTTAGCATATGGAAATTAATATATCAATAACAGTACCGATATCTTTTCAGAAACTTTTGTGAATGAGAATAAGGGAGAGCTAACATAGATAAACAGCAAATATTGCACATGAAAATCTAAACACATATTTTAGTATATAAAAGAAAGCACTCAACAGCAGTTTCGAGAATAATCCAGTATTAGAGCTCAGTCATCCAGAACCGACGAGACTATTCAAGACGAGATAGTTGCTAGAATTTACGAGAGAGCGCAGGATGTTAATTAGAATCACATAAAGAGCGATAGATGGTATTAGTGTAGCATATATGGTGTTTAAAATATAAAACTTGACTGAACTGACTTAACATGATATAGTCTTAGCTAGTTATTAGAACTAAATGTACATAACTTAATAAGTTTTCATAATTTTTGTAATTAGATTAGTTATATTATTTGCTGTCTGTATTTGACATGTTCCATACCTTTTCTGGTCTCAGGAATAAAGATATTTATTTATTAAAATACCACAAACATTAGGAAAGCATGCCAGCTTATAAATACTTTGTGGCTGAAAGAACGAGAACCGAAGAGAATCGTCGAGATCTTTCTAGTCAGTGATTCATATGTGTCGTGATTACATGAGTCATCATTATTATTATTATTTTTTTCGGATTCGAAAGATTCGAATTACGAAAATCGTGCGAAGATTCGAGTTTTCGAATCTCGAATCTTTTCAGGATTCGATGGATTCGAGGATTCGCGGATTCGAATGTCCCATCTCTAGTAATAACACTAACATACATATGGCTTAAGATAGGACACATCTTCCAAGGAACTGAAGGATTAATTTATCTTGCTAATACAAGATAATTTCATGGCAGCAAAGAAATTATAGAAAATATACAATCAACAAAGCTATAGACTCTGATACATATAGGAAATGTATGCAAGATGAGGGAGCAATATATAACCGGGGGAAGCAAACCGAAACAGACTATTTGAACAGACATAATACAGCAACAAGAATTGTACACCAGGGGTTGTCATAAGAACATTAACTAGCACAAAAACAGCAACTAGCGCAAAGACCCACAAGTACAATAAAAGTTTTGTTGGGACAGAACACTGCATACAAAAACAAAGAGGTCGTAAGTAATAAACCAGATTTTACATTCATAAACAAAAGGGAAAAGAAAACCTACTTAACAGGCACTTACCACCAAATGATACAAATCCAAGAGCAAGAAATAATTACAAACTACACACCGCTAAGTATTCAATTTAAAAAAAACTGAAAACTCCTAAAATAGTCCCAATGGTGATCTTTACAATTACCAAAAGCTTCTTCAGCTATCTTAAAAGATTGGATATTGACCAGCACATTTATACAAACACAAAAACATTCGTTCTGAAAACACTGGCAATGGTTAGAAATTTCCTAAGGCAGAACTGGAACACTATGTAACCGCGAAAATTTATCAAACCACCTTATAATACTGACTAACTAAATAACCTAAGTAACTAAGTAGCACACAATATATTGACAAAACAAATTTATTTATAGTTTCCACTTTTGTACCCATCAAAAAAATCTACAAAACACCTTTTCCAATTTTCCTGCGTTAGGTTGCTTATTTATGTTATTTATAAAACTTAATACCTGTAACTTATACATAGAACCAAAAGGGAATAGTTAGATGTTAAGTCTGGTCCTATATAGCGAATTTCCCATTATCAATGGTTTGGGTAATCAAATATCCCATAGTTCGAGCAGCAGAGTTGTAATGTAATGTAATGTAATGGAGTGGGGTCTGGCCCAAAGTGGTCTTTTGCACTGCGACCACGTTGATCTATTGTGCTTCCCCTTGTTTTTATTTATTTAATACGTCTGGGAACAGGATCAGCTCCTTCAAAGGGAGTGTTAATAGGTCCTCTTCACTCAGCGTATATGCATGTATTATTCTGTATCTCCTGTGGCCTAGTGCCCCATAGTTAGTGATCAAGTGTTCCACTGACTCCTCTTCTTCACCGCAGAATCTGCAAGTGTCCGTGTTGGATAAGCCCACTTTGTGTAGGTGCTTGTTGCAGGTATAGTGGCCTGTGAGTGCCCCTGTCAGTGTGTTTAAGCTTCTCCTGTCCAGTTTTAGGGCGAGGTCCGCCCTCCTAGCGTCGTAGCTCAGAAACTTTTTGGAATATTCCAGCCCACTGGTATCATTCCAGTGTTTTGTTGTGATGGATGCTGTCCATTTCTTTATTTCCCCTTTAAGGAGACCTTTATTAAACCCAAAAGATGGGATAGGTCCAGTAAAGTTCCTCTCAGCCCCTTTTTTTGCGTAGATGTCTGCCATCTCATTTCTTCCGTGCCCCTCATGTCCTGGCACCCAGACCAGAGTAATCTGGTTCTGAGTAGCCAGGCCGTTAAGCATGTTAGAGCAGCAGAGTTAGTCTGAGCATTATCGAAATGCAAAACAAATTTTGGAGAACTTGAGACAAGCAAACTGAAGTAAATCAGTAAGAATTAACAGTACACTGTTACGAGGGAAATTTGTCTCGGCTTTTTTCCCAAATAACCTTTGTTGGAGTTGACTTATTTTCAAATATTTCAATTGCCGATTATTGCCTTTCTTCCGGATATCTCATAATTTGCAATGATGTTGTCCACCAAACGAGATGACCCACTATCAAAGCAATCTGATATAAATCTGCATCATTTTACACAATGTGGCTTTTGCCCTGGCGTCAAATTGTGGCCCTTCAAGGGGTGATATGAAATTGTGTTAATTAGCTTCTTGAACACTCCATGTATACATATCGATCCTCTTCAATCACGTTTCAAAGTTCGAAAACTGTCATTTAAGAAAAGTAGACCTCGCTGAAATTCATTGCAGCACGGTTTTACGGTAGCAAATAATCGCGACCTGTCGCCAAACGCTCGACTGATTTCCTCAAAATATTATTTGTGGCTAAACGCATTTTTGAAATAACGATAAAAGATCACAACTCGATAATCCTTTCTTCCATTCCATAGTTTCTTATGTATTTCAAAAATGTTCCAGTATATTTATCAATTGTTATAGTCATTAAAGATGTAAACAACTGGTATAAAACATTTTACGAAATTTGCTGAAAAATCATGGCCTGATGCTGGAGAGGGTTAGCGGGACGTCCTTCATACATATTAACCAAAGAAATTGTAAGACAGGAGTGAACAATTATGTAACTTAACCCAAGCCAACAATCAAGAGGAAATAATAATAGTAATAATAATGATAACAATAATAATACTAATAAACCTTAGTATTACTTTTATTACTAATTTATATACATACACATTCCCGAATGGGCGGTGCTGATGTAAAACAGCAACATAACGAATGGAAATTTATCGTCGGTATCAATCCAACAATCAGCAGGCTTATTATCAAACGCAGAATATGCGAAAATCGTTAAAGATCAGAGTAGCACCTTTTAAAGATTTAAGCGCAGGTTGTGTCGAAATGATGTGTTCATCTTGTTCCAAATTACCAGTTACACATTTGCACTTTACTCAACACAACCGCGTTGCGAAGATGAAATGAGATGTAATAGGATTCGAAATGTCAATGGGAAGGTGCTTCTTTTTTGACAGATCATAGCAATGGCATTAGTAACGAGTTAATTCGATTATATTTTGCATAAATTAAAATTTTATACGGAGTAAAGTTAATACATGTGTACTGTGTAGGTACCGACATACATATTAGACCTAAATAAAATTTACGGGAAACTAATTCTACTCCTACTAATTCTTATCACAGTAAAATATTATAATTTCGTTGCTATCTACCTTAGATTATTATTAAAATTACATTTATTATTATTATTATTATTATTAACGATTATTTTAAACTTTCTGATAAACTGCAAACATACTGCCTAGCTATATTAAAGCATATAATAATAATAATAATAATAATATTTTATTTCGTGCCCAACAGTACAAAACCACAGCGGACACATGCAATCAAGCTAAATATACTAAGCAAAGAACAATATGCAACAATTGAACGAAGAGATACACCCGTCCTCATATTAAAGTATTTCTATAACTATACATAGGTGCATACATATATGTGCTACCTTATATATACGTAATATTAAACTAATTCCCCACAAAAAATGTCTTTATACAACATATCAGCACAACGACACAGACGTGTTATTGGCGCTAGGTACATGACGTTTGTTCTTATAGAATGCAAGTAAAATGAACATATATTTCGCGACTTTTTGGCAGGCACATAAAAGGTACGCAAGAAAGCAACTCAGGACAGTCAATCCTGTTGTTAATGAGTCTGTAAAGAAACACTGCACTAGTGCGTTGATAGCGCATATGAAGTGATGACAATTCGTGTGACAGAAGCAGTTGTGCATGATCGTAGTTCCTCCTCGGATAGTCACCAGTCTCCTTGAATGTTAAAAATTTTAAGAAACGTCGCTGCACTCGCTCAAGTCGAAGTTGGTGAGATGTATAGTGAGGATACCATATGATCGCTGCATATTCTAGCTTACTCCGAACTAATCCATAATAAAGAGTTTTAATAGCAGCGCAATCAGTAAATGTTCGTGTGTTACGAAGAATGAAACCGAGAAGTTTGTACGCACTATTACACACTGATGTAACTTGTTGACCAAAACAAAGTTTATCATTAAACAATACTCCAAGATCTCTTACTCCGGTGAGGACAGGAGTTGGCAATGGAGACTGTAGTCATAGATAATCTTCGATACTTTCCGGGTATACCTGACGACGCAGCATTTATCAACATTAAGGTGAAGTTTATTGTGGATACACCAACCGCTAATAATTGCTAGATTCTCTTGTAGAAGCCTGGCATCATGAAGGGATTCAATTTTGTGAAATATTTTTAAATCATCTGCAAACGCTACATAACGGCACGTCAATGTTTGCAAGAGGTCATCCATAAATACCAAAAACAGCAGCGGCCCTAAATTGGAGTCCTGCGGGACGCCAGATGTTGTTAAATGTTGCTTGGAGGAGAAGCCGTTGTAATGTATGCATATGTTTAGAAACCAAGCATTGCATGTATGTACAAATACTTCATTGGAATAAATCTGCCTAACGAAAATTGAAGCTGACTAAAATTCCGCGTGATAATTCTGTAAAAATACCAACACCATTAGAACAAGTCGCTCGTGTGGTGATTTGCATGCTTCCATCTAAAATGTTGTTAGATCATGTCTTAATTTCAAAATCTCGCAATTTAATAAACATGCAAATCTCTTCATCGTTTAACCAGAACGTACTAATTATAGCTGTAACGGAGCGTAAACACCAAAACGCACCTACGCGCAAGTTTTCAATATGCGTGTTGATCAATAAATAATAACATCTTTGTCTGCTCGTAGATTACAATAATAGCGACACCTTTACAACCGCATGGGACGTAGTTAAGAACAGGCCAAGCTGAAAAATACCAACCGTATCGAATAATTAAATAATTTATCGACTCTCTAATACTATAGCCACGAGCTTTTCGTATCCATCACGTAAATACGCATAATCTCGTCTAACTGAGACATAAATTCGATTAACGTATAAATAACAATAATAACTTCAAAGTATCAGCGCCCAGATTATTTTAATTAAAGACTATACATATGTACGAAATTGTCGAAACAATCTGACAAGGTTGTTTTCGTCAAATAACTAAGTTTAATACATCGATATCTTGCGGTTAAAACATCGAAATCCATAGCATATTGAAGAATAGATATACCGAAGAAGGTGTGTTGGTCGTACCCATGGTAATATACCACATCATTGCGTAATCGTTACGCAAACATCGAAGAATCGCATTTAAATATTCGTTTTATAAAAGCTAAACATGTGTGTGTAATCATCAATTAAATGAAAAGCTCCTTTCAATAGGCAGAAAAAATATTTATTTGCTTAGCGTCGGGTAATAATACTTGACGCAAGGCAATATATCGTTAATGTCGTTCAACATTGAACCTGGTGACCTTACGCCTCACAAAAAAATCGAGAATTAAAGCTGCGGATTTATATCGATTGGTCAAATGGAGTTGCTCAACGTTGATGTTCTACTTCATTGTCGTAGAAACTAGCGAGAGAATAGAAAATGTCACGTGTGTATTAAGGTTTCGCATGACGAATTCGGTTTATGTATACATACGTATGCAGATAGATATATGTAATAAGTTTATGTCATTCGCAAACGCTTAATCTGGGTTAAGAGATAGATTGCCGATAAAAGCAAAGATCCTTATTAGAATATTATGTGAAATGTGTCTCGCCAAGGACGTCGGTTTATACATATGTATGTATATACTGGTACAATATTTGAAACCATAAAATAAGAAGATCTAAGAGACACTAATACGTATGAAGGAATTCACACCACAATGACAGTTATGTAATTTTAATTTACATTAATCGCAGCATCAATTCCTTGAAAAGTTGGTGAAGATAAAATAATGGAAACTTTCAAAATCTAAATGTGAGTAATACAAAGGCACATTAATTGCATTGCAGAAGAATAACATTTGTCACCCTATATCAGCTTTGACGTTTATTATTTCATAATTATTAATTTGCTAAAAAATATATGCAATGGAAATAATACTCCTTAGGAATATAAAATAATATAAAAATCCAAATTTGATACGATAAGGGGCTAAAGATACAAGAGAAGTGGTAAAAGAACAGCCAACAATGCAAAAGCAACAGTAACAGGCAAGTGAAATAGTTAGTTTGTTCTAAGCAAATTAGTTAGAAGAAAGGGAGAAGATCCACGAATCACAGATAACTGGAATTGCAGAAGATAGGAAGAACTAAAACATAACGTAATGAGAAACTTATCACAAGACCGTACCTTAAGGCTAGTTTGGATCCAGAAGAAATTTTATACTCTCGGCAAGTATAACATGGTATCCTAGTAATGGACACCGGCACATGGCGAAGTAGATGGCAATGAAATCGCTGATAAATCACCAAGGCAGTGATTATCATCACTATTCTTAGGACGCCAGCGTTTATGTGGGCTAAGTGAGCACTTCCTCCGTGAGAGGGTGAAAATCGGAATAGAAAAAGGTACAGAGCCTTCCAAGGCTTAATTTCTTCCCTGGAATTATGAGTAAATGACACCTATACTCGACTCGCCGAACAAATGCAGTAGTAAATTATGGCAACAATGTGTGTTTAATAGGTCACATAACCAATAACGTTTGTAATTGGTCGATCAGGGTGGCCGCTTACAATAGAATAAAAATCGAGTCTATATTGCATTTCGAATATTAGATTTTATTAGCTTTCTTTGTAAATGATCCATTATCTATTATATTTCATAAACCGGTGTTTCTGAAGACTATTTATCGATCGTTCTAGTGCACCAATAATACATTATTGTTTTGTAGGTTATACATTATTTATTGCTATATTATCGTATATACTTACATTATGGAAAACTCACCTCCTAAGAAGAGAGTTTCAAAACATTTTACGGTAGAAGATAAACAGAAGGTTTTGAATATATTTAAAACATTTCAAGAAGAGCCTAGCACTTCTAAAATTGTTAGTGTTGAAATGACAGCCAAAGCAGCAGGTATCTTTCCAAAAACGATAACCAAATCATAGTAACTATTATAGTATCTTTTACAGGAATTAGTGAACGCAGTGTTTACAATATTGTGAAAGAATATAACACTAATCACGAATTACAACCACCAAAAAAATCATAGAAAAAGGGCTGTTTTAGATATGGTGGATGATGAAATGAAAAATGCTATACGAAGAATTGTACATTCATTCTTTTCTAAAAATGAACCTCCAACAGTTCAAAAAGCTCTCACAGTGATAAATGAAAGAGATGACATTCCTAATTTCAAAATTACGACTCTCAGATCATTATTAAAGGAACTAAACTTTCGGTACAAATATTTATTACTTTAAATTCTATATACTAATCATAAGATAATTATGTTTGTAGTTATAATAAGCGAACTCGAAATAGTATTTTAAAAGAAAAAGATGACATTATTACCTGGAGACGGAAATACCTTCGTGAAATTAAGAAATATCCTGAAAATGGTACCCCGATATATTACTTGGATGGAACTTGGGTAAATGCTGGACATACTGTAAATAAAGTATGGATAGATATGTATGTTGTCACTGCAAGACAAGCATTTATAGAAGATTTAAGTACAGGTCTTAAAAATCCTTCAGGCAAAGGCAAAAGATTTATAATTGCACACATTGGCTCGGATGAAGGATTTGTAGAAAATGGTTTACTCCTCTTTGAATCAAAGAGAACAGGAGATTATCATGAAGACATGAACGCAGAAAGGTTTGAAGAGTGGATGAGATGTATTCTCCCAATTTGAAAGAAAATTGCGTTATAATTTTTGACAATGCTCCGTACCATAGTCGTAAATTGAATAAGCCACCTACAACTAATAGTCGCAAATTAGAAATGCAAAACTGGATGAGGGAAAATAGTATTGCATATGAAGAAAACATGGTAAAAGCAAAATTGTTAGCTTTAATTAAAGAACATTTATCTGGTCCTCCGAAATATGCTGTTAATGAATTAATAGAAAACACTAATAGAAAGGTACTTAGACTCCCCCTTATCACTGTAAATTAAACCCGATTGAACTAATATGGGCACAAGTGAAGGGGTATGTTGCGAGACATAACACCACATTTAAATTGGCAGACGTGAAAGAATTATTTCAACGAGATATTAACAATATTTCTGTTGAAAATTGGCAAAATGCTATTAAACATGTTATTCAAACAGAGAAGGAAATGTGGGAACTTGACAATCTCATAGATATACACATAGAGCCGTTAATCAAGACAATTAATGATGATTCGTCTACATCATCTAATAGCGAAGAAGATACATGTTAAGAACGTTTTAGTGTGTCATAATTAATTCCTTTACTGTATTAAATTTTTGTAATATGTATAAAATTTATTATTTTTGATTATACCTATTTGTGCAGTGAGTTAATTTTTTAGGATACTGTTTCTTATATAAATACGTACCAAAAAAAAAAAAAATATTAATTATTTGTTTCTTTATTTTGTATTTATATATTACATAGATCTTAAAGCCATTGTGTATTTTTTATTTACTATATATAATTCTATATATTGGAGATGCATAATTTAATTCAACAAAACATACTTGAAGAAATAAGAAAATTATTTTAGTACTTATTTTGCAATTTTTATTTATGTCAAATACAAAATGAGGTTATTATTTTGATATGTTTACATGTGATTTATGCTGTGTGAGTCGGACATTTGCATTGCAAGGTTGCCATAATTTGCTACTGCATCTGTTCGGCGAGTCGAGTATAGAACTCTTATCGGTCTCAGTAAAAATCAATTACGAATCTTTGTATGCGTCTCGTATGGGCACTGTAGACTGCGTGGATACACGTGCTAGGTATAGTAGACAGCCACATCTGTAGGTTATGCAAGTACTGGAAATTGTGCCACCTTATGGTTTGGTACTTGAAATAATAACACGAAATTTCATTAAATTTAATGAAATCCATGTGATTCTGGTAGTAGTACGAGTAGTAAACTATCTCATAGATAATATTCTGATCTGCGGCACGAGCGAGCGAATTATTAGAAAGGCTAAACCGCACAACAAGATGCATGATTTTCTTTACTATTCCACTTCTTCCTCTCGCAGTTATCTAAGTAATTAAATATTTGTCTAACCTACGAAGACATTTTACAATTCCGCATTTACCTAGTCTATTCAGAAACGGAACATGCAAGAGCAGTGTGTACAAATTCCATTCCTGCTAAGCAGCTACTTCGCAAAAATAACGGAGGCAAATGAATAGAAAGCATAATCTACTCATGTTCTCACACTCTTCTGTGCCGTGTAACGAAATTCACGAATACCTACGCTGGCTGAATCGAAACTGGATCTTAGTCAACACTTTACGTACCTTTACCTATTAAGGCAGGCCTCTAAGTATTTGCTTATCGTCCACTTATTGAATCTTAATTGGCTGTGCGTTAACCTACGTATAAAAAAGCGTGCGATATATTCCGGGAAAGACGGAACGGCGTATTTAAGAAAGGATCTCGTGAAAGGAAAATATGTAGCAGCATCGCCGAGAAAATAAAAAAGGACATAAGCAATTTAGAGAGAGGTGTACGCGCGCTTTGTTCTCTATTAAAAACATTATAATCTATTTCATTGTCCGGTGTTTTACACACACACACGCGCGTATAAAGCTACGAGTCGAGAAGAATATTATGGGCTCCACCTATACAATGGGCACTTGCTTCAACGCCCACAACAGGGCCGTGTGAATCTTCCTGACTTCATAACGTTCACACACGTGAATGCCTATGCTTGCGCGTATATTTCAAGCTCCCGCTATGAGATAGAGCGAGATAGACCTTTGGCATAACCGTATGAAATATGAATAGCCGTTTAGAATAGGCACGCGTGATGGTTTAAAAAATTAAACGATATTTATGTATATACATATATTCGACCGGTGTGTGGCTGCGACTTTTCATCTTCTTTATCTAACTAATTAAGTTTCGTGTTATATGATAAGTCTGCGAACAAGAAATTAAAAGAAAAGTGGTTTATTGCTAATTGTAGTGCATAATGCGTTTCTGAACACATCGTCATATCTACGATAATAAATGGAATTAGCAGCATATAGCAATACAAACTATTGAGGATAGAAGGCAATGAAATGAGAGTCAAATAAAGTGTTTGGATCAAGTATTAGTCAAATGAGGGAAATACCTATAGCGCCATCAAGGTCATAAATATTTCTCCAAATGCCATTAATATTAATATATTTCTATGTTTTAATTGAAATGGAGGGACTACGCGAGTAGTAGGAGATTTATTTATTAGTTTACTTTACTTTAATTCAATCCAGCTTCTTCGTTGTAGTACTGTCTTTACACTGGGCCGACTGTCAACACTAAAGTCGCAGATTTTTTCGTTATAACGTACTTAAAATTAATTTTGATGTGTGATGCTTTTCAGGACCTCGCTGTAGAAGCGAGAGGAATAGGTCGAGGAAAAGGTGATGTGATGCGCTTGAGGAGGATTTGAAAGCAATAAAGATAGAGGAATGGAGAAGGGGTTGTGCAAGCAGAAGAGGCCTGGAAGAAAGGAAGTAGAACGGTTAGGACAAAAGACGAACGACAACGAGAAAGGGGATTCAACCAAAAATAAGACTTCATTTAGCAGCAGCTAAAACATCAAGCAATTGCAAAGATTTGATGATAACGGTGACGGTGATGATATCCTTCTAGTTTATAAACTAAGTAAGCAGAAGGAAAAGACGTTATGTTTTTAGTAATTTGAGACTCAAATTTACAAGCGCTGTTCTCTTTCCGCCGAGCCTGGTGTACAAAATATTGACAAAACAGATTCATTTATAATTTTTCAAAGCATTCCCCATGGTGGACATTGCGTTTTTGCATCCGTCAAAACCAATTTCCAAAACATCTTCTCTTTTAGAGACCTCTTGGGAGCGAATATTTTGGAGTACTTCAGGCAAAGGAGCTGTAGTTGACAATTTAGCCTTCACACTAAGGGAATTCTTCAATGCTACAGTGGAAACTTGTCCAACAAAATGTGTGGCAATAATTTTTTTGTTTAATCTTTTTTCACGAATAGCCTTTGTTGAGACCGATTAGTTATCAATGTTTCTGGATCATAGCAGTATAGCCATGTTTCATCACAATGGTATACACGACACGACCCATTGTCTAAGGGATTTATTTAATCAATCAACAGTAGTGACCATTTTATTGGCTTATAAGCTCAAAATGGTCATTTAAGGAAAGTCGACCAGGTTGAAATTTATTATACGAACTTTATTTGTTGTAAAACTATCTTCCATATGTCTGGTGTACAACAGGATCATTACTTTACTCAAACTTTATTTTCCTTATTTGTTTAAACAGTTTCCCTAAATTTATGATTTAGCATCACAGTTTATACGACACAAAGACAATATTTTGCGTAACAAAGTAATGCACGAGTTGCTTCTCCTTTAGTGATAGTAATTGTGCCAGCAGGAACAGCATCATCTCAATGTCATTTTCATACCAATATGTAACGAGTCCGATAACGTTCACATGAGAGTTATCGTTCTGTTGTCTCTACCACTTTTAGGTCGAAATAATAGACAGGTTTTGAAATTTGCAGATAATGGTAGTTTATACTATTTCTGTACAAGCTACGTTCGTCGTGAAATATAATATTTACTACTATAAAAACCATTTGTTTTTATTTTTCATAATCTGCTTTGATTGAAATCTTGTCTACTATTTTGACCTAAAATTGGTAGAAGCAAGGCGAAAAATAAGTATCTAAATATCACGAATATAGAGTGTGCCCATGGATGGACGCATGAATAGGTAGAAACTAATGTCATATTTTATATTATATATTACAAAAATCAAGTCTGTCTTAGAAATTAAAAAAGGGAAGAAATTATAAACGCTATAGTCCATTCCATTAGCAGATGGCGCTACAATTTCATCACATATCACACACGAGCAAGTTTGCGTTGAGCAAAATCCGCGGTAAATTCAAAATTTCTAAATTTACTGTACTTTGAATAAACTCTTTGTGAAAACTAATAAAACACATAAAGCATATCAAAATTAGGAAATGGTTAGTCAAGAGGTAGATTGCTTAGATTATCGAGCAATTTCAGTAAATAAACGAGGCAATTTGTTATAAAACAAAAGCTGAATAAATTGAAGGAGGGTCTTCCTTGTTTAAAGTTACTATTTAGTGCTTTATGAATGTTTAGATTCTTTTCGAATTATATTTTATTCTTTCAGGCTTATTGTAATGCAAATAATAGAACAAAGGGTATTTATTTATTTAATCAGTTTATAAAAAGTTGAAAAGTTGAAGTTTGAAAACAATTTCATAAAAATTTCTTATAAGATGTACTTATAATACATAAATACCATTATAAACATAATGTAGTATATGTTCTTTAAATATTTACATTTACCATTACATGCCATTAACAGATACTAAAAATTAGTCACATTGTACTTTTTATAAGAACATCTTAAATTAATATTTAGCAAACTCACTCAAAATTAAGATCAGAATCTGAATCGAATGAAAATCCTAATGATGATCCAGTATTAACATTAAAAATTAAATAGTCTACAACTTCCTCAACAATGTTATCCACATCGTACATTTTATCCTCTTCCTTTATGGCATGTTGGACATTATTTTTCCATGCATCACTATCGATAAGATTTATTCCTTCCAACAGTAAATTTCTCACCTCGTCTAACTTAAATGTTGTGTTATTTGCAGCTACATGGTGTTTAACTTGAGCCCAAACAAGTTCTATGGGATTCAGGTTACAATGATAAGGTGGTAAACATAAAATTGTACGACCACTTTCTCTTACTACTTCATCCACAATATATTGAACTGGATGACTGATGGTATATTGTTTTACAAGTTCCGGTAATTGGACCTTGAGTAAATTATCTTCAACATTAATTCCTTTTGTTAGAAGCCATTCAATCAACGCATTTTTCTTCCAAGATAAAGTAGGAGATTTTTCTGTTTTAGATGAATGATAAGGTGCATTATCCATGACTATCACACAACCAGGCTCTAGAAGAGGTAATGTATTTTGAATCCAGCCTGTGAATACAGTACTATTCATCTCTTCATGATAGTCTGCAGTTTTCTTGGACTCAAATAATAAGAGCCCACCTTCAATGAATCCAGTTTCACAACCAATGTAAAGCACAATGAGACGCTTTCCTTTCCCCGATGGATCCTTTAAACCTGTCGAGAGACCTTCGACAAAAGCTTGTCTTCGACTAATTGCAGTGGTATCTTTCCATATCTTGCTTTTGGTATGACCTGCATTCACCCAGGTTTCATCTAGGTAATATATTTTTCTACCCCCTGCGCGAAATTTTCTTATATTACTTAAATAGCGGCGCCTCCATAAAACAATATCATCTCGTTCAATTAAAATATTGCTGCGTGTTCGCTTTTCCCATTTGAACCCTAGTTTCTTGAGGATTCTCCAAAGTGAAGTTCGTTTTATAATAGGTACTCTATCATCAGCACAAATCGCCTATAAAAAATAAGTTAGAACTGCACAAATATCAATAATTGAATTGTACAGGTTGGTAACTTGTTTCTCAAAAAGAAAGAAAGCACATGTCTTCTAATTGCACTTTTTTGTGCTTCGTCCAATTTATCATATGTTGTTTGGCATATCCGTTTCTTTGGTGGGGAATGTACATTACCAGTTGACTCCATATCTCTGATGATGTTAAATAGTGTATTTTTGCTAATCCCAACTTCATTCGCTGCTTGGTGAACAGCAGCTGTTTTAGAGTGATTATTTTTATGTTTTAGGTAGACGTTATAAGCCATCAACCTTTGCCCACTTTTTACATGCCTGCCTCTAGGGTTTTTGGAGGGACCTAGTTCATAATTATATATTCACGTATTGACCTTTAGCAAAAACATAAGTCGCATAAACAAGAAAATTCAAGCAAAACAGTTAAATAATACCTTCAATAAATGAATATTACAATTCAGGAGCTCTAAACAGAACTACTTTGCATAATTTAACAAGACAACATCCGCAATAGAAAACCAACAATATCCACATAAACATAACCACAATATAACCTTTCTGACATTCATGCTATTTTAACAACTACCATACGTATATTTTTGTGTGTAAACGTGCAATAGATTTTAACGAATCACACGCGTTTAATTTTAAACCCTATCTTTAATAACGCTCCTTTCTTATTTGGAATGATGTATAGTAAAGTGTATTTTGTGTAGTAGATACTACAAAATATTATCAAGGAAACGTGTTTCTAAATTTTTAAATAGAAAAGATATTGAAGAATTTCGGTAATAGTTGTTCATAAAAATAAATTATTGCAAATGTTCAAAATTTTAATAAAATCGGATTACTTTTATTCGATTACTAGACATTGGGGACATTATAAGGAAGATAAATACAAAAATGAGAATAACTCTACACGCCTAATAAACAAATGAAAGTAAATCAGTTTTGTTGACATTTTGCACTCTTGTTTAATTTATTATGCTGAATGACCTTTATCAACGAAATTTATATATTAAATTAAATATCAAAGTGGACAGAGGTGAAATTTTGTATTGTTAGTCAGTTTTCCTTTACGAACAACTTATCTTATAAATGTTTTATGGTATCTACTTTATTAGCATTTACAATTTCTTGATTTTTAATTCCCATGACAGACTTGATTATTTTTTAAGGAAGTAGATGTGTGTCTGTGCAAAAAGTTAATCAAATTTTGAGGTTTCTAATTTCTCGGTTTGTTGTCTTTATTCCTCGTACAAAAATATTTTCAACTAGATGATATGTATAAAAATCCTTAGATTTTAGTCCAGAAGCAGATTCTTTTATTTAAATTGCTTAAAATTGAGATTTATGCAATAATTACTATTTGTCAAACGCTCAGACTGAACCGGGAGCCAACCGTGCGGCATAAAAATTTCGAAGTATTAATTTGCTTGTACAACTATGAGAGTGATCGAATTAAGTTTGCGTGACCATAAAAGTATCTGTATTCAAGTATTAATTGCATTTTTCAATTAAAACATAAATATACAAAAAGTAATATAGAAAAATGAAGCGACAACGTGACAACACTGCATGGCTTTTTATCTGGTAAGTTGGCCGTAGTGGTTTATCCAAATGTCCCGTCAATTTGCCGTGAGGTTAGGTTAGAAACACAGAATCGTGTTTGTGTTTACATTGAGAAAGCAATATGAGTGCATTTATATATATATATATAACTACATAATTTTATTTGGAAAGTTTTATTATGCTTAAAACATAGAAAATAGACTTGATTTCAATTTTTTCAATTGAATGTCATGAAGCTGTTGGTAATTTACCGAGAATCACGATATAGGATAGATGCGGCGTTGCCATACTTTTATACATCGAAGGCTGGGAACGTGAAAAAGGAGAATTTTATTTGACAACTTTTTATAATTTCTAACAAATTTTAGTAATGAACCATAACAAAAGTAGGCTAAAAACTTTCATTGAATGTTTATCTATTTGTTCCTGAAAATTTATGAACGAGTTAAGATTTTATTTTAGGGTTGTTTTCTTATTGAAGGGCGTGGCGTCAAGCTATTTTCGAGTATTCCCGTAAGAGCCCGTGTAAAAATGCAACTTTTTAAGTATATCTCAATAAATATGTAGTGAATCGTCCTCATACTTCACAGGCATGTTTATTATTGGTAATATTTTGTGTTTCCGAAAAATATTGAGGTAGTCACACATCTACATTCTTAATAAAAGATAGCACAAGGTAGTTTCTATTCACGCAGGGCTTAACTCCACAAGCTGGAAGAATTTTGTACCTATCCATGCGTTGATCTGGGGACAGACTATATATATATATATATATATACAGGGTGGGTATAAATTGGCGAAAAGGTTATACGTAGCAATATCCTCTCTTCAGTTCTGAATGAAGGAGCTTAATCTCAAAATGTTGTATTATGCTTCGTATGTTTTTACGGAGCACTTGAAAGAAACATACATTTGGCAACACTGCACTCTCATACTACTGTAATAGTATGTAACGTAATATTTTCCGAATTTTACTCGTCATTAGTAGATGGATGAATTTTACTCGATACATTACGACAAATTGTTTTTGAAATTATTTGTGGGACATAGACGATATTCTGGTTCTACAATGTTAGCATTTCCATTTTTCACAGAAACCGTACACCATATAAATATTAGCATATTCGATGTAAAATCCAATATGAGTGAATAAAATAATAACAAAAGAACGAAAGAAAAACAGAAACACGAGAACCAATCAAGACTATACCAATAATCACGAAAAATGCGGAGTTTACACAAAATTACAGCACGAGGGTCAATATGTGTTTCTCGTGAAAATATGTTCATGAAGAAATGCTAAAAACGTAATTGGAAATCAAAAGAAAACATTTACTAACAAATAGTATCACAAATTCTTTTTACTCTAAATTGCAGCTGTCTCTATCAACTAATGTCAAACAATAACGCTTATTTGTAGAATAAAAGTCCGAATTTCTAGAACCTCGTAAAGACGTATGAAACGTGGCTCTGACGTTGAGATTTTCAATTCAAAATTTTATAAGGGGTGGAAAGCTACACGCGACAGCTTTTCACCAATTTATTTATATATTATACATAAATATATGCCACTCCAATAAGACCTCTTGCATTAGAAAATGTGCTAGTGAACTCTCTGTAAGAGAGTTACTTACGATACTGCTTTATGGATATGTGAAGATGAACACAAAGATCTATTGATCATTGGCAAACTTAGAATCTTCCAGTAGCCAACGATGCATATATTGAGAAACTATCGTCGGAATGGCACTCTAAGAAACTGACCACGGATATTACGATGGTATACTTCATTAAAAATCTTCGATAGGATCTATAACCTTAATCAATCGACCAAACAGCTTTACTCTCTGGCACGGCTTCCCTCATCATCGACAATAAGTCCACTTAAAGGAGAAAAGGTGGACAAAACATCTTGGTAATTAATCTTTTTGCGTGTGAACTGTTATGTCAAACGTAACCATGTTCCGCGCACATTAATGCCTTTCCTATATAGGAAATTAGTCCTCCGGATGATTAATGTCTTCGATATTACATCATTCCGTGTAAAGTTGCGCGCCTCGCCGCCTCGTCGGTCAAGCCCCATGCGGTGAAAACAGCCGACTTCGTCACGCGATCTCGAGTAATTACATTTAACCAAATAAATTTATTTCACACGATTTACAACAGTACCAGAAACTATACCGATCTCTTCTAGGTCTTCTCTTCTTTCTCCTCGTCTTCCTCATTCTTCTTCGCCTAATGATAAATAGTAATCTGTCTGAATGGAATCTCTCAAAACTGACAACTCAATTCCATTGCGTGCTCTGTCGATACTAGCACACACGGTCCCTCTAATAAACACACTACATTCGTTCCAACGTAATACTTCAAAACTTGAACTATTTGACCCAGACGTTTCGTCGAAAGATAGATACATTTCGGAAACGTATTATTATATGATAAAATTACGTTCGGAGCAACAAAGACTTAATGGCCCCATGGCGGATGTGTGATGCCGTGAGTTGAAAAAATTGACAGTAATTTTCCAATAGAACCGAGATTACACGATGTATACAACCATACTAACAAGATGTTAACCTGAACAAGGTTTGGTCAATAATAACATCTAAATTTAGTACACCAATATTGTGTTAGGAACGACTGTCTTTAATAAAATTCTCTGCGCTTTTGATTTTATTTAATTTTATTCTCTACAATATTCTATTTATAAATTTCGGCGATTTATTCGATTCTAAGTGTCCCTATTTTTGATTATGCGTCACAATGGAACTGAAGTGTTAATGGATTGGAACCAATGTAAACTCAACGAAGGAATTCGTAACCGTAACAATTTTACCAAGTTCAATGCAATCTATTCTTTATGTTAATGTTAATACGACTATTGATGAAAATGGACGGATATCGGGATGTTACGGAACCGTCGCGCCGTCTACCGTATGGTAAAAATACAAATTCGTGCTCACGCTCGCATCTCCATATCGGGCAGAGCGTGATATGTATAACACAACCCAAATAATTGGTGTATAATAGAGTTGGCATAAGAGATCGTGTGAACCGTGGACAATGAGGCTTTTGAATAGAGGTGTCCGTTCTCACGGATGAACGTGGAGCATCATCCTCTGTCCCGGCCGCTACTATGATAACAGCTATCATCTATAGTTATATGCGGCGAATGGCCTGCAATATTCTTGGACCGCTCACGTATTTATTTCGTATTAGTTTTGAAGGCACGTCCGTATTGATACCTATGTTTTTATGTGTACCAACTTGGTACTGCCGAGGAAGAGGAAACGATATGAGATCGGAATCGTGACCTATCCTCGGTTTCTTATATTCGGGCAAAATTGCAGACGATATCGTTCGAGATAATTCGCGAAAATGGGTATATTTACTATGGAATATTTTGATTTCGAAGCGCGCTGTTTTTAATGCTTTTGATAATGTTGATGTTAAGTCTGTGGTAATTTCAGTGATCAAAGTCAACGCACTATTTGCGCTAGCAGTTAGAAATTATAAGGAACAAAATGAAAAAATTAAAAAGATCCATTTCTAAGAATGAAAATTACACAAATACACTGCAGTAACTAGTCTGGGCAAACAGCAGAAATTACAACAGCCTACATATAAACAGAACTACTCACATACATCATACTGACTATTAGAGTGGGAAGTCGGCGATGCTGTCGTAACTTATTACAGGAACAGGATACAGGAAAACCATTTCATATATAAGAAATTATTGAAAATATGCTTTCAAAGTAAAATACCTCGCCTTGGCTCGAAAGCTTTAATTTAACAATTTGATTCATATCGGATACGTCTATTTTTTATATTTCCTTTCCTCCTGCACCTCACCACCTCCTTTATATTTATCAAAAAACCAATCCAAATAAAATATTTGTCACTTGATTAACTTGCGCCTTCCCCATTTTACATTTTGCAGTAAGTTTTCTACTACTAAAGCCATTTTCGTGTGATTTCCAGTCAAGGATATAAATTGTTCAGGTTTAAACAATAGATGTGTAGGTTTTACTGACATACTTATTTGTTCATAACTATATAAACAACACCAAACTGAATATTTGCTTTTTATAACTAAATTACAGCGGATAAAAGTCGAAGTCAGTCTGGTGTTGACTTTAAGCTACATTCACAACCAACTACTCAAGTGCTTGTGTTCTGCTTGGTACACAGAATTCAACACAATGTGCAAATAAAGTAGGGAAATATTTATTGTTTGTTTTTTCCTCCGGATTTTATAGATGTTAATTTTAACTTTTTAGTTCAGTACTCGGATACATATAACATCATCGCTCTTTTTAATGGAAACCCCCTATTTTTTCTCAAGATATGGAAACTAGTGATATTTAAAAATAGTAATTTCAAAGGATCAAGCGTGTAAGGAAAGGTAAGGTAAGAATTGCAATTGAACTTACAATAAACATACGGCCTAAAAATTTGTACATGTGTATGTGTCAGTTGATTATTTTTCATTGTAAAAGTGATATCTAAACTCACTTATCTAATGGAACGCATTTTATTAAAATTGCTTTTAGTTAGTGAACGTGTGTAAGTAACGTTTTCGATATCACCAATAGAACGTCTGTCGGAAAGACAAAGGATTGGAATATTAATGGTGACTGAATATGGCAAATGTGTTAGATTAAAAGAAGAACTTGTTCGTCTCTCTAACGAGAAATATTCTGACCGTTGAATAACTCAATCTTGTGTCAGCAAAATTGCTCAAGAGTTTTAAGAATATGGTAACGTTCATAATGTTCAACGTATTGATGTTTCTATTGGGGATTGTGATAAAACACAATTCGATTTTATCAGAAATCGAAGATGATCCGAACAAATCAACAATAGGAATGTCGTAAAACCACAACGTTTGTCATCAAAGTGTTTTTAATGTTTTTAAAAAAGCAAAATATCATCTGCGCAAAGTGACGCAAATCCATGAACTAAGCGAAGATGGTTGTGATCGTCGACTTGACTTTGTGAAGTGATGAATGGTAAACTCAGTAATCAAGCAGATTTTCTTAAGTACCTGATCTTTAGTGATGAAGCTAGGTTTTTCCTGTATATAGGCAAGTGGACAGGCAAATTGTAGATCCTGGGCTACTGAAAATTCTCATTGGATGCAAGAGAGCCCCCAATGTTTGGGGAGGTTTTACCAGGGGTCGTATCCTGAATCCTTATTTTATCAATGGTTCATTAAATGAGGTGATCTATTTGGACCTCCTTAAATTTGAATTAATAACATGTTCTAATGATATTGTTTCTAAATAAGGAGAACCCAGATCAACCTAGCTTTAATGTCTGGTGTTATGAAGGTAGTGCACCACCACAAATTTACTTCGTGCTGGGACTCAGACACAGAATAGACCGAAGCGATAAGGCGTGTCGGTAGCTTTGATGTTCATGTGGTCGATTTGAATGTCTTCGAAATAGCTCAGAAGTTAGCTAACGCCATTTTGAAAATACGAAAGGTGCACATGTGTTCGTATTAATTGAAAAATATTAGAGTTTTGGATATGTAAAAAGAATAGTATTTGCTAAAAAGTTAAATCAGTGATACACAACAATAACCGTATATTTTAATTTTAATATGCACACACCATCCCAGAATAATAATATTAATGAAGCTCGCCAAATATAACACTTTCGTCGTATTTAAAACATGGTTCCATGGTTTGTCGCTTCTGTCTATTCTGTGACTCAGATGAAGTCTTTCCTAATAGATAGTTAGGAAGAGATGTGGCTTTTTCCTTTGGGAGTATTCAAAACCACGTACGTATCACTCAAAACCTCGAGATATTGAAGAACTGGGAAAGAATAAGGTTAGAGTGCAGAGATATTGACTGAGAAATAAGAGAAAATGTCCTAGAAGAATTGCAACTCCTACTTTATTATTGCCTGGAAACAAATTGATGGCAATTTGAACATTTATTCAATTGAAATTAATTTGATTTATTTTAATCGTTCACGAATTAAACAATTATTTTTCCTTTTTCAAGAATTTCAAGTTTAATTATTTTCGTCATATCCACCATATCTCTAAAACTACCAATGTTAAATATCACATATGGGGTATTGCTGAAAATTTTTAATTTCGTGCTAAAAAAGAAGTCGAAGTTGAAAGAAGTCGATGACATCATAGGTTCTAGAGTAGTAAACTAAGAACACAAAATTAAGGTTATTTATTATTCCATACTTTATTTAGACACTGTATCATCATTCATATTGCGATTTCCTTACTAACAACTATACTAAATTTGGTGCAAGCGCGAGGTGTTGTTTGCACTTTCTGAGTAATACGCAGTATGACAGACGCACTCCATTAGATCATAGCTGTGAGTGGTTGTGGTTTCTGTTCGTTATCATAGGCAAAATGAGTTTCGATGACCAACATTTGTTTTGAATTCCCTTGCAATAATCCGGTAAAAGCATTACCCGCTTCACACCTTCGTTCATTTTAAAATATGGAGGTATATAAAGGTTGATGAAACGTATGAATCTAGCCGATAATATTGATTGTAAATGGGCGGAGAACAGACTGTCACTTTTCAAACGATGCAATTCCACTTACAAGTGGTTGTCACTCTAGCTTTGATGTTAACGATGCACGTGGCTCTGTTGTTGTATTCGATTTTGTCCATAATAAAATGACAGGTAATTTGAAATCACCATCCTTTTCCGAAAAATTAAATAATTTATTGTTAGGAGCTGCCACTGTATGAAGTTGAAACAATTTAAACTCGCTAATAACTAAAGTTGACCGACTTTTAGAGGTTGCTGTTGTCAGAGATTTTACAATATTTTCTTCGAATAAACTTACTGGAAGCTTGTAAATCATTGCTTTTCATAATGAAATAGAACATCTATCGCATCCAAGAAATTCATTTTCTCTCTCGTCTCAACAAAAACACCTATTTCCGATGCTCTGCTTCTGCTGTAGAACTGGATCAGCATCGATGTACACGAGCCATAATTCAAGAGATGGATGATTGCTACGCTCGCTAGCCTGCTTATAAATTTATGAATGCAGTGGCCGTTACAAATGACTTAGAGTTAACATTGTTAAGTGAAGATGATTCCAAGTACCTATAAGAGAGAACATTAAACAGGCTCCCGTAGTTTATATCTTGCAACTTTGAAAATCGCAGCTGGATTTATGAAACATTAACTTCGAAGCCGAGCCTACAGATTAAGAGTAACGTTACATTCGCCTTTTTACGTCTGTTCCTTTTACCATTTTAATAATCGCGCACTTAAAATCGATAAGGAGTCGCGTGGTAACAGAAATGCTGCTATCTATCAGATAATATATCCATAATTCCATTTCGCTCACCTACGTGCGGTATAACCGTAACCGCACACCTAAATATTGCCGGTCGAATCAGCTCATGTTACGACTCAATTACGATGTCGGAAATGGGTAAGTGTTGCGATACTTTATTCGAGTATATAGAGCGAGCGATGAACATTTGTATGTATGATGTAGTATCGTTATATCGTTTGGAAATCGATCCAATTTACAATGAGTCAACAGGATACGGCAAGGTCCATAAACAATAGAATTACGATGGGCGCAAACTACTATCGTGGAATTGGAGCGTGATGTCGTACTTTTTACGCAACAAACGTCGATTTGACCGTGTCGTAAACCATAAAATTTAATTTGTTCTTTCAGAGGTTACCACACCGGTAACAGCTATCGTATTTGTTTCAAAGAATTTAGTTCTATAATTTTATCACATTTATGGAGTCGAAGCTTACGTCGATTTTGAAATTCTTCCGAAAACATCTGTTATATGTACCTACTACGTATGTATGTACATATGTAAATCAGAACATCATACTCGTACAGCCTTTGCGTGCCAAAACCATTTTGGTATTTTTCATGCCACAATCGCAATGTATTAAACAACAATTAGAACGAGGATGATGGATCTGGTATGCAGAAATTTCGTGTCGATTGTAAAACACGATTAGCCTTGGAACGATTCACGTTTCGGTAACAGGTTCCTTATACAATCATATATTCAAATGACGGCTCGCCGAGTTACATGGACGAAAGCTTTTCGCCATATTTCCACGAGTTTCACACATACCGTGGACCGTCAGAATCTCGGATCTCGAAATCTACTTTACATACATAAATATTAATTCGGGCGAGCGCAAGAACATGTGTACAACGGCGCGCGTTCGTTTATGATGCCCGTGATGTAAACGACGCTAAAACGTGAAAGTAGTAATAAGTCAAATCGCTCGGTAATAGGTATTATGGTAATAACGATTATTATTAGCTCGTTACAAAAATTTTCTGGGAAATATTATGCTAATTTGCCGACGAGGACGCCTTAGGTTCCAATCGATACGAATCGACTTTTTATATGTCTTGTGTATAGATTACACCAAAAATGGAATTTAAGGTCCTAGTTGCGTTAAGCATTCCGTAACTTGTAATTATTGCATACCAAAATCTGACATTGAAATATTTTGTACACTGAGAAAGACGGTAAGGAATTAATGAACTTGTATATTCCAGCGATCTAAGGAACATCTGTTCATTCTTTGCAGAAGTATGATAGAGATGTATTTCTAGCAGTTTTCAGTGTTGGTCTGAAAAAACAGATTGGAACAGGACTAATCTGGCAACACTACAAGTAACCTGCAGTCGTCTTTATTAACCTTCCTATACTTCACGCACACGGTCTGTGAGACCGACTTATATAGTATAGTATACGTCTTTCATTTTGACGTGAGTATAGGAAGGTTAAATAATTGACCGCGCGAAACTGGAGAGTGGGACTGAATTCGAACTAAATCAACGCGAACAACTTGACTGTGGCCATTAATACAGAATATTACTAAAAACCCAAAATATTAATTCCTTAACACTGGTTTCTCCTTCAATTATTACCACACAACCCGAGCTTACATGTTCCATGGCTGCTGACCTTCAAAAACATATTTTGGCGGTCTATAACTAATAGCACATAAAGTAAATTATAATTCGAAATCTTGAGAACTTGCGATGAACATAAATTTCTATCTCTCAAGTGTAGCTCTGGTAACTTTAAGAAGCCATTATTGTAGTTCGACGGTTGTGCTCCTGAAAGGCAGCGACGCAACGACGTGGGGTTGTAGCGGTTGCGTGCAGACGAACCACACTTGTCATCTCAAAATTACCGGTGTCCTAAAGTTAGCATTGTGCAGCAATTGTTCTCGTGCGACATCGAAAAAATTAATAAAAGCTGTATTGGGTGCATCCCCTAGTAAGCCAACGGTTATTACAAGGACCGTTCCATGAAATTTACCTAGATTTGGGAAATTACTAGGATAAATACTTTGATTACTTTAGAATGGTTATGAAATCATAAGATGCACTGCTGATGGTATAAAGTCCTAGGACTACTTCTCACACAACAGCCATAAGAAATTAATTAGCCCAGAAGAAAGAGTAACGGTTAATGTAAAGTAAACAAAACTAAAATTATTAAACATGATGACCAAGATCAAATAAGTTGCTACCGTCTGTAATGGTTAAGGCGATAGATAACGGTGCGCTTGTCTGTGGGTCCCGTAAGGTACTGTGAAGTTGCCATGAAGTGCTCGGAAGCTACCATTGAGCAACTTGCTCGGAGTTCCTTACTTGCTGTTTTATGTTGCTGCGTATTTTGAACTTGTTGTCTTATGTTGCTTTGTGGTTGCTGCATTATTCTACTTTAATTGAGTGCCTTTTTGTCATTGTCATTAAGTTTTTTCAATGTTGGCAGAAAAGATAATGAAAACTGTTTATCGTCATCAAGATTCACTGCGATCATTCATTTTCAAGGACCTTCATCTAATTCTGAAATCTCTACGATAATTGGGAGTAGATGCGAGAAGTTGTTCAGAATCATCCAGATATTGAGTTACATCAACATCTTTGGCTGTGTTTGCTTCATACTCTAGTATCACCGATAATTGTAAAATTTGTAAAAATTGAAATAAATATATTTCCGTTGTTTATTCGATTCACTGTCAGAAACTGTGTTCTTCTGTACTGCTATTTGTGTTCTAAAGCAATCCTACAAAGATTTCCGTCCCTTCTACACCTCTTTTCCCGTAAAACTCAGATGATATTAATTAAATCCTTCTATAGTTTTCTTTTCAGATATTTGGTAATGGGAAATTCATTTACTTCTCTGCATTAGGAATATCTTTTGGGCAGCACCACTATATATTGCATTGTTAAGCAAACGTATATGGCTATTTTGGACTCTTTATATGCTATACTTATGGGAGAAATAACCGAATATAAATGGAGGCGAATAGCAGAAATATTCTACAAGAATACAAATTTTCCGGACGGCAACGGTACTATTGATAGGACGGGATGGGGTATATGTATTGTCACTCCAGCTCACCAAGAGTCACATTATTCAGAGTTACATCAGGTGTGCCGCAGGACTCGAACCTTGGTCCACTGTTGTTTATTCTTTTTCTAAATGACTTACTAATGTCAATGACCACTAATGTTTTAGCCTATGCCGATGACGTGAAGCTTTACTCCAGAATTAGCTCTTATGATGATGTGAGGAATCTACAAGAGGATATCGATCGCATATTCAACTGGTGTCAGGAAAATTATCTTGCCCTCAATATCGCAAAATGTACGTATGTTACGTACACACGAAAAATTAATAGTTTGCCTACATCTTACAGAATAAATAATTCTCCTCCTAGTAGTAGTGATACAGTGAGAGATTTGGGCGTGCTATACGATTGTGAGCTATCTTTTATCAGCATATCAATCAAATGTGCTCTTCGGCTGCAGCGATGTTGAGTTTTGTGATAAGATCGTCAAAGTATTTTAAAAATCCGTGTTTACTGAAGACATTGTACTTTACGTTTATTGTTAGCAGACTTGAATATGCTTCAATCGTGTGGTATCCCTATTATCATTCTCATCAAAACTCTACTGAGAAAATACAGCACAGATTTTAAAAATTTCTGTCATTCAAGATCGATAATGTGTATCCAGTAAGGAACATTAAATATGAATTGCTATTGGAACGCCATAATATTCAATCGTTATGTGAGAGAAGACAGGTGCACAGTGCGCGGTTCTTATTCAAGCTTTTAAACCAGGTATGGGCAACCTTCCGACCCGCGGGCCACATGCGGCCCTCGAGTAAGGTTTGTCCTGCCCGCTACTGAATTCTTTCGTTGCATATTAGCACGGTCTGTCTAAACTTAATTCATAATGAATTATAAGGATATTACAAAAATGTATATTTTTCAAGATTACTCACAGCATAAAACTTCTACAAAAAAAAGGTTGCCCATGCCTGTTTTAAACAATCAAATTGACTGTGCTGAATTGCTTTCGCGGATTAATCTTTTTGTTCCTCGCGCCTCAGCAAGAAATGTTCCATCATTTCGTGTGGTTCCTGCAAGGACTAATTTATTGTTAAAGTCTCCAGTGCACCATATGTGCCAAAATGCGACTTTAATTTATCAAGACATCTTTGTTGGTGAAACTGTTGACCACTAAAATATTTAAAATGTTTAAAATGTTTAATTTTTTATGCTTTTTTTTGTTATGGTATTGCTTTACATCCTATATTTAGTTTTTTTCTTAGATAGCGTGTATAATTTATATTTATTTCACCTTTGTATCATCCTGTTAATGGGATATCCTTATTATAACTATGACAACTATTCGATAGTAGCTCTTAACGTTCTCGATGGTGACGATTGGTTTAATGATAGGTTTTAGGGTTAGTATTATATTAAAAAGTCCAGATATTTCCATACAGACTAATCTATGTGCGTTATTGGTCTGTCCTTTGTGAGTTGCCCATGGACCAGGTAGTTACGATAACCAGAGTGTGTATATAGTCGTTGGTCCTGCTACAGCTGTGCAAAGTTAACACTATTGGTAGTTTTGGTCCTCAGGTACGTCCGAGAAACCTTCGATAAACCCAAAGATTTGGTATAGTGTTGATTAGGATCCCTTCAATTCAGTTGGAAGTTGATGCCCACCCGGCATTAGATAGAGTTCATCATAAGGATATCGTACCTTTCTTTTTGAGTGCAACGTTCGGAACGTCGTAGGGTACAGCTATTACTTTGCTATACTTCATTCTAATTTCATCCCTCTTAGGATGTTACGAATATACCCTAAGTTTATCCATTTACTTCAGCTGTTTATAATTCGTATTCAATTGTTTCCTATTTTGCGCCGCATGTACTATACAATTGGTACACTAGGTTTGGTGTTGTGGGTGTCTACATCACCTATTTGTGCAAGGAAAAAGTATTTTTGCGCAATTCGGTTATACTTATATTTACGAGCTTGCGTATTTGTAAAAGCATAGATGCGAAATCGACTAACCGACTAAATCGATGCAACTTCAAACATAACCTTTTAAGAATCTTTACCTCTGAGCTAGTTGAGTTTGAATTGGCAATGTTTATCAAATTTTCAATCAATCAATCTATTGTCGAAACTTTTCATAGATTCAACGACATCCTAACTCTGTGTCAAAAGTAACTATTTTAAAAGTGCTCGAAATTGCAAAATTCTAAGGGCAAAATTTCTATTCATTATCATTTTATGATTTGGAGTATCATAGCTGATCCCTTGATAAACTATTCGACAATTACCAATGTATACTTACTCGTTTCTAAGTCGGATAAGCAGAAATATTCAAAAAGGACTGATCGTTTGTTTTTGTGGAATGTCTGTTAGATATGTATGTACGTAACCAAAATCCACCGACATCGTATGAAGAAATACCGTCTTCTGTTGTAATTGATGTCTACGGATTTTAGGAAGCAATAGTAGCAGTTTTAGCTTTCACACTATTGTCTGCTGCGTTTGACGTTGGTCTTTGTTACTCGCAGATTCATTCTTGCAGTAGCGTTTTCTAAAATGAACAAGTTCTTCTTTTTCCAAGACTTTTTCAGTCTTATCCAAAATTTTTGCCATTGTGACCTAAACAAATTTTTGCCAATCTGACATTTCCTGTTTCCTTGTTTGCTACCTAATCGCTTAAAACTGTGCAACGTTTCAACATTTACGTTTTTCGTGAAATCTGGATTTGTAACATCTTATAAGTTCAAATTAACACATGTGTTGTTGTGTCCTTGTTTGTGAAATCTACAAATTGAAAAGCGTAGGTTGAACTAAAAGGAGTTTGTTGGTCGGAGTATCGGCGATTCAAAATAGGTAGCTACAGAAATTACCTTCTGTTAATATTGATGTACGAGAAGCTGAAATGTTTTTCTCAAAGGTATACTTTTTCTTTATTGCGAAAAGTGTAATGCAATGAATGTAAAAGTCAACGTATACTTAATTGTACGTATACCTACTTCTGTGTTAATATTTTTCAAATTTGGCAAAATTTAACAATGAAATCGTCAAACTAGAACTGCTTTTTACTGTTCATTGAATATTCATTTGCCATCGATAAACTCCATTTGTCCAGCGGTCGTTTTAATTAACGATTGACCAGGTTTTTGTCAGAACCCCGACTTTATACCTTGCGGTGTCCTGCTTGCCAAAATTGGCGTCTTGCCTGTAAAATATCGATACCACCCATGAAGCTCGAGCATAGAACGCGAATACGTATTGCCGTTTTAATTTCAAATCTATTCCGGTCGCTCCGGTCTTAGAGTCGCTGATTTATGTATAAATACATAATTTATCGTGCGTTGCGGTACAAAAACATGGATTTAGAGAGGTGTCGTTTATCTTGTAATAGATCGATCCCATCGATCAAAGTTAACATAATCGTTTAGATTCGTTACCAATTTGAACTATTTACATTTTAAATTTCCAAAAATGCGATCGAGTTAATTTATAAGCATGTCCGTAGCACAGCTCGACCAGATGCAGAGCATTTTAATAAATTATCGCGAAATTCTCGAACACGTTGAAGGGCAAAGTTGGAATAACTCTGGAAACTTGTGGATTTATATATCAGTTTCGTCTTATACCACGAAGTACCTATAAGGTGAATGTGCGATGGAGTCGGCACAACGGGAAGAAAAATAATAAAGAGAGAAATATGCAGGAGAAAGGGGCGTATTCCAAAATAATTCAGAACATTTATCTTACTTACATACTGGGAATTCTATACGAGACCCAGACTTGTTTGGGCAAACCAGGCTCATGGATTGTCTGTGCATATGTATTCATGTACATACATATGTACTAGGCATTTAAGTATATAAATGAAAGATATATATAACGGTAACTTGAATTGATTCCATTTTTTACTGTTTAGGTGTTTTAGTTCTTTACTTTACGAATATTTTTTATTATTATTAAATATAGTTGAAATAGAATGCGATAGGGAATATTGTGAAGTGTAACAAACTTAGTTGCAAATAGGGCGGAGTAATCAACTGCGAAACTGATTCTGCCTTTATTAAATTGATATTATTTTTACCATTATAGTGTATATTTTATTACATTATAATATACATATACACTACAATAAGATTTTATGGTTACCAACAATAAAATGAATGAGAATGTATTGAAATAATATATAAAACGGTAAAAATGATATTTATTTAATGAAGGTAGAATATATATATATATATATATATATATATAGCAGCGTTCACAGGCCTTCTAGGCCCATTGCTTTGTAAAATGTTTCCATTTTTCCCTGTTCCTTGCAATTATTCTCCAGTTCGCGGATCCTTTCTCTGCCAAGTCTTCACTCACTGCTTCTCTCCATTTTTTCCTCGGTCTTCCCCTCCTTCTCTTCCCTCCGGGTCTCTCCATCCTATATCTTTCACTATTCTGTCCTCCTGCATTCTCTCCATATGACCCGCCCACTGCATTCTTCGGGTTTTAATTGCTTGTGTTATACAGGGTTCGTTGTATAGTGCATAGATATCATCATTGGTGCGTCTCTCCCACATGCCGTCCACCTTCTTCCCTCCGAAGATCCTTCGAAGTATTTTCCTCTCCCATATCTCTAATTTTGTTTGTGAGCTTTTTGTCAACGACCATGTTTCGCAACCATATAGCAATGTCGGTCTCAAAACGGTCTTATACAGTTGTAATTTCGATCTCGTTGATATATTCTTGGATTTTAATATGTTTGAGATTCCCCCGCGCATCTGTTGCTCTTAGCTATCCTTAAGTTTATTTCCGTTTCTTCTTTGCATTTGTTGTCTATCAAAGTTCCTAGGTACATATATTCTTCCACTTCCTCAAATTCGTATAACTCCCTATCTCTAGTTTGGACGCGTAGTTTAGTTTTGCTCTCACTAATCTCCAGTCCCATTCTACTTGCCGCAGTTATTAGGTTTTTTGTTAGTTCCTCTAGGAGTTTCTTATTTCTGGTCAGCAGCAATATGTCATCAGCATATGCAAGACACTGGTGACTCTTATTGAAGAGTGTTCCGTTTCTGTTTATGTTGCTATTTCTGATCATCACTTCCAACACTGCGTTAAATAGCAGGGTAGAAAGCGGGTCTCCTTGTCTTACCCCGTTCTTCACTTTGAAACTTTCTGATGTCTTTCCGTTTACTTTAACTGCGCATATTGTGTTCTGCAGTGTCATCTTTACCAGTGCAATTAGTTTGTCCGGAACATTCAGTATTCTCAATGCGTCGAAAAGCCCTCCTCTGTTGACTGAATCGTATGCTGCTTTAAAATCGATAAATAGCATGTAAGTCGGAATTTCGTATTCATACATTCCTATGAGGATTTGTTTCAGCGTGAAAAGTTGATCCGTTGTTGATCTGTTTTTCCGGAAACCAGCCTGGTACTCTCCGAGAGCAGGTTCTATAAACATTTCCAGCCGTTTCTTAATCAGCGTGGCCAGGACTTTGTATACGGTGTCCAATAAGGCTATTCCCCTATAGTTGCTGCACTCGGTTCGGTCTTCTTTCTTGAATAGCGGGATTATGACAGCTCTATTCCATTGCTGTGGCATTACTTCTGTGTTCCAGATTTCCTTAACCAGTTCATATATCTTTAGAATTACCACTTCACCCCCGTATTTAATATTTTCTGCTGTCATCTCGTTTTCTCCTGGACTCTTGTTGTTCTTCATTGAGTTTACTATTTCTTCTATTTCTATTATTGACGGCTTTTCGGTTCCTTCGGTATTTTGGTCGTTCTCCCTCGCTTCCGCACTTTCTCTTTGATTCTTTACGTCGTCTTCCTCCTCCTGATTCTTCCCACTGAGTAGCTCTTCGAAGTACTGTCTCCATCTTCCGTTAATTTCGCTTGCAGACCCCAGCAGTTCTCCATTCCTATCCTTGAAGTATCGTTGAATCCCTTTGCTTCCCGTTCTCATGCTTTTTCCATCTTTGTAGAAGTTTCTAATTTCTTTTTTGTGTAACTTTCCTCGATCTCTTGTAAAATGTGTTCCCAATACTTTCGTTTCCTTGTCCTACACAGTTGTTTAACTTTTTTCTTTTAAGGTAGAATACTGCAAGTAAAAATATTGGATAATTATTTAAAATTGCCTCCATTCGATAAATCTATGGCTTTAATGCAAGCAATTGCGGAAGTAAATATGGGGCAGTTTACCCCTGTGCAACAGGTGTCTCTGAGGAGTGAGACATGGTATATCCACGGTTTAATAGATTTTCCAATTACTTGAAATATTTTAAAACGATTTAAATTTATTTATTTAATTTATTCAAGTGCATATACCCGAATTTGGAAGTGATTCAAGCCCTTGCTGAAGGGTGACCTGAGTGGTTGAACATGAAGCTTACACTACGTTATGAATTATAGAATTATTTAACACATTTCAAAACAAGATTATATGATGTAATTATACGAATAAGAGAATTCAGCCCCTTAGGTGGCTTACCCCTTCGTGACAGGGGAGTGAGTGAGTTGGATATGTCTTTGTACCGACATATATTTTTTAAATTATTTGGAACACTTTTGATCGACTGATACAATTTTTATGTAATATACAGGTTACATTAGGTTGTATCAAGTGTTCCGCCCCTTAATTTTGGTTTCTCGAATCAAAGGAAAAATATATGGATTTTTTTGTCCCTCTCTAATTTCGCTTTTGTTCCATCCAAATCAGTTGCAAATTGATCTCGTTACGTTAAGCAAAATAACTTCAGGAGGTGGTTCACCCCCTTGCAGTGGGGATGCAGGGTAGGTAAAGCTAGCAGCTTTCACTATTTAATGTAAGAAACATTTTTCGACCAGAGTACTGCTTCTATGTGAAACTCCCAAATCCCTCGTAACATGCTTTTATTTAAAGATTAACTTCATCAGTTTAATATTCATTTTTGGGCCTATATCGCTTATTGACACAAATATCACATCGGTAAACTCCTCACCACACAATTGTTTATAATAAAATCGGTAACACGTGTTTCGCTAGCTCGAGGCAAGCATCTTCAACAACCGTATAAACCGAAGTGTCACCGGTTTTTATTATAAACAATTGTGTGATGAGGAGTTTACCGATGTGATATTTGTGTCAGTAAATTACACCACAGTCCTTGCAATCACCTTTATATATCGCTTATGCTCTTCCAACGTAGCTTGCAGGAAAATATAAATCGAAAATAGATATATCAGAACCCAAACATTTATAGCTATACTGTATATACAAGAGGATTTCACTACATACATACATTACAATGCGATTTCTTCAATAAGAAGTGCATTGTCTTCTGATAAAAAGTTCTTTGCCTTCTATAATTTGTGCGTCTCTCTGTGTATCTGAATATAAGGGCTGTTACAATAAGTGGTTTCCATATGATTTAATAATAAAACTGATATAATATTTCCAAAATCATTGATGTTATGATTCCAGTATAAAGTAGAAACATTAGGGTCAAACATAGAATATAATATCGGCCAAATACACTCCTCGGTTTCCTTGGAATGACACAATCCCTTTGTTGAAATTTTCAATGACGTTTTGACTTAATTGGGGCTCTATCTCATCAATCTTCCGGCTTATCTAGTTTTTTAGTTCTGTAATTGTTGCTCGCTTATTTACGTATACTTTTCTTTTCAAATCGTCCCAAAAGGATAAAGTATGTAAAAGACTATGTCAAATCGCAAGATTTTGGCGGCCAATTCTTGTCTCAGATTCGAGAGATAATCGGGTCTCTAAACTTCGTTCGCGATAGAGCCATTGTTTCATTCGCTGTGTGGCAAGTGATACGGTCTTGTTGAAACCACAGATCATTCACATTCATATCACGCAATTGGGGTCATAAAAATTTGTCATGTCACGATAACGTTTACCATTTAACATAATCGCTTGACCGGGCTCATTTTCGAAGAACTACGGTCGAATGATTTTGCTTGCTAAAAAAACCGCACCAAACAGTCACTTTTTGTCGATGCATCGGTCGTTGGACAATCTATTTTGGATTTTATATTACCCAAAATGCGGCACTTTTGCTTATTTACGCAACCACTAAAGTGGAAATGTGACCCATCCCTACTTGATTTTTTTCAAAATCGGCATTAACTCCGACTTCCTCCAGTAAATATGTAGTCTCTACGCTTAAGTTCTTGTGTCAGTTGAACTTTGTAAGCGTGTAAATGCAAACCTTTCCTTAATATTCGCTGCAAAATAGCTGATGATATGTTTAATTTCTGTGGACGGTGTGTGAATCGAGATCTCCGGAGACTCGACTTCACTGCAACAATATTTTCGCCAGAACGAATTGACGAACACGGACGGGTGTTCTCACGCCTTCTGTCGATCCAGTTCTCTCGAAATTGTTGGTGACATTCCTGAAAGCGGTGACGAACATCGTTTTGTTTAAATGTTTCGATTTTTCTTAGAAAGGGAAGGACGGCTAGTAGAGCAGGCGTACTAGAAGGCGTAGCAGTGAGCGTAACAATTTGCGTAGCAAAAGTCGTAACAATTGATCTAGTTGTATGCGCAGTAGTAGGTGTAGCAGTAAGCGCAGTAATGTGCATAGCTTTAGGCATAATAGAAGGCGCATTATTATTGGTACCAGCAAAATTTATATTCGCCGAAAGAGTCCCGAGAATATTGTTTTAGTTTCATTATATGGATTGGTGGACAGCACGAGAGGTAGTAAGGATAGGCATTGCAGTTTGCGTGGGAATAGGCGAGGTATTAGATTATAGCACTAGGCGTAGTAGTAGGCGTAGTGGTAGGCGTAGTGGTAGGCGTAGTGGTAGGTGTAGTGGTAAGCGTAGTATTATTGATCCCAGCAAAATTTGTATTTCCAGGAAGCCCCGATAACATTGTTTCTGTTTTAATAACTCATATGGTGATATCAGGTGATATTATTTCGGTAGAGGAGGTGACAGGGTATTAGTGTTAGTAGGGGCAGTGAGGATGAATGTAGTGAGAGTAAACGTGGGAGATGGAAGGAGGGAGAATAAGAGTAGCGGGGACTCGGTCCCGGCGTAAGAGTAGTGGAAGGGTATGATAATAATAGTGTTAGTTATAGTTAAGGTTTGATAAAATAGTGGATGACCTATTATCATTAATTAGTGTAAACCAGGCTAACGCCCTTATCGTGCCTTTCATGTAAGTGGAGACAAAGATCGGATTACTCTACTTAATGATAACACGTTGTCCACTCTTTAACAAACCTTAGTTATAGTAGATGTAATAGTTGGATGCATAAAACTAAACTTGTCTAAGCTGAAGTACTATTTTTAAAATCAAAATTTCAGTAACACAACTACACATCAGGTTTGCAGCCTTCAGTTCTCTGTTAGTTACCCACCATTTAAGCGGCAATAATTTGTTGAGCTACCAGAAACCGAGCATAAGAGTAGTGCATGTCGACTAGACATCACAGCTGGTTGTAAAGGCCGGCAGTTTCATCGAAAATTCCTTTATTGGCCGATAATAAGTCGGGATGGGCGAAGGACCAGATCTTTTAGCGGTTCTGGTCCGTCAAGCAGTAGTCCCTTTAATTTTTCTCTCCGTTAGTGTTAATGCACGAGAAATGTCAGTTTCTAGTATTACAGTTCGTTAAAAGAATATGAACCGTAGGTAGCTTATACACTGGCAGATTACAAGAAGTCAGATAAAAAGAGAAAAACACAAAGCAAATAAGGTTAACATTTAGAAGATTGTACATTCATGGTGTAGTGTTTTTATTTGGTTCATTAATATTTTCATCGCTCTACTATCATTACTCCATTTCATTTTATAACCCTACGTGTACTGTACAACTCTGTGATTGTCAGTTTGTGAGACGCGTCACATAAATTGAGAGCGTTTATAACAACAAATTTGTAAGTATAAGAGGACCCACGTACAAAAAGAACCACTAATGTAGGTTATTCAACATTTACACAGACCGACATAAAAAATTTTTTTACTGCATCAAGAAGAAAAGGTGATTTTAATTATTTCAAGAACTCTGATTCCAAAAATACCATACTGTTTCCTGTATCAGCTCAAGTTGTTGAGATAGATAAAAATTAAATATTTCATATATTTTCATTCATATTACTACCATAAACCTTCTGTACAGATCTTTCTTTCAATTCTAGTTGTTTACTACAGTTGCTTTTTACTTCCCTAATCTTTCTAGGTAAGAAATTGTTTATTTATCATCTCAAATTCCCTTAATTACCCCCAATAGTTTCCAAGAATACCGGCTTTAATGTGTTTATGCAATAAACAGTTTTCAAGAATGTACGTCATAAAGGATTTATAAAAATAGCGGTATAATTGGTATTTAAGGTTTACTTTACCAATAATACCTGCATAAATAACTATAAAGATATCTACGTGTCAACTCTCGATGCTTTAAACTTTCTTTTAAGTGTGTTTGTTCGAGAAGTGTTATTAAAATCATGGCTTCTACAAGTTAAAACTGTGCAGAGTTATAAGTCTGACAATTACGAAAAAGAGGAAGATATGCTTAATAACTTTCAAATGTTGGGTTGCCATATGAGGATTAAGGTCCATTATCAGAATCATTTAGACAGATTTCCTGCAAATCTTGGCAACTTTATTGAACGATTTTACAAGGATATCTGAATAATGGAAGAAAGATACCAGGGCAGATGGGACACACACATGATGGCTAATTACTGCTGTAGTATTGAAAGAGACAAACCCTTTCGGACATACGCAATGAAAGCGCTCAGAAGAAAGTTCTTAAATTAGTTACCAACTACTTTAAATATTTAATTTGGGTAATAACATTTGTATATATTTGTTTTATAGAATAAACTTATTTTCTTTTTTATTTGTGCGTTTCTTTATAGGTTGTATTAGAGCCAATATTTATATGCAGGAATAACACTAGCTACATAAAAATACATGCTCACATCTTCTGAAGTCAAGCTAATAGAGAAAAGCGCACCAAAATTAGGTAAGAACCGTTAAGAAAAAGTCCGGCAGCAAAATATGTGTTGGTCAATGTTATCACTAATGTAATCTTATATTAACAAGCGTTGCAAATACAAAACTGTAAAAGAACCGGAATCCAGTGGGTAATCCATTTCGATCGGCGTAGTTCTCTTTTTCCTTTCGAAGTTTTCACCATACATAGTGCGACTCTCTTCTGGATTTCATACGAATGTAAAATACCTACTCCGCAGTCCAGCCGCCTCAAAATTCTGAAAAGCTCGCTATTAACTCAGCGACATGTTCTTTCGCACATCAAATCCACCAGATCAGATATTTACGTTAGTCTAGACCGACGGATCTATCTCGTGGCTAACCAGATTGTTTGAAAATCCCTCTTGTTTATTTCCGGCTAATAAATAGTAAATGCAACTCTCCGACAGCTCGTTTCGCAACGTTAAGCAGAATTAGGAAGCGGCTGACCAAATCGTCCCGGCAAAAATTACAACCCATCCATAAAGACATCTCACCATTATTCCAACTCTATTTTAGTAACAATAAGATAATCTGCAATTCAGGCCACGCGCTCATCCCTTAAATATCACGCGGAAGATTTGCTACGGCATTGCCTCATACTCGGCGTACTGTCTCTGCTGTTAAATTCAAAGCGGACATGTATATATGTACCTCTACATCGAGGATGAACGGATTCATACATATACATGCGTGCATAGATACAGGACGTTTGGAGTAAACCGAACAAATGTGGACGACGCGAATTATTCCTCCGCTTGTTTATGTTGAGATATGCGGAAACTATATTAGGAGGCCGCGATTGGCGTATTTATTGGTCCATTCAGCTATTGATAAGCGCTATAACTTATGCCCAGACCTACCGCAATACTTTTACAAATATAGAAATCGACTTGTTTGTGCTGGTATAATGTTAGGGTTATTGCCGATAATATTATCATCATAAATGTTTTGAGTTTTATTAACCGGTGTATGTACCTATACATACATTTATTTTATAATTTATGCTGCACTAAGGGTTCCTTGAAACCGCTGGCGAAATGTTTACTCATAACAGTCACCAGTATACTAAATCGCTTCTAAAACCTCAAGTATGTATGCCATCATCGAGAGCCGGGATATTTGATGTAAAGAAGTAAAGTCATGGTGGCCAAAAACGAGCTCTGTAATAGTTAATGTATGTAAGTAACAAGAGGGAATAATTCGAGACCTACTTGTCATTACATTAGGTGTGTAGGAAAATGCCACCATAGTTCCTTTCTTCCGGCCATGACAGCTGTACCGTTGTTTCTTCTAGATGTAAGTATTTACCATTTCGATATAATTTTTAGACCACATTTAGAAAAGACAAAAACTGTTTGTTGCCGAATTTAGTTTAGTTTTCAATTTTTTCTTCCCATCCGATCTTTTAAATTTCAAATACGACTTTTGCAGAATCGACCAAATTGAGTAAGAGAATCATTTCAAATCTCTCTTCTGCGATTCCTCAAAATGATCTAACTTTATATAAGAAAGACCAGCATTATCAGAAAAACATCTACAAAAAAGAAGGAACGAATTTAGTGATAACCAATACTCGCCAAAGCTGTCCTGAAAGCGACAGTGGGGTAGCTGCCGATATGGCGTATATGTATACATATATATACTGGAAAGTGTGGAATTTAATGTATCCGCTTTAACATTTGACAGTTTAAGAGAAAACGACAGATAGAAAACAAAAGTTAAAAAGAAGAAGGTACGACAACGATTCACAAATTTGAAAAAGGCGTAAATAATAAATTTCTGGTTAGTCGATATTAAAAAATGGATGATACAAAGAAACAGAGTTGGATTCAATATTAAAAAAACAACTTCCAAGAGAAACCTTTAGTAATTTTATAAAACGTCCCACTAAATGAGATACGTTTGTTAGGTAGTTCTCCAAGAAAGCTGTACAATAGCATATATGTACCTACTTGCCCTTAATCCACCGACATGTACACATATTAAAGGAAAACGTAATTTGAGTTGACCGAACAAACCTTAACTGCTATCAGATACCATTTTTTACATATGTGATATACGATAACTGATGGACTCACCATTCCTATGTTCTAATCAAAGGCCAACTAGCCAGTGGTAAGTGTACAATTTTGGGCTGTGTTTGATATTTCACCGGCCAATGGTGAGATATCTTTATAGTCTGTACAAAATCAAACTCCAGATTTACTCAAAGAGTCTCTTTAGATAATTTATCGAAGGGACTCGACACAGAAGAGTTTTCAGAAAACATAAGAAAAGTGATGTAAGATGCACAAGGGGCGTCATCAATGCAATCTCCTGAACCGAGTTCCATGCAAACCTACGAAAGGGGTGCTTTGTGAAAGCGTGGAAGAAATTTCAAAGAAAAACGTACATGTAAGCAATGCAGCCAGATTGTGCGCAAAGACTGTTCACCAATCGCAAGGTTAATTAATCACAACATATAAAGAAAGAACTATACTTTCCAACAGTCATCGTCCCAATTTTTTTATATACTTCCATCTGTTTTTATTTACATGTAGCGAAAATGTAATGTACCACAGTGCGCGTAACCACTATTGTTAATTTATTAGACTTCTTCTTTGTCTCTGTGCTTTTTCACAACTTTATTTGTCGATATTAAGCATTTATAGAATATTTGATCGAAGTGATTAACTGCACTTATTCTGATAATAGTGGGACAAGGTATTATGTTAAAGAATACTGTTTTATTTAATCCATCTGTCTACAATATTTCGTCATTGAGCCCTTATAGTGTCGCTTTATTTATATCCTTCCAGTGCATCTTTGCACGTCATCATCTAACAATATTAGCAACGACAAATACCGCATATTCGTCGCATCAAACTTCTATATGTTAGACGAAGACTACCTATAAAACATTTGTGTCGAGTTAAGAAGAACGTTTCAATAATTTGCAGGATTTGTGACAATGTGTCAGACAGAGAAGGAGAACGAACGTTTATATTTACTTAATTCCACTGCTATCCGTTTTATTTCCGGTGATATTTCTGCGGCTTGACAGTTGTTTAGTATTTTAACCTCTGTGGCTTAAAAATTCTGTTTCGTTTTCATCCATCCAATATTCTCGATAAGTATTATCAATAAGGAACTGTTAAGAGCAAATAATATCTGGAAGTCACTTTGTGGTTAGTACAATTCTGTTTTAAAAATTGTTTCTTATTATTCATACAGGTTCTTTGTATATTTGGATATTATTTTTGTTTTTCATTGTTATAGAGAATGCCTGGTAAACGTTTAAACTCGCAGGCACAGGAAGTAGTGCTAAATCTATGTGACTATTTTGAAAAAGAAAAAGGCAAAGGGGTTCCGTTAATTTCTGTTGATGCTGTGTATGATGTAAAATGACATTAAATAAAATAGAATTAGCATGTAACGAATATCTATTTTAGAGGGTGGCAGATGCTCTTCATATTTCTAGGAGAACTGTATGCACAATTAGAAAACGGAACGCACAAAATCCTAAGTTATCATCTCCTGGAAAGAAAAGATCTCGAGCCAAACCAAAAACAACCGATTTACCTGATTCTTCTAAGATGGAAGTGAAAAACATAATTTACAATATGTATAAAGCACGTAAGGACTAATTGTGCTAGTTTTAATTTATTAAATGCACAAGTAATATTTTTAGGAAAACATGTTACGCTTTCAAGCCTTAAGGCTGAGTTGGCATTAAAGGAAATTGTGCACTTGGGAAAATCTTCCTTAGCTATTTTATTGAGAGAAATAGGTTTCAAATTTAAAAAGAATGCAACCATCGTGCTTTGGTGGAAAAGTTTAATATAGTGTGTATGAGAAGCACATTTTTAAGACTGTATATGAATAATCTATCTTCAGAATACTCAAGAGAGGTAATTTTTTTGGATGAAACTTGGATTTATGGCAAGGGCACTAGAGGTAAATCATGGCAAGATGCCTCTACTGCAAGTGTTCGAAAACCAGAGGGTTATGATGGAAAACGTTTTATTGTCATTCATGCTGGATCTTATGAAGGATTTGTTGAGAATGCCAGCTTAGTATTTGCCTCAAAATCGAATACTGCTGCTTATCACGGAGAAATGAACAGTGAATTGTTTACGAAGAGGATGGAAAATCTTTTGCTACAACTGAGACAACCAACACTTATAGTGATGGATAATGCTCCGTGTCATAGTGTTGTAGCAAATAAAGTGCCGAATACTTCCACAAAGCGTTGAGTTTCGATCGGCGAAGAGAGCGGTTGTCCGGCGTTTGCGGCGATAAGTAACTTCGTAAATCGAGCCTTATCACAATAAACACGTCTGACAGTTACTGAAAACATCAAACATTAAATATACATAAAACAGTGGTGACACAGGGAGGGATTTAGCTTCCGAGAAGTCGATTCGAGCGATGTCCCTGATGCTGTGCTTCTGATATAGATACAAGACTGGAACAAATACACTCAGAATAAAAAGGGATAATAAAAAGAACAAAATAGTAGTAAGGAAAGAGATACAGGGATCGGACGAAAAGTTGGTGCATTGACGGGAGAATATGGAGAGTGATGACAATACGTCTGAGGATTCCGGTAGAAAGAGGGGAAGAGGAAGGGAAGACTCAAGTGAAATATTCAAGAGTAGTAAAAAACTAATAAGCACACCGCAGAAAGGGAAAGAAGAGGAAGGCAATCTAGTCGCTATGATGAGAGAAATAATGAGAGATGTAAAGGAGATGAAACAGAACCAGAAAGAATACCAAGAAGAACTGAAGGAGATAAGAAGGGAAAATGAAATATTAAAGGAGGAGAAAGAAGAAATTAAGAGACAAATGAAATCCATGGAGAGGAGAATGAATAGAATGGAAAAAATGAGCATAAGGAACAACGTTGTAGTATCAGAATGAAAATATCAACGGAAGACAAATACAATTTGAAAATAGGAATGGAGAATTTTATGAAGAGTAACATGGATGTGGGAATAGAGATAAGGGAGAGTCAGTGTATAAAGTGGCTGAATCAGAAGAAGCGCTACAAAGGAACCTTCAAATCCTAAATAAGGAAATAAAGAATATAAACATGAAAATAAACATCAAAAAGACCAAATCAATGATAATAGCAGGAGAAAGGAAAAGACATAACATCAAAATCGAAGGGAGGACAATAGAACAGGTGAATAACTACAAATATTTAGGAACAATAATTCAATGGGACCGAAAAATGGAACAAGAAATTAATGAAAGAATGAAAAAAGCGGCAAGAATGTTTTATATGATAAGAACTACGTTTCTGGGGAAAAAGGAAGTGCCAAAACGGATTAAAACGGAAATTGTGAAAAAGTGATAAGACCAACAATAACATATAGTAGTGAGTCCTGGACAAGGTCAGAAAAGGTAAAATCGCGGGTGAACGCCATGGATATGAGATTCCTAAGACGAATAGAAAACAAGACCAAGAAAGACATGATAAGAAACGAGAATTACTGGCAAAACCTAGGAATAAAGCCCATATGGAGAATAGTGGAGCAGAGTCAGCTGAGATGGTTCGGCCATGTGTGTCGTATGAGTGATGATAGACTGACAAAGAGAGTGTATGAGACACGAGTGATAGGAAAAAACAAAAAGGAAGGCCAAGAAGAAGATGGAATGACGATATCAGGGAGCAGCGGCAGAGAGGGGAATTGAGTGGGAGGGAATAAAGGATCAGACCGGAGACAGAAAACGGTGGAGAGAATTATATGGAAAATAGGAAACTTGATCCCATCCAAGTCTTACATGGAAAGGTAGATAGGAATATGATTAAGAAGAAGAAGAAGATACTTCCACAAAGAAGCAAGACATAATTGAGTGGCTGCAAACAAATAATATAAATTGTTCAAACTAATTAACAAAATATGAACTGTTAAACCTTGTAAAAATACATAAACCAGAAAAGATTTATGTTATCGATGAAATAATACGGCAGGCTGGTCATGAAGTATTAAGATTAGCACCATACCAATGTGAATTTAATGCCATCGAATTAATTTGGGCTAAGGCAAAGGCATACTATAACGCAAACATTGGTAGAGATGGTTATGGAGATGACAAAGTTATTGATATGTGGAATGAAGTTTTGGCAACATGCACCAGCAATGTGTGGGAAGATTGTGTTAGACACACAAATAAAATAATAAATGAATGGTATGAAAGAGAAAAATATTTGGCAGATATCGAAGTTGCACCGTTAGTGATACATACTGGAAATGAAAGTGACTCGAGTTCAGAATTTGACTTAGAAAGTGAATAATTTTTTTTTAGTTAATAAGGTTTAATATAGTGCAAGTAATCTGTAAATCAAATTGTATTTTGAAAAGGTGAGTTGTAGACTGCTGTTCTGTACAATGTATTATAATTTATTATAATTTATTGACTGTAAACAATGAAAAAGCAACATACAGATACAAAAAATTGTGTATTAATATCTTGTCAGTAAATTTTCTTTCTACTTTTATGCGTGTTTAAATGACCTAAAATTAAAACGACGGATTTCCAAAAGAAATATCTGAAAGTATAAAGATGAATAAACATGCATTCAAATACAGAAGATGGATGTCACTCTGTATTTGATATATTAGAAAAAGGAAACCACAATTTTTTTAATTCAAACGAAGAAGACAATATTCAATTATGATAATATACATATATATAATACAATAATATTCGAGGTTATGTTATGATACGACAAATATTTCAATATTTTAAGGTTGGGTTCTTAGCTAAATTCGTAAGTGACATTTATGTATATCAATTAACTACTAAAAATGGAAAAATTGGGAAATTATAAACAATATCTTACATTGAATAATATTTTAATATGTAAACAAGATTTTTGAACGCTTAAAATGTAAGTAATTGTTATAATATCTTCTTGTAATGCGAACATGGTACGTCCTTTGACCAAAAATTATTGATTTGATTCATACAGACAAAATTGATGACGTGGGTGCAAAGATTCACGGGAAGGATGTATTCATTTTTCAAACAAACTAGAGGTATATGCTGTATTAGTACTTAGATTACACACAATAGTTACCGAACGTTAAATACCAATTTTTTTAATCATAAATTTCTCGCCTTATTTTTATGGCGAAAAGATTCTTTATAAACGATCCTGATCTGCATGAACAAAAATAGTGGAGTGACGTCACACCAATATAGCGCATTTAGTGCGGATTTGAAAAACATTCGAACACCAGAAATTGTTTGACGCACGATCCGTTTCCAAAAAATTTAATTGAACCACCGAAATGGGCGAATCAACAATTAGATCAGGCGATTAAGAGCACAAAATAAAGTACGCAGTCGAAACTTGCTCGCAAGAGTTAGCCAATAATTTAGCAAATAAATAAATTAGCGAAAATCACTAAGTGTGGCATCAAAATATTCTGCCAAAAGTACTGGGTCTTCATTTAGAAACGGAACCCATGTGACCTCTCTTTAATATGCAAACAATATTACAAATTTGTTACCTTAAACATTAAAATCACTAACTACTATTTATTTGAAAGGTTCTGCCTTCTATATATTTTTTTCCATGAAATAAGATATTTGCATGGAACAAGTTTATGACGGCCCCACAGACGACTATACTAAGAACGGAGTAAAATTGCATGTTTAGTATTTTAAGAAAATTATTCGCCGACTTCGGTTTATTCAGTTTTGATAATGCTTGCCTCGTGCTAGCAAAACAGGTGTCACCGAATTTATTATTAAATAGTTGTGTAATGAGGTGTTTACCGATATAATATAGTGCCAGCAAATATACCACAGTCCATGGAATCGCTATCATTGTGAATTTATTCCTCCTGTCTCCTGTTCTCCAGAACGGTTCAAGTTTACTTGCTCGTGTAGATTGACATTCTGAGTAATCCATCGCAAACTAAATTTTATGTATAGGGTCAAAAGGATAAATGACCTTCGTTCGAATCGGAGATCATCCGAACTACAACCAGAGTCTTGCGCTAATAAGATATTACGAAAGGGATTATAAGAATAGATTAAATTAATATCTATAATAGCATTTCTTTTCAAAGGTAAAGTTATTAATTTCCATACGTATGACCTGAAGGCAAATTAGGAAAGTGATTGGAGAACCATCTGATAATCGGAAAAGTCGTACTATTTGTGTTATTACCATGTGCTCGTCAAGATGTAAATTTATTATGGATTCCAATGTGGACACGATATGACACTATGGATTTTCAAAGAGTATATGTATATCTTAAAAATTCTATGTTGTACTACGATTAAAATCTTTCATCGGAACATTGCGCTGTACACCAATCATACCTTGTAGTAAAATGCATTGCAAGAAAGATGGTGTCGTTCTAAATGTGTTCCTAAATGCACCTGTAGATCTTTTGTACGTAAGCAAAGTTTATAAATTGCCAAACCACTGAGAGAAAGGAAAATCGCTTCAAACAAGAAAATACAGGTTTCTACATTCAGCCCGTGAAGTAGAAAAAATTTACATCGTTGTACTATGTATTGAAAAAGCCCAAATAATTTTTATTTGTACCACTATAACTTGGTGATATCAAGATACATACAACCAGCAAGTTATCATCCTAAGTGGAGACAACACTCATGAGATTATGGAGACCAATCCTTAAACAGCTGTTCACACACAGTTCATGTGTGACGCTCTCTTTCTCTGCACTCTCTCTACTGACAATAAGAATGGCCATTTATTTGTCAAAATATGTATCAGGAAGCATCCAAATCGATGTTGTATACTTTATAATTATTTTATTTGAAACTCATGTTCACCAAAAGAAGAATACCATCTTCTTCGTAGGTTAAGCAAGATATTTCTTGTTGTGGGATTTTTAATTAAGATATTTATTTTAGAGAAAATTAATAAATTTATGAAGAGCGATTATGAAGACAAAATAAAAAATTATCGTATGAAACCTAACATTGATTTGCTGATGTAAAGAAATCTAATTGACATATCTTTTGACTAGTTGTCTAGTTGTGTAGTAACTTTATCCATCCCGTAAAAATGACCGCTGCATTCTTCACAGTTCTTCTTTGTTTACTGGGGCAAATAACTATTGTATATGTGTAATATATACTGGTCGTCCTACAACTTTTTACGTTCTCGTCCTATTCACAACTTCTCTCCGTTTCTTCCTGTCCGTACTTACATTTCTCTATCCTCTAAATCCCAGTATTTTCATACCTTTCATATTATGGTTGTATCAGTCGCTTTCCCATCTTCCTCAACTTGGCATTATCATGCGACAACATCAGGCTGCTCCGATTAAGGTAACCTAAACTTTTCCTTCGCAGGTTCTGCTACAAACTGTTGAGTTGATCATCATAGCATTCTGCTACCGCAGTTTAGTTACAATTTACAAGCTCGGAATGAATAATTCCACCTTGATTCCCTCTAACACAGAACAAAATCTTGCTCCCGTGGAGATTCACTTTTGTTCCATGTGCGGGGGTTCATTCTTTTCAACAAACCGCCTTTTTCGAACATGTTCAAATGTGATCCACTGTTTATCTCGCATAACAATTGCCAAGTAAAAGACTCATTCTGAGACATTGATAGCTTTCGGCGATAGCCATGCGGTCCAGTTTTTGTTTTTGTTCTATGCGGTGATGAGGAACTTACACTTCTAATTTGCTTACTTTTCCTAGTTTGATTGATAACTGAAATGATAGGGGAGCATAACATAATGAATATATTCCTTTATATTTTCAATTTTGCCACGACACAATCAAATCGTAACAGAAATGTCATAGGGACAAAGGCTGCTGTGTCACTAGCTGGGAATAAATTATTTGGGATTTTAACAAGAGCAATATTTTCGATTTATACATCGAAAATTGTTTATGAATCAACCAAATATTTAAATAAATTAAGTAAATTGATTTCCTTTTACTACGGCGTGCCCACAAATATTCGTTGGGAAACATTCTATACATCGTGGCACAGATACCATTATCTTGCCACGATTACAATCTATCCTATTTCTCTGATTCTATTAGCTTGAGCTTTCAATTCTAATGAACTTTACGCCCTGACACTGAAAGGCAGAGAAAGTGTTTTATCTTTTTCTATCCGACTAACTGTACGGTCATTATTTTTATATTAGTAGAAGAGATACGAAGGTGTGATAAGATCTATCTATTTTTATGTTTCGGTAAACGCACATCTTTAACCTCCTTAATTGCCGCCTTGAGGAAACTGTGAAAAAAATTATGTAAGTGTACAAATACTTGGCGTATAGTTAACAATTATTATTATCTAAGAATGCCTAGCTATCGTCATCTCTCGCGCGCTTCTTCGACCTCTACACGCTTATCCAAATATCTCTCTTCTCTTATCCTCCTTCTCGGAATTCCAGTAGCTATCTTATCTCGGTCGTTCAGTCACCCGAGCGCATTGTTTATTCCTATTTATGATTCTAGCGGCGATTTATTGGTCGATCGTTGTCTTCTGGAAGCGCGCACAGATCTTCTTTTCCTCTGCTTCTCCACTACATACTTATGTAGGTACTTCGACTACTTTTGCTGTACTATTGCCGCCGCTATTCTTCTCTACTACTCCTCTATAACAGTTGTTCCGATAATCATCCTCGTTTTATGTATATAGCCGCGAAGTCGGCTTCGAGCTAGGGCCTCCAGTTCTCCGGTTTCAGAGCAGGAAACGCGCAATTACTAAGTAGTGGACAAATTAATTGGTGACTGGATCATCGCAATTCAGTCGTAAATATCTCGACCGTTGGCAGGCCTGCAGCTGTACGCCGCTCCAGAAGACATTCAATGCAGATTTATACCCACAGGCTGCGGCGAGCACATGCCATAACTGTTATATTTTTGTTACAGCGCGTTTATTCCATTGACATCGGGATTTAGGAAAGATATTTGAATAGAGTATCAGCTACGTTGTCATTCTATTTACGCTAGAAAAAAGTCCAAACTTTTTGCTGCCTATTCAAGTTATCTAAGGAAATGAAGCTTGCATATCTTCAAATACGCATTTCAACAACTACATTAGCATCCTCATCATCAATCGCTCGTGAAGTTTGGTCAATACAGCTACCCATTCCCAAAATTGGTCAAAATAGGTGCTGATCGTTCACAAGCGACAATTGTATTTATCTTATCTCCACTGAAGATGATAACCTAATTCCTATTCAAAACGATAAGGTAGCCACCTTACCAACAACCAGGCTCATCTTCTATTGATCAAAATCAGAGTTTTGGGGATTTTTATCGATAGTCTCTTTCCAATTATAATCAGAATTATTATTCCTCTAAATTTAACTTAAACGTGTGCTCGTGCTCTCTTGTTTCTTATACACTTCCTTTGTTTTGTTATGAATATAAAGTTTTTACTAATTCTAACATGCTATTTTACAAAAGTTTTCACTTAATTAGAAACTACAATAGTATTTTTCTCACACGATCATCGTCTCTACCGTCCTTGACACAGTCCGTCTCATCATTACGCTACCAATAACAATGCCGTACGTACGACGAAGAGCACACTTTTATAAATAACTTGCATAAAAACAATTTAGAAAAAGCGTGATTCTCGTTCAGGTTCGGGCTACACACACAATCGTGGCACACTAATTATATTTATAACATTGTAATATTGATTACATAAAGATCTCGAGCTCGAGATCGACGGCTCGCAGACTAAATTATCGTGGTTAAATGTTAAGGCCGTTTCTGTCATTATTATCCGCGTCTCGTCATTATTGTTATTAGATTTTTCACAAACTAATTCGCGTACGGATAGTACGTAAGTATCATTAACAATAAACACGTTATTATTTTGTTTGTGTTATACATACACCAGGAATGGTTGGCGCATCAAGTATGTAAATAAGTTAACGTTTCCTCGTATTTATTGTGTGCTTGAAAATGAAGCAAGACTTTACAACATCCAGTAATATTAAAATCACGTTTGGAAAAAGGTTAGAGATGCCCTTTCAGATTGATAATTGAATTACACCGACGTAACTTGATATTCATAATACGGAGGATTGAAAGCACCTACACAGTTGATTTTGGTTATGGATTTGTAACCCATGTTAATCCCTTCCTTCATGTTCAGGAAATACGTAAATACGTTCGATGCTTTTCAACCAAATTGGTCACAACCATTGCCAATAAATGTAGCAATGCACTACTGTACTTAAAGAGTGAATTTTTCATTATCATATAAGGATGCTTTTTCTTTAACTCTGAATTGCTGCCGTAGATTAGAAGAAAACTGCCGGTATGGTCGTTCCCCTTTCTATAACTAATGTACGACCCCAAGTAGCAATCATCACTTTCTGCCTCCCTAAACCAACGTCGGTATATGAAACTTTTACATTCTATCCTTGCAGCAAAAATAATGAAGAAAAACTTAAAGAATTTCTTCATTTAATTCTTCCCCGTATTTGTGTGGTTTTCTCACCGATTTTCCGCTTTCTTCTTTACTAGTGATGATGTAGCTCTACGTGCTTTTAAGCTTTTCCTCTTTCCATTTCTGAGCTTCCCATAACACAAAGATTATAATCCACATTAGATCCTATATAACTTCTTACATTTGCACTCTCTCTCTCTCTTTTCCCACAAAAACAAGATTGATTTAACTGGTTATTTCTGGAGACTGACACGATCTTTAAATTAACAATTTGTCGTTGAATTTTTGTTGATGGCAACCTCCTGCAATACAATTTGCAGGTAATATGTGGAAGTACCCCCACTCACCCTATCTAGCTCATTATCAAATACGAGGGATATTTCGAATGTTCTAGGAATTTGGCCCTACTTCATTTTTGTAGATCTTATAGGTCACGCTTTTAGTCAACCGTGATACGTTTATGTAGTCATCCTGTGCAATATTGTTTAGTATACTTCAGTTACTTGACTGATACAGAAGTATTTCCGTAGCGCTGATTTTATACCACGGAAAATTGGGCCTAAATCGCAAAGAGTAATTTTTGTATTTATTTGAAAAGAGTGTGAACCGTTAAGAAACTGTACAATGTCTTCCTGTAAGATGTGTTTTGTTTATATCAGGACCGGAAGAGAGACACAACAGGTTCGATTCGACAAATTCAATAGCTTTTAGCAGGTTACGGCGACCAATTCTAGCTGAGTAACTAGTGATTAAACGTCGGTACGTTTACAAACCAGGTGCAGAGCTGTATTTTTATGAGGAGGTACTATAATTAACGCAGAATATTATTCTTATTTTTTATTTGGCTCATTGCGACATGCGATTTGCAAGAAATGGCCTGCGGAGTTCCATAAGCATCCATCATTGCAACAGGACAATACAATACCCTATACCCCAGGAAGGACGAAGAATGTTTTTGAGTTGGGAATTGCTTCCACATTCACCCTACTCACTAGATTTGGTTCCCAGTGATTTTCGTCTGTTTTCCAAATTTGAAAGAGCCTCTACGGGGCCTTTGATTTGAGACCTTATATGAAGTAAAATTTCATTACACTTATTCAAACTTATTCATGGCAATAGTGATTGCGCGGAATTAATGTCACAGGTTAAGTTTCACATGCCTCGTTCATCTGCTCGCAATATACCAACTTTTTCGCTAGTAATCCCAAGAACGGATCTTATGATGAAATTACCGATAACCCATATGAGTCAGAATGCTCAGAAAATTTATATAGGCATTTCCATTGGAGAAGTATTTGAGTAATTAGTAATATTATTTTGTTTTCTTTATCATTATTGTATACATATTGATGTATGTATTTGTATTTATTTATCTGTAGTTAGTCTATCACTGAGAATTCCTGTTGGGTAATAAATTATTATTATTATTATTATTACGACCACCCAGTGACAAATTTTGTTTCACTGTGTTTTTCGCTAATCATTACGACTTGGTGATCGAAGTGCACATTTAAAGTTTTCCCAAGAATCGTCATGGCAATAGTAATTTATTTAAGTTCTAACCCACAGACCTTGGTAACTTTATATTTTTAACAACAATTGAAGGAAAGGCATCTAAATTCGTATAACTTGAGAGACTCCTATATGTATGTTGGAATTATAACACGGACATCGAATATCAAAGAGGAAAAATGAATAAATCCGGGAGAAATATAGCTAAGCTTTAAAAAGGTTTAAAGAGCAAGCATATGTTAATAAGAGCAAAGACAACCTTCAACTAGAATGAAGGGGAAAAACTGTTTTGTAATTTCAAATTACTCAATGCGCAAATTGGAAGAAGCAGGAAATGAACAGTAATAGACGGAAGTGAAATGTATCCTATTGAAATTTAGGGGTTTGAAGGAAATTTCTTTGAAAATTATACTGGTCCACCATCTAAAGTTCATTCTAGAACCTAAACTACATGTGTTTTTCAAAAGTAATCCAAATCCAATGAAGGAAATAAATAATCCCCAAAAGATACGATAAAGCGATCTAATATTTAATTAAAGTAAGTATCCTTTAATGACGTACCACCAGATAACAACGCCACAACGTATAAATACTACTAGATCCACGCACAGTCACACGTGCACGCACGCTACAATCTCTCTCCTATATCCTAAGTACATGAGTTATGTCGCCGCTCCCATCCCCATAGTGAAATCAACCGGCAGACCACCAGCATCGTCCAGACATCGCTCGTGTCCTCTGACCCCGATACCATTACAAATGCCCGCGCATATCTCACGTGGGTATATGGCACACACATAACATCGCGCCGATGTGCAGCGCTGCCACCTCAAATGGGTAAGCGTGGTAAGGTGGACCGTACTCCGGTCGAGATCCCGCGGACTATTTGGAAAATATCCGGACCTGTTGAGTTTTCTGTTTATTCGTAGTTGTCGCGCGTAAAATATACGAAATCTGTGGTCACGATCGGAGAAGGCGGGAACTTTTTCCAAGCGCTATCATAGATGTTACTAAAATATTACGCGCCGCGGTGATATTTTTCGTCTTTTATATGACCATTATAAGCGGAGAGGTATGGATGTTTTTTCGAAGATACGACTATTAAATATTTTGTTTAAAGTTGCAGCCGATCTACGTAACTACGAGGGTGTGCTGAAAAGTTTTGAGCCTAACCTAGAAACAATTTGTTTTCCCATCAAACGCAATTTATTTTTCGACATAATCTCTTTTTAAATTGATACATCATCAGTGCATCGATTCTCCAACCGCTTTAATCCGTTCAAATAGTAGTTGGCATTTTGCTTTGCAAAATACGCATTTACGACTTGTATGACCGTAGTCGAAGAAAATAGTCATTCGAGACTAGATATGGTGAATACGGAGGGTAGTCGATCAACCTGAACTGACACCCATGAATTTTGGCCATGACCACTACCGAAGTGTTGTCTTGATAGCACAACACTTCTTTCTTGTACAAATGTGGCCGCTTTTTTCACAATTTCTGTCTTCAGCTGGTCAAGTAATGATGCGTAGTATTTCCCCGTTATTCTTTTTCCTCTTCCAAGATATTCTATGAACAGAGTACCATGACTATTCCAAAACAAAACAGTCGTCATATCTTTCCCGATCAACTATTCCGGGTGTACCTTCATCTCAGGAATGTTCTGGTGGACAGACGCATCATTCCTCTTAAATCGCTCCAATGGAGCCCTGCAAATGTACATTCAAACGCGCTTTTAATCCAAAGTGAGCATTTAGCGCAGTTAACAAAGACCAGTAGTTCGAGCAATACGTTATCGTGAAGCTCATACGAAAAGACGAAAACGTACAAAGAAATAACTTTGAAATTACCACAAGTGCATTATCCCCTTACTTAAAAACACGCAACAATAACTGGTTTATCTAACTTCTGCTTCACTAAGAAGAAAAGAAAATGCAAATAAGACTACCACGTACTTACCACCTTCGAGGCGGGCGAATTTATTATTTGACTTAAATCGAAAGACTTTGTAGGTTTCAAAATATTTAATTATAGTACCACTACAATATTGTTGCACCACACTGTGGCTTCATCAGGTGGATGAATACTTAAATATTGTAGTGGTAGTATAATATTTTGAAACCTACAAAGTCTTTTGATTGAAGTTATTCGTTATGGAGTTTTAACAAGTGATTCTCGCATTAATCGATTATAAGATAAAATTAACTTGGGACAAAATTTTCCAGGGAGCACTTGCCCAGTCAAACCACTTCCCGGTGGAAATCTGTTAACGGCAGAGGGCACTCGGTTAGCAACTGCGTGAAAGAGTGGATTAAAGTCAACTAAATCAACTTCAAAAGATGTTCGTATACGCTATTAGATGTTTGAACTTATATGGTTTCAAAAAGCATTTAGATCCAATGGTATTTCGACGAAATTATCAAAACATCGGTGGGAGATGGAATTGTACTGACAAAGGAATACCCCGAACCCTGAAATTCAAAAAATTATGAAAGTTTGGGAACATGTAGATCACATGTAGGATGTACTACGCAATTCCTTTTCTCCGGTAAAACATTCTAAGTGGGTGAAGAAAATGTTTGGAAATGAAAAATTTTGCATTCTGCCAATGCGCATAACTCGCTAACGGTAAGAGACAGACAAAAAGTTTTAAGACAACAATTGTTATCCGAATCCAACTTTCGAGGACTACGGTATCTGTACTTACTCGCTTAAAAATTCCTCAGTTATATAAGACCTGAAAACCAAAAAATGGTCTACTTTGAAAGAAATCGTTTTGTAGTTCGCCCGGTGTAAAAGCAAAGTTCAATATAGATAGGACGAATGGATTTTTCTACTATTGACACAATTTACAATAGAAATAATTTGGCTCCTTAGGCGTACTAGTGTATGAACTACCATCACGTTGTTACTTCGGGAGCCATATTTAGCAGTGAATGTGATAATCTGGTGAAAATGAAGAGTACCTCGTAACAGTTATAGAAGTTACGAGTTATAGTTTTATCATGTGATGGCAGGGCGGCCAAACATTTTTCAAAGAATAATATAGCACACGTCTGTCAACAATGAAAATATATTCTCAATTGGCCATCACATTTATCCGACATGCACATAATCTGAAATGTTTAGCGAAGTTAACGGGCAAGAATGACACACAATTCACCTAAACTGCATCTTGATTGCTTAAGGGATCTATACAACTGGAACTCAGACTGTACAATAAGATAAGATTTCATTATTGACTCTATAAGATAAGTTTATTCCAATTAGAAAATTTCCACTTTGTGTGGTGGAAGGTTCCAGAAAGTGCATCTGTCATTGTAAAATTCTCGGACGATAATTGGAATATTTTGTAAATTAAAGTCATTTAATTTGATATATCATCTTTTATTTCAGTATACAAATTTATTTTATCAAATTGCTACATGAAAGTTAGCCAAACTAACACTCAGCTCGATATCGTGACCGCGTTAAATTAATCATATTTTTCTAAATCCAAAACAACCGTTTATCCATTGAAAGGAACTAAAATACAATCAATAACAGACCTCTCCTCAAATAAAATAGATTATCTCGCGTCCCACGCGCCTTTCAATATTTCCATAATTATCCATATCGCCGTGGTACCTCGACCAATTTTTTCCTTCCGACGCGTAGGTGTTCATGCCTCTCTATTCTTTGAGCCAGATATACCACGATCTAATAGCGGTTCTAGAGGTAACAAGTGAGACATTAATATTGAAATTAAAGCTTGTTCCCCCGGGTAACTCGAAAATTGATTGTCTCCATTATTATTACCAGCGATTTAACAGTATACGCTCGTGCACCATTTAAATGTCATATTTTACAGCGATCCATAAATTATTCGTTTCGAATTTACATGGTTTGTCACTTTTTCATCCGTCAATTAATTTTTATTGTTATATCGAGGAGCACGAAATTTACAAAGGAGAAAAACTTGACTATGTTGAGAGTCGACGTAAATCAACGTACGTATTATCCATATACACTACTACATCAATTTCCTCTTAATCTGCTGACGAAAATATTTGGCTATGTGTGGAGTGATGCGTTGCATGTTCAAGGTTGGGAAGTGTATAAAATATAATTCAAGCGAATTGGATGCTTTTTTACCCAACGATTATTTTGAAACACTTGATTGTGTAATTTATTATGTTGGACGGTTTGAAGGAGATTTATTTACATCGTGTTTTGTATTTATTTATTCTCAAAAGTTATTAATTCAATATGAAAAACGATTTGAAGAATCTTCGTTAAGAAAATTCGTTATGTTACATAAATCCAGTAAACGTTTTTTAATGACTGGAATAAGCAGCAAAGAATTGGTTTGGCAATGGAATTTCTACCCGACAATTGAAGTTTTTGGGAAAACGTTATTTTTCGGACCAAAAAGTATTCTAGTCTTATAGTAATGGTCGCATCCATGTGGATAGACCACCAAATTCTTGATTTGATGAAACTTATACGCAAAAATCTTATACAAGCGGTAGATTAACAACCGTGTGGGCATGGATTTGCATACACGCTGTCTATGAATGTCGAGGGAAGATTTAATTCTCACACATATACTACGATTTTAAAAAATTTGTTCTTACCTTCCGTGGAAATTATGTTTCCCAATCAAAATTTCATACTTTAACAGGACAATTCTCTCTTAATCTGAGATTCCTAATCAATGGTTTGAGAACAACAGTGTAACAGGTTTACCATGGTGTTCAAGAAGTCCAGACCTTAATCCCATAGAAAATGTGTGGGGATTTATCGCTCAACGAATGAACCATAGTAATTTCAAGTCCGAGAACGTCGACCAATTAATAGATAAAATAGATGACATTTGGAATGATCTCGCACCATAATTTATTTATTCCTTTGTATCTTTCATGCCCAGGCGTTTGCAAAAAGTTTTAGATAATAATGGGGCTATTACAAAGTATTATTTAAAAAACCGTATTAATTGAATATGTATGTACAAGTAGCAGGAAAGCATACAATACACAATAAGACAAATGATAACGGACATCGTTTGTGCAATCTAGCGGAAAGAGCAAATTTGGTCATTAGTAGTACTAAACACGAACATAAAGAAAGTGCATAAAATAACATGGATTTCACCAGATCAGAAAACTCAAACGCAAATAGACCATGTATTGGTTAACAAAAGGAAACAGTCGTCCATATTAGATGTAAGAACATATAGAGGAGCTTGTGCGGACTCGGATCATTTTATGGTGACAGCGACAGTAAAATTGAGAATAAAAGGAAGAATGAATATGAAAAGGAGGGAAAATAAATGGAATATAGAGGAATTAAATAGCGAGAGAACGAAGGAAAAGTACAAACACGAAATAGAGAGACACTTAAGGGAGAGCAGTGATGGGAATGATTTAGAAACAAGATGGAATACTATTAAGGAATGTATCAATAAAGCAGCAGAAAAGTGTGTTGGAAAAAAGGGAAAGAAAAACGCAATGAATGGTATAATGAATCGTGTCAGAGGAAGCTAGTAGCAAAGGTGGAAATGAGAAACAAATGGATAAGATCGAGAAGAAATAAGGACAGAGAAGAATATGAAAACGCGAGAAAAGATTGTAAAAGAACAATGCGAAAATGTAAGAGGGAATGGATAGAAAACGAGATGAAAAGTATAGAGGAAGAAAATAAGAAAACAAATACTAAAAGGTATTATCAAAAAATCAACGAACATAAAAAACCATATAAACATAGAATAAGTGGCATAAGGGATAGTGGAGGCAGGGTAGTCGAAGGGGAGGAGCAATATAAAGAAGTATGGGTAGAGCATTTCAAAGGTCTGCTTACAGATAGCCAAGATAATGAAGAACCATTTGAGGAGGAGGATGATGAAATTGTAGTGCAAGAGCCAACACTGAATGAAGTGAAAGAAATTATAAAAGCTAGTAGAAATGGAAAAGCACCAGGAAAAGATGGTATAAATAACGAATTATTCAAATGCGGAGGAGAGAGTCTGCAAGAATACATATACGAATTGATACGGAAAGTATGGAATGAAGAAACGATGCCAAAAGAATGGGAATCGGGGCAAATAGTGACATTACACAAGAAAGGAGACCAACGAAGTTGCAAAAGCTATAGAGGAATAACGCTTTTAAGCACAACATATAAAATCCTATCATCAATAATACAGAGAAGATTAGCAAGTACAATGGAAAACTTTAGGGGGCAATATCAATATGGTTTCAGAAGCGGAAAGTCCACTACGGATGCGGTGCATAACATAAAACAAATACTGGAAAAGGCATACCAATACAATATGGAATTGGAATTCTTGTTTATAGACTTTCAACAAGCATTTGACAGTATTAGAAGGAGAGAGCTTATCTCGGCAATGAGAGAACTCAATGTGCCAGCGAAACTAAGAAGACTTATAGTAATGACATTAAAAACAACAAAGGTTAGTGTGAAAACATCGAAAGGAGAAACGAACGAATTCGAAACAAATAAGGGTGTTAGGCAGGGTGACTCACTATCTGTGACGTTATTCAATTTAGTATTGGAATATGTGACAAAAAATATAAACAAAGACACATTGAGAACAAGAGGAAGCCAAATAGTAGCATATGCGGATGACGTAGTGGTCATAACGAAAAGAAGAAAGATAATGGTTAAAATACTGCAAGAAATAATTAAAGAAGGGGAGAAACTGGGTCTGAAAATCAATGAAACAAAAAGAAATTGATGAGAGTTGGAAAAAGGACAAAGAAAACAACAAATTTAAAGTAGAAAACCTTACATTTGAAGAGGTTGATAAATTCAAATACCTGGGTATTATGGTATCAAATGATGGAAGTAGAGAAGCCGAAATAAAAGAAAAAATTATGGCAACAAACAGAGCCTTTTATGCCAACAGGAAATTGTTAAAAAACGTAAATCTCTCTAAAAAAATAAAATAAAAATATACAACACAATAATAAGGCCGGTGCTTATGTATTCAGCGGAAACGATGACAATGACTAAGAGAGATGAAGAAAATCTAAGAATACTCGAGCGGAAAATATTAAGAACCATAATGGGGCCAATTAAACTAACAGACAATGAATTCAGAATAAGAACGAATGAAGAACTACAAGAAGAAATTGGGGGAGAAGATGTGGTAAAAAAATAAAGCAGCAAAGAATAAAATGGTTGGGGCATGTATGGAGGGCAGGGGAGGAATCTATAATCAGGATGTTGCTGGAATGGAAGCCGGGGGACAAGATGAGAAGAGGAAGACCGAGGTCCAGATGGCTGGAAGAGGTGTTGGAGGATCTAAGGGGAGCAGGCGTTAACAACTGGCAGAAAAACGACGGATAGAAGAATCTGGAAAGAAATAAGCCAGAAGAACATAGGATGGGGATCGATCCACCCCGGAAATTATGGATTTAGAAAGCTTTTAAAGCGGTGAAGCCCCGATGGGGTGTTTTAACCACTGTATATATTAATTGAATATGTTTACTAATTTGATTTTTATTTCAAATAAATGCGTTCAGCAGAATTTTCTTGGGTTCGTGAGTAGATTATTTTTAACATTAGATAAGATGATTGAGGTAAACGTGGTAAAGAACTAGTTTAGACTGCACGAAAATAGTCAAAATGACCTTATATAAAACTTGTCCAGATTTCTGTTGCCGCAATAGTACTTCTGATCAATATTTGAACAATGAGCCAAATTGACAAAATTCCTACAGTCATGACAAAATGGTACTAATTTAAGTAGGCATACGAAGCCCTTAAGTGACGTAACACTCTAACCTTGTAAATCGTACGAATAAAGATACTTACAACAATGTCCTAGTTAAACGCTTAGATTTTGAAATTTTATTTTATTAGAACAGTAGATCTGACAGGCATTATTTTTGTTATTACAGGCAGGCCAACCACATAAAAATAATTAAAGCGTCCTAACGAAAATTCTATTTAAAGTTGCAAAAATATTGAAAACCCTTGACATTATTGTTATTGTTTCCAATTTTGTCCATTGAACTCAAAATATGGAGGATTTTACCCAAACTAGAAAAACACACCGATGAGGTCGTTATTCTCTGTTTAGTTATACATATAAATCCACATACTCAAACTTGCGATTATACAGTGGTGGCCTTATAATTAGAAACGACTTCGCAGCACATATATTTGTTCATATATTTTAAAAATTTGTTCAAGTAAGTTCAAACTAATAACTATAAATAGTAAAGTAACAATTCATCATTGAGTTAAAATAAAAAAATTTCACTTCATGAATAACTTTTTTAAGAAAATTAACTAAACAGAAAAGAAAACAGTAATTAAATTGGTCACATAATTAGAAACAACAAAAAATATTTACATAAAACTTAAAAATATCCTTGTAAGTTAAACAAAATCGACATATCCTTCAATATTTTGTTGGATAGCGCTTATTTTAGACAACATTCGCCGGTCTATTCAGTAAACTTTGTATTAAACGTTGGCATGTTTGGAGCGATATCTTTCCCCACCTTTGCTGTACCAACTAAAACAATTCATCATTATTTCGTGGGTTTTGTCCTTGAGATCTCTTTTCACAATTGCCCACAAGTTTTCGATTGGATATAGATCAGGACTTTGCGGCGGCCAGTCCAGTACATCAATATTTTGATCCAAAAGCCAACACTTCACTAGCCCTGAAGTGTGCTTTGGATCATTGTCATGGTGGAAAACGTAATGAACAGGCATATTTTCAAACGAATACGGTTCCATTACATATTCCAAAATGCAATTATATTGATGTTGATCCATTATGCCCTGTATTCTCACAATCGGACGTACACCACGCCAAGAAAAAGCATCACAGACCATAATCGATCCGCCACCGTGTTTCACCGTATATCTAGGGTCGAAGGCTTTGTTTGGAGGACGTCTTACATACGTTTTTCCATCAGACTGGAACAAGTTGAACTTCGATTCGTCACTCTATAGAACTCTATTCCAGTAACGTGGATCTTTTTCAGCATTTCCATTACAAACTGCAAACGCTTCTTAATATTTTTTGACACATGCGGTTTTTTTATGCAATGCATCCACGAAGTCTCGACTCTTGCAAGCGCCTTCTTATTGTCCGCGTGGATTTTTCTGTATCTATTTGCTGTCCAACGTCAGCCTTTATTTCGCGCGAAGACAAGAATGGCTTTTTCTTACTGGCCCTACATATGATTCTATCCTCTGCTGAAGTGGTTTTTCGCGCCCTAGGCTTCCTGGCTAGGGTTTCAAACTGCTTTGTTTTCTTGTACAATTGAATTGCACCAAATACCATTTTTTTGGGTCAAGAAAACTTTTGTGCAATAGCCGACATTGAGAGTTTCTCATTTTGATAACATTGCATAATTAACTCCTTCATTTTCGGAGAACATGACTTATTTTTGCCCATTTGAGAACCTAAAATATATCAAAATTATTACACGTTAATATATTGCTTTTCAAATTACACTCACTTTGTCACTAATAAAGAGATAAGTTCAAGAATTAAAGCGAAAATTATACGTTTCTAGTTACGTGTCCAGACAAAAGTTACTACTTACGAAATAATCTTAATTTTTTAAATAAATAAAGTTTAAACTCCAAGTGTTTTGCATCGACAACGATGTTGATTGTCAACTTGTCGAATAAGGGTACTTATAAATTACAGTGCATGTTTTAAAAAAGATGCACTGCAATTTTATTTTCTCAAAACATCGTTTCTAATTATAAGGCCACCACTGTATATTAGGTATCTTCGTAGGTTTTCAAGGCCTCTGTCGTTGACAATACGAACAGCAAACCATCAATATAAAATAATGACCAAGGGACACGGACAAAACCCCCAAAAAGCTTCAATTATATGTATTCTGTTTTTACTTTGTTTCACCTGAGTCGTATGGCCTAGTGATGGGTCGTTATTGAACTATCTGTTATATTTCTGGATGGACACATCCAGAACGGTTGCAACTGTTACCTCGCTGGGCAAAGAACGGTTCCTTTCGGACGGTCTCCAGCGTACGCGCTTGAAGAAGAAATTCCACATCATCGACTTCTTTCCTATTAAATATTTCTCCATGATGATTATTTTGCCTGGGAAACTTACGGATGAATGAATTGTGATTACTTGATGATAGTTCCTATTTCCTAACTATAAAGCTGTTGTTCGATGGATCGACTACGGATTGTAGCAAATGGATGTGTCCACAATGAAAACGGACTTAAATGTTTTTGTTATATTTATTTTACACCATGTGTGTAAACCAGCGTTGTATCGTGAGAAAAGAAAACTGTATAGGAACTTCTAACGAAAAACTTAATGTACGTAGGATACAGTTACATCATCAATACAGAATCATATAACTCGGGGAATCACCAAGATGTTAGAACTGGTGATGGGAAAGTATAACGTCGCGTCGGGGAAAAACAAACTATATATCAAATCAAGCAAAGGCCGCCAAAGGCGATGTACGCATGACATATTTTATAGATTTTATGATGCGTTATCAAATAGAACTGTCGAGTACGAAACAACGATGACCTGTTACATTGGAACCGTTATTTCAAAATAACGAGAACGGTTGGAACTGTTCTTCTAAAAGAACGGGTATTCCCATTACTAGTATGCCCTAACATCGTAAAAATCAAATACGTACAGATTAGCTCGTTTAGACTATTTCTCATATGAATTTAGCGCAGTTTTGCACACCATATACATGTATATATAGCAGCATAGGGAAATCAGAACGTGCCAGATATTGTCTAACCTATGATCGTGCAATATATGATCAAAAATTAAGGAGACTATAAGCTGAGATTGAGATCGGAACGATTTCCTTTTCTAAAAACCAAACTAAGTGAAATTGTACTGGGTAAGATGGTTTCAGCTTATTGCACGTAAAATACCGAATTTGGTAATTAAACTTCAAGTAACAGTGACTTTGCCGAAACATTTTTCTTAGTCATGGCATGCAGTAGGGTCCTCGCCACATAAACGCGCTAATATCAATTTTGTAAAAGTACCACCATCTGAACACAGAAATATCCTGGAATGCCTTTTTACAATCGCTTTTTGATACATCATTTAATCGCTAGAAAGGGGATCTAAGGTTTTAAAAATTGGTAGTGAGGTAGCTAATCAATAATAAAGGTCTCAGAGTGTATTGTTTCTGAATTGTCATGGGCAACCTTTTTTGTAGAAGTTTTATGCTGTGAGTAATCTTGAAAAATATACATTTTTGTAGTATCCTTATGATTCATTATGAATTAAGTTTAGACAGGCCGTGCTAATATGCAACGAAAGAATTCAGTAGCGGGCCGGACAAACTTTACTCGAGGGCCGCATGTGGCCCGCGGGCCGGAGGTTGCCCATACCTGGTTTATAATATATACTGTTCCGTAGGGTCAACTCACAAGCACATCATCTACATAGCGGCACTAACATGTTAGTCTTCTAGTTTTGTATTCGATTATTTCCTCAAGAGCTTTCTGAAGGATCTTGGCTGTCATCAGTGAAATCGGGAATGCTATAATTGCCAACGAGCTATCTGCTTGAATTAAACTAAACTGTTTACTCACTATTCCGAAGCGATTTAATTCCTTGAGCTGGAGAGCCATAATCAATGAAGGTGATTGCAAAGACTGTGATGTAATTTATTGACACTAACCACATTGGCGAACTTCTTACCACATAATTGTTTCACAATAAATTTAGTAACACATGTTTTGTTAGCTTGAGGCAAAAATTATCACAACCGTATAAACCGAAGTGAGCGAAAAAAATTCTTTCCTTAAACTTCTAAACATGCATTTTTACCCCACTTTCTTTCTCCTTTTTCCATACAAATACTACGTTTCATTCGCGCAGTTTATAACCCATTTGGATTGTTATAAACTGTGCGGAAAGGTGTTGGTTTAAGAATGAAGTAAGATATTTGTATGCAAAAAGGAGTAAAAATGCATCCCTCAAACTTAACGGAAAGAATTTTTTCGCTCACTTCAGTGTATGCGGTTGTGATAATGCTTGTCTGGAGCTAGCGAAACACGTGTCACCGAATTTATGATAAAAAATTGTGTGGTGAGGAGTTTACCGATGTGATATAGTGTCATTATAATTGCCGCAGTCTTTTTTGTTTCATACAAGACTTCGTTCTATAAGAAATAACTTGTTAAATATAATGTTGTTATATCAAACAAATTCGCCCCGCTACTTTAATAATCACCAGAATGTCTTCCACTTGGATATTCGTTAAAAGTAGTTCTACGTCAACATCTACAATTATGGCTCGTCTTCTTTTTCATTAGTTTGATCACTTGTTAAGAATATAACCGAACAGATCAATCAAAAGTATTTAAAGTAGAAAAGCTAAAGGAGATATATATGAAGCGGAAGCAAGGAGGAGATGCGTAGAGAATACTGTCAGTGGAGTCGGTGAAAGAGAACACAAGCCAGTTCAATGTTTAAAAGAGCTGCGGTATCTGCCAGAAAGAAGAAAAGAAAGAAGAATATTTGAATTACTGCTGCTACGTAAACAATTCATTGTCGGACTAATTATCTGAAATTTCTTACAAATTACTTGTTTCTCCACAGTACTCGGAAATTTCATAGTCATTAGAAGACTCGGATGCTCCAACTAACTTTAACTAAATTGCAAAAGTAAAATAAAACTACCGTCGATTCAAATGCCGCATACCGAAGTAAATAGAAACGATTGGATTTCAACAATCGCAATTACCATAAACGTTTCTTCTATAGGGACACATGCACACGTACATGCTTACTGCACATATACTTAATATGTGCAATTACAACTAGTCCGCTCTACATACAGACCTATTGCCTATTCCTATAAACGATATTTAGAATAATTTTAATCGCCGGCGGATCTCTATAAAGGTGACAGCAGTGCGTGCTGTCGTCGGCAAATCCCTCCATACAAGCAACGTGCGTTCCTTCTTGCTGTCGCCGTTCCTCCGCTTCTTTTCCCTCTCGAAGTTCTGAGGTAAAAGCCGACCAGCGGCTTGTCGCCGTACGCGGAACACACGTTCTAGGTCCATTGTGATTGCGGTCGCTCCATATCACGCCGCGATACTCCTGGAATACCGCCAGTCACTCGCTCCATAAACAACCGACATAACTCTCCTCACTCCGGGCGAACGCGAGAGTTCGAGTCCCTGGAGTCGACGTTTCCATCGTCCTTTGAATTATATTTTAGCGAATTTCTGTACTACATTCCATGTACAATAGCAATAGCGAACCGTTTAGATTTGCATGTTATTGCGCTAGTTATTTATCGGTATCGTCTCGGTTTGTTGCGGGATCGCTACTACAAGATGTGCACGTAGTTTATGATTGTCAGTCGAAGCTGAGATAGAGAAAATGTGAGACTTGATTTTTGTAGTGGCCGACCGAACATTCGGTTTCGGTTTCGGTTTCGGCTAAAAATCTAGTTTCGGCCATAGTTTCGGTTTCGGCCAAAACTCAGCCGAAACTTCGGCCGTACCGAAGCTCAGTGTTCGTGAATTGTCGTGCTTCGTTCGGGCGAGTTCGTGTCTCGTAATTGTCAGAGTCAGCAAGTTAATACCTAAATACATAAATATCTCCTTCTCCTACATACCGTAATTGTTGTTTTTTCTTTATTTCATTTAACACAAATGAACTATATAACATGTAGCAGTGTTTCAGCATACAATTGAAATTTTAATATGTTTAAATAAGTTTCGGTTTCGGTTTCGGTTTTGGCCGAAACTGAGACCGAGGCCAAAGGTTCGGTTTCGGTTTCGGTTTCGGCTGCAAATCCTGTTTCGGTCGGACATTAATTTTTTGTTTTAGTCCTGAAATTGTTAACACGCAATGTTTAACTGATTTACAATATTATATTTAATAATGTCTCTTGTAGACCTTTAGGCTGATAACTCCGTTGTCGAAATACGCATTGGGATTGTCATCCAATAAATTAGCAGAGCTCTCATATTCTTCCGTACATTATAAAAAATAACAAATCTGAAAAATTAAAATCGTACAAGTTAAACATTTATCAAAGGAAGTGTATTATAACTAGAGTTTGTTAAAAAGGTGGTACCGGATGGCAGTAGTGTAGCGGTAGGGGCGTGGGTAGAGGTAATTTTCAACTCGTAGTCGATCTCGACACTACAGGAGGAGAGTTCAAAGCGACAATACGTTGCACGCTGCACGCTAAATAAGTACGCAGAAATGGGACGCCTAAAGGGTGTAACGTTCCCTTCGAATGTAAATAAATATCTCATGCATTTCCCTGTATTAGAGTACAGAAGTCCGCGTATTTATTGCACAATATTCAATAGCGGATGGCTAAGTCGCGATAAGTTTGAATGTAGAAGACATTGAAAAAGTAAACGCCATCTATTGAATTTAAGTAACGGTATTCCTTACTGGCAATTTATATATGATTTTATTTTTATGTTAAGTGTGTGCCACATCCCACAACATCTAGTATCTAATAAACGCATACATCTATTTTGGGCTTAGTACGTTCCCTCGTGGAAGCTGCTAAGCGTCTATGCAATTACGATACAATTTGCCACGTGTTCAAAGTACAGTAAAGGAGTGTATAACAGAGGAGTTGCGAAATAAGAAAATCTGCCTATGTCTAGACGAAACAAATGATGCTCAGAAACATAGCCTGAGCCATAGATGTTGTAGCGCGTCCTTTAAAACATGATGGTCCGCCATTGTTGTTATCCAATAAAAGGATTCTGAAAACTGATGCAGAAACTGTTGCCAAGATAATAAAAAATTCATTAAGGAATTTTCTTTCACACCAACGCAAGTTACAATGTTCATTATTTTCGGCGCCGGAACAATGCCGAAAGTTGGTAGGATGTTGAAAATATGCTTTCCGACTCTTCTTCACATGACATGCTTCATACACACATATCATCTCGTAGCAGAGACCATTCGAAAGGAGCATCCGATGGTGGATAAGTTAATAGCACCTACCAAAAAAAGCATACACGACGAATTTGCTAGCACCACCTCAGCCTGTAATAATGCGGTGAGAAATATGGCTCCGGGCAGTATCTTACTATCAGAAATATTTTTCACAAATGAGCAATATCATTTTGAAAATTGATTCAAATCATTCTGCAGTAGCCCGAGGTAGTCAGCAACTTTTTTGCACAAGCCATTTAGCAAGAATTGACGAACACTGGAGTCGATCTTGTCCAAAATTTTTATACAATTTTAAAGAAAAATCCCTATTTACAAAAGGGTTCATTCTATAACTGAAAATCAAAAGTGCACAGATAAAGAAAAGGAATATCTGACATTTGCAAATTTTACCTCACTGGATGTCGAACGATCATTTTCGAAATATACAACAACGTATTCACAACACCGTCGACGGCTGAATTAATCGACAAACAAAGCATTGCTCAAGTTGCAATTCTTCGCAGCTAGGAGGACGTTTTCCTATTGCCACAGTGGACATCAAGACAACAGTAAAAGGTAACAATATTATTTTTCACTAATATTGTATATTAGGTACCTACTTTTATGTGGTGCGCCACTGCCGGTACCACCTTGTTAACAAACTCTAATTATAAGTGAAATAAGGCAAACTACGATTATTACGAACTTCTTCGCCCATCGCAGATAAGTTTCGAGTAATCCTTAAAAAATGGACGGGTTGTCAGCATAATGATGAATTTGGTATTTGAAATTTTGAAAGTGTCAGCTTAATGTCGTGATCGCTAAACGGCATACTTAATGTTTCGCTGGTAAAGGTAATATCAGAATACTTATAAAGAAGCTAGCAGGATGACAACCGTAACCTTTAATCATCCGCTTTCCCTCTACTTATCCTAATTTCATACATATTAACTTTTTCTGATTCATTCTCTCAGAACATTTTGGTTACTACAAAAATACAGCAACCAATTTCAAATTTGATTATGAGCGATTACAAAAGATCATCGTACTCAGCGAGGTATCGTGGTCATTAAACTTTGAACCATATTGTTTTACCACCTTCACCAGCAATAACCGGCTTTACTCCACAGTTCATAGGAGGGAATAGATTTCCTATAAGCTGTACCGATTTCAGCTAAACCGCTGATTAGTATTCGGACGAGGGATCCTCAAGTAAAGGCGTTTTTAGCATCCGTCTGACATTGAGATGCCGTAGCGTCATAACGTCCGTCCAAATCGAATTCCTGCGCCTTTGATCTATCGCACAATTAGGTATTTGCGTTGCGCGAATGAATTGTCGACCGACCGACGAGACCGAAGTTCTAACAACGTACCGGTATTTCGGGCAAAAACACGCGTACACGGCGGTTTGGCACTAGAACGAGCTCGTGCTCCGACCGCTAACTGCCCACTTAATGTCGCTGGATGTCGTCGCGGTCCCGCCGCGACGTACCGCTTCGGTATGCTCAGCATTCGCGAAGACATGCCATAAAACACGTTCTATGAATTATTTAATTTGCCCCCGGGCCGTCGGGAAACGAAAAATAAGCAAGAAGGCGTATCCGGTCCGCAAAGAAATTCTTGTAATACGTTGGGGAGTATTTTAGGTCTTTTGATGCATAAATTTAGTTCGTTAATGACATTTTTTTCGTGAATTTTACCAAGAAATCCATTTCTTATGTCATGATGGAGAATGAATTCTAAATGCAGGTCTCTAAACTGAAAAGTAGTATTCTTTCAAAAAGAGCTTAGACTAGTCGACATGTAAATCAACGAATTTGAATATTTTATTTAACAAAGTTATCGATTTAATTTGGAACTTACAAAACAATTGTTACAAATTGAGAGTTATCACGCTAATACGAAGGCGTTTCGGCGGAAGAGTGACTTTACAAAGGTTGGCAACACTTTCGCTGCGGTGTACTCGACTCGCCGAACAAATGCAGTAGTAAATTATGGCAATAATGTGTGTTTAATAGGTCACATAACCAATAACATTTGTAATTGGTCGATCAGGGTGGCCGCTTACAATAGAATAAAAATCGAGTCCATATTGCATTTGGAATAGTAGATTTATTAACTTTCTTTGTAAATGATCCATTATCTATTATATTTCATAAACCAGTGTTTCTGAAGACTATTTATCGATCGTTCTAGTGCACCAATAATACATTATTGTTTTGTAGGTTATACATTATTTCTTGCTATATTATCGTATATACTTACATTATGGAAAACTCACCTCCTAAGAAGAGAGTTTCAAAACATTTTACGGTAGAAGATAAACAGAAGGTTTTGAATATATTTAAAACATTTCAAGAAGAGCCTAGCACTTCTAAAATTGTTAGTGTTGAAATGACAGCCAAAGCAGCAGGTATCTTTCCAAAACGATAACCAAATCATAGTAACTATTATAGTATCTTTTACAGGAATTACTGAACGCAGTGTTTACAATATTGTGAAAGAATATAACACTAATCACGAATTACAACCACCAAAAAAATATCATAGAAAAAGGGCTGTTTTAGATATGGTGGATGATGAAATGAAAAATGCTATACGAAGAATTGTACATTCATTCTTTTTTAAAAATGAACCTCCAACAGTTCAAAAAGTTCTCACAGTGATAAATGAAAGAGATGACATTCCTAATTTCAAAATTACGACTCTCAGGTCATTATTAAAGGAACTAAACTTTCGGTACAAATATTTATTACTTTAAATTCTATATACTAATCATAAGATAATTATGTTTGTAGTTATAATAAGCGAGCTCGAAATAGTATTTTAAAAGAAAAAGATGACATTATTACCTGGAGACGGAAATACCTTCGTGAAATTAAGAAATATCGTGAAAATGGTACCCCGATATATTACTTGGATGAAACTTGGGTAAATGCTGGACATACTGTAAATAAAGTATGGACAGATATGTCTGTTGTCACTGCAAGACAAGCATTTATAGAAGATTTAAGTACAGGTCTTAAAAATCCTTCAGGCAAAGGCAAAAGATTTATAATTGCACACATTGGCTCGGATGAAGGATTTGTAGAAAATGGTTTACTCCTCTTTGAATCAAAGAGAACAGGAGATTATTATGAAGACATGAACGCAGAAAGGTTTGAAGAGTGGATGAGATGTATTCTCCCCAATTTAAAAGAAAATTGCGTTATAATTTTTGACAATGCTCCGTATCATAGTCGTAAATTGAATAAGCCACCTACAACTAATAGTCGCAAATTAGAAATGCAAAACTGGATGAGGGAAAATAGTATTGCATATGAAGAAAACATGGTAAAAGCAGAATTGTTAGCTTTAATTAAAGAACATTTATCTGGCCCTCCGAAATATGCTGTTAATGAATTAATAGAAAACACTAATAGAAAGGTACTTAGACTCCCCCTTATCACTGTGAATTAAACCCGATTGAACTAATATGGGCACAAGTGAAGGGGTATGTTGCGAGACATAACACCACATTTAAATTGGCAGACATGAAAGAATTATTTCAACGAGGTATTGACAATATTTCTGTTGAAAGTTGGCAAAATGCTATTAAACATGTTATTCAAACAGAGAAGGAAATGTGGGAACTTGACAATCTCATAGATATACACATAATATAATAATATAATCATTACAATTAATGATGATTCATCTACATCATCTAATAGCGAAGAAGATACATGTTAAGAACGTTTTAGTGTGTCATAATTAATTCCTTTACTGTATTAAATTTTTGTAATATGTATAAATATATTATTTTTGATTATATCTATTTGTACAGTGAGTTAATTTTTAGGATACTGTTTCTTATATAAATACGTACCAAAAAAAAAATATTAATTATTTGCTTCCTTATTTTGTATTTATATATTACATAGATCTTAAAACCATTGTGTATTTTTATTTACTATATATAATTCTATATATTGGAGATGCATAATTTAATTCAACAAAACATACTTGAAGAAATAAGAAAATTATTTTAGTACTTATTTTGCAATTTTTATTTATGTCAAATACAAAATGAGGTTATTATTTTGATATGTTTACATGTGATTTATGCTGTGTGAGTCGGACATTTGCATTGCAAGGTTGCCATAATTTGCTACTGCATCTGTTCGGCGAGTCGAGTATAGTTGTTGCTTTCCACCATGTTTTGCTACGTTTTATACTCATTTAAAGGAAACTGTTTTCGTTGTGAAAATCTGGATGTGGAGTAGCAATCAAAGAAACGGAGGAAAAATTACGCAAATATTATCGTGATTGTGCTCCGTCCTGTGGAATGGCGCTATGAGTACATAAGATGCAGAACGTACCGGACATCATTTACTGTAACTATTCCAGAAACTGTTAATGAAATCCATGCCCTTGTAATTAGCAATCGTCGATTGAAAGTATGTGAGATGAAGTAAATATTTCAACCGAACGGGTAGTCAATAGCTTACGTGAACGTTTAAATATGAAAAGCATTCGCGAGATGGGTGCCGCGTTTGCTTAATGCTGATCAAATGCGCGCGTGCATTAACAATTCAAACGTTTGGTTATCTTCAAATGTAATCTATGAGAATTATTCAGTCGATATGTCGCAGTAGATGGTGGTTCTCATCTTTATTGATTATTTACATAAAAGAAAAACCACAACTAGCAAGTATTATGCTGATTTGGTGACTTGTTTTGACGACCGCAGTTGCTGGAGAACAGAGTATTGCTCATCATAACAATGCGCCGTCTCATTCGTTCACTGTTGCTACAACAAAAACAGTCAAATTGGGTTACGATTTACTGCTTTATCCGCCATATTTACCAGACAAATAAAGACGTAATATCCGAGGCAAATGCATATGTTGAAGAGTTTTCGAAAGATTACTGTTTCAAAAATAATATTGGAAATTCGCTGGGCTAAGTATGTACAGCAAGAAACGGTTTATGTTAAAACATAAATATGTCTTTTACAGCCAAATAACTTTTTATTGGAAAGTTACTCTTTCATTCAACTGCCCTCGTAGTTAAATGTATGCATCAGGTTTACTACTATCTATAATGGATTAAAATCGTTTAGGTATTACTTGCATTTTACTTTACTTGGCGCCCAAAAGTTGTTTGACCATATTTACGTAAATTGTTCCATGCGATCAATGAACCTTCTAAAAGTGGAAGCATTAAGAAGTTTTACTAGAACCTTTTGTCCAGTTGTCCCATGCGTCGGTATTTGATATCAACGTTTCCCTGTCCATACCTGCAACGTCGCCAAAGTTACTGAAACAGAGTGTTCCTGAAGTGTCGACGTCTCCGTACGGTTCCTCCAAGAATACGGACACTGAATGTTCCTGCAGGAGCAGTGTAGAAGGTAAAATCAACTAGTATCACAGGGCAGCACCTGAAAGAAGTTTCTATCATCACCACCGGCCATGAAAGCTTAGAAGGATAAATAAAGGAATCTTCTTATGTAGATCTAATCACAACAGTTTCTTTACGTTTCACATCATTTAATTATAGAAAGGCTTTTCTCCTAAATAATTAGAACAGCAGTCCGTCTGTTGATTGCTTTTAATTTATCATCGCTAACCTGATTACCGTGTTTATTTCGTACATTTTCCATTATGAGAACATCGCAGTTCACATATTGATATTCATTTAGTGCCATTTCTGTTGGCAACTTACCCGGTCATAATTCGACCAACAACCATCGATTGACTTACCAGTCCAACCACTGTACTTGCAACCAAAATCAGTTTTTTTTTCTATTAAGGGTGTAGCCTTTGATTCACTGTACTGAAGCTTAATGGCTTAATGCGCAATTAGTTCGGTATCCTAACCGTACGCCTTACTAATGGGAATTATGTTTTACATCTTTTTTCTTCACTAGCCAGCGTTCCGGTTTTCGACCACGGTTCCGTTTGAGGTTTTCCACCTTGCGCCGAGCACACTCAGCTTTTACCTTTTGCCATAGATTTCTCCTTCCACAATCTCCGCTCGCTGGTTTACTTCCAGAAAATTTATCGAGATCAGCATACAATTATTCTATCTGGACCCCCTCCACTCGGCTCAACCCCAAAATTTATCGCGAACACACAAGCCTTCCTACCACGTTAGAATGTCAACTCTAAAGAGAGAAAACAAGTTGAGATTCTTATCAACACCACTGGGAAAGTTATAAGTGCAGTACAAACTCATGTTATTTAAACAGATTGAATCGATAGGGATCAGATTATTTCTTAACAAACAATGACTTTCTATTAAATAACGCAAATAGGTATTTCAGTACAAGAAGAAGAGAGGGAATTACAAAAGTCAGATAAGCATTTGCAGTACTTAACATGAATAATGCTACAACAGACAAATGCACCTACAACTTAAAGGGCAGAAGGAAAAGAGTAATATTGACTATTGCTTTTGATATTTCATAACTGTATTAAGTAAATTCATAAATAAAAAGTTTTTGCACAAGTAAATATTAGAGAACAATCTCTGGGAGAAATTGCAGAAAATGAAGAATGTTGCATACATTCCTCATGTCTTTTACAAAATATGAACAATTGACCTAATTACCTAACAAGGAAATTGTTCCAACCCAGAGACGCAAATTTGAACGAAACTTGGCTAAAGTGAAGACCCTATAGAATTATGGAAAACCCGGTTGTCCGTTTCTGCTAAAAAGGCCTTGAAGGAGGTAAAATGGGGCACTGAAAATGGGGATGATTTTGGTTTTTTCTAAATTATTCCACAATTGCTGAAGATAGAAAATTATGGTGTGTGCGAATGTATTGCTTTTTAAGAGCTCTATCAAAATACACACAGACATCAACATTCGTGGTGAGAAAAAGTGATCCACTTCCCGCCGCGCTGTAAAACGGGGCATTCAAAATAGAGATGACTTTAATTTTTGTTTATAAATTATTCCAGAAATAGATGAAGATGAAAAAGATTGGTATGTACCGATGTATTGCATTTGTAGTGTGCATAAAAATGGACAGCAAGTATTTTTGTTTTGTTGGTGGTTAGAAGTTTGTAAATTATCAGGCTGCTTGCGACTGTTGCCCACTGCAGATGTGTAAATATATTGGGTATAAAATGAACTGTGAAATATTCAGCTTCCACTTTCAATCACCCAAGTGTACACTATTAGTTACAACATGATGGCCTTCAAACATTATTGATTTCCTAAACAACGCCTGCAAATATAATTATGGAGAAAGGAACCATAATTACAAGCAGCACAAATTACACGATGCGATCAAAAGTATTATCGACAGTACTATACAGGATTCTTCCTTCCTGAGTTTCAAGCAACATATGGATTAGAGTTTCTAAACGAATCAAATTGCCGCAGAAGTTGTACTGGAAGATGAACCACCTTCACGGGAAAATATTAAAGACATAATGCAAAAGACATGGAGGAGGCTTTCGCCAAACAATAGCGTTTTGGGAAAGTGAAGTCGTTAAGCCAATAATACAAATGAGAAATGGCAATAGAAAAAGGTGGCACGAAATGCGGAAAGATAAAGACGATATCGGCGTCTTAAGTAGAATTACAACTAGCATAGATGATAATCTGATTGTTTAAGACATGGATTTACGAACTTGGGCTTCAGAAGCTAATAAAGGAATCGATCTAGAAATTTCTAAGCTTCTGATACCTCGATATCTCATTTTAAAAGGGCCCACAGAATTGTTTCTAGAAAAATACGAAATGAATTAGTCATCCGTACGAAATGGACAGCAATACATTGGAAACTACTGCATCTGCTTTCATAAATGAAATAAAAACTTATTTAAAGAATTATGGACCCTAAAATATATATAATGCAGACGGGAGCGGGTTCTAGATTCGGACTTGCTAGAAGATGGGGCGTGAATCATAACACATTTCAAAAAGGGCCGCAAAACCTAAAAGTTTGGGAAACGCTAGTCTGACATATCAGTAGTTAAAATAGGTATACAGTTGTAATTAATTACCTGTGGAAATCCTCTTATATGTGCACATTTGGATTTATTTTCTAACTATCAACCTTGCCCTTAACACATTTTGATAATAAAATTTGAACAAAAACAGTAACGAACGCTTTTCCTTTAAATATTTTCTAAACGAGCAAACGGATCTTAGTTGTTAGTAAAATTGATTAATTAATTTCCACGTCACGAATGAACAGAAACCTGAAAATAATAACTCCTTCACTTACCTGGCGTATATCGAATAAATGCATGTCAAGAGGTGTTTTCGGTGAAATTTCTATTTGATTAATGATAGTCAACAAGGGCTATGGACAATCGATTCATCTCGTGCGCAGAAAACAAATTTATTACAAAAATACCTGTTTCTATTCGGTCAATTATATCTCAATAGAAAATTAATCAAGGTCGTCTAGCGAGCATCAATATTTATGGCGTTGCAATAGAATCCAGTTTCATTGAAGTTGGCAGTCGATTAATGTAATAATTATACACGATCCGACAATGGCATAATATCTTCAATGTGCGTACTTGTAACTTTTTTTGTTATTCGTTATCTGTATTTACTTCTTTTAAACATCATCAGTACGAGGAGATTTTTCTTTCCGTCGAAAATTAGCATAGAATCAAGCGCTGCATTTGAGCGGGGCGATATTTATTACGGAATCGCTTCACATCACCGCACGAATCGAGCAATACGTCAGTTCTTTCATTCGAAACGATTTCCTTAAGTAAATTGTGTGTTTGTGCCCGTTCTATCTTTTATTGGCCTATGAATGCGCTAATACTTTACTCGATCTGTTTGAAATGTATATGTGAGAAGTGCGAAGCTCACTTCTTCTTTCATACTTACCTATACGTCGATTCAATTGTATCTGCGCGCTTTGAGGAAAGCGCTCCGTCGTAACTGAAACGTGCAGAATCTTCTTCTATATACATACGTGTTGAAAATGCTAGCAGTTATCTAGTAAAATGGACACTAGAAGATTACGTATAAGGAAATGGATACGCATTTACGACATGGATGGAATACACTTTCAGAGAAAAAGTAAATATTTTCGTTTGTCGGTCGGTTTTATTCAACAAAGAGTCCCCTTACAAGCGAATCTTTTGATGAGACCTGGTATACTAATCTAATATCTAATATCTCTATTGTTCTCGAGATCAGGTACAATGATATAGAACAGGCATGGGCAACCTTTTTTGTAGAAGTTTTATGCTGCGAGTAATCTTGAAAAATATACATTTTTGTAGTATCCTTATGATTCATTATGAATTAAGTTTAGACGGGCCGTGCTAATATGCAACGAAAGAATTCAGTAGCGGGCCGGACAAATCTTACTCGAGGGCCGCATATGGCCCGCGGGTCGGAGGTTGCCCATACCTGATATAGAACATGTCACATAATATAAATAATAAAAATACAAATTCATACATACATAGTATGGCGTTACTGGTTTCATTTAATATGTACATAGATGTATATTGTAGTATGGTAATACTCCATTAGTAAAATTATCAATAAAAAGATGTAAATTTTATAGAAAGCATTCTTTAAGAAATAGAAAAGCGTTGTAAACATTTACCACACACATACACTTGAAACATTTCAAAATCTAGAATTCCAAATTGCTATAACGACGCACAGTGGGGATTTCGCGGAAAAAGTCCAATTGTCAACATAGGATTAATGCAATATACAATGGTATTTTTAAATTTCGGAATAACTGCTACAATCAATTCAAAAAGAATTACTTTGATATGACTACTAGTTTTTCTTTTAGCCGTTTCAAACTCATGACTTGTATGTTTTATTGAAGTGACTGAAATTAAACCTAAGAATTTCAAGACGAATATTATTTTATTGCTGGAGCTTACGTCTTTCTTTATATTTTTTATTTGAAATAGGATATTTCAATATGCTAAGGTTGAAAAAACAAACACTGCAGAGGCTTTTACTTTCTGTTTAGAAATGTTTTTATGAACATAGAATAAAAAACCATATTTCTCCAAACTCTTGGACTTTTAATTTTAGCTACATTTGCCTACAGTTGGAAACCACTACCAATATATTGTCTAATATCAGCTGTTACATTTTAAACCAATTTCAAGTGCACCTAGATGCCCCTTTTTAAACAGTGGCATTTATAACGGAACGCTATTAAGATCTGTATTTTTGAACTGCTCAGATTGACGCAACATTTTGAAGGTAGTTATTACAAACAATTACTTTATAGTTATCTTCCGTGTAAACACTCACTAGTAGCTATTAATAAACTCCGGATTGTGATAATTATTGAGAGCTATATACACGATAATGGAAAGTTTTTCTATTTCATATATTATACAATGATTGATGGAAAGACAGCACAGTCAGTAACAGAAACACCAGCAGCATCTTCTTGTTTTATTTGTGGAGCCACAACCTCCAAGATGAGTTAAATCGAAGAAGTGCAAGCTAGGCCTGTAGATGAAGAAGCACTGCAATTTGGTATGTCACCACTTCATGCACGTATTAAGCTGATGGAGTGTCTTTTGCATGTAGCTTATAATATTGAATTTAAACGTGGGAGGGTCGACTCAAATACTCGTCCAATAAGGGAAGCCCGAAAGGTATTGATAAAACGTAAACTTAAAGAGAAAATTGGTATACAAGTTGATACTGTCAAGCGAGGCTCTGGTACGACAAATTCAGGAAATACGTCACGAAGATTCTTTGTTAATCCAACTTTGATTTCTGAAATCACGGGTCTAGATGAAGACATAATTAAAAGGTTTTCAATTATTCTCGAAGCTATAACCATCAGCGAGGCAGTGGATGCAAAAAATTTTGGTGAATTTTGTCTGGAGACGGGAAAAAGTTTGTTGCACTGTACGAGTGGTACAATATGCCACCTACACTCCACAAAATTCTTATTCACGGAAGAGATATAATTGAAAAGTGTATTTTTCCTGTTGGCTTACTGTCCGAAGAGGCTCAAGAAAGTCGTAACAAAGATTATACAAAATATCGACTCAGACACTCCAGGAAATGTAGTCGAATTGCCACGAACGAAGATGTTATGCACCGAATGATCGTAACATCAGACCCGATGATATCACATTTGACTCCTTCGTTTAGCAAGAAAAAGCGTAGTATATAAGTAACGAAGTTAAGGCTCTTTTAGAATAATAATAATATGGTTGGTATATTTTCGTACAACTTTTCGTACAACTTTTGTTGTTTTAGTTTGTCCTCAACATATATATATATATATATATATATATATACATATATATAATATATATAATCTCAATTATTTTATATTCTACTATATAAATAAAACTACATCAGTGATTAAATTATTATATTTTTAAAAATACCTTTTTTCCTCACCTCCATACAAAAATCCCCAGTGTGCGACGTGCCAGAAAAAAAAAAACAAATTAAGTTTGTTTATAAACGACGGAAGGGGATGGTCGACGAAAAAAGTCAGATAAAAAGTTATACAAAATACCAGGGTTGAAAAGAAGCAGACCACATCAAAAAAGAAGTTGTTGTTTACAAACTAAGAACAGACCAAAGAAAAAGAAGTACAATAAAAGGAAAAGACAAAAGAAAAGAAGTGAAGAAAGAATTCAAGAGGGAGGGAGAAGTTAAGAATTAGAAAACAAATTACACGTATACACACTAGGTAATGTATTTTGATTATATTGTTCATTATTTTGTTAATATAATACTAAATTTTTGTAAATATTAATTGTAATAATTTTTGCTTTTCTATAAAATTAACTAAATTCTCATACTACAATACACATATACGTCAAAAAATAGAAAATAGGAGGTTCCCAATCAGAATCAACTTCAGTCTCAAATTACAGTTATGGTGTTCATCTAATGTCACAAATTGATGATTTTGTTTTGCATACATCAAAATTTTGTTAGTGAAAAAGTCTTCAATACTGTAGTAGCCGCCCTGCTCAAGGTGTTCATATAATGATCTTTTAAATCGCTTTGGTGATTCATCCTTCAGTTCATCTGATAGGTGCTTATAAACCTTAACTATATTAGTAACGACACTTTTGTTTATTAAAGTTTTTTTGGTTTGTGGTAGAAAAAGGTGCCCGGATTTAATTCCACGTGTGGCATAGTTATGGTGAAGTTCTTGTCCACGAAATAGCTCATAATTTTGCCATACAAAGACAGCACATTCATAAATATACAAACTGGGCAAGGTAAGTATACCGTTCTCAGCAAAAACTTTCCTACATGTTTCAGTTCTTTTTAGGCCAAATATACTGCGGAGGCACCCCTTCCGCAATACGAACACCTTCGACACACCTCAGAATATGATACCATAAAGCCGCGAATGCACATATGCGAAATAACCACCAAGAGCAGCATTAACATCAACCGAGGATGATACAACACGTAGCGCATAATGATACGCTGAAATCCCTGCTGAAATATTGTCAATGTGGATTTTCCAGTTCAGTTGACAATCCAATGTTATCCCCAGAAATCTTACATGATCGACTGTGGTAAGCAGCTTATTTCTATATACGAAAGACTTCCGTTCTTGTTTGAAATAGCCGAAGGCCATTAACTTTGTTTTAGCAACATTCAGTTTTAAATCATTATTGTTAAACCAAGATTCATAACATTTTAAAGTTGATGCTACTTCTTCTTGCAAAAATGGTTTTGTACTAACAGTCACCGAACTATCTTCTGCAAATAATATCGTTTTATGTCCAGAAACATTTGAAGCATCGTTAATGTAAATAAGGAACAGTAGTGGCCCCAGCATAGAACCCTGAAGCACGCCATACCTAACAAGTTGACACTCTGAGTACATCTCCTCCCCCATTTCTGAGTATTCTGCCTCTATTCGTTGCTCTCGATTTGTAAGATAAGATTTCACCAGGTCATTAGCCGTACCTCTAATATCTATTGCCATCAACTTAGTGCACATCTTTTCGTGGTTTATGCCATCAAAAGCACGAGACAGATCCATAAAAATACCCACAGTGTCTTCGTTTTTATTCATACCATCCATCACTTTGCTTATTAACTGGTACATGGCTCTATTAATCGATCTTCCCTTTATATATCCATTTTGTGTTTCGCTAAACAAACCGTATTTAATTAAAAATTCATAAATCCTTTGATATATTATTTTTCCAAAAATCTTGGACATATTTGATAGTAGAGATATAGGCCTGTAATTGTTTATATCAGATATTTCACCTTTCTTATAAATCAGTTTTATTGTGGATTTCGAAAAGATCCTCAGGAAATATTCCTGTTTCTAAACTCAAATTTATTAGATGTGTTAGAGGAAAAGACAGTTGACATGCACATCTTTTTAACATAGCAACAGACACCTCACCATGTCCAACAGAACCTGTGTTTTTTAAGTTCATTATGACGTTGAATATTTCCGACTCTGAAGTAGGAAAGAGAAATATGTTATTAGGATTTATACCTGTATCATCAAGATTCATGCAGACACCGTTCCGTAAATTGGTACATATGCTGATTAAGTATTTATCAATACAATTCAACTTTTCATGTTTTGTAGCTTTTTATTTTCTATTTTGATGTCATTTATGCCTGAGTTTTTACTTTTTCTTCTACTAGTTACTTGTTTCACCAGCTCCCAAGTTGCCTTTGTTTTATTTGTTGAATTTCTGATATAATCAGAATTAAACTTTCGTTTCTGTGTTTCAATCTCTATAGCAAGTTGCCTACTAAAATTCTTATAATCGCTTTCATCCACCAAACCGGCTAGCATATCCTCATATAGCTGCCTTTCCAGTCCACGTTTTCTCCTTATTTCAGGAGTAATCCATTTTTTTTCGGTTGCCATTGAGACAATTTCTGAATATTTTTTCGGGAAAGACTTATACTAATTAACAAGAAACTAATAAAACAGATACCTAAAGTTTGGGTTCTATATTTTTTAAAGTACCTGGTACTTTGAGTGCACAATGTACGAATAAAATTAAAAAATAATATAATAATAAAATTAATTCGCCGACAAATACGTCGGTGATATAAGAGAATGAGTGATATATCGACACTTAGGCTTCTTCTGTCTGGAAGTCTACGTAATGGCTATCTAAAATTCCTCAATTTCTTCTCGCCCTGATCACGATCACAAACAAATACATTCTACAACAGATACAGGCTTGACCTGCTATGAAATTTCAAATATTTGTATATAGCAATTATACGGAACCTTGGTTTGTCATTATATGTATTCTTATCGTTCGGGCTTGCCTCCCTCATTATTATCTCCGGTACCAAGTTACTCCTCTATTCACACGAAATGTTTGTGCCGTAGTTTCCTGGAATCTCACTTTCGCTTTATTGATTTTAATGCACCTTCCTATTCATTGACAGTAAAACAAAAAATATATATATTTTAAACTAATTTATGAAGTACATATACGTGTTTGGGTTAGAAATAGTGTAAGACTTTTAAAACGCCTTTATTCTAGAAACGTATATTTGCTCTAATGTACGCTATGAAGAAGGCTTTTGGGAGTATTCCTAATAATGCTTTAATGAAATCTTCGCTTATACAATTTTCCTTCAAGACGTTCGTTGCATTATAAACCGATTTGGAAAAACCGGAAGCATTCATAAAGGAAAATGATCAGAAACGTCAACTGTTCTTACTGAGGAAGGTGCTGCAGATGTAGAAAAACAACTGGGTGCAAGTTAGAGGATGTCTTTACAAATAATATGCTCAAACAGTCCTGTTATATGGATTAAGCCAAAGAACATATAAAATATCCCTTGTACGGGTATTATTGATTTTAATGCACGTTCCTATTCATTCCGTCAATTTCTTTGGTATGTTAAATTCTTCTAGCATTTTCAACATTATTAACTTGTCGACCGTCTCATTTCAAATCGATGAAGGAAGATGTGCAACTCCCTGTTGTATTCCCTGGGTTTCTATAATACTTGTTCCAGTTTGTGTATAGCGTAAATTATCGACTTTTCTGGACTAAAATCATTCTGTTGGTCTGCTAGGATACTTTCACTGCAATTTATGAATATTAAGTTTACTTAAGCTAGCGAAAATTTTATAGGTTGTGGATAAGAAAGTCATAACTCGATGGTTCTTAGTCCTTCGTATTTAACTTTCTTGTGTATATGAATGATGATTCGGGAGCTTAATTAAAGTATTTGGTAAATATGCTTATGTAGTTCATTTCCTCCATATTTCAATAATTCCGCTGTCCTTCCGTCCTCGAGTAGATCTTATTTCTTACTGTAAGCCTTATTGTAATCACTGTTCTCTTTATGTGCGAGCCTCTTTATACATGTACGATTATCGCGAGTATAACAGTATCGCTCTCGCAGAACGTACATATCCTTCCTATACTCACGCATACGGTGTGTGAGACCGATTTATATAGTACAGTATACGTCTTTCATTTTGACGTGAGTATAGGAAGGATATATATATTCTGCTCGTGTTGGTGTTGCTTTATTTTGCTGGTTTCTATAAATATTAAATCAATTATCTTATATCATTCGAAAGTATTACTTTTGTGCTATCTAATGATACTTTTTCTATTGATGTGACTTCAAGCACTTAAGAGAATTTGAATTTAATTCATAGTAAGTACATTCATAGTGTTTTCACATATCCGGCCGTCTCTTCTTTGGTGAGGAAACTTTTTGTCAGATATTTGTGTGCTGATTTATAAGATTCGCAGTTTTTCTTTGATAACATCTACCTTACTTCTTTCCTTTTGTCTCGCTACCTATCTCCTCACCGTGGCCTACTTTTGTTTGTGTACTTAGTCAGACACCTTGAAAGACTCCTTGGTGTGAAGAACGTGTCTCTGTCTTGCACACCTTTGTACACCTTTTTTTTACAAAGATATTTTTTGACCATATTTTTACTTAATGATGGTTGTGATTAAATGTTCCTGCGGATGCAATTTAAGTGCCGAGGAGCATAAAATTATTAATTGCTCGGTGTGCAAAAAACCCTATGTTCACTCTTGCGTTGATTTAAATGCATTCGAATTTAGAACAATAAAATCTAGAAAGGGACTATCTTGGTCTTGTCGCAACTGTAACGTACTTAGCAATGACATTGGTGAACTGAAAGCTGCTATATTAAGTTTGAAAAATGGGTTGTTGTCCAGAGAGGCTGCTAAGATCAGTGACGATACTTTTGAATTACTGCTGGCTGAATTAGAGGAGAGAAATAAACGTAAAGAAAATATTGTTCTTTTTAATGTCGCAGAGTCTGACTCGTCTAATGCCGAAGAAAGGAAGAAACATGATGCTGAGATTGCTGGTCGAATACTGGAAGTTTTGTCAACCGATATTAATATTGCCAACATCAAAGTCCACCGAATTGGACGTCGTGACCCAGGTTCCCAACGTCGCCGTCCTCTAACAGTGAAACTTGACAACTCCAAGGAAGTTCATGCTGCAATTAAAAATTCGTCTAGACTGCGCGGTTCGCAAGATTATGGTAATGTTGTTGTCTCTTTCGACCGAACTCGAAGACAAATCTATTATTATAAGCAAGTCAAAGCAGATTTGGATGCCAGAATTGCAGGTGGAGCTACGGGTTTGAGAATAAAATATAAATTAGGTATACCTACAATAACATCGTTAAACTAATTAAGTCCAACAGAGAAATTGTAATAAATTATCAGAACGTCCGTGGATTAAGAACAAAGACATTAAATTTTTTGTCGGGTGTTAGCGGTGGTGATTACGATGTTATATGTGTTACCGAGATTTGGCTTTCAAACGATATTTTCAATAGTGAACTGTTTCCTCCGACATACTCAATTTTGCGCAGTGATCGAAGGTTTGATGAAGTAAATAGAACGCGAGGTGAGGGTGTAATTCTTGCTTTGAAATCTCACTTGCTTTTTCAACCAATAGATCTTAGTCTAGTAAAGAACGCAGTACCCTTGATAGATATAGTGGGATGTACTTTAAAATCCAATACAAAAATATCATTTTATGTAATTTATATACCTCCTGATATTTCATCTGCAGAGTTTCAACTTTTTTAATCTATTTGAGGAACTTTGTGTTCACAGAAATGAGAATATCGTTATTCTAGGCGATTTTAATATTCCTCTCTTTATTAATCTTACTAGCCACGATTTCAAATCTAGAGTCCTAAATAACTTCCTCAACTTTATCAATCTCATGCAGGTTAATACTATAACGAATTCTAGGGGTGGTTGTTGGACCTTATATTAACTACTTTTCAAATGGCATCTGTGACTCACGAAAACATATCGCTGGTTAAAGAGGACTTCCTTCATCATCCAAGCCTGACGCTACACCTTAGTTTTCATGAAGACCGTGTCATAGGTCTAAATCCCAATCTCAAACATAAAAATTTTAATTTCTAGAAAGCTGATTTTATTAATCTTTACCATTCGTTTCAAAATATAGATTGGTCTTTCATATTCAACTATGTGAACGTCGATGATGGATGTAAAGCATTTTACGATAAAATCTATCAATGTCTTGATTTACATGTTCCTCTTAAACGTCCTAATAAATCTAACTACCCTGTTTGGTTTACCCATGAGCTTATTAGGAGTATTGAACTAAAAAACCATTATCGCCAAAAATTAAAAAAACTAATAATATATATGATTTTAATCAATTCAAAGAGCTAAGGAAACAAATTAAAATAAATTCGAAAGCACTATTGAGCGATTATATATCAAGCATGGAGTCGTCCATTTCAACTAATCCAAAGCAGTTTTGGCAATTCGTAAAATCTAGGAAAAATAATGTTAGTATACCCAATTCTTTAATTAATTCAAATGGAGATACTTTAAGCAACCCTTCATCTATAGTTAATGGATTTAAGGAATTTTTCTACTCTGTGTCTTCCAGTTTCACAGTTTGATCACATGACACCATCTTGCTTGGGCACTGTGCCGATTAATGTCAACCACTTTAATGAATCTGATATCATCCACGCAATAAAGAGCCTGAACTAACAAAAAAAAAAAATGAACAATATACAAAAACGCTAAAGAAGCTTTGTACGGAACCAAAAATCTTTGTCTCGAACAAGAAAAAAAACGGTGATTGTAATGGATTCTGTCTTCCCAGATTATCTGGACGGTTTCTGGCTCGTGTTTCACTATCTCATTTTGGTGCCTGAACTCTCTTAAGTTGGTCTGGGGCTTTTTGTTAGTGGCTTTTATCTTTTCATAGGACTGTTTCAATCTTTGGCATCGCCCTTCATTTTCTAGGTCTTTCCAATCATTTTTCTTGATATTCACTATTGTTAAAGTTCGTTGTGATTTCATTGTGTAATATTCTGAAGTTTATACTACAGTTAATTTACAATGCTACAGCAATAATATAGAAATCCATAAGGATGTGATTAGCAGAGAACAAAACCAAAAAGTTGAACATCTTCGGAAACAAAATTAAAAGAAAAGCATATTACCGAGAGCAAATATAAAATACTCAGATACTTATACAGGCGCAAAGACTAAGATGGTTGGAATATCTAAAAAGAAGAAATAAGAAATCGGCACAAAATAGACAAAGTCGACGCCAACGTTAATTGAAGAAGACGCATACTGAAAACCAGAAAACAAATAAGACCGAGAAAACAGATAATACAGAAAGTGGGATATAAAATTACGCCAACAGAGAAACAAGAAAAGAACTTCTAACAATCCGATGACCAGTTGCAGTATGGATTAACCCATCACAAGAGATAGGGGAACGCTCAATAGTATAATTATAAAGCGTTTTTCTCAGCTCGTTTATTCTCAATTTTCCAAATGCATGCACACTTTTGTCGGTTACTTGAAAATAGCTAATAATTTTATTTGCTAATGCAACCTAGAGCAGCTTGCATTCCCCTTCATCATCACGATTTAGCTGCATAACACCTAAATGACAGAAAACAACGCTCGATCTTGTCTCGGTCGCATGCAAATTCTTGCTCATATCCGTTTTAAAGCGCCTCGGTTTTAACCAAATAAATTACAAACGTCCAACGATAGCACATTCATCCATGTCTCTGCTCTTTTTCCGCCGACCGTCGAACGGAACGAAGAAGGCCGCATCGGGTGATAGGAGGTTGCGTGCTTGCAACACCTTGGGTGGCTCGATGCTACAGTTGTCGCCCGCCTACGCCTGCTAGATATCGCATGTCACCGATATCGGCTACATATCTTTTAGTCATGCGATGTTTTAGTGCGGAGACCTTCTTACACATACTGCGCTTATTATTGTTCGTAGGTGAAATCGAAACTTTAAAGTATTCAAATGGATCGACATCTGCCGTTTTATAGGCAGTGGACATCCAACGATTGGAGGTCTACGATGAGATGGTGCAATAATCGAGTAGAGTGGAAGTTATGTTTGCTGTTTTGAATCACGATTAGTTCTCCTAAATAATTAACTGCATTAATTTGTCCTTGCATTTGTGATAATCTTACCCAACAAATAAAGTGGAAAGACTGGTTAGAAGAGGAACTTGTTCTTTCCCTATGTCCTAGGACAAAATGCCAAATGAGCCACTCAGAACTACATTGTACAAGGATTTGTGATCACAATGATCACATCTGGAATGTGTATCTGAATTCTCGCTCACTATCGATGGCAAATTTCGACTGTGTCTGCATATTAGCAAGGTTTCTAATTTTCACATATTTTTCTTTAAATATGCTCTATCACTATCAGATTAATTAGACTACCAAATTAATTTACCAGGCTGTATTTTACAATAAGATGAAAGAATATAAACTTGGTCGAGATAAAAGATCTGTTCTGGATAGTGAGAGTTACATTCAAAGCCTCCAAATTGTTGTGAAGCACATATACTTTTTAGGATTTGTGCTCAAGTATTCTCGGGTGCTTCCCCATAAATTCAGTCAACAAGAAGCGTACTGTTTCTCAACACATTAATGTACAGAGCGACTATTAAAGATTGAAACTCGATTCCATTGGCAACACTACCAGAGATAACACTACCGATTTAGTTCAGTTCAATTACCAAGCAGTACGGTTTTACTTCATCAACTTTCCTGAGTTCCTTATTTGTTACTAAAAAAAAAATTTTAAATTAATTTATGAAATATATGTGTTTAGGTAATAATGGTGTTGGATTTTCAAACCGTCTTTTTCTAGAAGCGCTTATTTGCTTCGATATACAGTCGGTGACAAACTTGAGTAGAGAGGTGACAGATTTGAGGAGATGGGCAACAATTACGCAGTTTCCTGCAGTTGTTAATGTTTAGTAATTTGCCTTCTTTATTAAGCATTATGTCTTTATACCTAAAGTCCACGAGCAATAATTCCGATGATTTCCACGGCAAACATTTATAAATGGAACTATTGTTTCCGAGAGAAGGATAAAATTGAGTAGACACTGTTCAGGTAACGATGTCACGTGGTTCACGCCCGCCAACAATGTTAGCGAACAACGTTTTCATTTTCCCAACAAGCAGCATCTTTATTGACATTTTAACAGAACATCGTTTTCAGTAACATTTATTCTCTAAACGTAGAAATGAGCAATCGTGGAGAAATTTCGTTGCAAATTAGAAATGTAGTTCTTTCTGAGGCACCGTTGCATAGCCATAATTGTGTACCTCTACGTAAAACCTTCATAAACAACACGAATAAACGCAAACGACTAATATTTGCAAAGAAAAATATATGAATAAGCCGATTTCGTTTTGGAAAATAGTTGTGTGGAGCGACGAAAGAAGAAGACGAAGAAGATCGAAAGCGTGGAGAAACTCGTGCGAGGCGTATGATGAGAAATTTATTACTCCCACTGTAAAGTTGGGCGTTGGCTGCATAATGGTGTGGGGTTGCTTTTCGTTTAACGGAGTTGGGAATATAGTTCTGATCAACACAATTATGAACGCCGATCTATACATCACTACCCTAAATGAGAATTTAGAAGAATCCATGGAAAAAATGGGTATTGTCGAGGACTTCGATCCCAAGCATACTGCGAATAAATCTAAAAAATTCTGTCAAGATTCGAGGATACAGGTTCTGGAGTGGCATGCACAAAGTTCGGATATAAAGCCTATCGAAAATTTATAGGCTGTAGTCGACAAGAACTAAACAAAGAACAAAGAAACGGAGTTTTTCCGAGGCAATAAAATCGTCTTGGAAAAATATAGATACAAAACTCATTGAAAGTCTTATGAAGAGTATTCCAAAACCGATTACAAGTTGAGGGAGGACATACATACTAAGTATTAAATTGCAATATTCAGCATAAAAATTGAGTTGTTTAAATGTCCACTTTATTTTGTCCACCGATTTTCAATAATTACTATTAATCTATATAATTACCGGTAAACATTTTTATCTTGGTGTGTATTGCATCTCAAATCATTGAAATACTTTATACAGGTAAGTGAAAATCATATAGGATGGAATCGCTAAAAAGTTTAACCTGTAATTAAAGGTAAGGCGCGCTCACTATTTGTGTCCACTCAATTATGTCCTCGACTGTACGTTTTTGGGAGTATTCCTGTCAAAGTACCTGTCGAAAGTCGAAGAGTCCGTTTATACAGATATTCTTTAATACGTTCATCTTATTATAAACCGATTTGGAAAAATTGGAAGCTTTCATGAAGAAAAATCATTTGAAACATCAACTTTTGAGAAGTTCTTACTGAGAAAGGTGGTGCAGATATGCAAAATAAACTGGGTGCAAGTCAGAGAAACTCCTTATTTCCTGATATAGATCAAGCCAAAAGCATATCAAATATCCGTTGAACAAAAATTATCGTCTCTTTTCTCAAAGAGTGGAATACTATCATTGGTTTAAAGACACCAACAATAGCAATATTCTAGACATATTCTTTCTTATTGATCCAGCGTGACTTCACTGTAGCGGATATGTAAATTCCCAAAATCTTCGCATTTGGAGTACAAAAAATATTCGTGCGTTTTGAGAGACACTATTGCATCCACAAAAGTGTGGATTACTATGTCTCGAAGATGAATAATTGATTCAATTTTGTTTGAAGGATTTATCAATGCTGCCACTTATTATATACTAATATCCTAGGATCCTTTTATTGACCAACTGCATGATAATCAATAGATACTTCCTAGCAGATGGGTTAACACCACACACTGCACAAACTGTCTTGCAACATCTGGAGGAATTCTTTGGAGCCACCTCGTACGTCACCAGGTCTAACGCTGTCGGATTACTTTTTGTTCCGACATTTAAAAGCGAAAGTTTATAGTGTTTAACTGCATACATTACTAACACATATCGCATCGGTAACTCATACATTAGATGAGCTAAGAGTAACAATAAGAGAAGCACTGAATAATATTACTCTTGAATGTTGTAGAATATTTTTGAATACATGAAACGCAGTGTAAACTTCTGTTTACAAGTAAGCGCCAAACATTCTGAACAACCGCTATAATTATCAAATGTTAAAATTGTTGTCAAAGTTGTCAAAATTAACAACCTTTAATTATGTACGTGTCTGGCAGGTGTATAAAATTATTAGTTTTTCGAATCGTATGACTGTCATAATAAATAACTTTTAAGAAAATTAGCCAGTGTTGCCAATTGAATCGGGCTTCAATCTTCAGTAATATCTCTGTATGTGCAATACAAACTCAGCAAATATTGAAAGAATTGTACTGAGAAGTTGTAAGTCACTCACCAAATTCAACTAAAATGCCGTCGTCCGATTTCCATCTGCTACGGTTAAAATAATTAAAGAAAAAGAAAACAAAGTTTCAGGGGAGTTGGAAAAATTATTGATTCCTAATATCCATTAAATGCGCAGATACTATTAATAAGTTACCTAGAACATGTCAAGTAATAGAAAATGATAAATATTAATGAGTTGAATAAATTGTTTTTGTTTTCCACTCCGTTGCAAAAAAGGTCCGAACTTCATTTTTGACTACCCAAATAAGTTTTTCTATAGGAATAGTTTGATATTATTTCTTAGAAAGTGATGTTACAGAATAATTAGACTTAAATAGCATCGAACGTATATTCCAGAAAAATCGATCTAATTTAAATACAGTTCCAGCATCATTAAATCGAAATCGTCAATAACTCACTCTCGTCGTAATCTTCTAAATAACTAAATTTGATGTCCCGAAGGCAATCAAATTAAAACGTCCGAAAATAAATAACAAAAGATAATGAATCGAGAAAGCAATTTATGTCATTATTTATACCCGTAATAAAAGCTAGTGGCGAACGAGAAGATTCCGTTAATTCGCCAGAGCGCCAATAGCAAAAGGAGATATTAACACTTCTAGTTCGTCGATCTTTTTTACTACGGTAAAATATATTTGCTATTGACATCTTTACGATGTGACCTTAACTTTTTCGTACGTATCGTAGCGAACTTTCGTCCAAAATACGCGTACCTTATACGTAAGTGTTATATCAAGATCCAATTGGAAAATTTATTGTTGGATCTATTAAGCAACTTATGTCAAGCGTCATATGGTGGATGGCGCCGCGTAGGATGTCGCGATTTGTTGTTAAGGAAATAATATCTGGCAGGTTACGACAATTACGAATCGTTTCCAACATATCCTCAGTCAGTATTTTATGTTCACACCCCAACGCTGCCTTGAAAATGTTTTCTATGTGTATAAAAGAAGGAAAAAATGTAGAGACAGTATGGTTACTTTCTCTTTCTGGAAGGCTTAAAGGCAATTAATTCATTATAATACTCTCTGACGTGGCAATTCACATTAATAGTCTTTCATGAAAAATAAAATAAAATTGCAATTGACACTTTCACCTCATACGAACTTACACTGCGTTTGCTGTTAGTTGCTAACTTCCCGTTGATTTATCTGAAAATAGAAATTACGAAGTATTAGACACAATTAGTTAATCAAGCAACATTCCCGAAAGGATCGACAATAGTGTCATAATTTCCACGCTCACTGATACTCAGTATTTTGGAAAAAACCGGAGAAATGAATAGCAAAATGTTGCCATCAACTCGTATGTTTTTGCTGCTACCATAACCTACAGAAAATCCCACGAACCCTGGAGAATATTAAAAATTATTTGAGTTATTCTACAATTCCTTTTAATAAATTCGGATACAGAGCCTAACTGAAGATTCGGATACCTTTTTCTGCAGATAAAAAAATTAAAGAGATGTGCCCGTCGATCCAACGGGATCGATAACATATTATAAACCGAGGTACTATTGATAGCTTAACGAACTTGCGTGACATTTCTGAAAACTAGAGGACTTTCTAAAACCTGGATCGAACTTTCAGTGTTCATTTGAGGGAATTGTATGATATACTAGAAATTCTTTAGATAGTTTGAAACTAAAAAATTAAGATTTGATGGAAAAGACACCTGCCATTCCTTTTAAATTTTGGAAATTGCAATGGAACTTTCTCGATTGAATTCAGATAACTTTACTTTGTGGGGTTGTAGACAACACATCATCTGTTAAAGATTGCAGGTCCGAAGGCCAGCCAAAATTTTAATATTTTCTAAAATCAAAGACAATTTGATGTTGAGAAACAAAGAAAATTAATATTTTATTTAATTGGGAAAATTTTAGTATGAACGTAAAGGTTGAGAAGCGCAACCAATTCTATTCTTGGATACTGTTAGTTTTGATAGACACAATTGATAAGAGAAGCTAGATTTCTGTGACACACTTCACTCCATAATAATTATTGCCATGTGCAATTCGTACTTGTTTCGTAAGCTATTCCACGGCTACATTGTTGACTGCTCAATAAACCCACCTAATACGGTCATTTTGCAGAGAATTGTCTAAAATCTTCCTCGAACGAATTTCTGAGGTTCACTTAAGGCAACCGCATAAAAACTCTTTAAGGGGTTTTAAAGGTTGTTGATACGAATTGTAATTTTCAAAATTATTCCTGGAAAAACATATCTAGCGAGATTTAAACCCAACATCTGTTACTGTGATTGCTATAGACGCGTAGACCAAAGATAAAATGCTTCTAGTCTACATCTAGATCGTGTTTTTGCTTCATTGTCTCATTTATCCACACTTCAGTTGTAATCTTTCAAGTTTTATATTTATCGTCTATCAAAATTTGTCATTTTAATTGAAACAGAAATTAGAATTCGTCTATTGTGATACTGTAATAATCTGTAAAACTGTCCGTGGCTTGTGGTTTGTAATATTCTCAGGAGACGTGTTTGGTATTATCGGATCAATATGTACCTAGTACCAATGAGAAACATGCTGTTTAGATTTTGTTAAGTTACCCAGTTGTCGTACTATAGTGCTATTCAAGGATAAATGCTATTTATATTATCTCGTGCATATGGTTATCCTATCAAATGAATAGAAATACTAAACGTACCTTTACAGTTAAGTGATTACCTTTCAGCATCTTTTGTAAATCCGTGGTGCCTTGCAGTTCGAAATCCAACGAGGATAACGTTGGTCCACTTTTCCAGAAGACTGCAATGGATTTACAAATCTGACGAAAATTTCGCTCTGATCACATTATCCAGTAATGCAAAATAGTTATCGGGTTTAGTATCAATTAAAGTTTTGGCTTCTTTTCGTGGGCAAGAAAAAGGTTGACATATTTAACAAAACGTTTTTATTAAAAAGCACAAAAACATTAAAAACCATAACATAAGGCACGTCTTACTGGCCAGTATATCTGTTATAATATCATTTGTCTATCATAGAATATGAGAACATACATATGTTCATATTATATGTATAACACTGACTTACAAAGGACAATCTCTCTAATGTCTATTACACAATGTATAATCATATATGTATAGTATATATTAACAGCGAGCAATGTACAAATATGTCATAAAAATAATAATAAAATATCTCTGTATATTAGCCTTCAAAACTGACCATAATTACACAAACGAGAAAATACAATAAAATTAATATAAATATTTTCTTCTCAGCATCAAAGAGGATCTAATGTATAAATATTAGAATTCGAAACATTCAAAAAGAGACAACGTTACGTATCAGGTACTCAATTTTTCGAATTTGTCAATATTAACCAATTATATAGTTTAGAGTCGAAAAATTACTATCACCGCCCTATAAATTAAATAATTAACTGGGCGGTAGAGTATTGGAAGCACTGGCCTTGGCACTTATTAAAGTGATTAGAAGAAGAAAGTCGATAGCAATTTTTAGACCTTATTATAAATGCATTACAGAATACTAGTTTGTGTGTGTTTAACACAAGGAACATATTCGATCATATAAAAATATATTTCGTTTGTATAAATTTATAGATAGAAGTCGTATTCAATATAATGTCATGCCAATTGGACGGAATATGTCTGACGAAATTACATCGTTAAAATATAGTGATGCAAATATACATCAGATGAAATGTAAAATCACATTTACTGGCACGTAAACATAACCAAACACAATTCAAATAACTTGAATATAAATTGTGCATAGTATGTATAAAAATTGATATTACAGCGTTTTCTGTTTGGAGGGACGTCTTATGGAGAAATAAAGATTAGATCATTTAACTAGCGATTAGTTGATAGGAGCTTTAGATGTTATCGTTCCTGTGCAGTTTTTAATGTGTACAATTGTAACGGTGATGAATGTGCTACCAACGTTTTTTGCATTTTGTTTCGTAATTAGTTGATATTTCGCTTAACAGGCATTGTTAAATACCAATGCAAAACGATGAAGCAAGAATGCCAAAGTTCCAAAATTATCGCTTTTACTAAACCAACATTCTTTATTTCTCTCAACGTGTATAAAAGAACATATACTATTCAATGTTGTAGTACTCCGATTATAAATTTTATCAAAATTTCATAAAACATCACAAGCTTGTTATCTAAAATTATCTGAAAACTCAATTAGTGACCACGTCCGTTTGTCTATCCAAAGTTAAGTCTAAAGGCACCGATTTCACTGGCTCATCTTTACTAATTTCATTACTATTACAACCTAAATTACTCCTAGATTGGCATTGCGACGATTGTCTCTGTTTTACCGATAAATCTATTGGCTGATCTTGATCAGGCGCTTGAGCTCCTATCGACAGAGGAGCTCTCAACCAGAAATCCTTCCATGAGGAAGGATCGTTTATGTTGTGAAAAGGCGGTAACCAATTGCTAGGGACGATGCCGCTTGGCGACATCGGGGGTAACGAAGAAGGCGAAGGCGGAGGAATGTTGTTCAAGGTACTGGCCATTTTTCGTCGCGTAAAGCACTCACTATCACTAGCGGAAGAAGCCGCTTTGCTCTTAACCGATGAACTACCGGTCAAATAATCGTATTCACTAGAGGGCGATTTCAGAAAGCCCAGCGCACTGCTAGTCCTCAAATCATCTTCGGGATCGGCCGAAGACGCGCCGCTGTCTGATTCCGAGCTTCTCGTATCTCTGGAAGAAGTTGGATTTCGAAAAAGTTGCAGGTACGGATGAGGCCTGAGTAGGCCGGCCGCGGAAGCTAGGGCCGCCGCACCTTGCTGTTGTTGTTCTTGTAGCAGACAATGGATTTTGAACCAGTTGGAACGTCTTCCGTAACGCGAACCGCTCTTGGACATACCGACCAGTAAGCATTTTCGAAGACGACATGCTTTGCAAGCGGTACGATTTTTCTTGTTGATGACGCATTTGTCGTTGTTTTTGCATTCTGATATTGAGCCTAAGTTGTTATAGGTACGTCCAAAGAATGACTGCAAAGAAAGTAGAAATTTGTTAGAACACAAAAAATGTTTGATTCTGAATTATAGATTGGGCGAAATGATAAACCGCGTAAGCTTTCAAACGCTACATTGCTATCGAATTTCTCAGGAAAATACATACTCGTCCAGGTACCAGTTGGACAATCAACAATTATTTCATTCTAAAACACACTCCGCGTGCATATAATACGTAATCTACACTGTATTAGATCAAGCGATCAGGTTAAGAATTATTTTAAGGAAATTAAAGAATTACGTACAATACGAACCCCAGCGAGAACTTTTCCCAAAATTCTTGCTAAGGCATTGTCATTTCTCAACATCCTTTCTAGCCATACCATTCTAATCGCACTTGATGATAAACGTCCAATCGGGAACGTCCGAAGCTATAAGAAATAACTTAATTTCGTATTATTTCCAAGGCGCATATCCTCTGATAAAGATTTTATCGAAAACGCCATTAGAGTTTCTTCCATACGATTGAAGCCATTAACGTATCTTTATGTACACGACGAACGGGTAATAAAATTACGGTCTTAAAGGCTATCAACTGCGTACAACGACGCTAAAGAAGAGGAAGAAGATACCACGCATAAGTCACGCATCTCGGTGACCGAATTTTTTCGAAAAAACTTCCACTTTCTAACGACAACGTACCGAACGTAGGTACACACACGATCGGGCTCCATTTTCATGTAGGACAAGCGTTCGGAACGATGTCAAAGGTCAGACCGTTTCGCCGGCTGCAAGATGAGTATTTTCTCATTTTAAGGTGTGTGTATCTTGTAAGAATGTGTTTGTCTATCCTCTATACGTATGTAGGTACGTTTGTTGAATCTGCGTGTGCGTCTATGAAGGAAGTTGTCTTCTTGTTTGTCTCTTGCGTTGTCTGATGGATGTTTTACAACGATAGATATGTTAACACGACTTTGGAGATGGGTGAACTATTGATTCGGTCGGTTTTGCAATTGCAACGTACGTTGCAATATGCGTGTATGTATGCAAGTGTAACAAAGGTCCGAATGACATTTCCACCTACAGACAAACAGCTTTCTGATCTGAGGTGCTGGTTCAGAGAAACTAAAGCTCTAGGTGTACTACATTGGGTTTTCCTTATCATTTCATAAACAATTTTATGCCTAAAGTGTGGCAACTTTTCACCATAACGGAAGATAGTCTGTACATTCTAATGTAAAGTTATTTTATCTATTATCGTCGTCAAATAGACATTATTGCTATCAGATGTAAATACACATATATGTCTTCACTTCATCGAAAGAATAGACATTTAAGTCATTTAAGTCAGCGTATCACATCCGCATTTTGTAAGCTCACGCTAAATAACGCAGTTTGTTATGGATTTTATATACACACAATATCGTTGATAAACTGGATGAAAAATTAATCCGAATGGTCGATGAAAGAACCGCATTAAATCAAATTAGTACGCTTTTCCATTGACACTAATTGAGCACAACATCTCCATAGTTACTAAAAGATCACTAATCCTCCATTGAAAAAAACATTTACGCAAAATTAATCATCTTAGACAGCCGTGCCGTAATTAAAAAAGATATAAAAAGAAAATTTGTATCTACGATAGCAGGTGATGTTATTAATTTATATGCAGATGAATTCCATATAATATAATAGCGATTGTGCTGACATTTAAAACATAAAAACGCACTCGCTTCTGCACCATAAAGGATTATTAATTAACGACGACTTTACTGTAATTAGCCGCGGTAATGGCACCTTATTTAAAGTTGCACCGCTTATTGCGGCATTTTTATTCGTAGACTAACAAGATGTTGCACTTTCCGCATTTCGTATTTTAGCGTGTCAATCTTGACAGTACATAATCATCCGCGTACTCCTCTTATAATGTTAAACTCATGATTTTCCAGTCACATTTAATTAGCAGGAAAGACATGAAGGGCTGTTATTAGCGTATCATTTTTGTTAAGAGGCGTATTTTATAGGAAACGTAATGAGACGGACGGTGATTGGTAAAATAATGAAGGATGTAAATATATGTACTAAAGAAAGAAAGAAATTAATGAAATGCGAACTAAGGAAAGGATATATACATGTATGTACATATGTCCAATTCATGCAATTTTTAACACCAAGTGATTAAATTAAGCGAAGAAAGGATACAACTGGATAATATCAATTATTGGGGGGTTGAATGAAAATCGAAAGCCTAGGGATTCTCTTATTTTTCCAATTCTTCATTTGAAAATAAATAACAAATTGTCGTGGTAGTCGACCAACAACTGCGTTATTTCAACCTATTCCTTTTAAGGAAGCAGTCAAAAAGATTTAGACGATGAGTTTCCTCGCTTTACCAAGTCACTGCCAAGATTGTTAACCTTGAAATGCGGTTGGAAGCGGAATACATGGATTTGAGTTTGAATCCATGCCAACAGCATCGTAGTTAGACACTGTAACCTCTCGGCAACCAAAAGTGTATTACTATTACGTATATGTTATGTATATGACTTAATATTTTGTCTTTCGAAAAAAATTATTCGTCGCAGATTGCGATATAACCGCATATGCCAATATCTCAACTCTTCTGAAGATGGAGCCACATTTTTGGTCAAATCCAGCTCCACGAATTATCCTCAAATTATCCCTTTGAAAATCGCGTTATTTTTATAATAAATGTAGTAGACGATTTTCTGGGAAGTTTACCTTGTACGATTACCAATGAAATTAAATATAATAAAATAAATATTACTTAAATAGAGATTAATGTTATTTCCAAGAAATTTGTTTCTACATTTTCCTAACAAATTGTTAATTGCTTTTAAACTTCCAAAAGAAATATCATGTTCAATACCGAAAACCAAAGTTTATTTTGTTACGGTTTCTAAGACTAAAAATCGGAAATTGAACGAATAAAAGTGAGTTCTGATTGGTTAAAAATAATTAGGTAGCGGCTGTATACGTTTCAGCATTTATAATTAAAAAAATTGTCATTTACAAACACCGAATAAAGTGAAGTGTTGCCGAGTGTTATCCAATAATTCCAAAAGTGCAAAGTGATTTAATAGCCTCCTGGATCAAAACCGTTCCAGAATTACTTTTGAACAAAGGAAAAGTATTCTGCAAAACATACGGTGAAATGGTAAGTTGATAATTTTACAAAACAATTTTATTTCATTTATTTAATTCTAATTCCATGTTTATTTTGCAAATTCTAGCCATACAATTGGTTCAAAAACTTGCTTTGGATTGTTGAATAAAATTATTTTCATGAATAGAAATATTTTCCTTTAATTTCAAAATGATTTTCTTATCTTATATCTAAAAGGGTGTATATATTTTCTACTATTTTCTTCTCGAGTGACTTTCATAAACGAAAGTTAGACGAAATGAGACAATCAAAATTAGTGAAAATGTCTGTAGGTCAGTCACTAGCAAGTTCATCTTCATCTCCAAAAAATCAGAATGAACAATAAGTATTTAATTCGGAACTAACCAAAGCTTTGCTTTCTGCTAATATCCCACTTTATAAGTTACAAAATCTAAATTTTAAAATGTTTTTGCAAAAACGTTGCAGAAATACTGTACCTGACGAAAGCAGTTTAAGGAAAGGTTATGTTACAAATGTATATAAGGACGTAATTAATGAAATCAAGCAAACTGTACATAACAGTTTTATATATTTTATAGTAGATGAAACCACAGATATTTGTAGACGCTATATGGCAACTTTATTAATAGGTTGCTTAAATAACAACACTCCTGGTAAATCTTATTTGATTTGGTGTAAATGAAATGAGAAAACTAACCATGTAATCATGGTTAGGTTTATTAACGAAACTTTTATCAACTTTTTCCTTCCCGACCTTGTTCCAACTAATAAAATTGTGCTCATGCTTTCCGATACTGGGTCATATATGGTCAAAGCTGGTCAACAACTGAAAATTTAGCACACGGTTTAAACAGAGTGGCGGAAAATAAGTAATAAGTAATCACAAGATCGGGAACATGGTTAAAAGCTGTCAGCTTTTATGCAATAAATTGTGTCCCTGTTAAAGAACTTATTTTAAGTTTTGAAGAAGAAAATATTGGTGCAACTTCAAAGTGCAAATCAATTTGAGAGAATAATTGAATGGATCATGAACTTTGCTTCATTAAATCATTAAATTATTGTTATTCTTGAAACTGGATCGCTCCCGTTATAAGGGTCTCTTCATTTGGTTTATGAATCTAAAGAAAAACTTTAAGAACTTCCTGGAAAAGTAGGACAATTAATAAATAAAAAATTTATGATATTTTAAAAATAAAGAGCGATTTAAATCTTTTGCAACAAGCAAGCTAAATTCTCCGTGGCGATTCTGATGTTGAAACCGATTTAAATCCGGAAGTTTTTAATGTTTTAAAATATGCACCAATCACATCAGTTGACGTCGAACGAAGTTTTTCAACGTACAAATCGCTACTAACGGATGGCAGACATAATTTAACTATTGAAAGTATTGAAAACCATTTGGGATTTGTTTTTACTGTAAGGAATGTAATGTTTAATGTAGAAATGTAAGTGATAGGTATCTATTCAATAAAACCTGTTTAAATCTTCTTAGTGTTTGTTTTTGTTTTTCCTTGTTACTTCAAAATATATTCGACGTTCTAAAAATATTATTGGAACATATTTTACATATTCCTGACTGTCTCCAGTCACCATATCTTCACTTAAAAGCAATATTGATTTATCCTATTTACCACTATTTTAAAGACACACCTTGCATAGCAATTTTGTTGACTAAGAAGAAAATTAACCATCTCTAAATCCACACAAATCGACCATTGATATTCTTTGTAATTAATCTTTTCACATCAATCTTTCCTGGCCAGTATTACAACTTCATCGGTATGCCATTTTGCCTCGGTACGTGAAAGTTGCAAAATTTTATTTTGTCATAAATTTTTAGTTTTGCTTGTGCTAAAACAGTCGACATAAGTGAGCTTAAATCAATTTTGCACATTTCCCATTTGACTTGAAGATATAACCGTTATTTTCTAATATTGTTGTAAACCCATATATTCAAAAAGGATCTTTTTAGGACCACGTTCAAATTAACACCTACCTAAGAGAATTTTTTTAAGTGGCCCACTCTATGACAACTATATTTGTAAATTTATTGCGCGGAGACATGTGCGAAAATGGATTTACATAAATTTAAAAATAAACAAATAACGAAAATCAAAGGTTGTTGACTTTGACTGCTAGAGATTGCGAAGATTTAACTGTTATTCGCGTTAACATTACTATATATGTATGTACATATATATGTAGATATGAGTGACCAGGGTCTGAGATCTACAGTGATAGACTTAATTCGATACGTTTCCTTACTGATTTAAAAATGTATGAAATGATCTATTTTATAACTTAAGAGGAACGATGATTATTAGTTACGCACGAAGCTGATACTTTGTCACACAGAGAGGGCATTTGCATTTTAAGCATGTGAAAATCTTTCTTGGTGATTCATCGAGAAAAAATTCTCGAACATCGATATTTCTTTTGACCAACTAGTTTATATTTATAATTACTATGTAAAATATAAAGTGGAGCCTAAGATATAATGAGACACATCTTACATTGAAGATGTACTAAAAATAATATCCAAGAAATAGTTCGAATCAACTTTTCGCGATATTTCGGACTAACTTTCATCTCGTAATACGTTCCCACGGATACCGTTGACATATTAGATGTTATCTCGCAAGCGCCGAAGTCAAAGAATAGTTTCAATTCATCTTGGGTACCTACACATGTACTCGCGAGCTGCGCGAATATTTTTAATCATAATGTGCTGCGGTCGCGCTGGCTATTGCCGAAGCTAAAGAGTGCACCGGCTGACACGACAACGTACATATTTATCTATGTAAGTTTATCGTAGAGTTTTCATACTACATAATGTCACGACCATCTCGTTTATGGCCGTGTGTCCCGAAAGTTAAACGATCATCAACCGCCGAACGGCAAAGACCTGCAGATAATCTGCGAGTATATGTTGTACGCGTTCTATTACGAATATCTCTACTACAATTCATCTGAATAGCGACAGTCATTGCATGTTTTCGCTAAAGTGCTCGTATACGAGATTAGAAGAGAGGAACCCGTTTGCAGTTAAGTTTGGATTAAAAATAGGAATGCCTTCTGCGGGAATTAGTATATTACAGGCAAGATAGCAAATTGATTTCGCTCTCAAATACGAAGGCATTGCAGAAAATAGTATCCGTCTACATGTAATTAAAAGGAAAATAAATAATGATTGTATTTAAATGAAAGTACTACATTTCCTCATTTTTCAATGTACCACCACCGTTGTTAACATATTTGTTGTATCTTGAATCCAGTTTACTTATTCCTTCCGCGTAAATCTCTACCGCCAAAGTAGCCAGCTAATGTTGTGCATCTGCTTTTAACTTCTCATCACTTGGGTAACGTTCTCTTGACCAGAAATCCTTGAGTTTACTGAACAAATGATAATCACTTGGAGTCAAGTTGGCGCTATACGCATGATGGTCAGAAACCTCCCACTTGAACTTCCGAAGAAGATCAGTGGCATTTCGAGCCGTGTGGGGACGACCATTGTCTCAGCATTTCTTTTGTTTTGGATGGCCCTACACAGCTTCTAAAGTGTTTCACAAAATGTGTACCCATTGATGGTCGTCCCTTGGGGTATGAAATCAACCAAAAACAGACCTTTTCGGTCCCAGAACACTGAGGCCAAAACCTTTTTTGTAAAACACGATATAAACCCGCTAAAACTTGCGCGGCCTTGTTGGAGATCGTGGATGGCGTCACTCCATGAACTTTGGTTTTGTCTCAGGTGTGAAATGGCACACCCAAGTTTCATCCCCAGTAACAATTTGGTTAAGGAATGTTGCTCGTAACAAATTAAAAATGTCAATGCTGCAGGTTGGTCTTGTTAGCGTCGGTAAGCATTTTGAGCACCCGTCTTGCATAATTTTTTCTATAATTCAGATGGTCCGTAGCGATTTCATGGAGCAATGATTATGAAATTCTTGCGCAGGTGAAATCATCGGCAACTTTCTTTAGATCATCGTGCACATTATCTCTTGCTTCTTTGAAATTTCGAACGCAGCGCCTTACGGATGACTCATCCAATCTTGCCGTACTACACACTTCAGTAATCCTGCGATGAATATCGCTTGGACGGACATTTTATACATCCAAAAAACGGATCACGAATCTGGAATGGTCCCGTAAAATATACAGAATTACTAATTGCTACCTCGTGTAGGTGACGAAGAGACGAGTTAGTACCAGGAAAGGCCCATTAGGTTATATCGGTAAACTCATCACACGATTGTGTGATAGTTACAGGACATGTGTTTCGCCGGCAACGAGGCCAGAGGATAGTCAAAGAGGATGTAATTAAAGTAGAAGCAATCACCGATATTCATTAAACTACACAGTTTAAAAACCAAATGCAAAAAACCCTATTCTAATGAGTGATCTGCACAAACGCCACAACGATGCATTGAAAGTAAATCATCTAATCGCTTATGATCGACTAGCAACCGCAACAATTCCAAGTTTCTCAGACGCAGATGCGCTGTTCAATCGCATAAGACATACATGCATCATATATTTGTCATGTTCTTCTCGGTCGAACAAGATTATAAAGTACCCTGCTTAAGCTGCTTGTATGTATGTACATACGTAGTATGTATCCTAGCGAACGTGCATTCATACAGCTGTATTTAGGTACAACACGTACTCCTCGAATGCAGGAGTACTAAACGAACAGAGAATATTTTACAACAGTCAAGGGAGTGGTGCTCTTGTTAAAGGAATAAAATTGCAAAGAGCAAATATGCCGTGTACATGATGTGTACTTTCAGCGCATTTAAAGCAATTTGTAATTTTTCATGTCGCACATAAAATTGTCATTTGAATCATATTTGTATCTTTATAGCCAATTCGAAATTATTAGGAAGAGTTCGTGAAGTTTCGATAGCTATAACCCTGGTAAAATACTAGAAACGTTTGTGTCGTGAAGAAATAGAATGGACTATTTGTCACTTCGTGGGATCTCTTTGAAAGTATGCAATTCTCACCTAATGCAGAGTTAATTATCCGCACGGATTGACTTGTCTTCGACAGATCGAAAATAGTTTCGGTGTTGCAACTGTGTTGCGGTGGCGATAAATCTACTTCGCCAGCGGCACTCCATAAAGGTGAATATTTCGCTGAAATTTATGGCGAACATCGCCAGATATATTCACGTATAGTGGCTAAATGAAGAGAAAATGTGTGCATAAAATATATATCGTCGTACTTACTGCGAGAGTAATAGAGCGTATGAGATTATATCACGAGAACATAGAAATACTACACATTGCTGGATGACGTTTGGTGCAAGTCAAATTGAATAACTGTGGCTTTCGTAAGGCGCATAAATCTCTCTTGATAAACTCATAAGAGACTGCAAGGAATATAATCGCGTTTTATACCAGAAAATTATTACGGTGGTTTTGTTAAACAAGTTGTGGCTTGCGAAATAGGCGAACTGTTACTCATACTCTGAATTACATCGTTTTACAAGCATCACATGAATACTTGATTTTTCCAACGTCGGAATATCACCATCAAGGCAATCAATAATTTTGAAAGATGCCCCCAATGATATCTTCGAGCAGTCTAATCAAGCTTAATTACCGCGCAAGTCCAATAAAAATGTCTTCTAAATAATATCTGTACTGGGAGAAACTCCCAAGTTAGGGGAAATAATTATGGTTATTAGTAAACAACTCTTTTATTGGACTCCGCTCTATTTTTTATGTTTGATGACTACTTAAACTTCCACTTTTAATACTTCGTAGAAATATGTATTTTGTTTTTGCGCTGATAGTGTTTTCACACGGAACTGGTAGTGAAATCCTTACTCCGAGCACATTCGTTGATCCCTGGAAGCAGTTATCGAATGAAATGAATTGTAACACTGTACTTTGTTGCAAACTTGTGCTGGAACTCCACCTGGAGTTTTCTACAATTCCTTTTGAAGAAACATCCCTTTTATTTTAACTTTCTTTTATCCACAAGTAGGTCACATCGAACACAAATCTAAAATTACTTATGTCAATATATAAACCAAAGAAACTTAACCTTACGGTTAGTGGAAAACGGGGAAATTACAGCGAAACACTACTGATTTGTACTTATTCCTAATCTTAGTGCTCAACTACAAAAAGCCTGAAAATGACTACGATATTCAAAAAATCATTGTTCTACTCCATAGATTCGAGTCTCTCAAACGAAATTCTCCAAATTTTCTCCTCCTGAAGAATTAATGTAATACGTAAAAACGTAATACTCTGGAAAATTGAAGACCAAAGGATATCTTGAAGATTTTTCTGATTGGAGACAAAGCCACGTTAATTCAACCAGCACTGAATTCTAACATTGTACCATCATGGTCCGTTCTATTGCTTTCGAGATAAGTCAGTAAATCGTAAATATGTTATTCTCAAAACTTGTTATCAATATTATCGGTTGATTTAAAGATGGAATATTTGACTAGTTTCCTATAGCTGATGCAAGTGCAGAACACTTTGGAGATAATTCGTCTCAACTGTACCTATTGGAGTAAATTGGTTCTTATCATATCGACTTTGGAAAATTCCAGGTAGTTATTTCGACGACTATATAGCCGTTCTAAGTGCACACAAAAGAAGCAAAGTGTTACGTTTGAAATTTGTGTTACAATGTTCTTACATAAGCACCCCTCACCATCTCGTAATCGGCACATTCCTGGACCAGTTGATTTGAAAAAGGTGAAGACACAATCATCAACTCCATATGCTTAGATTAGATTAGATTACTTGAGGTGGCAGTACTGCCTCTTCCACTGCGACCTTTACAGATCTATTGTGGTCCTCATGCCTCCATAGAGTACGTTCTCTAGCTTTATTCCTTTAATTAGGCTTATTAGCTTTGAGAGCAGTTCTTCCGCATATAGTTCGTTTCCCATGTGTGACAGCCGCGTCCTTGCCAGTACCTCGCATTGGCACAATACATGGAGCGCGATTTCTTCCTCAATTTGACAGAGTCTACATATCGCTTTCTCTGTCAAGCCCATTTTATTCATATGTTTATTGAGCCTGCAGTGCTGTGTTATTAGGCCCACTATCCTTCTGACGGACTTTCCATCCTTGCGTAGTAGGTCCTTTGTAAACTTCGGCATTTGCTCTCCAAGGAACTGTTTCGCCGATCTCTCGTCTGGGGAGTTCCACCACCTTTCCCGAGATTTATCCTCGGTCCACTTTCTTATGGCTGATTTGATTCTTGTTTTTGTAATGCCGAAGGAGTGCTTCGGTCCTATAAATGCCATCGACGAGGCCTCTCGGGCCAATTCGTCAGCTTTTTCATTTCCCCGGTAGCCCTCGTGTCCCGGAACCCAAGCTATCGTCACTTTCGCGCGACTGCCGAGTTCGTTCAGAGCACACACACAATCCCATACAAGCCTTGAATCGACCTGTACCGAATCCAATGCCTTCAGCACCGCTTGACTATCGGAGAAAATGGCCACCGTGCGATTGAAGCCGCGCTGCTTATTGATTTCTCCGACGCAGAGATGTACCGCGGCCATTTCCGCCTGGAAGACCGTGGTATCCTTACTTAGACTCATCTGGACCATCGTCCTTTCTTTGAGTCCGTATATTCCTGCCCCAACACCTTTATCTGTCTTAGAGCCGTCCGTGTACCAGGTAGACTGCGCCTGTATGGCTGCACCTTGTTTCCATTCCTCTCTATCTGGTATAACTATTTTATAATTTTTCCAAAAGTTGAATTTGTGAACCATGGCATCCGTCGGCATCCCCGTGAGGGGATCTGCCTTGAGTTCTTCAATCAACTTGTCGTTTTCAGTGCCATGGACTTGACTTATGGGGGTTTGCCCTTGCATCAGTCTGTAGGCTACTGACCTTGCTACTCCTTGTATGTGGATATCTAAGGGTGGTAGGTTCAAAATCATCTCCAGTGCGTCTGTAGGAGTTGTTCTCATTGCTCCCGTGATACTTAGACATGCAAGTCTTTTTACCCCGCCTAGTAGCCTGACAGCTCCCTTTTGCCTTGTTTTTGGCCACCAAACAATTGCTCCATACGTTACCATGGGTCTAATTACCTTTGTATATAACAATAGAGTCATCTTAGGACTGAGGCCCCAGTTTTTCCCACACATTCGCCTACATCTGCCAAGGGCAATTGTGGCTTTATTGATGGCTTTTTGTATATGCTTATGAGCAACTAGAAAGAAATTTCTACTAATAGTGGCCGCTTCTTGAAGACCTACGGAGATTTGTGCGGTATTTTATACATTTTGATGAAAGGCTATAGCTTACGTCGCTTTATAATTCATTCCTGCTATTTACTAAATCAGCACATTCACTTGTCATTTCTTTCTAACGTTTGGAAGGGTTTCTTACGATGATTTTAATTTATCGTTCTGTTAGAGTTTCAGATGTCGTATCATTAGATTTCCAACTGTTATTCCTGATTTTTTCCTATCTTTCTGGCTAAAATCCAAAGAAACAGGGCGAAAACAAATACTAAATCAAATAAAGGCGGAATGGAAAAGTGATATTTTCGGATAATTTACGTTCTCACTTCACAATCCCAGTGAAGAACGTTCATTTAATGTTTCTGCCAATAAGCCTCATATTACCAACGTCGGACCAATGCGTACCCAATTTAAAATATTAAAAGGACCTAATAACAATTGCCGAATTCACCTATTTGGCATTTATGGATGACAAAATATTTAAAAAATCAAAGAGATTACCATAACCAGACCTCTAATTTAGATTTAGGTGACCTGGAAGAAATCGTCTCTAGATACCATTACAAACTGGTTTCCTAAGCAAGGTTTATGTAACGTTACCAATGACTTAACGACTTCGATACAGATATACTTCTCGTACCAAAAATGAATATTTAAACAAATCTAAGATAGTTTGCCATAATGGTAGTGTGTTAAAAGTTTTAGAGTTGACAATAATGGAAAGGTAATGGAAATGAAAGGTAAGTTAAACTGGTAAATATAATCTAGCAAGAAATATACCATAACAACTTTAAATGCAAAATTAGCACATTTGTAAAAATTTGAAGTCTTGAGAATGGTGAAGTCGCCTCAGACATTTGCTATAGTTTGTACAATAAAGCATATAAAAAAAACAAGTTTTTAGCATTTTCAGGAAAATACATATTAATCATAAACGTATACTAGGACGATCTGGTTCAAAATAAGTTGTGATTCCACTACGCTGAAAATAAAAATTATGTAACCCCAGACTGTATAACAACACAAACATTCTACTTCCACTTCGAAATAAATCATGTACTCGTTAATGATGGTTACCTCAACAGGCATCGAAAATACCTTCGCACCAACTATAGCCAATTATCAAAAATTACATAACGTTCCTCCAACCGATCAATCAGAAACTCATCGTTACTGAATTACTCGTTTCTTGACAATAATAATTGATTTGCTCCTATATAACATTTCTAATTGATTGCTGCCGTACATTTTCGAACCATAAAAGAGAAAAATCACCACACATCCAATTTATAATAGTTATTATGATTGAATTTTGTCCAACTCCTATTCGAACTACTCCTATCCAAATAGTCCGGCGACCGTAACTGGTGTAAAGAAACGCATAAAAGAAGCGCTTACTCCGCCTCATAATCATAACGAAGCTCACAATCCTGTTGTAAAAACGGCGTATGAACGTATGTGAACCAATATAATATTCTCTCTGACGCAACTGTTTACGTAGGTACTACATGTACGCGGCATTAAAGACAGTAATACTTAAGAGCTTTTTGCCGATCGTGCATTCATTTGGAGGTAATCTCTATGTGAGAAAAGGCAACTAAAATACGTACTGTAATTGAAATAATAGAGCTGCAGTTTAATGGGATTAAAGCAGCTGAAGAAACTTTTAAGCCATATTAAGCAGTAGCGAAGTGTTTGTAAAGAAAGGTGTAACTATATATGTAAATATAAGTACTCCATATATGAATGTGTGTAGGACTTTTAAGGTGATTTAGGAAAAAGTTTATTGGAGGGTTTTATAAAAGGCGCGCTTCTATTGTTGCTATTATAAACTTTATTTGAATGGACCTTGCAACTTATGTGCCGTTTAAAGAAATTAATTGAAATGATTTCGAGCTTCATAGTAACTAACGCCCTTCCACTTCTGAATCTGGAATTGCTAGGCTAACAACTTATGCTTCCTATTGCATAGAAATTAATAAGAATTTTTAAAGGAGCTTTTAAATTCTAGCTGTTCAATTGCCGATACATGTGCACACAGCCTGAATTCGAATGTCATGGTTCATTGCACTACAGAATTTCCGTCTTCAATTAACCAAAATATTAATCTTCGTTTTTATTCAGCTATTTATTTCCTTCGAATTCAGCATAATTGTTACTTATTTTTATACCATACATCTGGCTGTCGGGGATACGTGGGGCTCTGGTTTAGATTACCTGACTTTCTCTAAATAAAGATGTCGTTTCAAGGGAAAATGTACCTTAACAGTGTAAAGCAGGAAGATCGAAAGTAAGCAAAGGGTAGGACAAGTCCCAGAAAACTGTAGCAATGTGAGCAGAGCCCCTCTATGAATACCTACCGATTTTTGTAATATCAAAGTCCGGGAATTTGGGACTTTGTTAAATGATAGGTACATTTCGAGCGTATGTTTAAGTCGTCGAAGATAACAGTTGAGGTCAGAGGGAGGGAAGAGCTCCAAAAAACTAAAGTAATGTGGATATGTGGACCTTAGGTTTAAACATTCGGAACCGACTTGGATTTGATATGAAATAGATATAAGAGCTGAAAGTAATTAAAGCACACATGTTGCGAAGCGATCTACTTCAATATAGATAAAGAGTATATAGAAAACATGTATCAAGTTATTTAAGGAACTTGTTTGGCTGTAAAATTCTGAAAGATATGCTCTATGCTGGGTCAAATCTTTTGGAATTAGAATAAATTCAATGCAGATCTGCTCCAAATTATCTACGACCTTTAAGATAATCAACATATTAAATTTAATTTATGCTATTTGGGCAAAGAGTTAAGAAAACTAACCAGGTGCTATGTGGATGTATCAATAGTGAAAACAAAAATTAGTTACCATTATTAGCAAAAGCCAGGGACAATTCAACTTCTCGTATTAAAAACTATACGTTTGACGGAGTATTTCCGAAGTTACCGACTTCTCCATCCATGTTTACGTTGTCACCAACTTAAAATTTGTATTCCAGACTGGACTGCTTCGAAGACAACCTGCTTTGGTAAATAAGAAGATATTTTCTTTCCGCGGGGAGCATATGTAACTCGGATAAACAACGAATTAGATTGGTAGTTCTATAGTATTTAGAATGGCTTTCGGAACATGTTTGCACAATTTCTTTTCCCTTAGGCATTGCTAAGTTCCCATAAGAGGATATTTGAACATCTACATTGTATTAATGACCTAAACAAGGCATGTAGAGTGGGCTGACGACTTAGCTCAACTTCCGCATAACCTAGTCCACACTTCACGACATGGTGACCTCCGATTCTATAAGTCTTCCTAGGATATATTGGGTTCTGTGTCAGGTGACCTAACTATTTGTGGTGTGGGGGTGTTCACACTAATATAAATGCTGTGTTAAAGGAAAGTGTGTCCCAACAGTTTTAAGCATGAAAGGCAAACAAGGACCTCCAACATATGTACAAGCCTCCAAGAACAAGCAGAGAAATTCAACAAGAGGAGACCAACTTCCAGAGAAATACGAAAGTGTGGGCAGCGTCCCTCCCAGAAGAGTAATAGCCTGCTGTAAAAGTCTTATAATTCAACGCTGATTATGATTATTCTGATAGCCTGAAGTACCTAACGGATAGGCTTTCGCCACCGGGCAACGTACTTGAATCTACCATTACCAACACATTGCTATTATAAATAATAATAAAAAATTAGAAATGAAGAAGTTTAAAACGGAATATTTTACGGTCCACGATAAAAAAATTGATAGAGGAAGATTGTGTGTTTTGTGTTCCTTGATTTATTTGCCTCGAATGACGTAATTGAGTTAGAGTCAGTACTTACCTACTGTTTGAACAAAACAAAATCATCTTAAACTGTTACATTCATTTTAAATTGTAAATTCTATTTTACTTAGCAATCACAATATATTCCTTTTTTCTTGCGGCCCTGCGCGTTTTGAACCCGTACGCTTTTCGCTGACCGTGTATTTCCCCTTTCACCCCACAGTCTCCCGTGATTTATCGATTGATTACCGATACAAACAGTTATTTCGGTACTAATGTTCGGCGAAGTAATAAATGTAGTATCTGTTTAGCGCACGGGAAGCGAACGCATTTTAAAGCGTATAGGAACCAAAAGAAAAACGAAAACAGTAGTCTGTGTTTTTTCGGTAATTGAAAGTTGATTACACCAAGTTTATGGTACCGTTCGACTTGTGGAAAAGTCGAAGGGTAAATTGCCCGTACCTGCTAAAGTTGTCGTACTTTGCATTGTGCTCAATGAGGATTTCTGCTTTAGGACCCCGTCCCCCAACCGAAGGACGCGATGAATTCGTGGATTTCAACAGTGTGATCGCACGCACTAGCGTGTAGTGTGTCTGCAATAACCGCTCAACCCCATCCCTTTTTCTTATTTGACTAAATAGATTTTTCCCTCCCATTCCTCTTAATCCCTTGTCACGATGTATATAAAGTTGCTTATTATCGTTGCTAATTACGATATTCGCCCACAATTTTTATGTTTCCCTATTCTTAAACTTCAAATTTTGTTTCAGTCATAATTATCGTTGAGCCGAAATTTGATGCATTTCTGTAGCGTTTGAAAACACCGTTCAGGAGTATTTGCAGTGCCTTACTGTTAAATTAACAGTTCTGACAGTTCTGTTTACTTAATAAACTTCGAGTTTGTTACTACACTTTGATTATTTTTGTGCTTTTTAACAAGAAAACGTGAAAGTGGAAGCTATGTTAATAGATGGGTCATCTGGTCTGTTCGACTGTGTGAACTAATTCTTATCTTCGCCGATCCATTTATTTAATTTTAGTAGTAAGAAATTAAGAAATACAAGGACGGAGTTAAGTCAGTAGAACAATAAACGAAAGAAAAATCATTGTAGTAGTTTAACTATACCATCGAAATGCAAATACCAAGATGAACCATAACAAAGATAAAAGATGAGAAAACCAAATAGGAAAACACGAGAAAACTATAAAAAAGCAGAGGTACTGACAAACAACAGAGAATGCTGACAGATAATAAAAAATGTATCCAGAACAGAAACTAATAGTAATTCGAAGAGAGATTTAGATGATTCTCTAAACCATCCTATAAGTAAAGAGCGCTGTTTAGCCGCTCAGTACTTCTTACTTCTAAACGAAACCAAAAGATAAATCAATTGGGTAAAAATATTTTACGAGGCCTAATAACATGATAACAGAAAAAATAAAGTTTACAGGATACAAAAGGTTAAAAATGTTTCTAGTTATCTATTTGCCCAAAATACATCACCTGTATACCATGTATAAGGGAGTTTAGACGGCACAGTAAATATGTAATGGTTTCAAATTGAACCAAAATATAAGGATTAAGTGTGTTAAAATTCTTATTCGATAGCTCCGTAAACTTGTCTAAAATAACTAGACGGAAGCTATCCAACGTTCTAAACTGTATTTTCGGGATTCTAGCCTTCCAAATCAAAACAATATTTGCACTTTCTCTTCTTTTTGATGAAGATGTAATTTCAAACCAATTTTTTAGTTATATATTTATACTAAATTACAGCGGTACAGGAGACAATATAATCTTAGTAATAAATAATTATTTACCTTGAATTCCACTACATAATTTTAACAATTCGGCTTATTTAGTCGCAAATAAGATCAAACATTATGTGCAGAAACCGATAACACACATAAACGCCTGTAGATAAAGCAAGTCTAAATGCATAAGAATACATAGCTGTACATATGTATGTCCATATGGCATATCCGAGAGCATGCCATACAAAATCTATATTTAGAGATATTTATGTTAGAGACTCTTACAAAATCATCATTCGTCTGTTATTATTCCAACGGACCCAGCCTATGAACCTGTACTTTACGGTTCTTCTTTCACCGAAGAGTGGCTGTTCCCACGACCTCAACAGAGACGGAGCATATTGTATTGTACGGGTCAGACGATAACAACGTAGACACAGCACACTTTCATTTCAAATACTTTGGTCAAATTAATAGAGAATCCGCGCATGTGTATGTGTATGTGAGGCCATATGTATAATATGTTTGCTCTCGAAGAATGCCTCTGTCTGTGTATGGCATATTATATTGGTTAGTTAATTCTTGGTCGCGTTCGAAAGTTTTTCTACCAAGTATTTATTAGGTTCATTATTATTTCTACGTCGGTATCGGCGTTTCTTTCCGGTTTAAATATCATTGTCAGGCTAAAATTTGATAATACCTAAGTTCAGCGTTCAAATTTCGTGTGTTGGTTTGAATAAGTTACTTTTAAAGGGGAATTCGAAACTAGTTCTTGTTTATATCAAATGTTACCTAACGACAAGTGTTTTTATATAAGCAGAACACATAAAATCACCTAGTTAGTTTGGAAGATCCCGCATGAATAATACATTTGTTTTAATACAATAACACAGGTGTCAATTTAAGACGTGATGAACACTGGTGATGACCTGTTCGATTTATTTTTAATCGAAAATTTATACCTATATAAACAAATCCGGATTCACTTTACTGCGCAACTTTAATAAATTAAGTGTACATAAATTAAGAATACGAACATACGTAGGTACTTGTTTATTAACAAGACGAGATTAATAGTTGTAAATAAGAACGCAGAACGGATATGCGCATTTGTAAAAGATTCGCTATCTGAAGCGTATGAATCACATAAATTAGCGAATATCTCACAGAAAAGGAATGAACGAAAAAACAATGGAGAATGAAACAGAAGACCAACACAGTTAATAAAAATTGCAAATAATGAAATTGCATCAGTAAACAAACTCCTTATCACACAATTGTTCCGGGACACAAACATTAAACAGTTTGACACCATCATTACTGCCAGCGAAACAGGTGATGTAATCTTAATAATACTACACCACAATACTCGTAACTATGACCAAAAGACAAGGCATTAACAATAACAAATCGAAGTTTAAATAATTTAGAACAAAATTTCACAAAAAAAAGAAAGCAAAGTAGACAACACGCAAGAGTCAAAAATTGTGTGGAGTGTGGAGCAAATCGGATATACAGTATCTTTTGTGATGTGGAACTATACAGTAATCATCTAAGTAAATGACGCGTCCATGCAGGCAATGAAAACATAGACAAAAGGAAGAAGCAAGTTTGCCGTATTCGAAGCTTTTATGCAATTTCACTTTTTTGTTAAGTATGTGTATCATTCTCCAACATATAGTGATGTGGTGACGCATGCTTGCAGCCATGCAAGAACATAACATCAACTATATCTCCACAGGCGAGCCAATATATTGGCCTACCCACAAAAGGAAATTACCAGATTTAATTGATTTCTGGTTATTTAAAGGTATAAACGCTAATCTTTGCATGGCCACGTCGTGTCACGAACTGGCGGGTGACCATTCCTTAATTATAATAACTGTTTCATTCCAATTTACCCAGAGAGAAACACGACCAACTTTACATAACAAAAGTACAAACTGGGAGATCTTCAGAGAAAATCTGGAAAGTCATATCAACCTAAGAAGGCCATTAAAAACTCCTGCTCAAATAGAAATCGCTGTATAGACGTTAAGCTAGCAGATTGAACAGATAGCATGTGATTCAACACCTGATATAAAACAAATTAATACACAAATGAATTGTCCACCATCTCTGAAAGAAAAAATAGCATAAAAATGAAGATTGCGAAAATGTTGGCAAAACAACCGTACTCTGGGAAATAAAGCGGTACTCAATAAAGCAAACAAAGATCTCAAAAAACTGTTAGAAGTGAAGAACAAAGATATTCAAAATCATTTAAAAGACCAAGATGCAACTGATAAAACCCAATATTCCTTATAGAAAACAACAAAGTATCTAAAAAGATATGAATGGACGTTGGGTCAAAACGAATCGAGAAAAAACAATTGCTTTTGCAGTACACTTGGAAAATGTATTAAAACCATTCGCCAGGGAAATCACCCACGAATTAAGTAATCAAATATACAATGGCGTAGAAATTCCCTACCACATAACTCTACTCATGACCAATCTAACACAGCAAGAAGTAAGGCATGTTATTAATAATGGAATAAATTATAAGACAGCACCCCGGATACGATCTAATCACTGGCAAAGTATTGCAGAAGTTAAATCAAATAGCAATCAAGGATATTACTCAAATGTACCAACAGATGAACCTACATCTTACAGGTCTATTAGCCTACTCCCGATGTTGTCTAACGTCTTTAAGGAAGTGTTTATCAAAAAAATAGAAATAATACTTGAAAATAGTAAGATAATTCCAGACCACCAATTCGGTTTTAGGAACAAACATGAAGCTGTCGAGCAAATCCACAGAATAGTCAACAAAATATATGGTAAATAATAATTGGCACTTTCTGTAAAGCCTTTAAATTTACGGCGAAAAAAATAAAAAACAGTTATGCGAGTAAAGGTTATTATAATTTAATATTAGCAATACAAACCCACAGTTGCTCCCTTTTGTGAGGCTCATGTATTTGTCCCTTGTTAGCCAACTCTACTGATTAGTAAAAATTAGTAATTCAGATATTGGGATGATGTCGATGATGAAAATCGGAGGGATAGCCGGAAGACGAAGTGGAGAATGATTAAAGTCAGATTCTATAATTAACCCCAGTAATAAAATCACATTCCTATTCCTCTTTTTATAAATACAAATACATACTACCGTAATATCCTACGTCCCTATCGCATGTGCTGGGTGGCACTCAACCTTTCTGGCTCAGCAAATCATTTATAATCCATATTTTCTATTTACATAGTATGTAAGTAATATCCTTCCAGTGAATCTTTCCACTCGTCACCGATTTTGTCTGTATGAATCAAATCAATAATTTTTGGTCAAAAGACGTACCATGTTCGCATTACAAGAAGATATTATATTAAGCAATTACTTACATTTTAAGCGTTCAAAAATCTTGTTTAAATATTAAAATATTATTCAATGTAAAACATTGTATATTTCCCAATTTTTCAATTTCTAGTAGTTAATTGATATACATAAATGTCACTTACGAATTTAGCTAAGAACCCAACCTTAAAATATTGAAATATTTATGTCATATCATAACATAACCTCGAATATTATTGTATTATATACACCTATATATTATCATAATTGAATATTGTCTTCTTCATTTAAATTTAAAAAATTGTGGTTTCTTTTCTCTAATTAATCAAATACAGACATCCACTTTCTGTATTTGAATGCATGTTTATTCATCTTTATACTTTCAGATATTTCTTTTGGAAATCCGTCGCTTTACTTTTAGGTCAATTAAACACACGCATAAAAGTAGAAAGAAAATTTACTGACAAGATATTAATACACAATTTTTTTGTATCTGTATGTTGCTTTTTCATTGTTTATAGTCAATAAATTATAACACATTGTACAGAATAGCAGTCTACAACTCAACTTTTCAAAATACAATTTGATTTACAGATTAATTGCACTGTATTAAACCTTAACCAAAAAAAAAAAAAAATTATTCACGTTCTGAGTCAAATTCTGAACTCGAGTCACTTTCATTTCCAGTATGTATCACTAATGGTTCAACTTCGATATCTGCCAAATATTTTTCTCTTTCATACCATTCATTTATTATTTTATTTGTGTGTCTAACACAATTTTCCCATACATTGCTGGTGCATGTTGCCAAAACTTCATTCCACATATCAATAACTTTGTCATCTCCATAACCATCTCTACCAATGTTTGCGTTATAGTATGCCTTTGCCTTAGCCCAAATTAATTCGATGGCATTAAATTCACATTGGTATGATGGTAATCCTAATACTTCATGACCAGCCTTCCGTATTATTTCATCGATAATATAAATCTTTTCTGGTTTACGTATTTTTACAAGGTTTAATAGTTCATATTTTGTTAATTCATTTGAACAATTTATATTATTTGTTTGCAGCTACTCAATTATGTCTTGTTTCTTTGTGGAAGTATCTTCTTCTTCTTCTTCTTCTTAATCATATTCCTATCTACCTTTCGGTGTAAGGCTTGCATGGGGTCAAGTTTCCTATTTTCCATATAGTTCTCTCCACCGTTTTCTATCTCCGGTCTGATCCTTTGTTCCCTCCCACTCAATTCTCCTCTTTGCCGCTGCTCCCTGATATCGTCACTCCATCTTCTTCTTGGCCTTCCTTTTTTGTTTTTTCCTATCACTCGTGTCTCCTACACTCTCTTTGTCAGTCTATCATCACTCATATGACACACATGGCCGAACCATCTCAGCTGACTCTCCTCCACTATTCTCCATATGGGTTTTATTCCTAGGTTTTGCCAGTAATTCTCGTTTCTTATCTTGTCTTTCTTGGTCTTGTTTTCTATTCGTCTTAGGAATCTCATATCCATGGCGTTCACCCGCGATTTTACCTTTTCTGACCTTGTCCAGGACTCACTACTATATGTTATTGTTGGTCTTATCACTTTTTCACAATTTCCGTTTTAATCCGTTTTGGCACTTCCTTTTTCCCCAGAAACGTAGTTCTCATCATATAAAACATTCTTGTTGCTTTTTTCATTCTTTCATTAATTTCTTGTTCGATTTATCCGTCCCATTGAATTATTGTTCCTAAATATTTGTAGTTATTCACCTGTTCTATTGTCCTATGTCTTGTTTCTTTGTGGAAGTATTCAGCACTTTATTTGCTACAACAGTATGATACGGAGCATTATCCATCACTATAAGTGTTGGTTGTCTCAGTTGTAGCAAAAGATTTTCCATCCACTTCGTAAACAATTCACTGTTCATTTCTCCGTGATAATCAGCAGTATTCGATTTTGAGGTAAATACTAAGCTGGCATTCTCAACAAATCCTTTATAAGATACAGCATGAATGACAATAAAACCTTTTCCATCGTAACCCTCTGGTTTTCGAACACTTGCAGTAGAGGCATCTTGCCATGATTTACCTCTAGTGCCCTTGGCATAAATCCAAGTTTCATCCAAAAAGATTACCTCTCTTGAGTATTCTGAAGATAGATTATTCATATACAGTCTTAAAAATGTGCTTCTCATACACACTATATTAAACTTTTCCACCAAAGCATGACGGTTGCATTCTCTTTTACATTTGAAACCTATTTCTCACAATAAAAGAGCTAAGGAAGATTTTCGCAAGTGCACAATTTCCTTTAATGCCAACTCAGCCTTAAGGCTTGAAAGCGTAACATGTTTTCCTAATTATATTACTTGTGCATTTAATAAATTAAAACTAGCACAATTAGTCCTTACGTGCTTTATACATATTGTAAATTATGTTTTTCACTTCCATCTTAGAAGAATCAGGTAAATCAGTCGTTTTTGGTTTGGCTCGAGGTCTTTTCTTTCCAGGAGATGATAACTTAGGATTTTGTGCCTACCATTTTCTAATTGTGCATACAGTTCTCCTAGAAATATGAAGAGCATCTGCCACCCTCTAAAATAGATATTCGTTACATGCTAATTCAATTTTATTTAATGTCATTTTGCATCATACACAGCATCAACAGAAATTAAGGGAGCCTCATTGCCTTTTTCTTTTTCAAAATAATCACATAGATTTAGCACTAGTTCCTGTGCCTGCGAGTTTAAACGTTTACCAGGCATTCTCTATAACAATGAAAAACAAAAATGATATCCAAATATACAAAGAACCTGTATGAATAATAAGAAACAATTTTTAAAACAGAATTGTACTAACCACAAAGTGAATTCCAGATATTATTTGCCCTTAAAAGAACAGTTCCTTATTGATAATACTTATCGAGAATATTGGATGGATGAAAACGAAACAGAAATTTTAAGCCACACAGGTTATAATACTAAACAGCTGTCAAACCACAGAAATATCACCGGAAATAAAACGGATAGCATTGGAATTAAGTAAATATAAACGTTCGTTCTCCTTCTCTGTCTGACACATTGTCACAAATCCTGCAAATTATTGAAACGTACTTCTTAGCTTCGAACACAAATGTTTTATAGGTAGTTTTCGTGTAACATATAGAAGTTTGATGCGACGAATATGCGGTATTTGTGGTTGCTAATGCTGTTAGACGATGACGTGTGCAAAGATGCACTGGAAGCATTTACATATGTATGTATAAGTAAGGTTAACAATTTATATTTCGACTTCATCTGGTACTAATACTCACGTTTGTAGTTCAGTTAGAAAGTTAAACAGACACTTGGATCGCAATAAATTCCAATAAGTTCCGAAAGTACATACTACATTGTACGTGCCCACATATCTTTTCATGCCTTGTCATTTTTACAACCCGAAGGATCGTCTTCATATCGGCATGCAGAGACTTTTTACGGCGCATTGTTATTATTGGCTGGAAGTAGGTTTACGTCGCTATCTATGCACGTATGGATGTATTTCGATCCGACATAGTACATAAGTGTAAATAAAATCCGTATTTGCTAAACTTTCACGTGTAAAGCGACTCCGCCGCCGCCGACTTAGGACGTCAGTCGCTTCACTTTCACAGAAATTTATCGTGTCGAGATGAGACGATTTATCGACGAACGCTATGGGATGCTCCGACTGAAGTGTTTAGTTGACAAGGCGAATAATTGGCATATAAGCCACCACCGCAGTAACGTACGCTCGCTCTTCCCATCGAGAATACGAGCGATTTCTCCTCCGAGATTTGCACGAATCCGCTTCGAACATTATTATTTCTTCGGTCGTCTCTCATATATCGGCGAGAAATCTATGAGCCGCGAGTAATGACGGTAGTTGTAGGTGACTGACTGGTTCTCAGCCGCTAAGAAATATTGGAAGTATTTATCAAGCTGCGGTTTGTTTATGTAATTGTGTCAAAGATGCCGATATAGGCATAATTCCGTTTTCTCAAATGGCAAAGGATTGTACAGAATCGTGACAAACATGCTTTTAGAACAGTTTCTAACAAAATGAGCAACACAGTATAAAACGCAAACACAATATCTATATCACTGCCTATTTTATGTTTTCAATCAGGCGTCGTTTGGATAATCAACCTGCGATCATCTTCTTGATAACCCTAATAAAGCCTCTCCATAAAGATTTACAGTTACAAAAATCTAAATATTCCTCATTTTAGACGTCTTTGAAAAAATTTAAAATCAGACTTTGTTCGATATTTATCATTTTTGCCATTAAAAGACGGTGCTTCCAATCTCAAGGAATGATAGCGCAAAACCAGAATTGCCTTGGCAACAATTTAAGATTATCTTACAGACGCTAGAAATTTGACTGTCAAGATATCGGATATTTCATCCCATGAAAACGAGGAGATACCTTGAAAATTTTGAACAGAACTTCCCCCTCAAAAAAGGCAATCAAAATAATTAAGAGATTCAGTACCCATGGCTCGAAGGAGCAGTAATATTACTGCGAACGAGCTGTATAACAAAACTTACTAGGATAAGAGCCGAAACAATGTAAACTCGTCCTTCCTTCACTTATATACCTTAAGTACAATTGTTACTGATTCTTTTACTTTTGAACTTTCTTATACTAATTTCAAAACTCTTGGTAACAATGACAATAATGGTAGAAAAAGTCGGAAACGTGACTGATACGGAAATTCGACGTTACAGTTACGAATAACCCACTTAGTTAGTAATACAGATGGACATCCAGATCGTACTACCTCAATGGAAACCGCATAGGTTCAAGTTCGAGAATTTAGTAAGAACGCGCCACTCTCCAATTATAGAACTGGATCGCATCTATGTTCCTGGAGCCAGACAAACCCTCCAGCTTCTTTAGTAAGTGATGCGAGGTATACTACCACCCTACAACAACGTGAAAGAGAAAATAACGGCATCGTGATTAACAAAAACTCACCTCCAATTGATGGGAAAGCAAATGTACAACGCGGACGGTAGTTCCAACAGCAAGATTGGGGAAGCGTAACTTCCAGATGCACACAACGATAATATTATTTCCCAGAGTCGAATTCGCGTGTTTGTCCTCGACAAACGAGATTTTAAAGCGAAAACGGAATAACCTATTCACGGAAAACGACCTATTTAACAAAGTAACACTAGCAGAATGTCTACACATGCATCCAAAGCGCGACTTCTATCAAAAACCTAGGAAAGCGGGGCGCCATTTACACGTTTGAAATGGAGCGAGAGACCAAAGGTTACCATTGAACGCTGTACCAATTGGCCTTAACCCAATGTGAAAGTGGAGAAGAATCTGGGATGGGCGAATTAGATGTAGAATATGGTTAAAGAAGGAGATAAATGAATTTTCCAGTAAAAAAATTGAAGAATTGTGAACATTATCATCTTACTTTATCTGTCAGGAGCAAACCATGGAACGAGTTGAATATCTACATTCGTATCTGCACACTGCCATTTCAACTCTAAATACGTATTTCGGCAAGTACATATGTATGTATATTGCCATTTCTACTGAAATATCACAAAAATTCACGTGTAATGCGTGCTTTCTTTCAGCTTATCCATTGGAGATAGCAACATAGTTGTTGAAATAGAGATTTGGATATATCCAAATTAATGCTAGATATTAGCGTGCTAGCTGTCTCATTTGAACAATAAATGTCCTAGTTGTCTTAACAAAATAATAACAAAAACACGGAACAGGTTAATTACATATTAAAGAGAATGCACTTCTTAAGACAGTTAAAAATAAATCTTGCAATATAGGAGTGTATATATCTTAAGCACTCGCTTCTAATGATTTTCAGCGAACTTATGTATAAAGGTTCATGTATCAATCAAAATTAGAGGATCCTAATGTCGACATCATTATTTATTTGGTATTTGGTTACTAATTTTTAGGAACAGACTTTGGGCTTCCAGTTCTTAAGAGTTAGAACGTACTGACTGCAGTGCTATGAATGCTGAAGAAGATACTTAAAGTTATCTACCACCAATGGGGGCACCAATGTGTGCCCCCAAATACTTCGAACTTGGAGAGATTATTTACACTATACTATAATTTATATTCTACGAAATCTTAAACCTTTAACAGAGTGGTAGGTCGATCAGGAATCTTTTTCAAATATCTCTAGCTCATTTCGAAGCAAAATATATGCTCTGGAGTTTTTGTTGCAGTACTGTAAAACCTATAGTTGTCATCCGTTGACAAAGGGTAACAAATCAAACAGGCGAAAAAGTGGTAAGAACAGAATGTCACCTGCTCCAACGCCAAAATTTCTGCATTATGTATCTTATTTGGCACTGTTGCTGCTCACAGATACGTGGGGACCGAACTAACTAAACATTCCCTTCTTTTATTTCTCTTAGCATGCTTTCGTTACATAATAAAAGAATTTATGCTCAATAAAATCGACAAAATCTAAACTGAGCTTTTGTATTTAGGTCATTGCTCTTCAGATGCAAGAGCGTTTGAGGAAAATGCTTTGGAAACCGCAAAACTGTATGTCGCTAAATATCCGTGGTGTTATGTTGTCGCCAACGTGCATAAAATATTACTTCACGGAGCCATAATAATCAAAGAAGCTATTGTATCGGTCAATTGCCAGAAGAGGCCCAAGAATTAATAAATAAGAAGCTCAGAGGTTAGAGAAAAATATCCCGTACAACATTAAACTAAGATTTTCTGAACAGACTCTTCATAACTTCCAACTCAGTAATTTCATTTGCCCAGCAGTGCTTACCACAAAAATATTCGAATATATTTCCTGAAATTATTTCGTTATTAGAGACACCCTCGCTTAGAATCAGCGGAATCAGAATCACCTAGAGGCACTGTTTTTGTTTGTACGGGACAAAGATTTTTAGCGTCTTTGTACATTGTACAAAGACTTTTTTTTTGGTAGTTCAGTTATCATTACTATGTTATACAAACTAAAAATCTCTCGTACAAAGATTTTTCCGATCTTTGTACATGTATACAGAGGCTCGTACAAAAAGAAACGGTGCCTAGAAGTCCACTGCCTGACAACGCAAAGCAGCGCAATTTCTTTATCCGACGAGGAAGACGAGGACGTTCGTGATATAGATTTTTAATATTAACCTTAATATTAATTGACCTTGTAGGTTTTTGTTTAGTTTTGTCTTGTGTTCGTTTCTTTTCTTTTTCTCTTCTTTTCTTGCTTGAGTATTTCTAAAATTTCTCATTACATAGAAACGAAACGTTCTTATCGTTTAATTAACCCGTATGATCTTATCTCTTATTCGATTTACAATAAATTGGGCTCATTCGGAAGATAATTATCTCTAATTTAATTTCCTCGCCATGGATATAAACAAAAGAAATTGCATATCCAAACACATTGAAATCATAGGAAAACACACATAGTTCCATCTTTAGAGCCCCGTCGCTTAGGGAAGGCGTGGTCGTAGGGGAGTAAAATTTTATGTGGGTTATATGCAAGAACAATAGAAACAAAAATGAGAGGGTACCGTTTCGACATTTCAAAAATTAAAAACTAAGGGACACTCTGGCTTGAAAAAGTTAAAAAAGAAACAAAAAATATATGTACCGTTATGCCACTTATTTTGGTTTAGTCAATCGCGAAAAACACCTCTCTATTGTTCAGCATGCCAGAGAAATTTAAATGACAAATACACACCATACTAAGGCTGATTACCTGTAGACTGGGATTACCGGTACGTCAGCCGATCCTCACAATCGAAAGAAGAAGTCATTATGCAGAAGGTCGATTTTGTATTTTTCTTTCTTTATCTTCAACATTTGGGGAAGTTGTGAATTAACTTTAATTATTGTACTTTTAGAAGAATTATCTTTTAACAATTTAAAAAATTTTCTGGACTCAATTGTTGGAAAGGTAGGAACCTAACCCATTTTCTAAAGAAAATCTTCAATTTCGTTTAAAAATAATCGAATAACTCAGTTTTGGTAAACATAGGGAAAGTTAGCATATTTCGAAAAAGACGCTACTCCAAACGAAACAAACAATTACAATCAGTGATCACCGATATCAATCAAAACCCAAATCAACCAGTTATCCAACTAAAAAGTAGCTATATACCAATTATTCTCGTTTCTAGCTTGTAAATAATAAGGGGCATCCATTTCATAACGATCTCTCGAGAAGACCGATCGCGGTTAGCCGCACTTAGAAGTGATGAGTTGAAGTGTAGATTTGCTCGTGCATGATTCAGTTTAAGTTAAATTACGGCATGTTAAGTAAACGATAAATAAGCGGTACCCGAACCGGACGCAGTCGGCGCGTTGCAGCCGCCGCTGATGGCCATCAATTGTACGGAGCTGCTGCCGCGTCCGAGCTGCCCGGAGCATGACAGAAGGTCTTACTTTCCTATTCATCTGTTCGTTTTCCGGAGAGGCAACACGTTGAGCACCACGCGGCCGATCGACGTGAATAGAGGGACGCGCTTTACCTCTTTCATGCGTTGAACCATGTTCCCCTTTAGAAACGGGTAAAAGTGCGATTAATGGCTGCAGGGCCGTACTGGAAAAAAGATACGAGAAGATGCGTACTTCCTGCTTTACCTTTAAGTCGTTGTCGGAATTTGCTACTTATTTATAGGAAGTAGGTAAAATGTGTTTGAATTAATATTTAAGACTTCAGGAAGGAATAAGGCACCACGGGTATACTACAGTGAACATCCGCCGAACGGTGTATACTTCAATAGTTCAACATTATTTTACTTCCAGCAATGTGAGTGATTACAAGGACAATGGTGTGTTTACCGACACTATATCACATCGGTGAACTCCTCATCATACACTTGTTTAATAATAAATTCGGTGATGCATGATTCGCTAACACGAGGCAAGCATTACACAGTGCAACACGAAAAAATATAACCATATACGGACACCACTACGCGATAAAAGACCAAAACAAAAGACCCGTGTCTCCCAGTTTTGACCCAAGTCATGCACTTTTTTATGGGGCCCCAAAGATTTGAAAATTCAAGGAAACAATCAACTACAAAAATGTACCTAAGATCTCAATAAACAACTCACGCGATCACGCACCGACCGCAGCAGCACAGGCAAAGCAGTAAGCTCAGCACACGCATCAAGCGACGCAGCACACAATATAAAAGCGACACGACGCTCACATCGAGGCATTACACAGAGCGACGTCAACGAGAGCTCAGTGGTGAAAGTTATAGAGAAAGTGCTACAGCATAATTCGCACACAACATTGGCAACTGACAATTTCAATATGCAGTGTGAAAAATTGATTTATTTTGCTACGTTTGCGGTCATCAAATCAGAAAAGAAAGTTCTACAAGATTTGAAAAGGAAAAGAATCTTTTAACTAGTGAATTCAAAAGAGCATATAAGTTGTTTTTCGACGAAGTAGACTTGACCAGTGAAAATTACACACTTAATACAGTGTGTCGCCAATGTTATAACAATCTCATGGCATGGTTGAGTGGAGGCAAAGATAGTATGAAGTATTGTATGATGTAATGATGCAACCAGTTGCTATGCATGCGTAAATTACACATGTCGTCTAAATCGACATGCTGAGAAGAAGAAAATTTATAAAGCAACTGTAACAGCCACACTACCAGTGCTTGCACCTGAAAATTTTGTATCACCAAGGCCGCCGACTCCAGATCGTAGGACAGAATTTACAGGAATGACTAGAGCAAGTGGTGTTACTTATGAAGATCCATTTGATACCGATTATGAGCCCCAACAGGGAAGAGGTGGACCACAACTAATAACACAAATGGAAATGGATTTCATTGTGGCCATATTGGGACTATCGTAGCGACTTGATAGCGCTTTTAAAGCAAAGAAAACTCACACATGCTAATGTTAACTCTACGGCGTGCCGCAAACGGCAAGCTGAATTTCAGAGCCTCTACACTCTAAATGACCACAATTTTTGGTGGTAAAAATGGGAATGGACTACATCGCTAATGAGTGGAGATTATTTATTGATGGTTCTGTTTCAAGCTTGAAAGCAATGTTGTTGCAGGTGTCGAACCGAAAACCTTCCATTCCGCTAGCAATGGGTATTAACATGAAAGAAAGCTATGAAACATTGAAAAATATAATGAAAAAAATCAAATACTACGAAAATAAATGGAAGATTTGTTGTGATCTGAAGGTCATCAACATTTTGCAAGGGATCATCGATAAGGGCGGCTTTCCAAAATTCCTTTATTTTCTTTGCAATTGGGATTCACGCTCACCTCTGAATCAATTCCAATGTAATTCGTGGAGACCAAGAGGAAGTGTGGAGGAACAAATGAAACAACATAGACTGAAGAATGCACCTTTAATTGACAATACTCAAGACATCTTGCAAATTTTTCACTTTTGCGGCTACCTAAGCGCTACCTAAACGGTGTTAAGAATCATTCCTGGGAAGTTTATATGTTCTAGAAACTTGTTTATTGAGATCTTAGGTACATTTTTGTAGTTGATTGTTTCCTTGAATTTTGAACGGTTTGCTACCTATGGACCTGAACAGCGAAAAAAGGTAAAAAGAAATCGAATTTTTAAAGTTTTTTGCGATTTTGATCTTGAAGATGAAGTTGTTTTGATTTTATACGTTCACAATTTTTGTTCTTTATGACAAGAGCTATAACTTTGCTTCAGAGAGTAAATCAAAATTCCGAACGGTTTGCAAGATATGAGCCTGAGAAAATGATCAGTTTTTTGCAAAAATGACACCGAGGCCCCAAATCTTTGGGGGCACATAAAAAAAAGTGCATGACTTGGGGCAAAACTGGGAGACACGGGTCTTTTTTTTGGTCTTTTATCACGTAGTGGTGTCCGTATATGGTTATATTTCCATGACTTAAAAAATTACACACAGTGTTATCAAAGCCGTCTGAAACAGATCGATTTTAAACGACTTTCTTAATGCTCGTGAGGAGTTTACAGATGTGATATAGTATCACTTTCAGCAATATTAATTACAAGCTGGTTAGTTTTAACGGTGCCTATTTATGAGTTAATCTGATGTTTAGACCAAGTGATCAAGTTGTATAAACGTACAGCAGCCATTCTTCAGCAACAATTTCACGACCACATCATTTCGACACTGAAACGTCACGTTAACGTAATTTCTAGCGCAATCCACTATCTAATTTGGTAATTCTAGCATGCGAATTCTGTGTAATTTCCTTCCCGTGTTTAACCAATACGTTACGAACCACTCGGTATACGTACCCATTACGTAATGATGTTACGGCAGAATCTAGTCCTACATCTATCATTAAATAATCCACCTACATAATGTCCGTCTACAGTTAGGTGATGGTACGGACGCAAAACAAAAGCAAAGCGGATAATTACACGTATTACGGTGTGAGTTTGTATGCGTGTATGTGTACGTGTGTGGGGATTCTCACTGGTCCGTCCGTAGTCGCCTGATTGTAGTTCGACAGGTGTGTATTAGTCCGAACAGGATATTATTAGAAGCGTTACTGACGGTCCGGACATATATGGATCACAGCGACCTTTTTTCTCGACGCCATATGATAAGAAACCCGTAATTATTGGTTGCGTGGAGCTTCACCGTTAACGCTATAAATAAATCACCGCCGAAACAAGGCAAAATTAATTATGTAACCGAGCGAACAAGACAGTTTTGGTATGGGATTCACATCGAAGAAAGAGTTGCAGAAAAAAGGTAATGACATGGCTGAGACATGCCATTTTTCGTGTTTGTATGCTCCAAAAGCATGGACTGTATAAAAATAGTAACACACAAGCCAAGAAACAACAGCCTGGAATTCATAAACTCGAGTGTGGAAATTGCGACAGTAATATATGTAGGCCAAATAAAACGCGTAATTTTCACCATAATCAAAGAACGTGTAGCACATACCTTGAGGTTGGGATAAATCTGTCTTTTGTGGCGTGAAATGTAAACAGCGTAAGGGACGACATTCAAACCAGAAATTTTAAATAAATAAAATGTGTGAATTCGTCTCAAGAATTTAGACTTTACAATGTATAGAAGCGAGAGGAAACAAAGACGATGATGCTCCGAATCGGTTGATTGTGATAGTTTTATCTCCAATGTTGGGGAACTTACTCAGGATAATGTTTCTGATTTTGCATAACTCTCAATAGAAAGAAATTGTCTTAGGAATAGACCCTCTATCGTTAAACTCAATTGACCATTTTGTAGATTTCGATGAGGATGATCAATATTACCCTGACAGGCCCAAGTTGTGCATTTCGTATCGAACATCCTACATATTTTTAGAAATTCTGAAACAATCTGATGCGTTGATAAGGAAAGGTATAAGATACTATGTGTCTCATGTTACAAATAGAGGAGTTATCTACATTTTTGTAAAAAGAAATTCCTGTGTGTAATAAATAAGAATATAATATAATAATAATTATCTTCAAAAACCATGCAGGGCGATTGGCTTTTGCGCATAATTAATTTTCTTAATTTTTTCAAAGGGAATATCCTGTATGTTAATGTTGCATCGTGTACAAAATTGATTAGATGTTTAGTAGCGTGCATCATATCCGTACCAAACTAATAAAATATGTCGAGATAAATTCATTATTATTCTCATATTTTAAATTTAGCTTGTATACTAGCGTCACATCGCATAAATAATTAATTATGCTTTCAATACTATAGATCACATCTACGCTAAAGTAACAAAAATTTTCAAAATAAATGGAGCATTATGGTGATATTCTTAATTTAATTGTAGTTAATGGTATTCTAAATTATATACATGCATTAGCTCAATCAATATATTAGTTTTCTTGTGCTGGCAAGCATGTGTTTCAAAAATAGCGTCAGATTCCGATGACATTAGGAAAACCAGTAATTTTACGCTTCTGATTTACATTCTGATTTAAATATTGTGCAAAAATTTATTAACCGTACAATCTTCTTCGTCTTTATTTAGTCTTTATTACTTCAGTGTTTTCCGTGCTTCTTTCTCGTTCTATTATTTGATATAATGGACATTTCCAAGGGAACATAGAAAAAATTACAACCCCATTTACAATCTCATTTTAACAGCACGGCTATATCATGGAAGATATCCAGGTGCATTATCACATAAGGAAAATTACTGCAGATTTGTACAAGCTGGCAGCCTAGGGTACACCAAGAATAACTTTAAGACCCTTCAGCATATGCAGATACAGAATTTAATGTTCTAGCATCCTCACACAAGCGAACGGGAAATATGCAGACACCTTAGATGTTCCAAAGGATTTAAAAAAAAAAACAAAACTTATGGCCACCTCATATATTTACATCATCAATTACATGGTAGCAATTTTGAAAATCAAATCTATTTATATGATTACGTTGCTACGAAGAGCATTTTTAACACACGATCACTTCACGGACGAGGTCACTTTTAGCAGCAATGAGTTAGGGAATTAGCATTATCGGTACTACTATGCTATTGAAAATCCCAAGTAGAAACGGAGGGAAAGATAATTATCTCATATGATAGTTCTCTACCACAATTAGCTCAATTAAACAAAAGTGATTGAAATAATAGTTATATTTTCAGAACGTCTACAAACGCTTTCGGAACACCTTCATGAAGGTAACATTTGTAAACGTTCTGAAAATATAACTATTATTTCAATCAGTCTTGTTTAATTGACCTAATCGCGGTAGAGAACTATCATATAAGAGAAGTATAATTTAGAAAGGTCACTAATACATTTAAAGAAAGATAATCAACGTTTGTGCCCATTAAATGTATGGGATGAGACTGTTGACGACTATGTGGTAAGACCACATTTCTTTCATAGATTTGAATGGACATACACATCTATAATTACTTAAAACCCACTTTCCACTCAATTCGCCAACTAAAAACCATTCTAGCTCTTCAATACGATGGTACACCAAAGCATTTTACACACGCAATCACCACGTTATTTAAAAAACAGATTAAACGATTGAATTGGTAAAAATGCACCGATAAAATCGCTTGTAAGATATCAATCAATCATCTTATAGTAATGAACTTTTTCTTCAGGATCTCTATAAATACCTTCCAACTACAAAAGTAGACATGGAAATCATGATTTAGCAGTGCTTCTTTAGTGTTATATAATCCACCAGAAAAATTTAAGAAACGCATACATACATATGTGTAAATATGGAAGGACACATTTGAACATTTACTGCATAAAATACTTTCACAACATTTATAGAAGTAAAATTAACGACATAATACAACTGAAATAATGAGAATAATTTATCTCGAAAATTTATATGTTTGGCACATAAGTGATACAGGATTCTAAAAGTACCATTAATTTTGTACACGATCCAACATCAGTATAGAGGCTGTTCCGGATGACAATTTAGAAAAATCAATGACACGTAAAAGCCGATCGCTCTGTATAGTTTTTACAGATAATCCAGAATAAGCCATCGTATAGTGTAACAACTGAACTGAGAATATTGTGGTATGAAGTTTATCTGATTAAGTAATATTACGAAAAAAATAAAAAGAGCCTATTTCGCCAAACATTAATTCATTTATTTTGGTGTTTTATCAACATATTACTTTTGGTACCTGTTATTATTATTTCAGGTGTTCTTTACATCCTCTTCAGATATTCTGTCTGGTCGAACATCAGACGTTTTAGTCTCTATATGTAAAAAGTGCATTAGTTGTGGAGTTTATCTTCAGGCTTTTCGACACATCGGCTGTAATATTACCCTAGTCTTTCAAATGTTTCTACGGCTCGGAATACCAATCCCCGACACAAAACGGTATAAGAGGGTTAAAGCAGAAGAAAAATTTGTTATATTTTGGACTTGGCATGTATAGCTCGTGAACTGTGCGAACTATTGTTTCTCAAGCTGTGTGTTGGTTTTAACCCAGGTATTGATGCTTATTTCCATTTGGCGATAATTTGCTTGAGATCAACCATCAGTCATACCCTTGCTATTCTCTGTGATCATTAGCTTTCAAAACAATGTCACTGGAAAGCCGGAAATGAAGTTTCCTTCGTCCATGTTTTCTGTCGCTCTGAATGGTCTAAGTGATAGTAGCCCTTATTACTGTCCACAATCACTGAAGGCTTATCCAGTTCAAGTCAACAATCGAACTATATCAAGCAATGTTCTCTTAATGTTGTCACTAATCGAATAATTAGTAAAAGAAATAGGCAGACAACTCCGCATAACATTTTATGACCTCTTAAAGTGAGTTGTAAATTAAATGAACGCGGAAATGGATAAGAGCTCATACAAGTAATTCATCGGTAATGACTTTAAGCGATACGTCTAAAGTTTTTTGAATTCCTCCTCTCAGAGAATAAAACCGTTATTGCTAATCGGCAAATATTTGTAGTGGAGAAGAAGCTACCTATACATAAAAATAGTTTCCAATAAGTGATTCCTTTTTTTCCTAAGTTTTGTTGGTCCCTAAAATCATTTCAGCTAATACTTAACGTACTTTTGAACCTCTTCCTGAAACAGTTACTATAAGATGGTTACGATACCATGCCCCATTAAGATTGATAACAGCAAAGTAAGGCCTAACCAAACAACGAAAGAATTAATAGAAAGTGTTTCATGGCCCGCCGTAACTAGAAGGAAATGAAACAGACAATGCGTACATTATATTGCTAAGGAGTCGTCGAGGAGAATAGTAGAATTGTGGGTACATATGTATGATAAGTAGATTCTCGACTGATGAGAAATGTACAAGAAAAATTCTCTGATTAAACAGTCAATATATCGTTTAATTAAACGTCCAAGTACGTAACATGTGACATAGGGTGAACTGCCCAATAAAAGAACAGTTTACTAATAAAATTATTATAACAATTTACAAACGCTGCGAAATATTCTTTTTTTTTTGTATGAGAAGAAGCAATAATATTTCAGCTTTATTTTTCACATAATTTTTGTTTATAAAAATCTAAATTTTTGCGGTAAAAAAATATTGAAGATCAACATTTTGGAGCGACTCACTCATTTCGTGCATGGGGGTGGCATTAGAATTTCGAAAGATGCGAAAAAGTTTAGTTCCCTGGCGCAACAATAGATGGCATCACATACACTGTTTGCGCATGAGCAAATGTATGATGTAGGCGTGATCAACTAATACGCCAACGCTTGGAACGCTTGTCGTATTTGTTGATCACAATGATCACGCCAATACCAATAATCCATTATTCTTTTAGTGTTTGTGGATGGTTAGGTTTGTGTTTTGTATTTTTGTGTTAGATTTGTTTTTTGCTTTTTTTCTTCTTGTTTTTGTGTATTTTTATTAAATAGAGACATTTGAACTGTATAAGAAGTTAATAATTGTAATAAGGTAAATTCCATTTTTTAGGAAATTCATTAGTATAAACATTGAATTTGTAGGTTAAGTGTTTATTGTGATTACAAAAACTGCTCTCCCTTTAAAGACAATATGCGACCTTGTTGTGTACCTGGGTGTAGTGATAAAATATCACCAAGGTAATTATGTATGACTGGAAATTATTTCTATAACCAGATTAACATCCTCGGCTACAAGACACCATTGAGCATTATTGCTTTCCGATTGTATTTTTTCCATACACTTAAATACAGACACTATTATTACTTAGAGTTAAGTAACAAAAATATTTTAGAATAAGTTATGTATCTGTGTTTCTATTCAGATCAATATTTATCAACACATACAAATGATCGAAAGTAAAAAGTAATTATTTAAACTATATATGTATTTTTATTGCTTCCCTTTTCTACATTTTTATCTAAATTCTATTGCAATTGATATTGGCAATTACAATTGCTTCATTACCATGTACAATATTTACATTAATAACTTAAATGTTTGTACATGTAAGAGGATTCGATATGAATTCTCTCACAATGCGTATTACGCATTTTTACAGTTATTTTTCTACAGAAGTGGACAACTTGCGTTGCCACAGCCTCCTGCAGTAACTGCAGTCGCGCTCTTCGGCTACCCGCCGTGGGAGAAATTTTGTAATTTGCATTTCTCCACGGCGGGTAGCTCAGGGTAGACTGTGGCAACGCTGGTAATCCACTTCTGTAGAAAAATAACTGTAAAAAAATGCGTAATATGCATTGTGAGAGAATTCATATCGAATCACATGTACAAACATCAATGTATTCAGACCATATATACATAAAATTTGTATACGAAATTACAGCTCTTGCAAAATCGTACTGACGAGCGGTATAACCGCGAAACGTACGTCTACGGATGGCAAGAGAAGATCAAAATTTTGTAATTAATAACTTAATGGATTGATAAGTAAAATGACAATAAATTGTAAACCCAAATGTTCTTCTAATTTGTTTTAATTTTAAAGTATGTATGTCTTGTATAATAGAAACATATATACTTATCGTCGTTGATATTGCTCCTATATGAACAAAAAATTTGGTTTAGTATTACCATGATGAAGTGTCCAAAACTATTATCTGCCTTTGTTAAATCCAGAATTTGATTTTTTAAATTTTGCAGTATCAACGACGATATTATACATATTAAAACAAGTAGGAAGGCATTTGAGTTTAAATTAAATATGAAATTGAAGAAAATATATTGAAGGAGATTTGAATTTACCGCTTACTCTCTAACAGATTTCTACACGATTATTCTTGATAACTATGTTTATAGTTCCCTGACGCAACTATAGATGTAGCCAAAATCCGTATACTTTTAAAGTTAGAGAGTGACCCAACTTTTTCCTTCCTTGTCTTTGATTTCGTGGCCGCTAGTAAGAGACACGTGCAACAGAGACGGTGAGTTTTACACAAAAACAGCAATTTAACGAAAAATCGAGTTGGTAAGTAATATATATTTAGATTCTACATAAAAAGTACGATTATTTTAGTATAAGAATCATGATGTGAAAACATGTACAATTGACATAATCATGATGTTCGTTTATTGCTATGGTTTTCTAACCTAACCCAGTAGAAAAACAGGCATTTATCCATGTGAATCAAATTGATTTTGAAATTGATTATTAATTGTTTTCTAAACTACTGTGATTCAAATGAGAATTGAAACTCATGTATCTTTTTTGTGTTTCAGATTTTTTGTTCATTATTCTTATAACTTCATTGCTTCATTTGTGTTTATCAGCAAAGCAGGAGATGGTATGTAATAAGTGTATTATATATATATATATATATTGCTATTCTTAATAATGTAGAGCAAGAATACTTATAATCAATAGAAAACAGATTAATATATGCATATGTATTTCCATATTTCAGGAGCCTAAAAGAAAACGTGTATATCAAATTCACAAGTATTCGATGACAGACCTGCATGAGGCTCTGGAGAGGATAAGAAGAGGAGAGAGTTACAGAAAAATTTCTGAACAATATAATATTCCTAAATCTGTATATTTACTAGAATTAAAGAATTACTGCCACTAAATGTAAAAAAGGACCTAAAACTAATTTAACAGAAGAAGAAGAAAATCGCTTAGAGAAATGGATCTTGGATAAAGCTCGTTTAGGATTTCCTATGCATCCAGATGAAGTTAAGATCGCTGTAAAAAGTTCTAGATGATACAGGAAGGTGTACAGTATTTCGTGATAACAAACCAGGTGACAAATGGTTGTTATTGTTCTTAAAGCGGCATCCGGAAATAAGAAAGAAGAACACAGAAGTTATATCTACAGGTCGTGCGTCAGTGACTGAAAAAAATTAAAAGAATGGTTTCGTGAAGTAAAAACGTATCTACAAGAGCATAACTTGTCTGATGTCTTGGAGAGACCCGAGCGCATTTTAATGGTGATGAAGCTGGCTTCCAACTTTGTCCCAAAGCGGTCGTCGTCTCAGATCAAGAAAAAGAAAAATTTTTACGAAACATCAGCGGGCCACGAGAAGGAAAATATTATGGTACTGTGCACATTTTCTGCTGCAGGTGCTTCTGTACCACCTATGATTATATTGCCATATAAGAGAATACCAGTACACCTATCACAATCCATTCCACATGGTGGTCAATTGGACGATCCGAATCAGGCTGGATGGTGTCTAGTACCTTTTATGAATATATGGCAAACATCTTTTATCCGTGGTATGTAAAGAATAAAGTGAATTCTCCGGTTATTTATTTTCTTGACGGTCATCAATCTCATCTGTCATTGGAGTTAAGTGATTTTTGTAAAGAACATTCAATTATTTTAGTGGCACTTCATCCCAATTCTACTCACATCACTCAGCCATGTGATGTATCCATATTCAAAGGTTTAAAATGTAAATGGAGAAAGTAGTTCAAAATTACAAATAAGAAACACAAACTTCACTGACAAAGGCTAACTTTGCTCCACTGTTCAAAAAGTTTTCGATCAAATTAAAGTTGAGTCAATCAAAAATGGCTTCAGAAAATGCGGCTTATATCCTTTCGACGAGAATGCAGTTAATTACGATCAATGCATATCAACACGACGTCAACTAATGGAATCAAGAGATGCAACTGAAGAATTTCCAGTTTATACACTAACATATGAAGATTTGACTTCAACCAAAAAATTTCTTTATAATAATATCAAGAAGAGGAGCTCCAAAAAATTTATTCATATCAGAAATAGCAATAAAACTTGCTGTGAATCAACATATATGTTATGGAAAACCTGTATGGATAATCTACAATTATTTGAATCGAGTAATGAAGAAACAAATATGAATAATGATGGTAGAAATTCCATCACTTTGGTGTCTCCACAAGTAAATACTGAAGTCAGTATAATAGATGATGTGTCTTATATCGAAAATTCATTTGAAAATGAATCAAATGAAGCCAATGAATTTGTTCAATATGCAGAATTAGAAAAAGAAAATAGGAAAGAAAGAAAGAGCTAAGATTAAAGAAGAAAGAATCAAGGCTAAACAGAAAAATTGTAAAAAACATTGAATTTAATTAGAAACAGAACTCCTCTTACTCCATTAATTTATCAGCCCATGGATTTGAGTTTTAAAAATATAAATAAATGAATTTTATTTGAAATACTTATTACTTGTTTATTAAAACAATGTTTCCTCGTTATTTAACCCTTTATTCAGTGACCATAACAATATTTTATAGCCCTGTTCTTTTACTGGGCGTCTGATGTCCTTCTACTGTGACAAGGTGCTCTTTTAATAGTATTTTCTCGCTTTCTTCACACTTTACTAAATTACTAATTTTCAACTGATTTTTAAACCATAATTCTTTTTCACTTGATTCCTCAGTTGTTTCCGAATACAACAAGAAAAGTTTCAAGATGAAATGATAATTAGGCTAAAAATAAGCGACTATAATATGCAGACATTTCCTTAACTGTTCTTTTATTGGGCAGTTCATCCTACGTTTCGATGTTATGTTCTCCTCATTCTCAATGTCTAAAAGGTAACAGCAAAAGTCCAGAATTACAATCAAATCAACGGGAAACAGGTGATGGCGAAAAAAGAGGAGGAAAGAAAGGAAAGCTAAGCTTACCGGTTAATCCCGATGACGTGAGAGGAATCCCATAATTATTTATAGAGAGCACGTCACTATCCAGAATACTATAGATGCTATTAACAAATACGATAGCAGAATCCAAGGACAAAAGGAGAAGAGAGGTGAAATATGACATGAAAAGATTAAAAATAAGCAATTGGGAAAGAAGAATGCAAAAAGATGATCAATCAAGCCATGACCTACTAGACCCACAGTGCTATATACATACATATATATCTACTTGAGGAGTACACCCAAAAAGGAACCAATTCATTTCTTTGTATTTCTAATATGAACTCATTTGGCCTCGCTGAAATTATTATTTACCTCTTTCTCTCAAATTTTTACATACTGAAATAATCTCCGTTTGAAATGTCAAAAGTAAACTGAAAAGCACTTTAAAATTTAACGATCGTTCCTTATTCATACTTCCGTAATTAATACAACACTTTTGAATCTGTTTCAATGACACTTTTACAATTATATCTTCAGTATTAGCTCAACATTTATATACTAATTATTCCGGATTCCGTAACTAACAACATACCGGCAATAGCTCGCAACCATTGCAAATGATTTATCGCAATAGTAAATTTGACATATTTAAGACTTAAAACAATGCCATTAGCGATTGCCAGCGCTATGAATTATGAATAATAAACACCGAAGTGCAATACCCACACGGATCAATTTCTCATTTACAATTTAGCAGCGTGTTATGCGATAGACGATGGAAATGAGCGTTGAATAAACGCATTCTTGTGCTGATCGTTTAAGATGAGGAAGGTTATGAGAAAGCGTTCAGAGCAATTAAATTTTCTAATTAATCTTGAGGATATTCCGATATGTATGTACGTATGTAAGTTCGTTCTCGCCTTGTCTGATGGAATTCTTTATAGGTGTATGCAGCACGATTTATGACTACTAAGATTTAAAATAGTTTCCAATCAAATTTAGACCTTTCATGTGGAAAATCGTAAATGCAATGAAAATTAAATTTGGAAAAAGAAATATTTGGGAAGTATGGGAGACCGGGGCTAGTTGACCCGCGGGGTAAATTGGCCTCTGGCGTTTTAAAATGAAATTTAACTAGACAGCAACCCCACCTGTGTGAAAATAAGCGTACTTATTAGCAAAGCATCGTTTACTTAAATTTCTCTTGTCAAATGACTCGTATTGCGATTGTTATTGCTGATTTTAGTTTTTATACGCAGTGCAGTTTTCAGTCTATTATAAACTGCTTTGTTCTTCTTCGGATTCGAACGAAAACGTAGTGCTTCGTTAAGCATATAACAGGCACTCTTCGTCCAGGTAAATTTTGATTTTAGCCTTGTTTTCAATGAAATATTAAAAATAGACCATCGATGTACGTCGACCCACTCAATATGGGACAAGTTGGCCCAAAATTGAAACTGGCTGTCGAGAGCGAAAAGAAAAGTATCTCGTACATTCCGTTTCATAGTAACAGTTTCAAGCAGCTGCATGCCCTTCTAGAACGGTTTTAACCTTTCAAAATGCTTTATTTCTGGCATTTTGATAATTTAGGTTCGAAAAATGAGGAATTATAAGGGGAAATCCGACAAATTTAATATTCCCAGGAATGTGGTGGAACCGGCTGTGGACGATATTGTAGACGGAAAAAGCAAAATTTTGCCTACTGCTGCTAAATGCGATGCACCTTATCGAACCCTGAAAAGATATGTTGCTGCCAAAAGGTAAAAGAAGTATCAACAAGATCGAATTTCCAGACTCTTGAGGTGAGAACAAGTTGGCAGGAGCTCACTGGTTTTCCTTTTTCCTAAAAGGACCACAATTGCTGATACGCACACCTAAAGCAACTAGCCTATTAGGAGGGACGAATTTCAACCCAACAAATATCAACAAGTTTGTCAATAACCCCAAAAATATTTTCGATAGAGCATCTTTCGAAGCAAAGGACATATGAAACGTCGACGAAACTGGCATGAAAACAGTGCAAAAACTAAGTCGTGTGGTTGCTCCACGTGGTTTACAAACAGATTGATACTATTATTTCGGCTGAACGAGGAGCATTGGTGACTTTGGTTGCTACCGTTTCAGCGAGTGGGAATTTTATTTCTCCTTTAAATTTCAAAGATCATTTCCTCTGTGGGGCACCAATAGGCAGTGACGGTGGAGCCGTTTAATCTGGATGGATAACGGAGTTTTTTTAAATACGCACTGTTACGGTCTCCTGGTTTGGAGAGAGCACCAAACAGTTGCCCGTTTACGTGGGGATATAAAATAAGAAAACAGGCTTTTCTGTTTTCATGCTGGTTTATTTAAAGAGATAGATTGACATATACTTTTACAATAAAAGACATTTAGATAGACATTTAACATATAACACATTTAGACAGATCATATTGATATTTACTAGGCAATAAAATAATTATAAAAATACGTATTCCTATATATATATATATATAATATTGTTTCAAGGTCAAATTTTTGTCTTACACAATGTTCGCAACTCACTCATAGTATATTCAATATCACGCAGTTGGCGTGTATTCTATTTGTGTCTTTATTTTCTGATATAATGACAAAGAATTGTATTTGTGTTTCCCACTTAACACACGTTTGTGACTAAACGTTTCAAAATGCGTTTTGTACAAATTAGTTCAAATATATATTTTTGCCTCGTTCTTAACGTTTTAAAATACGTTTGTCTTAAACGTTTCATATTCTATGCATCTATGTATTCAAAGATCGAATGATCTGTCTCTGCTTTTAAACCTAGGGATCGCCGGCCCTAATATTTTTGTACATCTCGTACATAGCAGCGGTTTACGAAGAAAGCTACTAACGTCGTCGGTGAGTCGGGTCATTTCGAGACGACGTTCGGGTGATATGGTTTTCATGCTAAGTTTCTGATATTGCTTTCTTCTAACGCGCTGGTCTCACCTAAGTAAGCGACAATTCCAGGGAACGTTACTCAAGTAGCCGGTCGGTACTTTTCGACTCGTAGCCTACGTAATGGGCCATATGTATGTAGTCGACGCTTGATAAATAATTCTTTGTACGTTCGTACTGGAGCCGGCTTTTATCTGTATGTTAAGGATTTTCGGTACGCATTATCGAAAGCGTTCATTGTTTGTCGGCGATGAATTTAGATAATGTTTGATACATAATACAAACATTTACAAAAGTTGAAACATAAAACTATTCTAAATTTAGTACATACATAAACAGAAATGAATATTAATTTTAACACATTGATAAAAATAAAGAGCATTATTGAAGTTCAGAGAAGTGAAAAATATTACTATACAGAAAAACTATTAATATGATTGTCTATTGAAAATGTCTTTAAATCCTTAACACGCACATCATTTCGTTAAACACGCACGGCCTTCGAAAGAAAGACCCATCATTTTGCTGTTGACAATCAAATCAAAACAAATTGCAACCCTTAGATTGGCGAGTTTTTGGTCCACTGAAAATATCCATTACCTCATGGATGAGCAGCCACCCTGGGGAAACTCTAACAATATACCACACCCCGGGCATCGTTGCATCTGCTTTGCCGATCGTTTGTACCCAGAAAAACATCCAGACTGGTTTCCGAGTCTCTGGATTATGGCCATTCAATGGAAACATATTCACTGCTGCCGACTATCTTCCTAGATACTCCACTGATCAACCGGATTCAAATAAGTCACAAGAACAACTTTCTATCACTTCATCACCAGAACTTACCCTCGTTTCTTTGCGAAATGTTTCATTAGAAATATCGGCACAAAATGAAGCTGAAGACTCTGATCTTGATGATGTTTCGTTAAGCTCGATGCTCAATAGTTCCGAGCGACTGGTTCTACCTGAAGAAATCAGACTGCTGCCGAAAGCAAATGCCACGTAAGCATATCAGCCCAAAAGAATTGTAAGGAAACGCCGCACAACGTTAATTCTCACTGATTCGCCCGTGAAGAAAACCTTGGATGCAGAGAAAGAGAAGAGAATGGAGAAGACAGGAGCGCACACGAAGAAAAATAAACGAACGTAAAGTTCACATTTATAATTAAAAAGGTTACATTGAATAAAACGCATATTTTGCAAAGATAGTATTTTTGTGACACATTTTGTAAAGAGGGCTAACTTACCCCATTTTCCTCTACTAGTAAGATTTGTTGTCAAGGAGATATGCCTTTCTTTAAGAGCCCGAAATTTGCATGATTGCTAGCTAAATGTATGTACTATTAAATGACGTGAAGGGAGTTTCAAAATGAATAACTGTAAATATTTTAAAAATCGACATGTCAAAACTGGGCTAACTTGCCCCGGTCTTCCCTACTCTATGTACATACTTCGCAAACTAAGGTTCAATCTGGGGCAAAACGCATAGTCGAAAATAATGATTTTATTCCAAAGTTTGCAACATCTCAACCTTGAACTTTGGGACACCGTAATCTCCTGGTTTGGAGAGAGCACCAAGCGTTTCCTCGCTTGCGTAGGGATATGACAAACAAGAACAGGCTTTTTTGCTTTTATGCCGATTTATTTAGACAAATGACATTGACACATTTAAAATAAAAATGTTAGATCTTGCAGCTGGGTTTCACTTTTGACGGTGTTTTAGCTTCAATAAAACACTTTCTTGGTGGACACTATCTTTTTATATAATTGAAACATTTAAATTGAGGTATCATTCTATCCAAATGATACTTCTAAGGCGATTGAACGAAGAACTGGTCTTGTGTAGATATATTTTTTGACACATTGTAAAAAACTATATATTTCAATTTCGTTATTTCGCGTAATTGTTTCTGGTTCAGTATTTGGTAGCTTTTCCAGTAAACTTCCTTCAAAAATGTAGGGCCCCTGTCGTGCTGTAGTTGGTTCGAATTGACGATCAAGTTAGTTTGGCATCGTCCTCTACATCGTCAATTTCTGACTTCACAAATATTATTTTCTATGATAAATGACGACGAATTCCTACTTTCGACGTCATCTCGAAACTGACCCATTATCTTCCCTTCTTTGTTATTGTCTCTATTTCTCTAGTATTGATTTTCCTTCTGGTAATACTTCTTGTGTTTATATGAAAATTATCATCCGATTCAGATATCCCACTCATGTCATCATTTTTCTTAGTCGTATTTGAATGGATCCGTAAACAGTCTCGTCCTGCTATGTTTATTTGCTGGAATTACCTCTACAGCGGTTTATTGTATTCAATCAGCTACTTTTTTGAAATTCCCCAAAAATGCATTGTCCGACTCTTTCTTAGAATCCTACAAAAGATTTTCGTGTGGTTTCTCCTTTCACGTCACAACTCCCTATTATGCCCTCTTGGATTGAAACATCATCGTCTTCTACCAGCCTCTGAAATAGCAAACTTTTCCTTAACTGCCATATCACAACTGTTGGTACTAACTTTATAAGGTGCGTGTACTGCGTTTATCCCATTTGAATTAAAGCGTTCGTCTTGCTTTTAACTCGGACGGTGAACGACGGTCTGTTCCGCTATGGATCCGAAAAATCGGACAGTTTAAATATGTTTGGCTTTGCGTTTGTTCTAAACGATTTAATAATAATAATAATAATAATGTTTATTGACATTGTAGAAACAGTACAAGGCAATCGTCAAAGAAACGACTAAAGAAATTAGACAAAGAAAGGAAAAAAATTACAATAAATTATTAGTGAATTCATCTAAACTATAAGGTTCTATATTTAATAATAAATCATAGACTGCTCTCTTAAATGAGGCAAGGACACGAATTTGTTTAACGACTGGAGGCAACTTGTTGAAAAGCTTTAAACTTGTGTAATACATACCTCTCTCCGTTAACAATAATCGATGTTTACGGTAACAATAGTTAGCCTTATGTCTAGTGCTGTAATTGTGCAGAAAAGTGCTGTCTTCAAATAGGTTCCTATGTTTAAATAAAAAACTAAAGTTTTAAAAATATAAATAGCATAGATAGTTAAAATATTATATGCTCTATAAAAGCCTCTACATTACAGGCATGGGCAACCTTTTTTGTAGAAGTTTTATGCTGCGAGTAATCTTGAAAAATATACATTTTTGTAGTATCCTTATGATTCATTATGAATTAAGTTTAGACGGGCCGTGCTAATATGCAACGAAAGAATTCAGTAGCGGGCCGGGCAAATCTTACTCGAGGCCGCATGTGGCCCGCGGGCCGGAGGTTGCCCATCTATACTACAAGATTGATTAAAATCTAAACGTAACATAGTTCGCAAAATTCTTTTTGAGAAATAAATACGTGACGCAGCTCGCTACTACCACCCCAAAAAATGATACCAAATTTCAAGTGTGGATAGCAGACACCGTAATATCCCGTGCGAAGCACGTCCTTTGTGACAACTTCGCGAAGCATACGGAAACAATAACAGAGAGAGCTCAGCATACTACACACCTTGTCTATGTGACCGCCCCACTTGAGACATCCATCAACAGCAAGGCCCAAAACCGGAACGGAACTCTCCGCATTATAAGTATGGTTATTCAATAACAAAGTAGAAGGAAAATCAGTTTCTTTAGTACTAAATAACACAACATTTGTTTTATCATTATTGATATTTAAATTATTACTGTTTAACCACTGTTCAAGAGCCGCCAAGTATCTGGAACCACAGCTAATGACACTGTCAAGAGTATTCCCCATAATCACGAAAAAAGTGTCGTCGGCGTAATTTATTGTTAAAGTCTTGTTTGTAGTCAAAGCACTTTCGACAGCATAGATATTATTAAAATAGATAACAAAGAGAATGGGTTCTAAAATGCTCCCCTGAGGAACACCCGTTCTTATAATAATCTCATCAGAATAGGCAACAGAACCATTAGAGGCTACCCTAACCGCCTGTCTCCTATTAGATAAATAGGACACGAACCAGGATAAAGCCGTGCCCCTAATTCCGTACAGTTCGAGTTTACGAATTAACTTAGAGTGGTCTATGGTGTCGAAAGCCTTTGAGAGATCAAGTAGAACACTACAGAGAATACATTTATTCTCTAAAACTTCGATAATAAAGTTTGTAAAATCAAAAAGTGCAGTATCAATATTTTTACCCCTAAGAAAACCATGCTGATGGCCGTTTATCAAGTGATGCTTTATGAAGAAATTGTATAAGCGATCGTAAACAACTTTTTCAAATATTTTCGAAAAACCTGTAAGCAAGCTTATAGGCCTATAGTTATTAAGATCGTTTATGTCACCTTTTTTATACAAGGGTAAAATCGTAGCGTGTTTCAAAAGTGTTGGAAAGGAACCCCGCTCCAGAGAGCTGTTAATTATATGGCAGAGTGAAGCAACGTAACATTCAGGACAAAGTTTTAAAAAGTACCTGGGTATAGAATCATACCCGGACGATTTGGAGCTTCGTAGCGATTTAATAAAAGAAAGTAGTTCCTTTTCACAAGTTGGAGAGAAAAAGAAAGATATCGGATTTTTAAAAATTACAGGCGAATTCTCATTACAGTTGGAATATATATTTTGTCCGATAGTAAAATTTTTATTGAGATCATTGGCTAATTGTTGGAGGTTGTTGGCTGCCGGCAAAACAGGGCTACGATTTTTCCCCAGATGACTGTTGATTATTTTCCTAATATCTTTACTTTTGTTACAAGAATTGGGTAATAATTCATGATTTCTACTGCGTTTTAAAGCAGAGATTTCTCTATCGTACAACTTTTTGTAATATGTAAATGTATCACGATACTCGTTATTGTATGTTGAAATTGTTTGCAAAGCGCGAACAATTTCCCTAAGCCTGTTTAAATAACCTGGTAATTGAACTGCATTTTGTTTTTGTAGAGGAATCTTCTTGATGGGAAAATGTTCATTGAAATATCTTAAAAATATATTCGAAAATATAGAAAACTTATCGTCTATACCATAACGTTCGTGATATACATCATTCCAGTTTTCATCTCTAATACTAACTCAAAAGTCATTAATTCTCTTCTCGCTAAACACACGTATTTCCCTGTAGACGCACTGGTTCACTGTGTTTGCCGAGGTTGCTAAAGATGTAATTTGAGCTCGATGATCAGAAAATCCAGTCGAGACAGATTTGGCACTTAGGGCCGTTTGCACCGTTTAAGGATTTAAGTCGAACTTAGTTAAGTTCGGATTAATTTTTAAGCTCGGTTTAAAACGAGAAGCTTTGCACCGCAACTGATAAGTTTAGATTAAGACAAAGTCTGAAGCGATATGGCAACTATGTTTATTTCTAGTAAAATTCATCTTTGTCTGTTGTATGCTTGTTATTTATGTCAACAATTTTAATCCGAGGTTTGAGGGATGAGGAAACGTTTCAAACGTTTATCTTCCTTGTACTATCATTATCTACGATCTTCACCACTTTACTCCTTTAGGTTGATATTGTATGTACTAACCTCCAAAACTATTGCAAAATGTGAACCACGTGAAATTTAAGAAATAAGTAGACAAGATTATAGGTTGTAAGTATTAAAATATGTATGTATTTATAACTAACTAATGAATCACATATAATTACTTACACTGGGATATACATATACGTATTTATAGATCTTTTTAGACGAAAAATGGGCAAGCGCTATCGATCCCCAAATATAAATAGTACAGAAAAAGAGCTAATGGTACAACTGATCGGAAAATATCGTGGAATTATAGAGAATAAAAACAGATTCGGTAACTAACGATGACAAAACTAAAGTTTGGAAAATGATTGCTGAGGAATTTAACGCCGCATCACCAAAGTTAATTCCTCATTCAGCAGATTGCATTTCTAAGTTTTGGAAGAATGAAAAGAAGAAATACAGGGAACTAGTGGCTGTTGAACGGAGCCATTGCATTGGAACAGGGGGAGGCCCACCCCTCAAGAAATGTAAGGACCAATATGGAGATTTGGTTATGTCCATCATAAATAAAAAATCAATGTATGGTTTGGGGAATAAATTTGACTCGGATAGTGGTCCACTAAGTACTAACCAGCCTGAACAGAGTGTAAATAGTCCAAAGGTAATAGGATACATAATTCTTAAGTATTTAACACGTTCAGTGCCAGGGATAAATAGATAATTTTTCACTTATGCCACGTCTACCCATATGGGTGGACATGGCATTGAACATGTTAAATATATACTGATAAATATTTTTTTAGTTTATTTCTGAAGATGAGTCAGAAGAAATTTATATCGTTATGGAAAGTGCAGAGGTACAGTTTATTTGTGGTATTTTTAGATGTTATAATTATTTTCTTACACCATAGAATACTACTACTACAGAGGCATCTAACGTGGGCCCATCAACTGGCTACTCATTTACTTTCGAGCTTCCGGCTGGTTCAAGTGTCAGTAGTCCATCAAGTAATGGCAATAAAAATGTAAGTAATGAACATAAAGTACATTTATTTATATATATATATATCTAAATATTATATATTTCAAGATTGAGTTTACATGGAGTCGACATACCCCTGGTGACTTAAAGAAACCAGTCAGCAAGGTTTTGGCCACAGAAATAAACAAAAGTGTAGGTATACAACTTTATATTTACTAGTTGTAGCTGAGAACTTATTATGGCTAATTTCTTTTCTCATCTCATCTTGCAGCAGACAAATACTCCATCTAGAAGGCGCCCGACTCTTGAAACAAGAGCCTTATTCTCTTCAACAGTGGCACAGTCTTATGATCAGCTACTGACCAAAAGATTGGCTGTTGCAGATCATCAGTCCCAGCTATTGAAAGCCAATCTGGAACAGCAGGAACTTGAACACAAACTTTGAGTGAAATCTTTGGAGTTAGAAATAAAAATTAAAGAGGAAACTCTAAAAAAGTTGTTAAAAAATAACTACTAATAGACTAAATTAAATTTTTATTTATAAATTTGCAAAATAATTATTTATTAATTCCTCTCTTGATGTAAACCTTCATTCAATTCTTCATCTTCTATTTGAGCATCTGCTATACAAACATCTAAATCATGATTATTCATATCTTCAGGAGCTGGTGGATTCTCTTCGCCCTGTTCTATTGCAATATTGTGTAACACTGCAGTAGCTACAATGATTGTTAATCGCGTTTGCAATTTTACTCTCATTCCACATGCTAGTATAGCAAAACGTCTTTTCCAAACCCCAAACAGCCTTTCAATACAATTTCGTGTTCGGATGTGTGACTCATTGTAGAGTGTCTTCGCTGAAGTTTCAGGATTTCGTAGTGGAATCAGACAATAGGGCCTTAGCAATATAGCCACTGTCAGCTAAAGCATAATGCTGCTTAAACTGTCCATATAAAACTGAATACCCAATTTAATACTAAAATTACAAAACAATTTGGAAAATATCCATTTTCAAATTTTGCTTTTAAGGTGCTATTATTAAAAATAGTGGCATCATGGGTAGATCCACCCCAATTTGCCACAATATCTAAAATTTTCAATTTGGCATTGCCAACCACTTGAACATTAATAGAGAATTTTCCTTTTCTATTCCTAAATATTTCTGCATCTTCCCCACCTAAAACCACATTTTCTACAAAATTATCACTTGAATGAAGATAAACATACCTGGTGATTCCATTGGAATATGGGTACCATCAATAGCTCCAATTACTTGGGGAAATGCAGAAATGCAAATTGAAAAAGAGTCAGTTTGGGTTCGCTGGATTTCTAATTCGCTACTTGGCATTGTAATATAAGTATCTCTCAATTGTGCTATGGCTTCCGACACTTTCACAATTAGCCTTGACACTGTCGAGGTATGCATTTTTGCAAGTCACCAACTGTGATCAGAAAATTGCCAGTCGCATAGAATCTCAAACATGTGAGCAATTGGTTAATTGGTGAAATACTTTGATTTCTAAAGCAGAAAATGCAATATATGTGTATACCAAGAAATTGCTATTGTAGTTACCCATCAGTTACCCCATAAATTCTAGATTATTTTCAATTTTCTCCAGTAATTTCAAAACCGTTGGTTTAGTTAGCCTATACCTACGGAAAAAAGCGAGTTCATCCAAATTACTGAAATCGTCTGTCCGATCGTAAATAATGCGTTTTGGAAAGCCAAAATCTATTATTTCTAAAATATCAAAGTCATCTTCGAATAAATCATCCCAATCAATATTCATTTTGATATGTAAATAATACTGTAATCAGTTAGGTCTTCCTACGAAATTGATATCTATGATGTCAAAATCTTGAATAAAGGTTAATCTAGCTTTAAGTATGGAAAATTCTAGACTTAATTTAATTCTGACTTAACGAAAGATAAGTCGAGCTTTGTTGACGGTGCAAGCATTTAACTCAGACTTAACATTTAATCTCGACTTAAAAACGCGGTGCAAACGGCCATTATTGTATTAAGCTGGAACTTCGTAGCACAATTCACAACAATGATATTGTCTAAGCAGGTACCTCCATGTTTGGTAAGTCTTGATGGTTCACGAAAAATATATTTTGCATCAAATCAAGCCAATATATTTACAAAATATTTGTAGGTTAGGTCATCCGTCATGAAATCCATATTAACCTTCCTATACTCACGCATACGGTCTGTGAGACCGATTTATATAGTATAGTATACGTCTTTCATTTTGACGTGAGTATAGGAAGGTTAAAGTCACCAGCAATAATCACGGGATGTTTTGTGGGAAAGAGTCTTAGGATTTGGTTTTCAAAATAAAAGCAGAAGTCCTTAAAATTAGTGGTGGTAGTTCCGTAGAAGCAGACTAATGTACACCATATGTTGTTGAAGGATATATCGACATCGCAGCATTCAAAAACAAGTTCTTCAGACATTTAATTAATAGTAGAATTTATTAAACTGGTTAAATCTTCAGAAATATATATTGCCGAATCACCGTGAATACTATTCTTGCGACAGAAAGATGACGCAAAGTTTGTATCGTGGAATACAAAAAAAATTAAGGGAGTCTGTTTTACGCCAATGTTCGGTAATGAAAACAATTTTGCAGTTAGGAAGCAAATTCAGTTCAACAGTTAAACCGGAAAACGACGTTCTAAGGCATTGTACATTTAAATACGCTTGTCACAAATGTTTCACTTATTTGCATAAACTAAAGACCAAACGATATATCTATCGAACAAGCCGGACCTAATGTTTCTGTACTAAACCTTTAATGCATAAGCAGCGGTTTCTCTAAAGAAAGCGAACGAACGTCGTCGGTGGGGCTTTGTGAGTTCAAGACGACGTTCAGGTGGTATCAAGCTAAGTTTCCCTACAGTACTGTTTTCGCACGCGCTGGCCCTACAGATAAGGGACAAGATATCAGAATGTTATCCCAATAATCGGTCGCTCCACTCGAACCATAGTCTACGCCTACGCAATGGGTCACATGTTCTTTGTCGCCGCTCAATAAATGAGTCTGTAAATTCGCACCGTAGCCGACCGACGAAGTTTATCTATGTTAAGTATTTTTCTGTGTACATGTATATGTTCGTAAGCGAGGTATTGTCAGTAGCGTTTAATACATAATATACGCATTACAAAAAACTCAAACCTGAAACTATTCTAAATTTAGTACATGCATATATAGCAAGAGATGAATATTAATTTTTAAACACTGGTAAAAATAAAGACAATTATTGAAGTTAAAAGAAATGAGAAATGTTAATGTATAGAAAAAGTGTTCATATGATATTCTATTTAAAATAATATCCTTAAATCCTTAACAAACCTTTCGAGTAATAAACTTTGTGTGAAACGTAATCATCCGAATTTTCAAGGAAACATATCTAGATATACATAGATGCTCAATGGCTTGGCGACCCCGAACGTCGAACGACATCTCAAAATCGTTACACAATCCTCGATGCGATCGATATTTTGGCCGAAAAAACTTACACTCTCGAGTAACGTAATACCGGCCATAATTCGGACGAGTTTTATTATTGTTGGTTTTCCAACGACAGCTCCACTTATCACGATTACATGCTGTCAGTAGGGAGCCCCTGACGACACGCTCGGAAATCGAGAGAAGAGAATTCTGAACGACGAACGGCAATATACATGTCGACGGGCTCGGTCGGGACGAACACACGAGCTTATTGTATAAATAAAGGCTGCTCCTCGAGACTACCGCTCGGCGGACAGTCGCAATTTGTCAAGTCGTACCGGAGAAGGAATAGGTAACTACTACCAGGTCAGGTACCTACGGATAGTAATAAGAGCGCGCTCGGTTTCTGCGCGAATCGATTATGAAAATTCATAGCCACCTGTACTGTGCGGTTGGTAAAGATATGGAGGCAGTTGCTGACGGCGAGACAGAATAAACGGTGGTCGCTGAAATCTAGATTAGATCGGATTGAATTTCATTCGACTGGTTTTCTAACTAAACGCTGGTCAGTTAGAAACGTATTCAATTACAAATTAGCTTTAATGTCCGCTACGAGAAACGTTTAAGTTTGAAGGAAGACTGATGTAAGTGTTGATTTTCCATAGAACAGCAATATTTTGCAGTATGTTTTCGATTCTAACTTTTTTCCAATTGACATGAATTGTAGCTGTAAAGTAAATCACTTGAAATTTATTACGTACTAACAAGGAAATGTTTCCAACACGAGGACATTCATTTCGACTGCATTTTTCCAGATTTCAGAAAAGTGCTGTATATCAGTCAGCAAAGCCGTCCTTCTCATTCTCCTGTTAAGGCTCTACATCCATATAGATTTTTATTTCCCAATGGTCACACTTCCGTTTCCTTGTATTCCTGGTCTTTCGTTTCCATCAGTCATAATTTTGTCAATACTTCATCGATTTTCGAGAGTAATTTAGATTACTTGAATAAAGTATAACTTTCACTTAATGTAGTGCTAACGTCTCATTACGCATTTATCAATACTCCTTGATTCATTATTAGTAGAGTTGCTCTGTTTACGCTCATAGTACTACAACCATTGGACACGACTGTACTAGAATAAAATAACGTCAGGCTATACGAATACAGATATAGTGACGTAGTCTCGTACTATACATTGAAACTGAGAACGTGTATGCTGATGTTATTTTATTCTAGTACAACCATTTCGGATAGTTATAGTACTGTTAGCGCAAACTGAGCAACTCGAATTATTAGTATGACGACGAGTTAGTGTTCATTTAAAATTACAATGTCTTTTGCTCAACATCCGTAACCTAATAATAAGATGCTTTGTACTATTGATGAAACGTGCTCGCCAAAAGAAATAATGTTTAGATACCATAGATATAACATACAATGTAAGACTAAATCACATTGCAAAACTTCTCATTACACACTGATGCACTACAGTCAATCGATCAAATATAGGATCGCGCTTCAAGGTCAGGAGTGCACTGGCAAAATATAAGTTTCAACAGCGCACTTCATTTACCGAGTGGTTGTGATCGTTTGAACTTCGAGTACAAGTTGCAATCAAAAGATCACGACCACTAGGTAAATGAGGTGTGTTGTGGAAACTTACATTTTACCAGTGCACACCCGACTTTGAAGCGCGTTCCTAAATTTGTCTCAATGTAATTTCGAGGCACTCAGATATTCAATTCCTCACCTACTTTGAGAAGGGGACACATTGTAACAACTTAGTTGTTATCCTTAATGGAGAAAACTGTATACACAACTTCGTATTCAGAATCTCCCTATGAATTGGATGTGATAAGAGTTATTTTATCTGATAAGTTGTCGCCTTGCCTCAATGACGCACGAAACTAACGAATGGTCTTTTAATTAAAGTCGTTTGCGAAATATTTCGGTGTTTGTGCGCTTTTTGTGTATTAGTTTACTTCTGCATTGTTTCACGTTTCCTGTCTACTTGAATCATAAGAGGAGAAATGCGAATTGGAAAAGAAATTAACGAAAGCGTTTTATGGTGGTTTGATACACAATTTGTTGAAACATAAAAAGTAAAAGTCATCTAGTCATCTAATGCGTTGTAATGAAAAAAATCGTATTAAAAAGTAATTTCTTATTTTCCTTTTTCATTCGATGACTATTATGAAACTTTTACTCTCCAGTCTTGGCACTTCACTCCAAGTGCCAAGACTGGAGAGTAAAAGTTCGCTGCCATTCATTATTACAAAAAAATGAACCCTAAAGTTGTGTCGAATTTTGAGTATACAAGATTTCAGTTTGCACCTAATTCAACTCACTTCTCGTGAACTTAGGGGAACCAGGCAGTGAAAATAAACAAATTTTTTTTTTTTTCAAATTTCAGTAAATTATACCTCATTCCAGAACACTTATATGTATGGTTTCTGTATATTTCATGCATTATGGTAGGAAAGAGGGATCATTTTGTTAACAATGACATTTCGGCCACGCCCCGTTTTGTTCCTGTCATTCATCTAGCTGGATATATTCCATCTTGTCGTGAATTTCTTTGGATCGAATGTATTTATTCTTTGACTACACGGAGTTGAACAGATCGTATCACAAACTTTAAATGCATTTTCTCAAAAGTATGAATTTTTTAGCTTTAGGTACAGTTTTTTCTGAAAGCATTTGCTCTGTTGCAATGAAATTTGGCAAAGAGATTCACAATTATGCTGTTATTAAAGTGTATTAAAATTATCATAATAAAAGAGAAAATGTGGAAAATATTCGCACATAGTTTACATAAAAATCGCATTTTTTCAGATAAAATAATTTCACATTCATTTCTATTCTCATATGAGTGTTACTGACATAAAAGTTATACACTAAGGAGACAATGCAAAAGTCTATTCACGATTTAAGCTTAATTTGATTTCAACAATTAGTTTGCGAGCAATGTGTACCGATGTTAGTATGGTAAACCATGGGGAAACCAGTCGCTGCCTGGTTTCCTTAAAAGGGCTTGTTAGTTAAATGTGGCAAAGTGAAACACTTGATAAGAGTTATATAGTGTAAACGTTCCCTTGTAGGGATTATTTTCTTCTCATAAGGCTAAACCTACCATGAGGAGCTGCTGGATGAGCAAAAACGAGAAATATAAATACAACAAAACGGAGAAGAACTAATTATAAAAGAGGAAACGCAGATAATGGTTAAAGAACCGAAGGAGGATGAAATAATAGAAATAACTGCGAAACTAAAAACCATAAAACCCTGGGCGAAAATGTAATTTCCGCAGAAATGCTGAAGATAGGTGGGGGAATTGCCCTGTACATAACAAGGGCGATAAAATAGATTGTGATAATTATTCGGGAATGGCACTGTTAGATGTAGTATATAAGATAACTGCAACAATAATAAGAATTAGGTTGTATAAAATACAAGAATGAATACCGAGGTGGTTTTAGAAGAGGACAATCGGCAATAGCCAAAATTTTGTAATGAAGCAAATACTAGATAATAAATATGAACGGAATATGGGACTATATATATTATTTATTAATTTCAAAAAGGTGTGCTATTCCATACCAAGAAATAAGTTAAAAATAGTTCTGGAAAAATTGACCGTACCGGAAAAACGGATAGGTTAGTCAAAGTGACGTTGAAGCAAACCACCAACAAAGTAGTTATGGAAGGTAGGTTATCGAGGGAATTTAAAGTGGGGAGATGACTGACACAGGGAGATCCTCTGTCGATGACTTTGTTTAACTTGATAATCAGGGAAAGCGGAATACAGAGGAATATAGCGCACATGGCAAGAGTTGAAGAAAATGTTCAAAAATCTAGTGGGTAAAGCAAAAGAGTATTGATTAACGAAGGCAAAACGAAGTATATGGAAATGAAATCTATGTCTGTGCAAGACTCAGATGGAAAACAGTAGTTTCCAGAAGGTGACAGTTCGAATATTTGAGTGTGCTATAAACAAACACCTGCAAGAAGCTAAAATAAATAAATGATTAGCAAGAAGTAGTAGAGCTATAGGGGCACTTATATATTTAATAAAATCTAAACGCCTATCCAGGAAAGCAAAAATACGAGTGTGTGTACGACATAATAATCAGACCTACAGTGCCATATGGGTGTAAAACATGTGTTCTCAATAAGTAAGAGGAAATAAAACGTGGTATATGGTAAGTACATGTGATAGACATGTGATGGAAAAGAAGAGCAAACCAAGAAATTAATGACCTGTGTATTCGACCAAAATTATCGCAGACCGTAAAAATGCAAAGATTGAGATTGTTGGAGCATATTGCGAGCATGGCAGAGAACAAACATGTTAGAAGGGTACTCACGACTGGAAATGAAGGGAAGAGCGGGGAGGAAAGTCTAAAAGGAAATGGCTATCAGCTGTCAAGCAAGATATGGCACAAGTGGGCGTGAAGGAATGGGATTTGAAATCAGGGGTCTACAAGACCTGGAGTACTGCTGTATATAAGCCTAAAACGAAGAATACGAAGTTCATGCAGGATAGCCAAGATGAAGTATCTTCATTTGCTGAACTTCTACTTTAGAGCTGTTTCTTTTCTTTAAAAAGACGTTTAAGCAAAGAATGTCCTACAAGGAATGTCAATACCAACGCTCAATCTATCTTCTATAATTTGAGGAATCCTTTTCTCGTAAGGAAAGTAAAGTCGAACCAAGTAAATGTGGCGAACCGCGCAGCACCGTCGCGTTACAAAGTACACTCGTGAAAATAATTTTAACGCGCGCACTATGAATGTGAATATCTCTATAAATGTTATAATTTCTCAGTATAACTTGTTTTTTCGGTTATTGCTCAAATTAAATACTACTATGAATACTATTGAAAATATGTACCAATGTTTATGTTTCATTTCATTTGCAGTTTTAATGTAATGAAAATTATAATGTAACAATTTGAAAGCATTCAATACTTGCCAATATCTTATTTGTTATCTGTTTAAAATAGTATAATTTTAAGTAAATATGCTCCAAAATACTGATTTTATTCACATTCAACTGTTTATTTACAAACTTACTACAATGAAAATATATATTAATACAAAAGATAAATACCTATGTTTTGTTTCCTAAAATGCTGCAATTACTTAATGCTATACAGAAAGAAATTTTTAATCATCTGATAATTCACTCCATTCTGATTCCGTATCAGATTGATTTACTTGAATAATAATTGTTTCCTCTTCTTCATCTAGAACCTCATCTCTTTCCATATATCGCTGTTGAATATTTTTAACATGGTTGCATTCGGCTTGCCATATTTCTGGAGTAATACTGTCGAATGCTGCTCTAATTAAGGCTTCCATGTTACTAAGGCTATCAACATTGTGTGCTGCAATATTTCTTTTTACCATGCTCCATATCATTTCTATCGGATTTAAGTCACAATGGTATGGGGGTAATCTTACAACAGTCTGACCACAAGCTATCGCATACTCATCGATGGCATACCGAGGTACAGGTTTATATTTCTTTACGAGTTCTAACAATTCTGGCTTTAACATCGCAGGATGGTAAGCAATATTCATACTTTGTAGCCAATACATAATTTCAGCCTTTTTGGTTGCAGCTGTTGGCACTTTATTGATTTGCACGGAATGATATGGAGCGTTGTCCATAACGATGATGGAATTTGGTGGTAACTGTGGTATAAGTACAGTTTGAAACCATCTTGAAAAATTGTCATAATTCATGTCATCATGATAGTCCCCGCTTTTTGTCTTTGATTTAAACAAAAGCAAAGCATTTGGAATAAATCCCATACTACCTCCAGCATGACACAATACCCATCTTTGGCCAGCACTGTCCTTCCTTAGCACACCTTCCTCAGTAGAGCTTTGCCAACAACGAGTTACAGTATAATTTTTGTGCACATATGTTTCATCAATATATACAACAGGTCTACTATATTCTGCCTCTTCATTTGATTTCATAAACCTCAAATATCAAGCTCTCCAAGCAACAATATCATGATGTTCCATTAAACGTTTCCTGTTTGACTGACACTTCATAAATTTATAACCCATATCCAATAATATTTTCCGTAAAGTTTCTTTACAGCCCTTAAAACTAGTTTCTTGTGTCATATGCTGATGTAAGAGTTTTAAAGTAGGTACAGTTTTCTCTACCACATACATAGAATGTATCTTTTGACGTAGAATACACCTGTAAATTACAGAGATTATATATACAGAGACAATTAGAAACCAAATTTGAAGTTTAGTATTACCTATCCATATCATCTATAGATAATTTGCGTGTTTTCTGAATTATATTGTAGGTATTATAGGTTTGTTTAAAATATTAGTGGTTGTTGATGGTTGTGATTGATTCATATCAGATTCACATACTTTGGCCTTGATCCGATCAATTGTTCTAGCTGATATACCAGTCATAGCTGCTACTCTTGCTCTTACTTGATCTACGGTAAACGAATATTTACCAGCATTTTTTCTTGTTCGCAAAATTTAATAATATTTTGCACAAGAATTGTCATATCATCCTTGGACTTCCTTTTTGGCATTTTGAAAATAGAAGCTGCAAATTATGAAGTATTTAGTATTATATACAAATAATTGTATTTGTCCTATTTTCTCCACTTAATTAATAATATATATAATAGAGGTTATGTTGACTATGTACCTTAAAAACTTCTGAATATTTCTCTAGTTTTGAAAAAAAACTGATAAAATAATTACAATAAGGTATGAAATAATGATAAGAAAGGAACACGACTGATAAAAGAAATAAAATAACACTAATGGAAATTCAAAACTTAAACAAATTTGCTCGGACTGTACTAGTATAATATTAGGGATAGGGAAGCGCGCGGTAACGGAAGGAAGCGTTAGTTCGCATATTTTCCGTTCGCCAGATCGAGATGGTCCGACTAGGAAACTTTTCGTTTGCTCATATCCCCAAAAATAAGCCTTTATAGTTGCAGTGAACGGTTCGGATGACAGGAATGAAGTGTTGTCAAGATACTACTTAGCTTCTTTTCTTTTAATTCCTTTTAATAAAAATTGTGTTAGTTTTAATCTTAATTCCAGTGGTCAACTACTTGAAATTCTGTTTCTACGCAGAAAAACTAATTACATAGATCTACGTTTTCAATGTTATTCAAACTCTCCTCCGGAAAATATCTTCATCCCGTTGTTATTAGCTCTTCGGAGACGATAGACCAAATAGACTGATTATAATTTTAGCTTATACTAATTTTTAATTCAATAGCGTAATTTAATTTTACCGTAATTAGGCATCCTTTTCATTCAAAGTCACCTACCTGAATAAAAGATTCAGGTTAATAATCTATAAGAGCGGCACTACTAATTCATTTGCCGGATCGACGCATTGCATAATGCCATTTATTAAAATTTACTGCCGTAATTAATATTCTAAACCGTCGAAATTAAATCAGATTATTAATAATAAATCGAAATCACATATGGGAATCTTTAGAGTCTAAATCGGCGCATAATGAAGGTATATTATGTAGTATCTACAGCCACATCTACCCAACACGAATAGTAAGAGTACGCGGACTAAAATCCTTACATGAGTTCGTAAATAACTTGACCAGTACGCATATATCGCCGAATGAATGATTTTAATTACAGACCTAACTAATCACCTTTAATGACTGACATTCTTTAAACTACTTACCGATTCTGGCGTTAAGAAATTAAATCAATTGTACGAAGATCTTCTTCTTCTTCGTCTAATTTTTAAAACGTTCATTATGGAAATTTATAACGCACTTATTTTCGCCGTGCCCGCTTACCAGAACGGTCCTGAATTATGAGGCTTAGAAGAGATAATTACAGGTTTTCTGTATTTAACCCAAAGCCATGTTCAGACGGATAATATTGTGATAGTAAACGTTCTGTTATTTTTTTCTTTCGTACGTAACGTTTGCTCGCTTTCCTTACGTAATTTATTATCGACTTGAATAGTGTGAGAAAAATTCGTTTTCAATTTATTTTTAATAACATAATTAGCTTGCGTTCTCTCTAATAAGGCATACGCGCTTTCGTACGTGTCGGACGCGGAACAATTGGGGTTTTCGTTTAGCCTGTGCGAGAGTTTCACCAATCTAATTCCTTGCAATTAACTGAAATATGTAGTTTGACCTATTTAAATTTAATTTAGTCATTATCCTATCTGTCATTCAAATTTCAGCATCTGAAGAAGAAAAGCAGTCGATTATGTTAGCAATCTTGACAAGAATTAGGAAATTTTGACCCCCAGGATACTTACAAAGGATTCAGTTAGAAAATTAATGAACTTCCAATAACCACTCTGTAACTCGAAAACCAACAAGCCAAATTTAGTCAAACCTTGCAGCAAGATAGACACTGAAAATTCCTACACAGCTGAAAAAGGATTATTATAATTTTCACTATCATCGAAGGTATTGAAAACAACAATTAAGTCCATATTACGTAATGAATAATGGATAAATTAAGGACAAATTGAAGAATCGGACTTGATCTTGATCTGTCAATTCTAAAACCTATTCCTCATTGTATCCTAAATACTTGTCTTTGTTGTATATTTTCGTTGACAATGTTGACCATAGAATTTTTGTGGTCAAGATTTATCTTACACTGCGTTTTCATAAAATTTATTTGTAGACCAATCAATCCTCGTACATCTTCAGTATATGAATAAAACTTGTGTTACTTGTTTTGTGTTATTCCCTCGTTTTATGCCTTCTGTTATGGCAGTGTTGCTGGAGAGGTCTATTATCTTTCATGCTTCTCAAAGCTGATAAAATTTCTTCTTCTTTTATGTTATACGTTCCTCCACAACCTTATCTTAAGACTTTCGGCATGTAAATATCTCCTCTTCGCCTTTGTGTTATGTACAGCCCCCTTCTATAGGAGTTGGATTATTTTTACATCTTTCTTATTCCTTTACTTTATCTATATCGTTATCTGAGACCTGTATTTATTTCCTTTCCATTTCATTTCTATTCTACACCGTTTTAGTGCCAAGCTACAGGACTGCACGTCTTCTACCTTACATAAAAAATGCTGTCGCTCAAACCTTGAAGGCGAGAATAGCAGCTGATGAATTTTTCTCGATAGCATTTTCCAACACAGAAATGAACAAGCGCTATCGCACTACTTGGTAATTTTCAATCGAGAAACAATAGCTTTAGCATTTTTGCAACTACTTTCCTAATTTCTGCGTTGTCCTCCCTTCTATTCTATGAATTTCCGCACTAATGTTGTTGTTAGTGGTGGTCATAAATTGCATGACATTCAGTGCCTGGTTATAATTACAAGATACTGAAACTGTCCATATCAAACTGGCAATAAAGCATAAACTTCGAGTCTAGATTTGGAGGATAGCTAGTGCATTGAAGCGTTTTATCTAAAAATGTGTAATCCCTCGGGGACTTCTTATGAAATAATAAGCATATGAGATGAACAACAAACAAGAGAGAAACTAAGAAACAAAAATTTATTGAAGCATCACACCCTAAAAGAAAAATTTTATAATTCACACCAAATTTTAGGCACACAAGAAATTATTGTAAAAAAACACTCCAAGATGCAATCCCAGAAATGTAAAAGCCCTTGATATTAAATCTAATATATTTAAACGAGCAATTCTTGTGTGTATGTACATATGTATATATATACATATATATATATATATATATATATATATATATATATATATAGAATTGGGTTCTCGAAAACGGCTCTAACGATTTTGATGAAATCTAGTACCTGGGGGTTTTCGGGGACGAGAAATCGATCTAGCATGGTCCCGGTCCCGGGAAAATCCATTTTGACCCGGTTTACACACATTTCTGATATTGCGGTATATGAAATTGGTTATCGAAAATGACTTTAGCAATTTTTATACAATTTAGTATCTGGGGATTTTCGAGAACACAAACTTCATCTAGCATGCTCCCGGTCCAAGGAAATATTTTTGTCCCGCTTTTATCTATTTCTGCGGTACGTATATACAAATGTGTTATCAAAAATTACTCTCAAGATTTTGTTACAATTTAGTATCTGTGAGCTTTTGGGGACCAAAAGCCGATTTAGCATGGTCCCGATCTCGATTCAATCCATTTAGTCCAGGTTTTCACCAATTTCGGCCTAAACGTGGGTTAGCAACTTTTTTTAACATCATGCAGCCAAGTGGAATTATAAGTAATTAAAACTTTACCTCTAAACCATAGATGGCGCTGAAAGTTGTATGTTAATAAAAGAAAAATATCTACGAAAATTAACAACAACATGTAAATTCACATACTTTGTGTATTTCTTAAGAAAGATTCTGAGCTGAAATTTATTTATTTTTAAGTGTTTAAATATAACTGTAAATATTAATTTTAATACTACTTTTATAAACTTTTAATATATATGTGCTACTATATATACTTGAAATATACAATATTAATTCAATATCAAAGCTAAAATAAAGAGCGTTATTATTTGGTTCAAAATTATTCCAAAAATTTTGAGAACTCCGAGCCAGGCTCGGTTCACCAGGTACTATACTTAATATATAACTATCACAACAAGATATATTCCTATCTTGATTTCTTTAAATTTTAATATCCAGTTAAGAGATGGAATGATTTTTTATTTTCTGCAATCCAAAGCAAAATGTATATAACAATCATTTGTTCTAAAATGAACGATTTATATACATTTGAAAACAATTAGTAAGCTGTATAAGTCTCAATGATTTTTCTGCAATCTAAAGCAGTGGCGGTGGTTAAACATTGTCGATTCACGAAACCCTTAGAATTAACACTCTCACCCTTAGAAAAATATATCTTCAAATAATATTTAAAGTAAATCAATATGTTATAGGTATTTTATGTAAAGACAGCTAAAGAAAAGTATTGTATTTTTCATTAGAAAATTTTAAAATAAACTTAATGTAATTTATACATTAATAGCATTAACTCGTGCTCGTATAACCTACCTTTCACTGACTGGGGTGTGCTTGCATTTCTTTAGACTGACTGTGGAAATCTAGTTCTATTGATGTTATCTCCGGTCACATTTCATATTCTGCATTTAATTTCTTCCTATATTTTACCTTTTGTTACCACATTTAGGAAGGCTTTTCTTTTATTATAGCTTTTTTATAGCTGTGTGGGAAACTTCTGGGTATTCTGCACGAATCTTCAACGAAAAATTTAGAAACCGTTCTTGCTTAAATTTGGACTTTAACGTCAAATCTGTTGTGCCTACTGATTTATCGCAGTACCCGAAGGGATTTTTGTCCACTAGTACTTTGTTTCCTCTTCTAGGAAATAGTCTATTACACTTTTCCCCAATTGAAAAATGTGGTCAGTTATATAATTTTTTACATTGTCATTTAAATTCAATTCATTTTTAATTAAAAAAACTCTCTTCCAAAGCATATGATCTCCACATGTCAAGGTTTAAAACCAATGCATTAATTTTTACTTTTATTTTTATAATACGGATATTTAGTCCATGAAGGGATATGTTTACTTCATTTAGAATGACAAACATGTGTGCTAAATAGGGCAAACCCCGCAACTATATTTCATCGCATAATTTTGGAGCATAGCCATGACTTCATTAAAAAATATTTATGTGTTAGATGTTCGTACATATGAGAGTTCAATTACGAAATTTGGCCATAATGTACTATACTCGACTCGCCGAACAAATGCAGTAGTAAATTATGGCAACAATGTGTGTTTAATAGGTCACATAACCAATAACGTTTGTAATTGGTCGATCAGGGTGGCCGCTTACAATAGAATAGAAATCGAGTCTATATTGCATTTGGAATATTAGATTTTATTAGCTTTCTTTGTAAATGATCCATTATCTATTATATTTCATAAACCAGTGTTTCTGAAGACTATTTATCGATCGTTCTAGTGCACCAATAATACATTATTGTTTTGTAGGTTATACATTATTTCTTGCTATATTATCGTATATACTTACATTATGGAAAACTCACCTCCTAAGAAGAGAGTTTCAAAACATTTTACGGTAGAAGATAAACAGAAGGTTTTGAATATATTTAAAACATTTCAAGAAGAGCCTAGCACTTCTAAAATTGTTAGTGTTGAAATGACAGCCAAAGCAGCAGGTATCTTTCCAAAAACGATAACCAAATCATAGTAACTATTATAGTATCTTTTACAGGAATTACTGAACGCAGTGTTTACAATATTGTGAAAGAATATAACACTAATCACGAATTACAACTACCAAAAAAATATCATAGAAAAAGGGCTGTTTTAGATATGGTGGATGATGAAATGAAAAATGCTATACGAAGAATTGTACATTCATTCTTTTTAAAAATGAACCTCCAACAGTTCAAAAAGTTCTCACAGTGATAAATGAAAGAGATGACATTCCTAATTTCAAAATTACGACTCTCAGATCATTATTAAAGGAACTAAACTTTCAGTACAAATATTTATTACTTTAAATTCTATATACTAATCATAAGATAATTATGTTTGTAGTTATAATAAGCGAGCTTGAAATAGTATTTTAAAAGAAAAAGATGACATTATTACCTGGAGACGGAAATACCTTCGTGAAATTAAGAAATATCGTGAAAATGGTACCCCGATATATTACTTGGATGAAACTTGGGTAAATGCTGGACATACTGTAAATAAAGTATGGACAGATATGTCTGTTGTCACTGCAAGACAAGCATTTATAGACGATTTAAGTACAGGTCTTCAAAATCCTTCAGGCAAAGGCAAAAGATTTATAATTGCGCACATTGGCTCGGATGAAGGATTTGTAGAAAATGGTTTACTCCTCTTTGAATCAAAGAGAACAGGAGATTATCATGAAGACATGAACGCAGAAAGGTTTGAAGTGTGGATGAGATGTATTCTCCCCAATTTAAAAGAAAATTGCGTTATAATTTTTGACAATGCTCCGTACCATAGTCGTAAATTGAATAAGCCACCTACAACTAATAGTCGCAAATTAGAAATGCAAAACTGGAGGAGGGAAAATAGTATTGCATATGAAGAAAACATGGTAAAAGCAGAATTGTTAGCTTTAATTAAAGAACATTCATCTGGCCCTCCGAAATATGCTGTTAATGAATTAATAGAAAACACTAATAGAAAGGTACTTAGACTCCCCCTTATCACTGTGAATTAAACCGGATTGAACTAATATGGGCACAAGTGAAGGGGTATGTTGCGAGACATAACACCACATTTAAATTGGCAGATGTGAAAGAATTATTTCAACAAGGTATTGACAATATTTCTGTTGAAAATTGGCAAAATGCTATTAAACATCTTATTCAAACAGAGAAGGAAATGTGGGAACTTGACAATCTCATAGATATACACATAGAGCCGTTAATCATTACAATTAATGATGATTCGTCTACATCATCTAATAGCGAAGAAGATACATGTTAAGAACGTTTTAGTGTGTCATAATTAATTCCTTTACTGTATTAAATTTTTGTAATATGTATAAATATATTATTTTTGATTATATCTATTTGTACAGTGAGTTAATTTTTTAGGATACTGTTTCTTATATAAATACGTACCAAAAAATATATATTAATTATTTGTTTCCTTATTTTGTATTTATATATTACATAGATCTTAAAACCATTGTGTATTTTTTATTTACTATATATAATTCTATATATTGGAGATGCATAATTTAATTCAACAAAACATACTTGAAGAAATAAGAAAATTATTTTAGTACTTATTTTGCAATTTTTATTTATGTCAAATACAAAATGAGGTTATTATTTTGATATGTTTACATGTGATTTATGCTGTGTGAGTCGGACATTTGCATTGCAAGGTTGCCATAATTTGCTACTGCATCTGTTCGGCGAGTCGAGTATAATTGCGCATTTTTGCAGCTATTTTTGATTCTACAGAAGTAGACAACTTGTTTTGCCACAAACTCCTGTAGTAGCTACAACCACGCACTCGGCTAGCCCGCCGTGGGAAAATTGTGCTTAATTAGAAAACTACTTTCACTATTCGCAGACGCGCGTTTCGCGGTCATACCGCTCATCAGTGCGACTGTGTGAATAGTTTTCATTTCTATAGGAGCTCTATATAAGCCCGGGTGTTAGATGTTCGTACATATGAGAGTTCAATTACGAAATTCGGCCATAATGTACTAATTGCGCATTTTTGCAGCTATTTTTGATTCTTGTGGCAAAACAAGTTGTCTACTTCTGTAGAATCAAAAATAGCTGCAAAAATGCGCAATTAGTACATTATGGCCGAATTTCGCAATTGAACTCTCATATGTACAAACATCTAACACCTGGGCTTATATAGAGCTTCTATAGAAATGAAAACTACTTCACACAGTCGCACTGATGAGCGGTATGACCGCGAAACGCGCGTCTGCGAATAGTGAAAGTAGTTTTCTAATTAAGCACAAATATTTATGTTTTAACTGAATAAATCGGTTCAAAATTTTTCCATTCGATAACCGGCTGACTTCTGAATGCAAAAGCAGGATTATATGGTATATTATATATTATATGGTCTTCGCATAACAAGGCAAATAACCCCGAATTTAATTCTTTAAATTTTAGAAAACTTATTATTTTGACATCATTTAAGCCATCTTTTAATCAATTTGGAACTCCAGGGTCTTGCTGTACATCTGTTTGAAAACGACTTAAGTATCTAGACTCTCCACAGATTGAAGCAACTATTAAAAAGCAAAAAAGGTAAATCGCATATATAATTTGAGACATACAGTAGCGGTCATACTTCTAAGCTTCCAAAAATAAAAGAGTGAATTATATTTAATACTTATGCTAGCGATTATAAAGCGAAGAATTATAAATTTTGATTCTAAAACATTTTTGCGCTTAAAAATCAACTTTATAAAATATATGTTAACAGTAAATTAAAAATATTACTAGCATGAAAACGTCCTACATTCCCTTAAAAATAACATGACATAACGATGTAATTGAAAGTTCAAAGTGTACTTTTCTCTTCCCTATTATACATATTAGAGACGTTCAGGAATGCGTATAACTCGATGAGATAGCAGACGAGCTAGGACGAAACCGCAATAATTGACTGTTTCACGGTTGTTACCGGAGAATCGCCTCGAGGCTGTTTAATATTGAAGTAAACAATAAGTAATGGGCGAGGGACGGTATTGAAATATTGTGGAGATGCTAAAGGGTGTAATTAAAAAAATTAGCAGCCAGACGATGATGTGAATGGGTCACAAGCTTACCACGTACTTAGGCAAATCATTTTTGTCGGGTCTATGTCTATATTTTCAAGAAATTATAATAATTATTATTATTATCATTATTATTATTATTAGTACTAGTATTATTGTTTTAGTAATAATATCATTACAGAAATTTTATTACGTACGTTCTGATTTGTAGAGTGAATTGCAATTATCAGTAAAAGTACAAAATAATACGTCTATAAAATACTAAAATAACAAAAAATTAGTATAAGACAAAGACGTATAAATGAGATCAACAAGTACATTACCTAATTAGAAATCCAAGACACTGTAACACTCATTCACGACTAGAATTTCTTTTACCTTCTTCAAGTCACCGGAGCCAAAGTCTTTAGAAATTGGTTCGTACGTTATTGTACAGTTTGCTTCCCCAGTGATCTATGACTTCTTCTGAGCGCGCAAGCCAGTATGATATCATTATCAATTATCTCGCATTGTGCCCGCATAGTGTACTTGTGGGAACACCCATTTGCCACAAATAATTCTTGGTTTTCACGTACGCATTTGACGTTGAATAGGACTTGAATTGAATTGAGAGAATTGTTAGGTTTTATTTCATATTTCGAACACATTGTAGAAATTACGAATAGATTTTAGAATTTCTGTGTAAATCTGTTTAGCTAACAATAAGTTGTAAAACAAGGGCTTTGGCTTGCATTCATACTTCATGAAACATTTGGTCAAAATATTTCCTCCGTTTATTGCGCCTCCCGATTTATTAGGGTACGAGCCGAATCATAAATGCCGGACTTAAGAAACACGAAAAGGAAATTCATCCCTCTGTTTGTAAATGTAAAATTCTAAGAACGGTAAAATAGTGGAAGTTTAAGGACTCCAACAATGATTCGTTGAACGTGAAATTCTAACGCCCCTATTTCGAGTAGTGTTGACCAATAACCGCTTAACAAATAAGTTACCAGAATAGTAAAATAACAATTACAATTCATTCATTCAAAGGCATTGAATCAAGACAGTCAAGCAATAACAGTCAAGCAATAACATTCAATCAGTAACATACAATCAATAACAGTTAAACAAATCAATAAGTGTGCGGTAGCATTTATATATCAGTTAACCAAAGGGCTGTAATTATAAATCACGTTCACAAGTTGTACTCGTTTGTAACAATAAATTTGTATATAGTCAATAAAGAATAAGTGCGCCGCGAACCTATTGTTTTAATTGTACACACTCAGTGTACTGGTCCTTCGAAGTCAAAGAAAACAAGACGTGCCACCAATAAATCATTTTGGAACCGTCTAGGAGCACAAGCCGCACCAAGAATTACTATTTATTCTATAAGCTAATGGACTGACTTAATTGACTTGGTAAGGTCTTCTCCATTACCGCGACCTTATTGGTCACCTTTACATCTACTGGACAGTTTCTTCTAAGCTTCCCACCATCTTGGCCTTCGATCAGTGGATGTGACAGTTTATTAGAATGATCTTCCAATTTGCCATGTGTCTTTTACTCTTTTCTTTCATTGTATCCTTGACATAGAAAATTCGCAAATATGTGCGGAGTGTTTGGTTGGAGACATGCCACGGCGCGTCGGTGAAGATTCGGAAGATTTTTGGTTGATTGCACTGTATTATCGCCAAATGTGATTTACTAGCACATACACAGAGTTTAACAACATACAGATTGGTTCTATCATTGTTTTATATAGCAGAATTTTATTTTCCAGTGAGAAGTTTAATATTTTAATTTTTTAATATCTTTATTGTTCTCGAGATCAGGTACAATATTATAGAACATGTCACATAATATAAATAATAAAAATACAAATTCATACATACATAGTATGGCGTTACTGGTTTCATTTAATATGTACATAGATGTATATATACGTCAAAAAATAGAAAATAGGAGGTTCCCAATCAAAATCAACGTCAGTCTCAAATTACAGTTATGGTGTTCATCTAAAGTCACAAATTAATGATTTTGTTTTGCATACATCAAAATTTTTATGAGTGAAAAAGTCTTCAATACTGTAGTAGCCGCCCCTGGATTTTCGTCTTATTAACGGTTTGGGTTCTTTGACTATACCATTTGAGTCAGTTACCCAAATGCATACCTAAGTACTTTGCGTTCGAAGATAACTGTATGTGTATGTTATTCAGATACAGATGGTGGACACTGGACACTCTTTTCTGAAAGTGAAATTGACTTGTACGGATTTTGTCTCGTTGATCTTGATATTCATTTTTATGTCCAATTTTGTATTTGCTTGCATTTTATCATTTTCAATACTTATTCCACTTTCTCAGTGTTTCGCAGATGATAGATTCTGTAAAACACCGTTTGTAGAATGTACCATCAAAATACTGTCACTAATTTGTCCACCGATCTCACAAAAATAGTCGTTTAAACTAACAACTAATAGGTCAGATAAGTCCCCATCGCGAGCATTCTTAACTTTTTTCGCCATTGATCATTGTCCAAATTACTATTGCTTTATTACTGGAGGTCTCTATGTATATTGCATTCATGCTCTGCTTGACTTCTGGTACATTTCTTAGATACTGATTTTTAAAGTCGTGATATTTAAGATAATAGTTATAGAATTATAGACAAACTTTATAGTGAATGATTCTTATCTTTATTAGACCGATATGGATATCGATATCTCCAAACGCATGTAACTAAAACATTATTTTTGGTGGAAAGAAGATGGAAATCATCAAGACACATAAATCTGGGTTAATACTGTGATCGTCTACGATATAGTTGATTGTGCTGTTCTTGGTAATTGTTAAAATAGTTCCTTCATCTCTCTCTTTTCTCCACAGCTTCACTTTTGAATTATGTTTTTAATTTTAAAGTGTAATTAAATACTACACAGTAAAAGTCAAGAAACAAACAAGTTAAATTATAAATTTTACTGTCAGTGTCGGCCATCTTTAAAACTCGAATATAAACAGATGATATAAAACGCTTACTCGCATAATTCCAATAAAATTACAATTATTACAACTTCGTCGTCCCTGAAAAATAGCATGAATGCTTTTCAACGTTCATAAATATCCCGCACTGATAGACATAAAGACGGTTCTGATGCCATTCCGCATTATATAGCTCACATCGATAGGTGATTTATGACGTCCAATAAAACTCCGAATTACCCACCTAATGGGTAGTTTATATGTATGTATAGGTGGGTATACGTAATAGATCCTAGCAGCCAACCTGGTAATTAAGACGATAATTAATAAAATCAAAACGACATTGAAAGCCTCTTTCATCGTCAGCACGGATAATTATCGGAGAATGGCAAATGGCCAGTAGTCGTCCATTTATTAGCTACTCGCAGTAGGAAGCTTCCGTGTTGTTTTGCCGGTGCTGACCGCCTAGGATAGCGCCACATCGCATAGAATTATTATTACGGACCGTCATTTAAAATGTAGCGCTTTATCAAGCCTTCTCGTGCGTATGTGTGTATTTAATTCGTCCGAATGGTGCTAGGAAACACCTTTACGTGTTCTACTCATTTCTTTACCGACTAACTGTATGCGTTGATAAGTTACTTATCGCTACGCACCGTTCTGACTTCTCCGAGTCACCTTTGTTAGAACGAACTGTTTAGAAGCGGAGATCCTGCTGTTTGTCGTAATTATCTTCGTTATAGTTCTTGCCAACTCGAAGTAACTGCGTTGTCTTCACAAATGTTAGCTGAACTATTTCAAACTTAGAATAAATCGTTCCACTACGTAATTACATATTTCTGTTCGGACGCTTAGCTGTGTTAATTTCGCGGCTACTTATTAGTTCTTCCCTTTAGTGTCAATTTTATAACGCACAGCATGTCCACTTTTCCTCTTCGCAAATAATAATAACAGTTATTGGACATTGACACGAAGAACCACAGCCACATGTTATTAATCAAGAAAATAGAATTGATGAACCACATGAATTGCCGACAGCACAGATTTTCTACCGAAGCGCGCAATCGATGCTTTGAGGACCCAGTCTGTTAACACAAATTTTCCACCACTTGGAAACTAGGTTCAAGTTCTAAGCAAATAATCAGCAGATGACGCCTTGGATATTTAATTAAACCAAATTTCCTCTAACTAGAGGAAACGACTTTGCAACGCCTCAGATTTGCGCAGAGATACCTGGAAAACGCAGTCTGAATTACATATTCTACGCCATCAACTAATAGGCCAGTCCAATTTCCTAACGGACTAAATTACACCTATAATTTTTTACATATTTAGTTGCATAACCAAATCTGCGATTGTAAAAATTACATTTTTCATACCAGCAACTTAAAGATCAGTTCTAAATTCCCGATAGACGATCAATAAATCACGCTTGGTACGTTACTATAATTAAAACTGGCGTTAATTTATCTAGTGTTTATACGACAAGGATTCGACTGCGAAATAAACATACTAATTGCTTGTTTAAACCAGATTTTACAATCTCTAGAAGCAGGAAGGAGCTAATATTGTTTTCGTTCACGCATAGGCAGCAAATTTATGTCTGTAATTAAGTAATCCTGACTGAATATCCATTCGTAATTTTGATGACAAGAATCCATAAATCGCCAAATCTTTCTTTCTAGACTGATATGTACTTCACGAAGACATTACATCTGCACGGAATATGCGCTGTTCCATCGGCTATTCTTATTGAAATCGTATTATAAAGGGACAATTCATTTCACTTGATGCTAGGGTGCCGCAATTTTAATGTACCATCAGGTTTGTATATATACAGTGTGGGATTAAAGTATGGATTATTAAACGAAAACGCGAACTCAACCAATAGTGATTTTTCTTCCCGTTATAATCATGCACATAAATCAAACGGTTGCATAAGAAAAATTCTAAGAAAAATCGAGCTGAGCATTTATGTTGACATCATAGTATTTGATAGGAAATGATTCCAAATTATCATATTAAAATACTATCAAACAATATAAAATTATATTCAATATTACTATTATCCAACGTAACAAATAATTCAGACCACGAACGGAACGTAAATTACTTGTTGAAATACGTAAAATCCTGATTGGATGGCGGAAACACACACCTAACATCTACAGAAAGTCTGGGCAGGAATAATACATCATAGATTGTTTTCTTTGGGGAAATCTTAACGAAGAAAGTTATTTGGAGTTTGTCCAAAATGATCTCATTCCGGCATAAGCTGTACTTTACTCGAACGAAGGCGATCCTAATATCCTGAATGATACTCTCTCGTATCAACACGATGAGGCGCCGGCACATTATACCCCTGTTCGTAATTGTTTGCACATTGTTTTGCCAGAAAGATGGATCGGCAGACTAGGGTCAATAGAATGCCAAGCAGGATCTCCTGACCCGATACCCTTACACTTTTTTCTATGGGGTTACTTAAAATCAATAGTTTACGAAACAAAACCAGAAAATTTAGGAGTTTTGAAACAGCATATTCAAGAAGAAATTTGCAAAATAGAAAGAGTTGTTGTTAGTAGCGTCTTAGGTAAATTGGTAAATAGACTAACTTACTGCCAACAAGTCAATGCGTGGCATTTTGAATATTTAAGTTAATAGTGTTAATTTTATTTGCTTTTCTTTTTCCGAAGTGTTGCAGAGTTTTTAAAGAAAGCAGTTGAATTTGCCTTTTTATTATTTTATATATATTAAAAGAAGCAACAGATGAATATACCGGGAAAGGATATGCACTTCGAGATCTTGACAATTTATGCTTTAAACTTTATTTTGTACTAATTTACGAGGAGGATTAATTGCTGTTGTGCACCCAAACAAAATTTCTTTAGAATCCATGTGATGTAGTCAACACCTTCATCTAAATTATTTAATATACAAGGAATTTAAACGAAATTGTTATTACCTATAACACATAAATTTGAACTTTTCTAATTATAATAAAGTATTCTCCCGACTAACAATAAGTTGTAATTCTCGAAGTAAGCTCATTAGGAAGCGTGTCTTCTGAATTTTAGCTGACAATCTCTATCTAACTCGTCTTGCTTCCTTCTCCTCGTTAATACTGTCTGTATTTTTATCTAAAGATTAAAAATATATGTTTTCCCAAAAACATAGATAGTTAAGGCAAAACGCAAAAGTTCCCCTCACTGATACAACGCTTATCAGAATACATTCTAGTTATCCTAATTTATTAGAATCCGTGCAAATCAACAGCAGCATTTTGAAATGTTAACCACAGGAAAATAATAATCTAATGGTATTTTTATGGTGCAATAATGCCACAAATGAGCTGTTGCTACGTATTAAGGTGATTTAGGTCATCCGGTTAATAAAGTATTTTTTGAAGGATTCGGATCGCTCTTATGCATTATAATTTACAACTAAATTATAGTAATAGTAACATTTTAGAATGTTTTGCATTAAAAAAAAGAAGAAAACAAAAAACTTGGGAAAGAGTGTTTTGAAATAAATTAATATGTATATCCTGTTTGGAATGACATTTGAGGCTGTAAACATATGTAGAAGAGGTACCTTAAGGTACATTTCACTGAAATTTGGCAAATTATTTGACGTGTAAAAGTATAACGATAGCTGTGTGCGTAAGCTCTCGCACTCGGCGTTAGAGGTATGACCCTTGTATAAGAATGAAATGACAGAATAAAATAAAGAATAGGTAAAGAATAGAAAACGTGCTCCAATACAAAAGAAAATAAGAAGCACAACGGGATTCTCACTAATGCATGTGGTTTCTCTTACAACAATTGTAACGGTGTCAGATAAACGCAAGTTTGACTTATATCCACAGATATAATACTAAATATTAATGGGTAATATGAACAACGTTATTTCTTAGCCTTTTTCTAGTTTTAGGTCTAAATATCTTTACAAGTCGATTATTTAATTTTGTGCTTCTGATTGATTTAATATGAAAGGATTTTACGAACTGTCAGTTGATCCTAAAAAAAAACAACAAAGCAGTTGAATATGTCTCCACTTATTCAATGAAACCGAAGTGCAGACGTTTCAAACTTAAGTACCTAAATCATTTCTGGATTACGGCATCCCGCAAAAATGTCCGCGGAGATCAAGTAACATCACCAAAATGGCTGATTACACGATTATTCCACTTATGCGCAAAATATTGATTGTTGGATGAATTATGTTGCCCGTCTGGCCTTCCTACAGGAAACTAGAGCATAGCCAAGTCCAATTCTACAATTTTGGGCTACGAAAAGAAATCGATTATCATACCTCCGTAGCTCTCTCCGTTGATTGTAACGTTGTTGCCATGTTCATCTTCGAATAAAAATGGGCCAATAATGCTACCACTCTGAAAACCACACCAAAGATGATGCAGTGACTTCCGTATTACGTATGGATTTTCTGAACCTCAGTACGGTAATTCTAGTTGTTTACATAGCCTCAACGATGAAAACGTGCCACTTCCGAAAAGATGTTTTTTTTTTTAATTAAAATCCACGTCAATTTCGAGCTACCCTAAAACCCAAATAGAGGAGCAATAAAGAAGCTGGTGCTCAGTTTGCTACAATTCCTGAATCAAGTTGACCTTGTAAAGGAATATTACGAGATCTTTATGCACGATTCTTCTCAGGTTAGTGCCGCTAACGTTCGTTGCAACGTAAAGTTGCTGAAATCTGTAGGTACTTTAGGGTTAGGGCACAGATAGGCGCACACTTTTGACAACAGCAGCAATAATCTTGTGTGAGTACACGAGGATAACTTTTGTTATTAATTAGTGTGCCCATCTCACGAATTTTCTTCACGAGCTTATATACAGGAGGCGTGGATGCAATATTTCGACCGAAATTTCTTTTATAGATTTGCACTGTTTCAATAACACAACACTCATGTTCGAAATAAGTATTCGATATTTCCCAACACTGTTCAACCGTAAGTCTATTTATTTCGTACTGCGAAGGTATGAGACTGTATTCCTGTAAATTTTTTGAGCGCGATAAAGCTCTCAAAGTAATATATAATTTAGAAAGGAACGAGCAGCTAGGCCACCATTTAATATATATAAATTTTAGAATTCAATAAATATCATGTTGCAAGTTAACAAGTTAACCTTGTGAATTGCACAATTCAACAAAATTGAATCTGTATGAACCATACATATGATTTCATATAGATTCGTTGGCGCTGAATCCCAATCCGGGTCCAGAATTTTTCAAGAAAGTTGGAATTTGGAGATATTCCAAGAAGACGGTTTTCAATGGTATTTGAGGTTATACTATATGAGCAACAATTTTGTTGCACATTTCCGCTTATGCCTAATGCGTACAAAGTACTGCGGATTGGAATTGGTATCATAAAGAAAACAAGTCTGATCAAAACACATAAAAAAGGGTTTTGGGGAAATGGTAGCAGTAAATCATAAATTATACCCCATAAAAGACGGTCTTTTTGGTACTTTGAGGTTTGGATATCCCAAAATGCTGACATGGGGGAGCCATTTTATGGCCGAATTTGCATTAAAAATTGTACAAGAAACAATATGTCTGACTCGGGCAGCAAAACTTTGTGGAATTGTGTTAACAGTGTAATTACTAAGAATTAATTACATGAAAGAAAAGTTTTCAAATTTAGAAATCAATAACTCTACATCAACTGAATACTATCTGAGCCAAGTTCTATCAACTTGTTCACTACGTCAATTTAAGTGGTGCGAAATATTAAGCGGCAAATCTACATCTAAATTTTTCATTAATCATTTGCTTCACTGCTTTCAGACCCTTCTCCTTATTCGAAAATTTATGCATTAGGTATTCTTTATGTATTTAGGACAAATAGAATGCCTGTAAACATTACTATGTCAGTTTTATACGGTTGCAAACATGTATTTTGGACAACTAAATTGCGGCTCTCACTGGAAAATTTACAAGGTTCACGTTTCGCCTAGTATTTTTTCTTCATTCCTCGTTTCGTGTTTCCCTTCATAATTTTCCACGAAGGATGATAAATTAATTGTCGAACGATGCAAGTACAAGTATGATCAGTTTTTTAAGAGCAGATACAATTCTATTTGTGTTAACAACATCCCTTTGCTGATACAGAAAATTGATATATTTCAGATAAAAATTTTTCTTTCCATCTGATGTTTACCCCTCCAAATTTTACCAAACGCTTTCCATGGAGAGCTTTTGATAGTAAGATAAATGTTCTGTGATTCGCTCAGAAACTTTGGTCTAAAGTGAAATATACCTTCCTTCTATTTCGCTTCGAAGACACTTCGACAAGTTTAAGAGAATTGGCTTCAAATTTAGACGTAGAAGAACTACAAGGATTATAAAAAATCTCTTAGATTTATAAATTGCATATGTTTTATTTCCTACACACAAGTTTCACACAATATTTTCGCCAACAAATGGTACCACTAACAAAAGCATTACGTGTGATTCGTTAGTCCTATATCTTGAAGAGTATATAGATAATACCCAAAACGCTGCACGTGGTGTTACGCCGCCTCTTTCTAAACCTAATTTATGTCCACACGTATTCTTTTACAGCCTTCCCCATCTTGTCTACATCTTTCATTCATGCTTCTTTTAAGTCTTCTTTTACTTCCTCCAACCATTTTGATCGCAACCTCCCCTTTTCTCCTCCTTCCCGACACTCCCCATTCCATTATGATTTCTGTCGTGTCTAGGCTATTCGCAAGTGTCTCAATCCGTTTTATTCCTGTGTTGTTTTATCTCCTTATTTGTATTCCCTTGGTTTTGAAATTAAATTTGAAACGAAATCATCAATTAGTTTTGCTTTGAAGCTGCTGGAAGTGAATGGTTCAGGTTTTTTATTTGAAAAAGGAAATCTGTAAGTATATCAAAGGAAGATTGGATACTATTTATTGGAACATTGTGTTGCCGATGGCAGTTGAAGAAAACTTTTTTCCTAATTTACTTGGTTTAATCAAGAGATGGTACCAGACAACCATTTCCAAACAGTATCTAGAAATATATACATAAGTGTAATCTCAACAGGATCCCTGTCCCGTTTCGTAATCGTTAACAAAATTTTGATTCATCATTAGCAAGAAGTAAGGGCATCAGTCCGGTTTACACTACTTAATGATAACACGTCATTCACTCTTTTATCAAACCTTAATCATTACATATCTAAAATCATGAAACAATAAGTGTTGCCGAGTAAGCCAAATGAAAGCCATGATTACTTGAAACACCCGTGCTTCATATTCTACACGTGCTATATTCTATTGAAGCTTTTGGCTATTTAGGTGCGAAAGCAAACCAAACATTCTCATTCATCCACAATTGCTACGGCAAAATTGGTCAAAGTTAGCAACGAACTTTTGCCGCGTTCATCATGCTCCCCCTATTTGGAGTCTTGCAATTCTTATTCCCAAACCAAAGAAAATAGCTCAATACAAGGAAATCACATTGAATGAAATGGAATAAGAGCAGAAACAGAAGCGTAATTATACTGTTTGATAAATAGTACCTTTTCGAAAGCTGTAGAAAGTTGGGAAAACAGTTAGAAAGGTATATCGGACGAAAGCTACCCTAGAAGATGAATTGAAAAAGGGAAAAGTCACACACATATTAGTGACTTGTCCCCGTATTAATCAAATTTGCAAAGACGATAATAACACGTTCTTGGTTACGTTACATGTGTTACCTTGCCTTGTTTAGATTTATTCATCCATCTTACGAAGATGTATTAGCACGCGGCAACCTTTTGGAACTTATAATCACGTACACTAACCGCTTAAATTAACATTTTTTCAACGCTCGAAACATTTATATAAACAGTGACATTTGGTAAATGAAAGCGCAACGATCAATTTGCGTCCGTTTACGGCTGCATTAGATCTCGGGCATAAATAATGCGTCCATACGGATCATCGTTCTGCGAGATGTCACCGCGATCATTTAGTCCGGTGCACACGAAGCGCGTTCAGCTTGGGACGATCTCCTAACCCATTTCTCAGGCTCGCTTTTCATTCGACCGAGTGGGTGTATTATGACTATTTATTGATATACGTTATTATGTATTATGTGTCGCCGAGAATAGCTGCCTTAACAAGGACATCTGTACAATCGTACACATAGTTGAGGCTGGGTGTGGAATCCGACGATCGCATATGGAGGAGCTTATGGAAATGCGCGCGTTTTCTTGTCGAGTTTCTAATCGGTTGACTTAAGATTCTACACGCAGATGATTTTTTATCCGTCCACCCGAATTAGACATATGTATACTTCGGCGAGAGATCAGAACGAAATATTGATTATTGTGCGCCCGAAATAGGATATACATATATCTATTGGTGCATCGAAGATTTCTGAGATCCTTAGGTGATAAGTTTCAATTTCTCCAAGGACAGTAGATCGATTGAATTGTATGATACAATGAAGATAATCAAATAATTAAAGGATATAATTTAGTAACATATGCAATAGCTCTTTCAATAAAGGTGATTGCAAGGGCTGTGGTGTAATTTACTGACACAAATATCACATCGGTAGTGGTGAGGAGTTTACCGATGTGATATTTGTGTCAGCTCTTTCAATACAAACATATCTATCGACCATATTAGCAGATTGTTCAATAGAGAAAGATGCTTACATTCTGAACAAGCAGTAGCAAGTTGATGATTCAAAATAAAGCTTAATTTACAAAGGAAAGCTGACGAGAAGGGAAGAAGACAATGGTATGCGCAATTCATATTAATCTGAGGTATTAGCAAAACCAAGTTTTGGAATATAGCCTGAAGATAATGCGGGATCCCATCTTCTTAAAATCAAAAATTTTAAATTTAAAGACAGTAGTGTAATCCAACCACGAACATTGCAGTTACACATGTTACCCCAAAGAAACATTTTTCTATTTCTTCCAAACCAACATTGTGCCATGACACTATAGGTTCGTTCCAACACAGCCCAAAAGCAGTTCGTGGATCGTCGGATAAATGCGCAAAGCAAATTTGCCTTACCAAATTTGCTTTGCGCATGTACCCGATGATTCATAAACTGGTTTTGTAGTATTAGAACAAACCCTATAGTTACACAAATTACTTTATTTTGAGGAAAAACAAACACTTGAAGATGTTTTAGAGGGCATTTTAAATTTCGTCCCGATTTCTTAGAAAAACCACCTCTCAAATGTCTTTAACATAGCTCTAACAGTTCGTTTTACAACTTACCAAGTTTATTACCGCCTCGCCATCCCACATATTACCATAGTCGTCGCTAAGCGAAATGTCGAACACCTTTAATCGATTAACTACCGGCACATAACTCAACGCGATTTTTATGTGCTACTTTTACTCAATTCACACGAAGCAGTGATGACAAGTTTAGAAGGTGACCGATACACTTTATTGCTTTCGGTTGTATTCCTCGACGAACTAATTATAATTAATTAGTCTACATTTCGTAACGCTCCAGTCTAACTCATCCTTCCTTACCGCCGACGAATATGGGCCAAAATTAAACGATTAACGCTCTTATATATCGACACTGCTAATTATTTAATTTAAATAATTCTCAGATATCATCGTCGATACCGACAGTAATAGAGCTGATACGGTTGCATTTCAATAAAATTCATTAAGGCGTATTATATTTGTGTATCGGAATTTTTACGATGGAACGGCATATAGGGTTTATAGCGAGAACGAAATGAATAGGAACTTTTTTATTCGTATTAATATGGACGAAAAATGAATGGCTATGGACGTGATTATACAGGTATGCATATTATATCGAAAAGTACCTCGTTATTTATTTGTAAACCGTTGCTGTGGTGAATTATTAGAAATTAACAGTTCGCTGTTGGAATGTATTAGAAAAATTAGAATATAACTTAATTCTAGTAGATGAGAACACGTTTTCCGATGGACAACTTTATTTAATGTAACCGCAAATACCCTTGCCACAAGAGTAAAACCGCAAACAGATTTAAAATTGATATTTGAATTATAACTACTCTTCTATATAGGTATGTGTAACCACAAATACACTCCAGTTAGGAAGTATCTTCTATCATTTCTGCCTTTTTTAAAACGGTGCGTTTCTGCTTTCTCCAACACATTTCCTGTTTTTATTTTCCGGAACTTTACTTCACTAGTTTCATTTTCACCGAATTGTGTTTTTACCTTGACTTCGACGTTACTGTACGTTTGTGCTGCATTTAATTGTAGTTTACCTCTCAGATGTTACTTCTCATTTCCGATTACCCCTCCTCCTCTACTGATTCACAAAAAAAAAGATAACAAGGACGTAATTTTTCTTTTATCATTTAGTCAGATTATTAATTATTTTCCTTTCACATTTTAAGCAAAAGCAGAATATGCAAGTACCTATCAAGAAAATGTATGTAAATGAACTATCCAATGTAACCAAGATTTCTTGGGTAAATCTTGCATTAGATATTTGAACATCATTTTGCAGTAATAAGTTCATGACTTCTGCTTGTAGTTTTGGGGCAATTCAATTCAATGGATTTCTTTGGTTGTTTCACTTTGTTTGAAAACATAGGCATAGGAAATGATATTAGCTGTGACATGCTAAGTACAATTTCTCTTTCGGAGGATGATGTTTGCAAATCTCTTCAAAATCTCAAGGGCAACGCGACTGCTGAGCCTGATGGAGTACCATCCTTTATTTTAAAGGATTGTTTTGACTGCTCCTCTTACTGTGCTTTTTAACCTCTCGTTGCAAGCATCTCAATTTCCACAGATATGGAAACATTCTAAAATTTGTCCTGTCTTTAAGAAGGGCAATCGCAACTGTATCACGAACTATCGCCCATCACTATCCTTTGCAACTTAGCAAAAGTTTTTGAAATGTGTATTTACAAACCCCTTTACAATTGCGTAAGAAATCGCTTGTCTACCGTACAACATGGCTTCATGCAAGGTCGATCAACGGTTACTAACCTCTTTTCTATGGATCAATACATTGCCAAAGGAATTGACATGGGTTCTCAGACTGATGTGTTGTATACTGACTTTTCTAAAGCCTTCGACAGACTAAATCATGACATCCTGCTGAATAAGTTATCGAGAATTGGTATATCACATAGTCTTCTCAAATTATTTAGGTCTTATTTTGCGCAGCGTCAACAATTTGTTATATTTAATGGTTTCCGATCTAACACCATAACAGTCACATCGGGTGTGCCTCAAGGATCCATACTTGGACTTTTATTTTTTAACACCTTTATCAATGATATCACAGAGTCCTTGGATGTTGGTTGCCTCTTATATGCGGATGACATGAAAATGCTTTCCTATATTAGCAATGCGGATGATTGCTCAAAATTACAAGCCAATCTTGATAAAGTAAGTGAATGGTGTATTTCAAATGCCATACCTCTTAACATTGACAAATGTTCCGTCATGACTTACACAACGAAGACCGATTTCTTTACTTACGATTATTGTGCTAACGGTAATGTCTTCCAAAGGCTTGACATTATTTGTGACCTTGGGGTTACCTTTGATTACAAACTATCCTTCAACAGTCACATTGCCTCGATAACGTCTCAAGCTCTGAAAGGCCTTGACTTTATCATTCGTCACACTCGAGAGTTCAGTAACTGCTCCACCATTATTAATTTATACTATGCCTTTGTGCGTTCTAAACTCGAATATGCGTCTCTTGTATGGAATCCCGTATACTTAACGCATTCTAATGCTCTTGAAAAATACAGCGGCGTTTTCTTAAGTATTTATGTTACTTTACTTTACTTTTACTTTACTTTATTAGTTCAAGTATGATACAAATGTACATAGAACAAGTCAATACAAAAAAAAAAAAGAATCAACATATACATAAATAAAAAAATAGTACACGTAAACTTAATTAAGCAAAGAAATAGTCCTTAGTCAGAGACAGGGTGGAGATGAAGTCTTTATATTTGTACTTTCAAAATACTCATCAAGAGAATAAAAACATTATTCCGCAAATAATCGCCCAATGAGACCCGGAACACTCTCAAGCCACCATTTAAATTAATCTCAGGCGGCAAGTTATTAAAAATTCTCATACCCATATAAACAGGTGAATTAAAAGTACACTTATATTTGCAAAACGGTATATAAAAGTTATCTTTGGATGTTGTGTTACAACCGTGCTTATCCTTAACCCTACCTAGATTATTTCTATTTTTGAAAATATACATCGAGACATTATAGATGTAGATATTTGTCAAAGTCAAAACGCCAAACTCCTTAAAAATACCTCTGCAGGTATGCCCGCGAGACAGGCCAAAAATGATTCGTAATAATTTTTTCTGAAGTGTAAAAACACTCCATGCCGCTGCAGATAACCCCCATAAATATAATAAAAATAAAACGCATTACCCGATCCAGGAAACAGTATTCAAAAATCCTAGAGAAAACAGACGTCAATGTAATTGGTCTATAGTTAGCTATTTCGCAACGATCACTCTTTTTAAATACGGGGATAACCTTGTCAATCTTCAATTTGGAAGGAAAAACTCCATACAAAATGACAAGTTAACTAAATAAGTTAGCGGTTCACAAAGACGATCCAACACATTTCTAATAACAAACACAGGGATCCCGCCATGGCCAGAAGAGGCCTTAGACTTTAGCTTTTGTTGCAACAGATAAACCAGTTCGTTAGAAGTAAATGGCTTTAGAAAGAGAGTTTTGCTGCAAAACCCAAACGAGGTGTTTGCAGCGTATTTCAACCTTGAGAAATCCCCAGAAACACCCACAGGCTCATCAATGAAAAGTCATTGAACATTGTTGCAACATCACTGGGCCGATCATAAACCTTGTTGTCAACAGACAAACAAATGTCCTCCATACGCCTGGACTTACCAGTCAACTCGGTAACAATCCTCCAAGATGACTTGACAGGATTAGAAGACCCCTCAATCCTTCTCTGATAATAACTACGTTTAGTCTCTGATATTAAGGCAGCATGCTTCAACTTAGAAACCCTGTAAGAATGTTTTAAGGTCGATGGTCGCTATCACGACATGGGTACTCCCAAGCCTATTACTTGCAGTGTTTCCCACTTACAAGTTTGGAGGGTAGAAGAATATCCTCGTCCCTAATATTTTTGTGTAACGTGCTTAATGGTGAAATTGATTCCCCTGAAATTCTTCAGCAACTTTTCTTACACACTCCTCGTGTCTCTGCTCGTATGACACATACTTTTTATTTACCTACGCCGCACACCAACATCCTCAGATATTCACCTTTTTACTGGATGCGTAATAATTGTAATGAATATCCTTCTATTGACATATTCAGCAGCAGTACCCGCGACATTCGGGCTACTATTTGTATGTAGTGCTGTCTTACATGTAAGTGAGAGAAGTACTAACTTCATGCCTGCACGTTGCTCTTTTTGTGTTTCCTGTTAATTTATTTGTAATTTGAAATGTTTGTATTATTTTGTATTATTTGTATTTCCTTATTTTGAATTGCCCATTGTAAATTTTTATGTTGGTTCCTGATCTGTAAATAAACATGTCTGTTGATCAGTGTATTTAAATAAATAAATAAATAAATAAATATCGAATCGTATATCCTGGAATTGATATTTAGGTGTTAGTGACGCGGTAAATCCACACAAATCGAAACAAAGACAGCAGTTCTTGAAATATAGGGTAAATTAAACATAACTCAGCTACAATGAACTCGTTTCTCTAAGCACAGGTAACCCTAGGTGGTGTTAAATAAAAATAATTCTCGCTATTGGCAAATTGACAGCGATACTTATATTTCTACAGCTAGATCGTCATTGTCGGTGAGAAACATAAAGGAGAGGAAACATAATGTTTGGTTAACACTTAATCTCAAATCACTACACGCAATAAACAGTACTAACCATAGAGCATAGTTCACAAGTTCGTTAATTCTGGATTTAGTACCTTACAAACATTTTCCCCGTTACCATTTCGCAGAGAGTACAGTTGTTTTGTAGAGCAGATCTTCAAAAAGCTCCTTTCGTTTGTCCAAATCGGAGTAATAAGAGTGACAGTTATTTCATTTGAGCTTATTCTAAATCATGATTCCTACCTTACCTAACACGAAGTTGGTGGAAAATTTTTTATAGATTTGTTCATAATTAATAAACACAAACTGAAAGAACTTGTGAACAAGCGTTAGACGAATTCTCTTATAACAAGGTAAACTCACTGCAGAATCATTTGAATCAATTTTGAAAATAAAATTTTTCACTTGTGAAAGATATTTCTAATAGTAAGATACCACCTGGAGCCATGTGCCCCAGCGTTATTAAAGGCAGAGATTAGGGCTAGAGTTTTGTTTGTAGCGGTGAAAAATATCTTAGTGCCTGTTCATAATGGACATAACACGTAATAAACACATAAGAAATACGTAATACGTAAAGTTGAATCATGGGAAATCCATATAGACATTCACAGTGGCCGTAACAAACCTTATGTCTTATGTGCGTCTTATGTGTGAACGTAAGAAATACGTAAGTTGAACAATTCTCAACTTTACGTATTTCTTATGTATGAAATTAGTGAGATTTAACTTTTTAATATTGCCGCGAGTGTTCAGTTGGTAGAAGTAGACAGCAATGAAGAACCAAGCTAACCTTACAACTTCTTAAAAGTTTAGTGCGGTTTGTACATCGTTGTAGATTTTTGTGTAGAAGTGCAAATTGGGAATTGTTATTTTGCCGTATTCCTCTAATTAAATTGTTTCAAGGTAAGAATCTTTTTTACTATGATAGTGGTAATGATTTGTGATTGAAATTATAATTAATATAAAGGTGATGGAGAACATTAATGTAGAAGTGCTAATCCACCTGGTACAAGCGAAGCCATGTCTGTATGACAAAGCAGACCGAAATTATAAGGATGTGGTCCGAAAGGAGAATGTGTGGAAGGAGATCGCTGAAAATTTGAATTCAACAGGTAGCACCTGATTGTATAATATACTAAATAAAACGTAACACTAACCATGATTTCAGGTGAAGTTTGTGAAAAGATATGGAAAAATTTGAGGGATCGCTATATGCGTGAACGCAAGAAGCATTCCAGCAAGCCGAGTGGATCTAGTGAGCCCGACTTACAAACTTGGACTTGGTACGAGGACCTCCAATTTCTGGACGACTACATATCTCACAGAAGGTATAGAAGAATGGTGCTATGTAAAAGTTTTTTCTAATTTATAAATACTTTCTATTCAGGCGTATTCTCACGAACAAGGAATTTGTAGTAGTGGAGAATTTGGAAGTGCTTGCCGAAGAAACCAGCGAGACTTATTCTCAGTTCACATCTAACATCGATGGTAATATTAAGCACTTATATATAACTATATATTATAGACAATATCATTTACACAACAATGAATAAACACCTTTTTTTTAGAATCACTAGATTTGGAAACAGGATCCAATCCATTTCTTAGTGTTCCTTCCACTTTGACTTCGTCAGGATTATTGAAAGGTAATAAATATTATTCTTCTAGTACACAACAAACATTAATGTATGTATATGTATAACATTTTCTGCCGTCAGTAGTCCTGCAGCAAAGAAAAGGAAGGCAGTAAAGGTTACAGAAAAACCGGATCAGGAAGCTGTGGACACAGCAATTTTAAGTATTTTAAATGCTATTAATGCTCGCCAAGAGGTAGAAGAAAGAGATTTCAGGAACTTAGTAGCATTTGAAGTAAGTAAAATTGCTGATGTCCAAAAGAGGAAAAAATTAAATTAGAAATTCTAAAATTGATTTTGGAAGATTGAATTAAAAAAATATATAATCAAAAATGTGTTTTATTTCTTTTTTTATGTACAATATTTTTATATATAAATAAAATATACATATATATATATATATATGCAATATTTTTTATATATAAATAAAATATACATATATATATATATATGTAATACCTATCTCTTACTTTAATTAAGTTCTTTTCACATATTCTATTTGTCCTTCTTTAAATCCTGCTGGACTGAGGAAGTATTTTGCTAACACATTTCGCATATTAGTTGCTGTAGATGCAGCATTATTGCTGCCAAGTCTACCACATGTTTAAAATTGTACCTTCCACTTCTTGCCTCCACTGACCAAGAACATCATCACTATCAATAAAATTATTTGGGCAATGTTCTTTGGCAGGCTGGAAGGATTTTATATAATTATGCAAGCATACAGTGGCTTTAATTATACTGTCGACATTATCAGGTGATGCACAAATGGCCCTATGAAATATTCTCCATCTAGCAACTAATATGCCAAATGTATTTTTGATAACCCTGCGAGCTCTTGACATTCGATAATTAAATACTGCTTGCAGTATATTCAGGTTATTTCTGGAGAATGGTCTCATCAAATGTTTTGAAAGTGGGAATGCAGCATCTCTGACAAAGTAATAATTCAGTTTTGTTTCACATCCTGGCAGGGTTTCTTCTTTAGGTATAGGAAATGAACTATTTTGGAGGCTCCTGCCAAAATGTGAACTACCAAAAACACCTCCATCACTTACTGAACAGTAAGCCCCTACATCAATATATATAAAATTATATTGTGCATCACATATTCCCAATAAAATTATGCTGAAGTAACCTTTATAGTTGTAATAAAGGGAACCACTTTTTGCTGGAGCAGTTATTCGTATATGTTTCCCATCGATGCTGCCTATACAATTAGGCATATCCCAAATATTACAAAATTCGTTAGCTATCTTTTTAAATACAGTCTCAGTCGGTTCCAGCAGTACTAATGGCTGTAATAGTTGCCATATCAACACTGCTACTTCATTAACAATAACACAAACTGTTGACTTTCCAATACAATAACTTTGTGCAATTGAAAAGTAACTGTCTCCAGTAGATAAAAATCTGTGAGAAGATAATAATTATATATGATTTACATTTAGATTACACAATATATCTACCTTAGAGTAATAAGAAGACGTTGGCTAGGTGATAGTGGCCTGTGAATACTTTTTTTGGTAATGGAAGGGCCAAGAATGTTTAACAAGTTATCGAATAATGTTGGCGTCATTCTTGTATATATAAAAAACCATTCCTGGTCATGCAATTTTAATTCCCATTCTTCTATTGAATTCACCCTTTTTCTCTCTTTTAATGTTTACAGGTCCAACCCACCAACGCCTGGGTTTTCTTGATTCGCAAATACGTTTTCGTGCTTCACGCCTTCTTAATAATAACAGCATTAATAATTGCGTTGTAATAGTGTCGTCCATGGTATACTTGACTTTAATTTTGCCTTCTATAGATTTTTCGTTGTTTACTTCTTTTTTTTGACACAACTTAGTAGAGCTTATAACCTTAACAAACGTCTGTCAAATGTGCTTTACTACTGCGCATGCGTAGGGTTCAAATTACGTTTTACGTTACGGCTATTGTGAACAGCATTCCGGATCTTATGTATTGTGTCTTACGTCTTATGTCTTATGTCCATTGTGAACAGGCATTTAAACGTTAATGGATCATATAATTGAAGGCAACTTAAACGTCCAGTTCGTGTATAATTGGCGTAGGGCACGTGTCCGTCCATGCGTTGATCAGATCAAGAGCCATCCAACTGAGTGCAGTAAATGTGCATGGGAATCAGCACTGCATACGGATAGAGGAAAATTACAAAGAAATCTTGATGGTATTGTTCCACGTTCCTAATTGTATTATTACAATAGATGCCAAAATTCTCAAAATATTTAAAATTCACACAGACATACTGACTAATAACTAATTTCATTTAAAAAAAATTGTCTTAGATTTTGTCGAATTCCTGGATCTTAGCAGTAATCCATATATTTCTGTATTTATGTTCACCGATGCTACGGAAATTCAAATTGTTTAGTTTTTTTAGTCAAAAAATGATGGTTGTCACCATTTACCGAAAAAGTGAAATTTTGTCGTGTGTATAATTTACATGCTTGGGGTAACACTACACATATTAGGAAGCGAAAATTGAAGTATAATATTCATACTTCTGAGTGGATAAGTTGTTGATATTGATAACTAAATATGTTTACAGAAGTTTTGCCTTGTTTATTTCGATATTTCGAGGGAGTTTTCACCGTGTTAAGTGTAAATTCCAATTTATTGCCACCAAATGTGGTTTCATAAATACGAATTATTGAAATACCCTTTTGCCTGCTCTCCATCGTTAAGTTGCTCTAAGTAAACACTGTGAGATTGTTATTCACAGTCTACTAGATTTTCTTATTCTCAATAAATTCATCTCCTTTCTAAAACAGTTTAAATCTTGCCTTAACTTTCTTTTTATATTTCTGATAGTTTCTGAGTTATTGAGTCATACAGCAAAGGGCAGTTTTAAGCTTAGGGCGCTATACAGCCCGGTAATGTGAGACTGGGCAGCTGAAAATGTTACTGTTGTTGTTACACTACATCTGTCTATAAACCCACAAAGTTTCATGTCAACTGGTGACACACACTTACCAGTGGTTTCTTGTTAGTGTTCATTATTAAATTTATAATAAATATCTAACAGTACAGACCGCCCAAAAGACTGTACTCCCTATTTTGGATGTTTGTCGTCTTATGTATAATTTTAAATTCTCTCTTTGGATACTATGCCCTGTATCATTAATATGGTAACCTACACTTGAGGATCCTAGTTTCTATAGCGCTAACCAGCCAATCTGCTCTTTGAATAGTCTCGATACGATGGTACACTGTGTCTGTCCGATATAAGAATAATTGCTTCCTCCGCATTCAATTTTGTAAATATTAAACTTTTCTTACGTACCTGTTTATTTCTTTCAAAATTCAAGCGATCATGTTGTACTTGCTAAAAATAAGATTTACGCTTTTCGATTTTCCATAGACGGGTGCTTTTATAACATTTTTGTAGCGCGTTTGTATCGCAACTAAGGTCGATGAAGTCTGTCTATCTGTCTCTTAGTTTGAATTCTAATAAGTATTTTGTCGACATCTCTAGCCAAGTAACCACTGTAAACTGCCATTTTGTTTTATTTGAGCGCAGTATCAAATCTATTTTGATTTAACGGAAAATTAGCCTAGCGATTCTCGAAGAAATTGATTTGTTGCACAGTAGTTTGAATTTGTTCCATAGCGGTTCTCTCTGCATTCGCGAAAAAATTTGAGACAGCCATGGTTGACAGAACAGAAAAAAAAATTATATTAAACAAAACAACCTAGAAAAAATTAGAGGCTGAGAAGCTTGTATCTTGTTACCCCAATTTATTAAAAAACCGTAAATGGACATCTATTAAGGAAGTGGTGTATAATATTTACACTATAAAAATAAAAATTTAATTCGAATTAAGAAAATTAGAGACAAGTAATAGTTTGTTTTAAGTTGTAAAATTGTGTATTTGGAAAATACTTTATTTTTACTATTACATTTTTTATTACGTATTTACCTCATTTTGTTTCCATATACTTCTTATAAAGACTGTCAATTTGAAATTATTATATTTTTCATAAATTTTTCAAAATATTGCTTTCGTTAAGGTTGGGACTCCATTACGTTCTTTACTTAACTTCGCACCGGTTGGCAGAAGTATTGTAGGTGAAAATCGTAAAGATGGTCGATAAACCTGGCAACACTGGATTGGTTTAGAATAGTCAATGAATGTACCTATTCATGTATAATTTGGCTCAAGATTGCTATAAGGATGGTTTGGTTCAGGATTATGCTATTTATATATAGAAATAGCGTTATATACATCTTTTCAATTTTAGGAAGTTTTAAATGTATATACATTCACAAGGCCAACTGAGGCTCTGGTATACTGATATATATTTAGACTGAGTGGCTATCTTTATTATTTAAGCATGGTTTAGGATTGTATGAATCTTCAGCTGGCTTGACACTGATAGAAAGATGTATATATATATATATATATATATATTAGCAAAAGTTTTATTTTTATTTATTTATATTTGAATATATACATACACTTTAGCTCTTTATGTATAGAGATGTATATAAGAATATTTTTTATTTATAATTGTAACTAGAATTGTTATTTTGTCCCATCTCAGCGTACAACGTACTCTCGAGATCGACTACGAGTTGAAAATTACTCCTACCCACGCCCCTATCGGTACGCTACTGCCATCCAGCACTACCTTTTTAACAAACTCTAGTCATTACCATTTAGAATGTGCTCAGAATGGACCCGTATAATTGTGCTACTAGTCTTTCCTCCCAAAATATATATCGGAAGCATTAGAATTTGCGAACATTCAAAGATATTTACCAAAAATTTTGAAATCGTACAAATTTTTAGAAGGGGCTGGGATTTAGCTGCTAAAGATTACCTTGTTCTTATACCACGCTACAATCTGTACAGTTTTATCGATATCTGGATTTGCCGATTGCCGGTGCTCCCTTGTGAGTAAAGAAAAAGGGATTATTAGTGACTTCAGCGCGACCCGCATCAACGGTATCGATCTATCCAGGATACGGTAGCAATTCGTATCCGTTTAGAGAACCGGGCGAGATAACTCGACCCGCTGAGTTACAATCGGCTCGATAAGGGGATCGGAATATTCGATCAAGCCCGGATTACGCTTGTTTACGTCGAACATTGCATTCGTCGCGGTCGCAATCCGATCCCGATTCGAGGACCGAGAGGCCGCTTTCCTGCCCGACTATCTGCGCCAATAATCATTATTAATAGAGAGATAGGCGCGCGCTTTATATGAGAGGGATTTATTCGGATCAGATTTTATTGGATTTTCGCTGTCGTGTAGTTGTACGCGCTTGGATTGTACGTTTTAAATTGATTTTATACGTTTCCATTCTCGATGGCTATCGCCGCTATATATGTACGTATGGTTTGTGGTATCTAGATAGAAATAGTTCCCCGATGGTCGTAAAAACCTTGAAAGGAACTGTCGTTTATGGAGAAATCTATTAATTTTGTGGGAAGGAAAATTCTAAAATTAAAGTGAAATATCCTGTCAATACACGCATAAAAAGGAGTTTGTGAAATGTACACTCATGGAAACTTTAAATGTCCGCCTCTTGAGCGCATACGCCCCGATTGTCACAATCTAAACGCCCATCCTAAAACTGTGTGCCTGCGAAGTTACTATCGGTTAGTCCGTCTAAAGTAGAAAACGTTATTACTTAATCTGTGTCATAAAATGAGTTTAGAACATGTTAAAAGAAAACGACAAATAAGATAATGTAGTACTAAACCAATAGGTCATTTATTTTTCTCATTTCTCATGTCTCCAATTTGTTCGTTTTCTAAGATTTATAGATAAAGAGATATAATTGAAATTACAGTTTTAGTAACCTTTATAACTACTACACAAAATAATTTAATTAGAACTAGGATCGCTTGGTGGTTGAAATTCGACAGAAAAGAACGTAATTCGATTTTTTTTTATTATAATCGATTTTCTTAATAACAATAATCGATTTTTAATATACAGCGCCATCTGTGCGACAGATGAATTTTTTTTAAATGGCACTGAATTTTTCATTCAAAGTCACTAAACAACACATACAACTAAACAATATGGAGACCCAGTCTGTGAGTCCGTATGCTTTGTTGGTGTGCGTTCTACACAGCCACAACAACGAACGACTGCTTTAGGGTAAAAGGGAGGAAAGTGGGCTAGGGAAGGCTCAAATCAAAAAACTAATGATACCAATCGAAAGAGCGCCCAAAATTACCCTTAGAATCGTTCAAAAGGTAATCGTCTTAATCATTTAAAAAGAAAAAAACATTTCCGACACCCATACATTTTCACCTTCCCACTCTAATGACTCTCACCTGCGTTCCACTGCACGCATCGCAATAAAACATACATTCGACAAATCTGCATTGTAATACGAAAACAACGATATATGTATCATCCCGATACGTGGAGGGAACATACTAAAATACGTACGAGACCACGATCCACTGGTTATTAATATATAGATGCAGATTATAAATAATTAATATCTGCAAATAACTATGATATATTTGTATTAAAGAATATCCCGTATAATACAAAGTTTTCGTATCTAGAAAGCTTTAAGTTTAATAAATACTATTTTTTATGAGAAAAATAATTTCATCAACATACTGAAAAATGATTCTAAACAGCGGTGAGTTTAAGAATATATTTAATATATTTACCAACATTCGCTTTAATGAAACGGTATATATATGTAGATATAAAAAGTAGCATCCTTTTGTATTAACACTAAAAAAGATAAATTTAACAAGAGATCAATCCCACAGTAATTTGTGTAATGTAATTAAAAAAGCAATGAAGATAATATTCTTTTAATGTTGTTTCCAAAAATAATTCATTTCTGCTTATTTCGTTTTAGGTGGAGACTTCTTCATTGGTATTTTCTTCCACTTTTTCCTATTTTCTTGTGTTTTACGAATTTCTTCTCATTACATAAATCTCCCCTTTGTTGCCTCTTTTTATTTCTTTATCGTCTTCACCCCTATTTTTATTATTGCTTCCTTCTTTTTAATTATAGAAGCGTGTTTTCAAATCGCTCGGCCAATATCTATTTTCACTTTAGAGAGTTTAGAGTATCGACGCTTATAGATACGCTTTGCTCTACTGCGTAAACTATTGGAGCGATTGTATTCGTTCATATACCATTAGAATTTTTCTCTCTCGATAAAATATTGATGTTGGAGTTTAGATTTTCTTGTGCAACTATTCAAACACGGAAAGCCTAAGTTATTTTTTGATTTGTTGCGTGTTGCACAATTTTCTTGTAATAACAAGAAAATAGGAGTACCATTAATAAATGGTAGTCCCTAAATGATTAACCTTCCTATACTCACGTTAAAATGAAAGACGTATACTATACTATATAAGTCGGTCTCATAGACCGTATGCGTGAGTATAAGAAGGTTAATCCTGCTCCCTTGCGTGAATTTTGTATCTTGATCATTAGCTTCTCTGTGTTTGTTCCCAATAGTCATGACATCTAATCTTTCATGACATATCCTTGATATTATCTGACGATGGGAAGAGTTAATTAGTATCTACTATGTTAAGACATCTTGCGCCCCAAATGAAATAATAAAATCAAAACATTGCACAGATTTTTCAATTTGCTTTGCTATCTGAAGTGTTTCTACGTATCTATCTGGCGGTTTCAAGCTGATTTGATCTATAGAAAATACGACATTTCTCAATATTCTCAGAAATGTAAATTTCTGATTTTGTCTTCGCCTTTACATAGTATGGAAACTTGAGAAGGTTCTTACGTCATACAGTGAAATGCGTTCAAAACCATTTCAGCCAATAGAAACACAATCTAATGGTGGGAAGTTGTACAATTATACTTGAAAAACGCTTAGTGTTGTGCCACGTGGTACTGCGTCGTTTGATGAAAAAGACTGAAAAAATGCGTAACTCCTACATATTTCGCCTGTCGTAAATCTATAACAACCGCTCCCATTGTATCCGCAATCACGTTGAGGAATCAAGAACAACGACGCTTCGGTCACCAATAACAACGGTTCTTATTGCTATTGTTATTTTTATGACGTAATAGGTGCAGTTCTCCAAGTGCGGGAACACGGTTCTTTAAAGTTTAAAATGATCGCGGCGCAGAGTAGTGCCGATGTTGAGAGACCGAAACGCGCGTAGGCAACAATAATATGCGAAATATTGCCGCCGAGCGCATAATTCACATAGCTGTGTCTTTGTATAAGACAGCGGTAGATTATGTTCCTGTCAATTAGCATGTGACTTTGCACGCTTGGCGGTTTCTCGCGAAAGAGCGAAAAAGTGCGCAGCGCGGAATGCGAATACATTAGAGATGGAAAGAGAAATATGTTCTTGCATTCGCGATGATAAGTTAATTAATATGGATTGTGCGTGGGTACAGCGTTTTATAAATGGGTTGATCGATTATATTACCTCGGATTGTAATTTCTCAACCTGCTTTATTGGTTTTTTATACGTATTAATGTGCCATTATCTTTTAATGTTTTTTTGTCATCTTCTTTGCAATCATGTTTTTTCAATTTGTTAACTTCTTAAATACATTAGTGATTATGTGCATGTATAAACAGGCGTTATAAAAGTGTAATACGCTTAATAGGGTTTGATTGACAGTTTGTCAAAACAAATAATCTGAATCAGATTATAGAAATCTCGTTTACTCGTTCACACGACTTGTGCCACTCTTCTCCTTATAAGTAATACCCATTTAATCCTATTACCTACTACTCTCATCAATATGTAAAGAACCTATCGTTTTAAATGCAAATGCGATTGAGTCGATTGTTGTTTGGAAAATCGCGTAATATCCCCGCTGATATATACGTATGTATGTATATATTGCATCACGAAATAGAATTTAGGAAATACCTTATAATAATATAGATAATATGTAAAAATTGTTAATCTCCATTGAAAATCAGATTAAGTAATTGGGAATTTACCATACAAATATCAGTAAATTTTCAAACGTAGATGGAAAAATCCAACCAGAAATCAATGTGTCAATGTGTGCACATAATTGGTGTCGCCAAACTTAGAACGAAAGAAAAACAGATAATTCCGTATTAGCAAACCATCAGATTATGAACGCAATTACAATCAGAGTAATGACTTAATCAAACTAGCTCTTAAATGGTTTCTTTTCCACTGGAAACTAGAGAAATTCCAACGTCAGATCAGAATACTAACCTCTGATTTTTGCCTGTTATTACTGGCTTCAAAAATTTTTCGTAAAATAAAAATTATAATAGAAAAAACCGGAAACATGACCGATGTGGACGTTAGTCATTGCAATTCGAATAACTCACTTAGTTGGTTATAAAGATGGAGATCCAGGCGGTACTAGCTCAATGGAAACGGCGTGGGTTCAAGTTCAAGAATTTATTAATAACAAGGCACAACTCTCCTATTATGAAACTGGATCGCATCTAAGTTCCTGGAGCTTCGCTGGTAAGTGAGCCGAAGTTATCCAAACTGTTTACGTAAGTGATTCTTTTATTCGGTCGTGAAGCGACCAGTAAGGTTACTCGAAAAATAAAAGGAATAGAGATAAGTTGAGGCGAGAGAATGACGTTGAATCACACTTTATTCGTCACTGACAGCACCCTTGGAGTGTACAGGGTCCCGACAAAATTCAAATAAACTAGCGTTTTTAAATAACGTTTACACAACTCTCGGTAACCGTTGGAATTTCAGAGGTTTCACAGACATATTGCAGCCTAGCAAAACCGAATTGGAAAAGTATGTGCCCCCCTCCCGCCCTTAAAATACTAAACAGAATTTAATGTTTCGTTTAACAAATATCTAACTAAATCGTTCACTATATGATAGCAAAAGCAAGAAAACACCTTTTCACACGAACACAAATCCCAGACTTAAAGCTAAATTTATTAAATAATTCTAGGGATTTTTTCCCAGAACTCAGCGAGACAAAACTAAAACAAAGGCATACGGCATTGTAGTCGCTGTCGGGACGGAAGCTGTCAAAGATGGCGGGTTTCCTCGCACTTGGTGTTAAAATGTCGGAAATCCAGCCGACTTCTATCTTCTACGATAATTCTCAGATGTTCTCAAAAATAAATCCTAGCACTCTACTAGCATTTACTAAGTCGTTCTAGCATTCTAGTAGTCCCATACTAGTTCTATACTAGTCCCCTCCAATAGAGGGAAAAGCAAACGGCCAACGCAGACGATAGTTACAACAGTAAAATTGGGGAAGCGTAGTTGCCAAATTCATACAACGATAATATTAAACTTCCCAGAGTCGAATTCGCGTGGATATTCTCGACAAACTTTAAAACGAAAACGGAATAACCTATTCACGGAAAACGACCTGCTCAACGCCCCACGCGGAATATCAAGAGTTGTATCAAAACTTACTTATCTTGTATGATAGTTCTCTACCACAATTAAGTCAATTAAACAATACTTGTTGAAATAACAGTTATATTTCCAGAACGTTTATAACCATTATTTCAATAAGTTTTGTTTAATTGACGTAATTGTGGGAGAGAACTATCGTATAAGATAAGTACAATTAAAAAAGGTCACGAATACACTTTTAAGAACATAATTTATAAAAATCGTTGAGCCTGCAAAGAGGTATATTGCCCAGTGGCGTGGGTAACATGCCATACCAATCGGGGTAATATGCAATATGGAACAAAACATGGAGGTAAACTTAAATGAACAATTTATTCGTGAACATTATAACAAAAATAGTTGACCTATAGTTCCTAAATTCTTAATATATATCTTACTAAAAATAATGTTAACCAGATTTACTTACCAGGTATACCAATTAATGTCCGCCATTCACACATAGATGGTGATACACACGGATCTAGTAAACCAAAATGGCTAAAGTTTTTTTTGTTTAGCAGCTGCGACATTTCCTTTCAAAAATTTGTTGACAGCTGAGCACTTATCGACAGCAACATTGTCAAAAAAATAGTTGAAAATGTCGAATTTAGTGTCAGAAAAACTCGAAATGCGGACAGCATTGCTTTTTGTTTCCGTTTGAAGAAAACTGCGGCAGAATCATATCGATTGCTTGTAGAAGCTTATGGCGATAACACTTTATCTGAAAGAACATGCAGAGAATGGTTTCAACGATTCAAAAGTAATAATTTTGATGTGGAAGACAAAGAGCGCCCTGGACAGCCGAAAAAGTTCGAGGACACCGAATTGCAGTCTCTATTGGATGAAGACGACACGCAAACGCAACAACACCTCGCGGAACAACTAGGAGTTGCTCAACAAACTGTTTCCTATCGTTTGAAAGCATTGGGAAAGATCCAAAAGGATGGAAAGTGGGTGCCGCATGAATTGACTGAAAGGCAACAAGAAAATCGAAAAACCATCTTCGCTACCTACCTACCGCTATCATCGCTACCGACAACAAATGATCACTTTAAACCGTGCTTTGCTGCAAAAACGACCTGAATATCAAACGAGGCAACACAAAGTAATTTTTCTCCATGACAATGCACCATCACACAAAGCAAGACCGGTCCAGGAAACGTTAGAGGCGCTTAACTGGGAAGTTTTATTGCATGCGGCTTATTCACGAGACTTGGCTCCTTCCGACTACCACTTGTTCTCATCGATGGGCCACGCCCTTAAGGACCAGCACTTCGAAACGTCTGAAAAACTCGAAAATTGGGTCTCTGACTGGTTTTCATCAAAGAAGCAACAATTTTTTGGCGTGGTATTCATAAATTGCCTGAAAGGTGGACAAAAAAGGTGGTAGCTTGTGTAGCTAGCGATGGAAAATACTTTGAATAAAGAATTTTTTGGTTTTCTCCCACAAAAATATGTTTTTTCACTTAAAAAAACGGCGGACATTAATTGGTATACCTGGTAAGTAAAACATAATGCTTTTCCTGCACAGTTCTCGGGTATCCACTTACTACAACATTCAGAAATTTCCCAATCACATTTTGGACCGCTTTCGGCATAATAGTATCCATTGCATGCAGCACAGTAGTCGTTAACATGTTAGCTCATATCGCTGTCACAGTCCTGATATGTAATGTCTTATGGCATTTTATCCTGACGTTAAACTGGTATCTTATCCCAAATACAGTTATACAGTAGATGTATATTTTACACAATATGGTGGCCTTAAAATAAAGCGGTGAAGCATACAGTAGTCCTATCCTGACTTATACAGTTATAATAACATTCCGCTAGAGCCCCTGCTTTCATAAATTTTAGAAAATTGCTTACTATATCCATTGAGAAAGTTGTAAATAGTCTGCTTCATTCTTTGCTTACCGTATTAACAAAATAAAATCTAAAATATAAGCTACGAGCAGCACTGTCAATGAACACTGCTGAACTGAATTGAAACAGTACTGAAGTGCATCAACTACTTACATGTGCAATCCTAGCGCCAGCTTCGCTAAATCGTAGAACTGGCGTTTTGCCCTAACTGGCATATTCCCCCAGGTTACCCTATATGCATTTTATCAAAACTTACGAAAGCGAGGCGCCATCCACACTTCGGAAGTTGACGCTAGAGGCCAGAAGTAACAATACCGGAACGCCGTGACAAATTGGCCGTAACACTGTAGTAAAAAAAAATTCGTCCATTATGTTTTATGGGTTGTAGCAAGTGAACTAGATGCACTAAAGATAAAATTAGATAACTATATATAACTAGATAAATTAAAATTTGCTCTATATGTTTAATCATCTAGGGCAGGTATGGGGAACCTCCGGCCCGCGGGCCACATGCGGCCCTCGAGTAAGGTTTGTCCGGCCCGCTACTGAATTCTTTCGTTGCATATTAGCACGGCCCGTCTAAACTTAATTCATAATGAATCATAAGGATACTACAAAAATGTATATTTTTCAAGATTACTGATCTAGGGTAATAACGAAAGAACGATCGAAATTCCGGTTGCAGGTGTGAACAACTGTTGTAGATGCTGTTGCAAGAATATGCTGGTAATAATTTCTATAATATCTGCGGCAGGTTCCAAAATGCAATTACCGTCGGTATACGATCGAAATGCAATTGTCGTGGATAATGTAGGCAAACAGCGCTAACAATGTGTCGTAACTTATTTCGTAATTACCGCTGTTTTTCCAATCATATACTAACTAATACTATCTTTGCCACAACACTTACGGATTAAATTAACATTTCTACGTCGTTGTACACGTGGCAGCAAGAATGAACAAGTAATTCTCCGAACATTACAGAAACGTTAAAGCATGCGTCGATAGAATTTCGTTTTATTGGATTTTACGCTAATTATGAGAAAATTTTATTATGTATCATGTTTTAGATTTATTACCTTATTTACATATGTGTATAGGTCGTTATCTGTACGTAAAAGCGATATAATCCAATTGATTGGTTCTTGTAACAATTATATCATTATATCATACTGTCGTGCAAGCTAAGAAACGACTTTATTGCTTAAACTAGCCCTAGGTGTTACTTCTTTGCAGTATCTCGTGTGTTTCTTTTTGTATGATTCTATTATACACTATGGTAATAAAAGTATAATGTTAAAGCTAATTCTACATAATTGCCTTACAAACTTAAATCGTGTTATTTATATTAGTACTCGTAGTTATGTATTAATTTCCAGTCATGAATAGACTTTTTCGCCGTACCAGTTCTAAATGTCTGCATCGTATTTACAAGTTAAACGCATTAGTTTCGTTTAATTAGCCTTTAATAAACATTTAACAGCATCTCGTCGAGCTGAATGCATACATCGATATATAAAAAAATGGTGGAATAAAAACTCGCATTCTAAATTCCAAGACCTTACACGAATTTCATGTTCGTTTTCATACCAGAACCGTGACATTTAAGGTATGTAAATAACATCAGTGTTAATGCCATCGCATCTCAGCCGAGATGAGTCTGTTCGTTCGTCCGTTCGTAGGTACCGCGGAGAGGTTCCCGTTAATAGTTGAACTACTTAGGTTAAATTTCACTCGTTTATATGTTGTTCCATTACAAAACGCCCTATAAATTATGATAAAAGCCGCGCTCGGAATGTGAACGAGTGATGGAGACCGAGTTGACGATTCCCGAAGTCGCCTCTCTCGTTTCGATGTATGCTCGCCACACACACGCAAGGCACTTTTATATTAACATAATTTTCCTTTCTCTACGCCTAGAGACGAGATAAAACTCCTATCATTTCAATACGGTTAACAATATTTTGTATTCATTTAGGTATTTTTCGATCGTAAAATCGCGTCGAAATCGAGAAAACGAATCTGTATGTAAACCGCGTGTGGTTGCTGCCATTTAGCATCGATAAAATTCCCAGATAACGGGTGCTCGAACCTATTACCTACGGCACTATCGTAAAATTCATAGGTAAGCAAAATTTTAATGGCACTCGATGATTCTTAAATTCTCTATTATGTACGTGTATCACTCCTTTGTTGAGTTCCGACCTATATATGTTGGATGTTTATAGCAGTAAAGCTTACGTCTGTAAAATTTAGAGTTAATAACAGTGTTAGCAATATACATATGTATGTATGTAGTTAACACACGTCAATGTCGTACAAGCGAAATATGATAATATTAGAAGCTTTTTAGTAAAAATGCGTAGGTGTACTGAGATAATAGCAACAGTAATAGTTTTTATTGATGCTTAGCACACAAAGCACTTACACGCGTCGATAATAGTAAATATAAAAATATAGGATATAAAATCTAAAATAATTTATACAATGCAAATGACAAACATACCACGAGCTTTACAGATTATAATTCTTATGAAAAAGTTTATACCTGACATATTCGTGAGGCGAATTGAAACCTTCAGTAAATAGCTATGGTCAATAAAAGTGAATTTAAATTGTTGGGTGCGAGCAATGCTTTGATATAGTAGTAACAAATTGTAATACCCGGCAATATTTGTGTCTGTCTTCTATTCCCTTTGCAGGTTGGAAAAATTTTGCATTGATAATTTTTGGTTTGGATATCATAAGTAATTGTTATTAAGCATTGGATATCCTCTGTGTCAATTTATTACATGAATAAGAAAGACACAAAATCTGATTAGGAAAGTACAGAATTTCAAATTTGTTAAGATACGATTGAAAACACTGGTGTCCTTGCCAGTGATACATTGCTACCTATACCACAATTGTAAACTCATAATGATAGTCTTAGCAATGAGGCAATTAGCAATTAGAAATGAGACGTAATAAAGTAGCGGGCACCACGCATTAAACAACAGCATTATTATCCCTTGCTCACAGTGAACGCAGATTTATATTTCTATTTATTTATTTATTTTATAGTAACTAACGAATAGATGACCCGCTAGACAATAACACCTGAGTTTTGATCTGAGAGCGTTGACTTAGCCGTCAAACGCTCTAACTATTAGACCACACCGGCTCCTGCTAATGGTGAGGCCACCAATAATCGTAGCGTTTATAAAAATTATTCCCAAACAACTGAAAACTGTGTTCCGCAAGAACGTATCGATTTCAATTCCCAAATAAGCAGAATCAACATTGGAGAAGAAAGTGTTTTCGATTTTTGCTATGATCAAATGATTCCCGCCAAAAGTGTGTTCTAAACAGATGATCAATACTTTCGACGATGACCGTCAAAGTCTAGACACATCTGTCTGTGAGAAATGTTATTAAATAATATTGACTGGAGGAAGATAAGTGGTAAACCCAACAATTCACATGAATAGAAAAAACAATGATCAGTTACACGGTTTGCAAAAATTCTGCTAATTCAATAATTTGTCCTTTAGGGCGTTCTAATAATACAAACATTCCAAAAGCTATTTTATGTTACAGGAACTGATGAAAAACATCTGGCAACATAATTCGAGATGAGATGCTTTGTTTGTGGTATAAAAGATCATATCCTCGAAGTGTTTGGTATCTTATTTGCATATCCATATAGGTGGTTATGTGCACATAAAAGCGATATAATCCCACTAATTGGTTCTCGTAACAATTATATGAAACACGCTGGCTAAGAAACGGCGTTATTGCTTAAACTAGCCCTAGGTGTTACTTCTTTACGGTACCGCGTGTGTTTATTCCAGTATAATCCTGTTATAAACCATGCTAATAAAACCAATTCTATTTAATTGCCAAACTTAAATCATGTATATATCATATTAGTACTCGTAGTTATCTATTAATTTCACTCGCAAGGTCAGAAGAAATAAGGAACGGCTACTGGCTTCGCGAAAATTAATCCTACCAATTCAATAAATCATCCTTTAGGATGGCCTTTCTAATTACACAAACATTACAAAAGCTGTTTTATGTTATATGTAGGCGAGGTGGAAAACACATAGCAACAAAATACGACTTACGGTGTATGCTCTGCTTATGGTATAGAGCGCATATCCAGAGAGTGTGTTTTGGCAGACAAGAAAGACTCCAGACAAATCAACTCAAAACGGACGAAATACTATAACTGTACAAGCCAAATCTTGGGAACAAATTCGTAACAGAGATTTCGATAAATGGTGTACCCATAAAATTTTGAATGGGCTGCATTCGCACGATTGCCCTTATGAATGGAAAACAATTTTCAGAATTTTTTCCTTTAATGCACTGTTAAAATCCAGTAAATGCATTATGAATAACTTTAGTCCAGGTCAAATATATGCATATGCTCTCATATTACTAATATAAATCGACAACATTAGCTAGATCTAACGATTATGGTCGTTATCAATGCATTTATAAAATATGACCCATTTCATAAATGTATAAATCACTAGAATTACAAAAAGTGTTAATTGAGTAATTTTTTTAACCGAATCTAGATAACATACAAGCTAAAATTGTCTTAAAGCCAGATTCGAAAATTGTACTTTAAAAAATCGGAAAGTACATAACTAATACCACTTGTTGAAGAAGAAGCGACAATTTAGTCATTGAAGGCATATTGAAAAAGATTAATACTCCGAAGTGAAATGAATTCCGAAATTCATACTTCCAATTTTAAAGGAAAACAACCATCTCTAGGATGCAACTGCCCGCATTTGGACCTGCTATGTGTCTATGATTTTATTCTCTACTCGACGTAAATATTCTGTCTGTTGACGTCATTGAAAATGGGGATAACTATCTCCGAAGCGCCTAGCAGAAACTTGAAGAGCCCTAGAAACCAAGAAGGAATCTTACTTACACAAATACCACAGTTCAGAAGAAATTAAAAAAATTTACGTATTGTTGGACAGATATATTATTACTACTTAGTTCAGAAGAAATATTTCCAGGTTTTAAAAGTTTTAGTGTATATATCAGCATAGAATCTACTATCCGAATAATCGGATGCTTCTGTATCCTTCCTAATTGCAGGAACGAGAAAACAAATGGTTTAGGTCTCATGCTACTCAGCCTCTTACACTGACAGGAGACATGTTGCTTATGATCTATATCAATTGATATCAATTGATTTTAACGAACTTCATTGTAGTGATTAGTAATTACGCCCAGTCCCGTTAGGTAAACAAGTAATACTCAAGCGTTTTCGAGAAAATCAAATTTGAAAAGTATACATCGATTAATAAGTTTGTGCAGTAATTTTTTGAAGTAAGGTCATTAAGCGTAGCGGATAGTGTCTCCAACCCCCAACAAGTTGCTGGTTCGTATCCACATATATGTGTATTGCATTTTATTTGTTACCCAAAATAATTGTTTATGAATCCATTGACACTCTATTTAATTTATTATGTAATACGAATCCATCAGATAGATACACAACACGAATAAATGAAGAATGTCCCTAAATATGTTATGAATCAAATAAAAAATAATAATCAAATAAAACTTTTAGAATCCATCAAGTGTAAATATTATTACTGCGACGGTTCTTTGACAATTTCCTGGTCTACTATAGCATTATTCTTATGATGTACTTGAATTCGAAAGTGGTCCAAACCCATAACGATATCCTGAAGCAAGCTCTAGTACAAGAATGGAATAGAAGGAAATTGGAACAAGAAGAAATGGTAATATAAGGGTAGAGATCATTATCATGTGAACAAGTTTAAATTCACACACAAGAAAAACATTGTCAGCTTAAAGCAACACTGTCGGGGTATATAAGGTCAAAACTAAATTTGCTCTGTAAGGTTCGACATCATACTCTAAAATATGGTAAAATATAACTAAAATATTAAAAACGCGGCGTTTCCTAATGCAAACGACATTGCAACAACCAATGAGATGCAAGTTATTGACAAGAAATTCAACCTACACCAGTCAAAAGAAAATGACTTTCTATTTGTCCTTCCAAGATGTCGCGAAACTGAAAAGGTTGATGCAGGTATCACAGAGAGTAATAAACCTTGTTTATATTAAGGTCTGCGAAACACTCGATAATCTAATTAAGCACATTGTTCCAACACAAAGCTGTTTTCGCTCTGTTTGACATTCAGACTTTGTTACCTATAGCTCAGAACTAAAGATAAATGGTTATGTGAAATTTAGACCTTTGTTTTCTTTATGAGAGAAATGTAGAGGAGCTCATTCTTATTACCTAATTAGAAGTTAATGTCACTGTTCAAAGAAAACCTTGCTTCCCAACGAAGTTTAGGCATGAAGGAATACAGTTTATTGGGACAGCTTTAATTCAATAATGCAACATATTGTAAAAGAGGCATCAAAAAATCCAAGGCAAAAAAGGGCAGTCAAGGCGGAGATGGATAAACGATTGATATGAAAATTTCATTAATGCACACCTCTACATACTGTCCAATATCCCGAAAAAACAATATGCATTTTTATTTTATTTACGATATACGTACATTCTACATTTATTCGTGCTTTGTATCTTAAAGCGTGTTAATCAATTCATATGCAATTATTTTGCGCAATTACAACTAAAATGTAATAAAGAAAGAGCAAAAAATACGTGGATACGAACCAGTAACTCGTAACTTGACACACTATCCACTGCGCTAAATAACCTTACTTCAACCATTTAGTACATAGACTTAATTAATCGGTGCGATTTTTCAAATTTGATTGTCTCGAAGAAGCTTGAGTTTTGCCTTGTTTCCGTTTACCCAAACTAAACCAGACATAATAACCAATCACCCCGACGAGTTTCGTTGAGTTCGATTGGTATCACGTTGCGATGTCTTTTGTCAGGAATTAAAGAATGAATAAATTTAATAGCTTGGTCAACCTCTTCGAATTTTGGACTACATTTTTCACTCGTTTCGATCTAACTTTTTGCATAGCAGAAAGAATTTTGCCAATTTACTAATAAACGGCTCATTAAATATGCAAATGTGGAGCACGCTATGTAATTTTGTGGGTTTTGTTAATGTTCTGTTAATGCTTTTGTGGTATAACTTTACAGTTCTCACCTGTAGAAAAATATATTTACTATATATAATATAAACATCACTTCGAATATTACTAACATCAGTACCATATATAAAAAATATTGCTGATAATTTTGGGGAAATACCGGAAACATGTAAATACGAATTACACTGAAAAAGATTTATGAAGAAGCTTCCATAACGACCAGGAATTTCCATATTAATTCCAGAAACCTCCTTACCGTCAAAAGTAAAAAAAAATAAATAAAGAAAAATTGTGGGTGGAGTCGACCGCCAAATATCTTGCACAACGATATTTCTAGTAGACCCTCCACCACAAATTACGCATTCATAAAAACGGACAAACAAAAATGTAGATACATATTGCTAGGTCTTTGATGTATTGTATACAACAAAGTATAGAACGAGCGAATGTCGTTTTCAAATCACGCTCAAACGCACAGGCGAATAAATTTAAATTCAATCGTCGTTTTGATGAGCTAAACTACCGCAAAAACGAGACAATTACAAATATGAAACACGCTCCGGGATCGCATCGCGAATACAAATAAATTATTACCGCCGACTAGAACCGGCTATATAATCGCGCTTAAAAATAGCAATACACTTTCATCTTCTAGTTTATAACATCACCGGCCGTTGCATAACCGACGTGCACATCGCTAAAAGTGTAATTGCAAAGTGTAGCAAAGCGCTTATGCCTGGTAATTAATTATAATTACGTTTATCATCGCTCCGTGCAACAACGTTCGCAAGTTAGAGCTTGATAGTTGAGTCGTTTTGTAAATGTACATGTGCATGATTCGTGAAGATGCTTCGGGATGTAACGTTTCATTTAAGTCGGATATAATGCTTGTAATAAAGTTAACACTTTTAAAAGTTTTGTTACGGACAGGGTTAGCTAATTAACAGTAAAATGTTATTGGAAGAATTTTTTTGACGGGTATACTTTTTAACCATTACATTTATTTATAGGAGTACTATTTTATAACGAAACAGAGGGCTAATTACCAAATAACTATTCTGATTTTTTACATACATATATCATAGATTAAATTAGAACCTGCAAGTATCGGAGGGAAGATAAATTCTAGAACTGAGAAATACTGAGATCAATAATAGGCTTGAGAACCTTGTTTAGCAGCCAGATTGGTATTGTTACTGCAGGTCGCCGCATGTTGTTATGAACGTCAAGGATTGAACAAGGATTCAAATAAACACGTTAGCTCCCTGATTCAGAAATCAATAAAGATATAAATATTTCTTATTAGCAAAGTGGCGAATGATTAGTGGCACTGAAATGATTCAGTGTGGTAATTTATTAGTAACACACACCGCCTCACTGAATTTTACTACATTGAGCCCTGGTTTCTTAACTAGACCCTCTAGACCAGGAAATAGACCTATAGGACCGTTTACCACTTTTAACCATAATAGAATATTAAAGGAAATACAGAGTGTACTAACTGCCTAGCCATAGTGGTCGCTTTCGTCCTTTGAAGTAATATAATAATCAATCATCCTAACTTCTTAAATTAATATACCAGGTCTAGTAGTATGAAACCGGAATCTTTTGTAAAAATAAAACGATTGTGATTCAAAAGTGATAAAAAATATTTTATTCAAAATAACTTCCAGTGGATTCTACACATCTTTCCCACCTCTCCGGCAATTTATGGATGTCTTGCCAAAAAAACTTTTCTTCTTTCGAAGCGAACCAATTATCAAGCCATTCTTGTACATTTTCGTACGAATTGAAGCGTTGGTTAGCGAGAGCGTGACCCATCGATGCGAATAAGTGATAGTCGGATGGAGCCAAGTCTGGGGAATAAGCCACATGCGGTAGTAATTCCCAATTGAACAATTCAATTGTTTCCCTGACCGGTTTTGCTGTATGAGATGGGGCGTTATCATGCAGCAAAATCACCTTGTGTTGTCTTTTTGCATATTCCGGTAGTTTTTCAGTTATTGCTCGGCTTAAATTTATCATTTGCTGTTGGTAGCGTTGAGTGTTGACGGTTTGACTAGGTTTCAGCAGCTCATAATAAATAACACCCTTTTGGTACCACCAAATACAGAGCATCGTCTTCTTTTCCAAAGCGATTCGGTCTTGCAGTTGATGTCAATGGTTCGGTTGGATTCAGCCATGATCTACGACGCTTAGGATTTTCAAAATAAATCCATTTTTCATCACCTGTCACGATTCGATGGAGAAATGATTTTCTATTGAACCGGTTAAGCAGCATTTCACAGGTGGTTCTTCGGTTTTCTTGCTGTCTTTCGTTCAATTCATGCGAAACCCATTTTCCCACTTTTTGAAATTTGCCCATAGCTTTTAAACGATTGCGGATAGCTTTCTGCGATACATTTAATTGATCCGCGAGTTCTTGTTAAGTTTGAGCATCATCTTCATCCAATAAGACTTGTAACTCTTTGTCTTCAAACTTTTTTGGTGGTTTTCCACGTTCTTTGTTACTAACCTCAAAATCACCATTTTCGAATCTTTTGAACCACTCGAAGCACTGTGTTTTACCGAGAGCATGTTCACCGTATGCTTCGACAAGCATTCTATGTGACTCTGCAGCAGTTTTCTTTAAATGCTAACAAAAAATTAATGCTGTCCGCAAATCGTAGTTATTAGGCTCGAAACTTGACATGTTTGAGGTTATAAAAAATATACTAATGTACGGAACGTGGGTTAATGTTTGTTGACACTCTTCGTCAGCTGTTAGAAGAAGACGATGGCTATGTAATAGGGGTCTTATGGTGATTAAACTGAACGCTGGCACCATCTATAGGGAAATTCCGGTTTCATACTACTAGACCTGGTATATATACGCGAGCTAACAGTAACATTAAATTACCTAAAATTTATATAATTTTAGATAGGATATATATTTCTTGAAAAATATCATTGAAATTTCTTGTTAACTTTTACCAAGGAGGTGCGTTCTCATCTCTCGCCTCTAGCATTCGATTCGATTTGTAATGTGAATAGGTTATGTACATAATATTAACATCTACGACTAACAGAGATAATAATATGTGATAAAGCTGGAAATTTATTGATAGATTCCCGCCTGGAGCAAGTGATTTCAGCACTTGAAAGTATGCATTGTTGGTGCTGTTATTTTACACTTGCATATAAGTCATATACATAAGTCATATAAGAGTAAATTGCCTTATAGCTTTTCACATCTAATATTTTAACAGCAACATTTTCAAAATCAAAATTTAATATATATGGAAATATTAATGATAATATGATGTAATGGATTTAAATGGTGGGTTACCTGAAACGATGTGAATCATTGTGGAAATGAGTGTTTGTCTGCCAGAACATCAAAATAATAAATTAGTCTGTACATTTCTTCAATGCAAAAGTGTTTTACAACTGCAGAAGAGATTAGTCGGAATGGATGTTTTCCATCAAGACTTATCATTTCAAAGTGTAATTAAAAGTTTAATGTCACTGGAAATATTACTGGTAAATTCTCGATACGAAAAGCGTATAGCCTGAAGGCAATATAAACCGCATACAATAGAAAATAGCAGCAAGTCCAATGTCGTTTTTCCAGAAACCTTTGCTTTCAGAATTTCCCAGTTGAGTTATGACCTTGATCAAACTTAACCCAAACAAAATTTAGTTAGTACTTATAGGAAATGAAAGCAATTAATGAACGTGCTCATCTAGAATTTTGTCACATAATACGAGGCACTTTCAGTGACGATCCAACTATTTGACATTATATCTAATAAAGTATATTGACATGTATCAGCATATATGCTGATAAGCAAATCTATCGATGCTGGGGCCATGGAGAGACTAAATATAGTGATATTTCGATTAACAAGTGAGCCTTCTGACGAATACTTCGGTTAAGGAAGATTTTTCTTAGTACTTTTTCGGATTCGGATAAAAAATGTTCGTCAACAAATAACAGACAATTACTGCACTACTGGAAAGAGTTTTAATCTTCGGCAACAAACTGGTATGCCAACATATCTGAATGAATAAATGAAATACTGTTTCCTTTTCTAACAAGGGGAGGGCGCGACGTTGGGGTCACGGATTTGGACGCCCTTCTAGGGTAAGAAAGTACTTCATAATAATTAACTATAGACCTTCAAACATGGTGCCAGTACTCAACCGTATTTGAAAAAACCGGTTTGAATAACAATACGCAATTGATATAACTGGACCGTTGCCTTTGATCTCAAGGGTGGAGTGTGGCTCAATCGATTCAGCACTAGCTAAGTAATCGTATGGTTTGGGTTCGATTCCCGGACAAAATTTTTTTGTCAATTCTTTTTCTCTTTTGTGCTACATATCTACGCATGTTTATTTTTCGACAACGTTTATAATATTTTGGTGACATTGAAAACAAACAAGAAAAAGAAATGGAAGACACCGGACTTTCCACCAGTATGAAAGTTGATTCGACTGCGTGTGAAAAAACAGCATCTTCCATTTTTTAGGCGAAGCTCTTTTAGCGAAATTCTGCGGCGAGCGCTAACTGGGAAAAAGTGGGACGCTTGAAATCGTCAGATAGACGCTTTCATCTTGTTCTTTCATTAGTTATTTCTCTCTCACACACACATATACTTATCGCAGGAGCAACTATGAAATGCATCATATTTGCGTATCCCCCATCAGATGGTGCCCTTATTATTCCGACTCGAATTTACTTCAAATTCAACTTCAATTTATTTACCATAGGTTTCGAAATGAAATATTTTTGCTTTATACATTGTTTATGCAATTATAGAATTTTACCTTTTATTCAAATAAGCATCAAATGCGTAGAGCTTTGCTCTTGCCGAGTGTCCCACAACACCTCTCCTCCTTTTTTTTTTTTTCTAATCACACCAAAATATTTATTCGATTGGCATACTGTCTGAACTTTCCGTTACAATTCACTGATTGTGTAGATATTTTAACAATATTGTCGAAGAATTAACATTGGTCGATATGCAGTACAAGAGAAACAAAAATTGAAAAAAATTCTGTTCGGGAATCGAACCCAAACCACACGACTACTTGGCTACTGCTGAATCAATCGAGCCACGCTCCACCCTTGAGACCAAACGCAACGGTCCAGGTATATCAATTGCGTCTGTTATTCAAACCGGTTTTTTCAAAAAAAAAACGGTTGAGTATTGGCACCATGTTTGAAGGTCTATAATTAATTATTATGAAGTACTTTCTTACCCTAGAAGGGCGTCCAAATCCGTGACCCCAGTGTCGCTCCCTCCCCTTGTAAGACTAGCACTCATCCACCACTTCAAAAGCATTCTGAAAAATGTTGATTTTGATTTATTCTGTAGCAAAGAAATAAACTTTGAAAATCTTGAACAAGGACAGTAAATAAGTTATGCATATGTTGAATTTAATAGCACACAGTGGGTAATACATTTTCCTTATAATGAATGATACAAGGATTGTCAGACGTACGTATTCTAGTTTCCAATCTCCTTCATCCAATTAAGTAGCTATTCATATCAACTTTTGGTGACTTTTTGCGGTCTTACAGCGCACATTTTACTCTTTTATACGACCTATCTTTAAATACTAGACATCGTCCAGAATGAATTAAAGGATTTCGAAAACACGGCGTTTAAGTTAATACAGATTTCAGCTAATTACTGATTCATTAACCATAATATCGTTGTAAATGCGGCAGAAATCATTGAATAGCTGAAAATTGACGATCTGTTCGTTTTCAATTTTCAGTACTTTCGGAGTTTTAGCTTTCTGGATCGTCACAATAACAACTTTATGAAAAGGTACTTTCAATATTATGTTTGGTAATGCTAAACATGGAGAACGCAAATCTCGAGATTCAATGACAATTCTGTGTAATGTTTTTTTGCAGGCCGCGCAATTTCGAAGACCACTGTGGAGCAAGGTTCCCGAATAACGTTTGATTCCCTTTTCGTAATATTCGAAGAAAAGTCTATTACCACAATCAAATACATGACCGCCTGTTTATACGGTGTCTGCTTAAAATCGTAGCTTCATTTTTGCTTCACGCGTTACTTATCTGATTAGAAAGTTTATTGCTTCGGTGTCGATGTAAATATCTATTGATACATTTAATCTGACACATCACATGGACATTTTCCGAATTATTACCGGCATCTTTTAAACGCATGCATAGGTGTGTTCAACCATGTAAGAGACTTTCTTCGTTGTAACTTTGAAGTAGTAGTTTTTGTATTGGGATCAGCAACTAAAGGAAATTAGTAGGAGTATTTATAAGAACGGTGTAAAACGAAGAATATGAAATAATGGAAATGTTATACTATAATGTAATATTTAATGATCGAGGTTAGGTTGAACTTATATTTTCTAATGAACTGAAATAAATTTGCTCTTATGCTTAACACCAATTCTGAAAAACTCAAAATACCTATTAACACAAAAAGGTTGCCATTTTCTGTTTTCTTTTCCGTGAGGATGGCAACCCAATGATTAAGTGAAGTAGATGTGGAAACCACAACTTGTTCACTTTAGTTAATCCCTGACTTATAGGTGAAACTTGGTACGTTTAACTTAAAGATATCCCACTAAATCGTTGTGCATCATGCTTCTTAACGCCGGTGAATTAAATGATTTGGTATAACTTGTAAGCATGTATTACAATAGCAAATCATTATTTTTATTTCGCTCAATTGTAATTATAAAATATATATTTACTATCTGTCATTATAAAGAAAAGTTCCGTTTAGAAACTATTATGAATAGCCGATACTGATTACTGTTAAGGTGGAAAAAGCAATGAACGAAGGTTTTATACTTACAGCAGCGATGTGGGCAATGTGCTTAGTAATAGTTCTGAAATTATGAAATACACTCTGTTGAGCCAAAATTGTGGCGTAAAGCTTATCATCCAGAATGCAACTGCCTAGCAACATGCTCTTTACGCTGAATTTAAATAAAACTGCGGTTAACGAAGCAATAAGGAAATACGTCATAGAATCAAAATTGCAGATATGAGATTACAAAATTGGATCACCCCATCCTTTCGTACCTCTACAAATCACCTCTATGTCGATGACCGAATTGTTGAATCAGCAAAAAGAAGAGCTCATCAACTTGAATTTGCTGATAGATATATGATATTTGGATGATGCATAGAAACTAACATAATAAGGACAGGCACCGTTCTTTGACTGGCTACAATCTGCTACTTTCTTTAATATTTATCAGAAAGAGTATTCAAAAACATGCCCTAGCTCGCTATATTCTTTTCTAAAATTACCATTAAAAGAAAATACATATCATAGATAAAATCTAATTGCATTGAATGACCAAAATAAAATGCTGATCTTTATGAATTTGCTTCCTTGGATAAATCATATCCTTCATGCTTTGGGTCATATATTAAGGAGTTTACCATCATCGGTAAGCTGAATATGTCAATTTTAATGCAATTATTAAAGAGCGAATATACGATCGTTTTCCATTATCGTATTAAGCTATATATTCGAGTTGCTTTGTTTGTTGCAGTTGTATGTGAGAAAATGTACTCATCTTTTGGAATCTTTCCGATTCTTAAGTTATATGTACATACTCAATTACGTAATAACGTTTTTTAGATACCTTTATAGGATTATCGATTACTGCAACGCAACGTGTGGATAATTTTCAGTCTAGTATTTATTACCTTACTTACAACCGATTGGAGGATTACAAGATTTAATATATTACCTAAACACTAAGAGAATTAGACATATGAAAGCATTAACATGACAAATACATTTTTAAACTCGAATAAAACAGAACTGCTTTATCCTTACTTATTTGGATGCTTTTCCACATGCGTTTGTATTTCGATAACGTCAATTGTCACCCGTCATAGACGAAACACGAAACAATAAAATCGCCAGTGGTGAACTTTCAGCAAAAAGCTCTTACAAAGGCACACTCTGCCACCTAACATTTGTGAATCAGTTTTTTCCCTTTTTATATTTTTTTCACTGAGAATAGTAATCTACAATTACTTGTCAAAATAAATGTTTAAGAATGCGTATGGCACCGGTAAAAATTGATCTATTTAGGTTCATTCTAAAATACAGATATTCGTACTGGTCTTGGTTCAATCTAGTTGATGCATTTAAGTAGCAATGGTTGAACTCTTGTGCCAAACTTGCGTTCTGACTACACGGTTGTTTCTATTCTGTAGATAAGTCCTTTTAGATGCGAAAGAGTGAATTATCTTTTCAACAAATTTCTAACTGAACAACAAAGGTATAAAATCTAAAGGATGTTAAATATTCTGATGACAAGCCAGAAGGTGAATTTCTTTATGCATAACTTTAATTTAACGACTGTTACAGATATTATACACCAATGCTTCTCCGACTTCTGTGGCAATTGCTCCTCAGCTTTTGTCTGATCCGCCGACGCATACGATATATGTCCCTTGTTCAAAATTATCATTGCTTGCTGAAGATTCCAATTGGTGAACGAGAAACGATTCTTCGGTAATAATTTGTACAGGAGGATCATCAATCTTAAAACACAAGGTTACGACCCGCAAATGTTACTTTCATTTCATCTGCGTAGCTCCTCGTAATAACATTATTTAGAATTTAGCGCCAAAGAAACGATGGAACGAGCAAAAATTGGTCCGGAAACGCGATAATAAAATACAAAAGTTTTTATATGCTTACAAGATACACCGATATTTTCAGATTAAAAACCGAAATTACTTTCCCTTGTTATATAATGCTTCCGGGTTGTTTTCCATTTCCTTTATTTTATAATTTTATCGCAGCTGCCTCCAATTCTTCATACCCCGCATCCTGTTTTAAGTAAAACGTTTCATTATAAATTCGCGAATATCGTCACGGCGAGGGAACATCTTTCTATAAGTCTTATCTTACACGTACTACATCTAAATAAACATATATCACGCATATTACCGTCATAATTCGTGAGATGCATTAGCAGATGTTCTCTCAGCGTTGCCGGCCGTTTCGAGATACCTGCGATATGTCAAATATTTACCTACCTCCATCTCATTTCCATCTACGTACGCATATATACGGGTGATGAAATACGAGAGTATTTCTTTCGATCGTTCCGACGTCCAACGACCGACATAAATATTAGATGAACGCGCTCCCAAATGGCTAATTAGTGGTACGTACGTATGTGTACGTGTGTGGTGGCCGAAAAAATGTGCATCTTCGTGAACTGGCCAGACACCTTTTACCATTTTAGCGAAGCCTATCGACGCGCTCTATAATTAGAAAATGTTTCGATTCTCACGGTTGACAAGCGTAAATTTACCGAAAACTATTTAGATATCGGCGAAGATTTCCGTAATTCTTTTAATTAGTCGCGGCCGTTATAAGTTATGGACGATTTTTCACCGGGATGCCTTTAAATAGAATGTTAATGGCGAGAAGGAATTAAATGTGTGGTGATTGTATTCATGCGAAGATAAAAATATTTTTAATGAAAGTGAAATTGAGACTTAAACTTTAAAGCTGTAAGGAAACGATGAGTTAATCATGTGAATTATTGTACGGTGTGGTAGCGCTTTTAAAATTTGAGCGTATAACTAAGCAAATTATTCATTATCATGTAAAACCGAATGTGAAAGTGAAAGATCGGATTCAAACATTCTAGCGGTACATTTTTCATTTATTACTAATGTTTATTAATACGCGCAATTTTTAATCACTTTCTTTTTCCTTCCGAGAAATTGGTCTTGAAGAAGTTAAAAAACAAAGTAATTTGTTGTAATTGTAATAACATTTCATAATATAACAATTATTATAAGAATAGTCCCAATCACCGAAAACAGTTGCGCTAAACAATGGGTACTGCATTTTAATCATTTACAATTCAAAATAGATTAAATAAAACAGGTCTTATACATTTTTCTCTAAGAAACCTAATGCAAGAAGCCACATTAATTTTTCACAGTGCTTGTGGCTTAAAAGAAATACAGTGGAATCTCTCTTGAGCGGACACCGAAGGGACCACTGAAATGTGTCCGTACAAGGGGGTTGTCCGGTCAAGAGAAAACTACAAATTTAAATCAGTAAAATTTGTCAAAGATGGTTAGTTTTTTTGAAAAATACTTTTATTAAAAAAATAAACAACGCAATTGGTTTTAATAACAAAATCATTAATATGTATCTCCATATGTAATAAAAGTATAAAATGTTTTATGAGTACTATATTATTTCAATAAGTATTCCTCCATCCTAGTTTGGCGTTTTTTGGTCTTGGCAATAATATCTTGAAAATGTAAGTCAAGCGATGAAAATATGTTCATAGCTTCTGTATCACCTTGGCATTTCACAAACGCTATAAGATCATGCGCTTCAGCCAAAGCCTCTTTATATGTTAAGATGTTGTTTCTTGCATCTTGAAAATCTACAGATTCAATTTCGTCTGTTGAGTCATCAGAAATTTTTTGAACTTCAGAAATTCGTTCTTGTAATGGTACCCATAAGTCCAAAGGTGATCTCTCAACTGGTAAATCATCATCGACATGATAAAAATCATTTAACCTTTGCTCACTAACCCCTGCAAGGCATTTTTTCTGAATTTCGGCAAGTAGGTTTAATGGCAACTCATCTTCAGGCTCAAACTCTACATCAAATGCTGACGGAAATTCTTGGCTTTCAAACGTAAACCCTGCCTTACGGAAGCAATTTTGAACTGTTTCAGAAGTAACTTGGTCCCACGCACTTTTAGCAAAATAAACTGCATCCAATAAGTTTATACGTTTCACTAAATCATGGGCTGTGTTAGAAATTTCAATGTTTGCTAGTAAGTGCTTCACTATCAAAGTTCTGTAATTATGCTTAAAATTTTTAATAACACCCTGATCAAGTGGTTGGCTGATTGAAGTACAATTAGGTGGCAAAAAATGTATTTTAATGTTTTTAAAATTGCTGTTTTTTGGATGCGATCCCGCATTGTCCAAAAAAAGTAAAATTTTCCTCTTTTGTGCTCCCATTTTTCGATCGAAATTTTCTAGCCATTCACTCATAATTTCACACGTCATCCACGATTTGGCGTTTGATTTCCATGTCACCGGTAATTTATCTTTTGTTAAATTTTTAAAAGCTCTTGGTCTAGATGCCTTGCCAATAGCCAGCAGCTTTTCTTTATCTCCAGGCATGTTCGCACAGTGCAATATTGTTATCCTTTCCTTAGACAATTTTCCTCCCATACATTTTTTATCTTTTAAGGTCATGGTTTTGTTTGGTAATGCTCTAAAATAAAGCCCAGTTTCGTCAGCATTGTAAATATCTCTTGCTAGGTACCCTTTTAATAGAGAAGGCAGTTTTCCCATAAATGATGCTACATCCTCAGGATTAACAGAGGCGGCTTCGGCACATATCGCTTTGAACGTAATATTGTGACGAATTTTAAACTTGTTAAACCAACCGGGCGAGGCATTGAAAGTGTTGTTACCCAAGGATTCAGCTATTTCTTTAGCTTTGCTTCGTATCAATGGACCTAAGGAGGAAAGTAAAATTATTGGAATAAAACATATTAGTCAATCAGCGTCCATTTAGTAAATTAATGATAATAAGAATCAACCTGGTGCAAATCTTTTGTATAGAATTACAAAACCTAATTTACTTACCAGTTAATGGAATTCCTTTATTGCGTGCTGCAACAAACCATTCGTAGGACAACTGATCAATTGTCAGTCCTTCAGCATTAAGAAAGCTTCTTTTTTCATTTAAATTTGCATTTGAGTGCCATTTTTCTATTAGCAATTCTCTTTTCTTTATAATGCGCGCACTAATGTATATAAACCAATGAGCACTGCTTTCCAAACTACAAATCACATCTGTTGTTTGGGGAATCCCCTAAATCTCGTAAATAATGGCATAGATTACAAACTGTTAGTCAAATAAGTTTGTACACCACACGTACGCACCACGAAGATTGCAAGAATTAGTATTGTCAACCTTCCGAAGCAGAAGCGAAAATTGTATAAAAACTTGAAAACATTATATGAGAGAAAAACGATTTACCATACCCACATTTAAGTATGTTATGTGATGTAGTAAATATATGGCTCTGCTGACAAAGCGATCGTTGTTGTTAAAGCGGCCAAGTTAAAAGAGACTTCACAAGCTTATTTGTAAATTATGATATGAGAAAAATCGGACAAAAACAAACGAAATGTCCGTCCAGCAGAATTTTTTATGTCAAGCGTGTGTCCGCGTCCGCGTCCGCTCATGAGAGAGTCCGTTCAATGGGGATCGATTGCAATACTTTTCTTATAGGACGTTGCCGGGACCGGCCAACAGTGTCCGTCCAAAGGGGGTGTTCTCTTAAGGGAAGTGTCCACAATGGGAGATTCCACTGTATACGAGGAACGTTTCCAAACTTCTAGGAATGTGGCTATAATCTTTTTATTTTACCAATTTTCATCAAAAATCTCTATTTAATTGAATACACTTATACCAATTTAAAATTTAGTTTTATAAACCGTTTTCAAAAAATTTTTTTGAGTGTTTGCAATCAACCTATTTATTGCAGGTTTTACCTCAACAAAGGTTTCAAAACGAGCACCCCGAAGTGTTTCTTTCATATCTGCGAACAGATCGCAACCACTAGAAGACAGATTTGGCGAATAGGGTAGACGTGGACGCAATTCCCAGTGCAATTCGCTTAGAACGTTCTTCGTTCTTCCATTGTCTTGTTGCAATAACGGACGCACATGCAACTTCCCAGTCCGTTTCTTGTAAATCGCCTGCCGCAATGGCCCAGATAAAAGGTAGGAATAATATTCTGCGTTCATCGTGCTGCACGTGCTTTAACGGGTGCCACTTCTTCTGATTTGCGCCATTTTCTGACTGATTTCTTGGTCTGAGGATTAAAATAAGGTATCTCTGATTCATCATTAGCTGTTATCGGTTATAGCCAAAATTATTATCATTTTATTAATTTAGCTCGGCAGGCCCTCTAGGCCTAGAGCTAATTTTTTGTTACAAACCACAAACTATATTTACAATTATTGTTTATAGCGTTAACTTAAATATCTAATTCGTAGCTTCTCCAATGCTTTCTGAACTATTTTTTCAATATTGCCCGTTCAGTTGCTTTATTTTTCCAATCCATTATATTTATCCCTCTAATGTCCTTCATAACACTATCCATCCGTCGTTTACGTGATCTTCCTCTTTTATTTTGCCGATTGGGTTTCTATTTAATGCGATTTTTATCATTCTGTTTGCTGCTAGCGTTTCCGCATGTCCCAACAATTTTGTTCTTTGCACTCTTATAAATATCGTTATTTTTTACTGACCATATATACCTTATTTGTTCTTCTTCTACATCCGTTGCCCATTTTCACTCAATACTTTTCTCTCTTATCGTTCTAAAACTTCCTTATCTGACTATTTCAAAATCCGCATATGTATAATAACTACTGCTCTAATAATTGTCCCGTAAATCCTTTCCTTTGCTCTTTCTCAACACCAATTTAGATTTCATGGTGTACGCAGCGTCCCATACTTTCTATTTTCTTTGGCCATCCTTGCCTTTATTTACTCGTCTCTCTTCCTATCATCTCTAATTTTTATCACCAGGGTGTTTGTTATGGTGTATCTCCCATTATCATGTACTTTGTCTTTTCCTGGTTAACTTTTAGTCGATATCTTTGTGCCTTATTTATTATTCTCCTTACAACATCCTTCAACTCTTTTCCTCTTGTTAGGTGTTATTGTAAGGTCATCGGCAAAATGTATATCTTGATGATCATTCCTAAATATTTTCTCTTGTATCAGGCGTTCTTTCTATATGTGCTTTCCACCGTAATCGTTGTGCGCTTACAATCCGCACTATATTTGCTTCTTTGTACGCTTCCTTCAGCTCCTCATTACTTCTTCTTAACCATAAGCCATTAACTTTCTTTCATCCGTAAATTTTTCTTAACACAGTTGGTCGTCCTGTTTTATAGTTGCCCTGGCGTATCTGAAGTATACTGAACAATATTGCACGGGATGACTACGTAAACGTGCCAAGACTTGCCTCTGACCAATAGCGTAAAATTTACGTAATCGAACTAGTGCCAATTTCCTAGAGCATTCGAAACATCCCTCGTATAGTAGTCAATCCTAACTCTCAATACAGCTTAATATCACGAAAACTTCTGCGGTGCGATCGAGCATTGTAAAACCACTCTTCCTTGAATTACCAGTGTTTCTTTTAAGTTTTCCGTTTAGGTCTCACATTCTCAAATTAAAAAGGACATCGTGTCAGAAACCAAATATATTTCTGTATGATATTTTTCTATTTTTTTAAACCGCAAGTTAGTTTTATTTACAATCAAATTACATAGCACACCATCTTCAAATTACATCTACGTCGCTAAAGACCACCGTTATCCATTATAAAATCCGAATCCCGTAATATAATAGTTTATATCAGTCGTTTCCGCATCGGCAAAACGGCCGAGAGGATTTTATAATCGCTCCGTAATTAGCCTGAGAGACGCGCATTCTCATCAAACGCCACGATCTGGGTAAGTACAACACGCAGACGTTACTCGCAGTACGGGCCCTGGTGTTGTACTTCCATACATCCCGACTAGGAGGAAGACGAATGAAGCGTTCATCCTATAGACGAAATAGATACGTGCTTACATATACTACGTATAGACGCACACAGGTAGGTATTATTATTTATGCATATTGGATCGGGTCAAAGGCTACGAGTGGGTGTCTGTACTGACCTTGCAGCCCTCGCAGGTGAAGGCACCGAAGTGGAAGCCGGCCGCTGGTTCTCCGCACACCTTGCACAGCTGGTTCATCTGCGAACAAAACGTGTATTGAATATACAATATGTACGAGACGAGATACGCATAATATAAGTTATGGAAAAAGGAGAAATCGGTTTGAGACCGAAAAACGTCCAGATAATAAATGTGTTACTTGGCGTTTACTTCTCAATTTTCTATTCTAACTTTTTGCGAGAATACCGATAAAGTTATTTCTAAAACTGAACGCCAAGTCACAGTTAAACAAGTCAGTTGTGTAATAAGAATATCAAACATACATCCAGCACGCGTAAATACGACGAACAGATTCTTCTCTAATTTATTGTCAGTTTCAAACTGAATTCGTTCCATTTTTTGTACATTGAGTGTAGCTACCCTGATAGAAAAGAACGCTCCACTTAAATGACATGGATAAAACAACACTAAGGTCAAACTACCCCTCTAGGGTCATTCTTCACAAAATATACCATTCAGAGCAAATTTTGACCATGTTTATTGAAGACCCTGACAAGTATAAGAAGCGTTTCAAACAGCATAAAAGTTTACGAAAATGAATTGCAAAGAGCATTAAATTCAGTCCACTAAAAACGCTTAAATGTTAAAATGCGTAGTCTCTTTCCATAGTTCATCCTCACTTCGTGGAAGCTAAAATAGGATGCGCAAACGAATGACACATTTTTAATGATGGAAGAAAACTGAGAAACTGATTTGGTCCAAAAGGTGTGTGCTAACGTAAGTAAAACCATACTTTTTTTCATTAATCTAATAACAATTGGAGGCAAAATGCATCCAGTCTTCAGAAGAGGTAAAATATATAGTTTGTCATGTAATAGGAGAGCAACCATACATGTTTTATCATAGTAACGAATGTAGATTCGCATCTCAAGAGCTTGATTTAGCAACCAACATGTTGTTTAGCGATCACCTAAACATAATAGCAAATGGACTTAGTTTAAGATGGAAAAGTTAATCGGGATTGCAGCCAAGGACGAGTTGAAATAAAAGACTTTCTTTCTGTAACTCTACGCTTTTGAATTGATTTAATTCTTCATCGGAGAGTTTTCCCTAAGGACAATAACAATCATCAGCAACAGCAGCACAAATCAAAGAAAATAACTTACATGAGAGCTGAGGAAACAGCTTTTCGGCAACTGAACATAATGATGTCAAGATCATATTACAGCGCAATATATTGAACAGATTTAAATGAGTAAAAAAATTAAATGTACATGTAATTAAAATAAAATTGAAATAAAAGGTTGGTTATCACACATACTACTCGAGGAACCACCAAGTTGTATACGTCTTCGCTTAACCGAGTTGAAGACATGTTGACCATTGGGTCGCCGGGGAGCATGTACTTTTGGAAGTTAGAGAAGGAGAGTCAAGAAGAGCCGCTCAAGTTGGTCATCTTGAAGTTACCAAGGTAACTAACGGGGGTAGGAACACACAGTATCTCCTATAGGAAGTAACTTGTAGGACTATGAGATAATAGTGAGCAAAGAGACACGGGATAAATTTATATCCTAGGGACTGTATCCCAAAAACAGATTTGAAATTATGTAAAAAATTATTAAAGCTATTAAATGAATTATTAAATTGAGCGAGTCAATTTGGAGCACAGAGAGAAGGGATAAATTTATATTCTATTTCTTTAGCATCTGTTTGTGGTGAGAACTGACATTGGCTGCAATCCCCATTCATTTTTCCATCTTAAATTAAGTCCTAACGTGTACGGCCCGTACTTTTGCTCAATAAAATAGCGAATATTTGAAGGTTGTTAACGTACAACGTATATTTAAATGCCAAAAATAACGGTTGTTAAAGCTACAGTCGGCGCTAAGAACTACTTGCACTAATCGTCACAAACAACACCGGCACGCTCAAAATAAAAATGTTCCTCTCAACAGTTCCAAAATTGCAACCCTCCCAAGAGAAATTAGGTCACTTGAAAGACAGGCTTAAACGAAAGAGAATGCTAAATGCTACCTGGCTAATTAATTAGGGTAGTTACTCGTAGAAATGTTTACAACTGCCCTTAAGGTCCCTCAAAACGAATTGCTTCCCTTGCTTGGGACGAGATGGTAAAATAACGCGCGGCAAAACTAAATGATTAATGTGCTACTCGTAGATGACTGCAAATGGGGGAATCTTGGAGCCTCGCCTTAGAAAGAAAGAAGGATAGATTAAGAGTAGGTAAGCACCGACTCCAAGAGTGGTGGAAAGGAGAAAAACGAGCAATAAAGTTTTAACCCTGTAGTAATTTAAATAAATTGAATTAATGATACACCGAAAAAGAATGACAATCTTCTGTCATCTGCCAGATAAAATAATCACAAAACTCAGATAATGTCTTTGCACGCTATCTACGCTTTCTGTAGGAAAGTTAGTTCACATAAACTGATAGAAATAACAATCGTTGGTCAGCACTACAAATCGGCTAGCTTATTAGTATTTACTACGTATCAAATTTAACACTAACCTCGTAGCTGGTATAAGGTCCGTAATAATTAAATATTCTACCCAAAACGAAATGAAATAAAATAATTGACTCAGTGGCTTTATCTTACAATTACCAAATTAATGGCAATGATAAATTGAACTAACAATAAGACTTGGCGCTTGCAGTTATAACATAATAAATTATATCAGTCGGTAAAAATTAAGTTCTCCCAGCGGTGTAGTAAAATTCGATTTCCTTACCACTATTCCTTTGAATTTACCACTAAAAGGCAAATAATTCTAATACAAACTCGTTTGCCTCCTGGCGATCGAAAAGAATCCGTGTATATTCACAGCAAAGACTCAATAAATGGCCTCAGGCGCTGACTGAAACGTTAGATCCGGAAGGATAAATCGCCGAAATGCCTCGTAAGGGCTTGGGTGTTCAATAAAACGTCGGTGGACAGCACTTCAGACGTAAGATTTTTAACCCACATAAAGCTCTAAACAACAATCAGTCGCAAACAAGATGGGCGAAGCATAAGAAAAGTGTAGCTCTAACGAAGCCTTACCATACGAAACGAGGATAATCATCAAACAAATCTCACTAGAATTATGGAGCGTACCACATCCAAATAAACACAGAATCAAATCACAACAACTGCTCCAATACTAAGGGCAAATCAAGTCTGAAATGAAACCAACCCCATTGTTTGCTGTGACATTTCGTCCTAATGAATAAATCAATTCTGTAAGCCCTCTTACCAATACCTATTGGATTATTGCTGATCGAGTGGAGTTCCTTAGACTGCTTACCACCTTATATTTCAAGATTTCCTGTGTAAATTGACTTTACCTCTAATTGTAAGTGACTGTAGCATTTCGCCTGTGCTTACAGTTTGGCCTATAAGGTAACATAATTTACAATTTTCCAGGAATAAGGAGAAATCACAACTGCTAAGTTGTCCCCTTTCAACCATGCTATGCGGATAAATTTATTATCAAACGCAATGGAATTATGTATAGTAAACTAAAGTCTGTGTAAAGACAACGTTAGTTGTAAACTTTTTATTCCACCACCATCTACAGCCAATGAGTCTTGTAAATTCAATCAATTGCTAGGATGGAAGCAGTTAAATAGAAATAACTAAATAATACCTGTATTTGGATTTTGACCATTTCTTTAGCATCTGTTTATGACGAGAACTAACTTGAAATAGAATCGATGTAATTATCTACATCCAATAACATTAGGTCTAAAGCCTGATCTGTGACAAAGCAGTCCCAAGCTTTGTCATTTTGTCGAACGAAAAAAAGGTTCCACAAAATACTCTGCGATAGATATGATTTGACTTTCTTAGAGAAATTAGAGAAATCTCCACACATCTCTAGAATTTCGGAATTTTATTCCACAAATAAGCGTTTATGTTTCATATCTGTTGATAGACATAGCTTCAATTTAGAGTAAAAGAATTGTTGTTTGTTGGTAAACGTTTTCTTTTTGACTTCCAATTATGTTATTAATATTTCTTCATTAACATACTTTCACAAAAAGAAACATGTCTTGCAACGTTGTCCTGGTTAGTTCTTGTGTTGGTATTTTTTCATTCTTGTATTATTATTTTGTTCACTCATAATGAATTTTACATCGAATGAATATAGCGATAGATATTATTGCGGCAACAAAAATCCGGACAAATCTTATAGGCTATTTTGACTATATTTTGCAGTATAAACTAAGCGTTTGTCATGTTGATGTTAATTTTGATGTAGCCGTTTCCTTTTAATATCGTGAATAGTGCCTCTGGAGACTTCAAATATATTATACTTAGTCTCCTTATCGATTATTCTTCCCCTACATTATCTTTAGGTGTCCGATTTTTTGTAGCCGTATTAGTACATGGTGCACGGTTTCTGTTATGGAAATGCCAACATAGCAGAACAAGAATAATGCATACGTTTCCGAAACCGGAGACATCCTGAACGAAATGTTTTTCAATGGCTAAATCATCATCTTGAAACTGGTTCGTATAATACGAGAAATGCTAATGCTGCTTGACCAAGACAAAGACGTACCATACAGATAGAAGAGCAAATTCTAGGCAGAGTACAGGAAGATCCCTTTGTTAGTACCCAACAGTTAGCTCCAACATTAGATAAGCCCAGTAATTAGACAGTACAGTTGGTTCTGCGAGAATATCAGATAAATATCCAAAAATTAATTAATCCTATAAAATAGGATACACTGTAATTTTTACGATAAATAATTTCAAGGACGAGTCATATCTCGCGTAGTGACACTACTAACGACGAGTAAAATGTTTTGAAAGACTGAAATTCGGAGAATTAGGATACCTACTATTACAGTAGTACGTGAGTGCAGTATTGCCAAATGTAAGTTGATTTTAAGTGCGTCCTATAACCATACGAAGCATAATACAACAGTTTAAGATTAAAAGTTATGATTCAAAACTGAAGTAAGAATGTCGCTGCGTGTAGCTTTTTCGCCAATTTACGCACACCCTATATAAGAAATGAATTTAATTATATTTCTCGACACAGCCGCTAACTCCACATGAGTATTGCAGATGTACGACGAAATCCTCATCATTAAACATATAAAAACACAAGAGACATATTTAATTTCTAAAAATAAGAAGAAGCAGTTTCGGAAAAAGATGTTCCAACAAACATTTAAGCTATCCGATTTAATTTAACTGCGTCGAAAATTGATATTATGAAACCAATATATAATAGCGTATGTTGAATCCGCCTTAATCTAATAATACTTTGAATATTATCTTCTTCTTCTCTTCTTCTTCTTAATCATATTCCTCTATCTACCTTTCGGTGTAAGGCTTGGATGGGGTCAAGTTTCCTATTTTCCATATAGTTCTCTCCACCGTTTTCTGTCTCCGGTCTGATCCTTTATTCCCTCCCACTCAATTCCCCTCTCTGCCGCTGCTCCCTGATATCGTCATTCCATCTTCTTCTTGGCCTTCCTCTTTTGTTTTTTCCTATCACTCGTGTCTCATACACTCTCTTTGTCAGTCTATCATCACTCATACGACACACATGGCCGAACCATCTCAGCTGACTCTCCTCCACTATTCTCCATATGGGTTTTATTCCTAGGTTTTGCCAGTAATTTTCGTTTCTTATCTTGTCTTTCTTGGTCTTGTTTTCTATTCGTCTTAGGAATCTCATATCCATGGCGTTCACCCGCGATTTTACCCTTTCTGATCTTGTCCAGGACTCACTACTATATGTTATTGTTGGTCTTATCACTTTTTCACAATTTCCGTTTTAATCCGTTTTGGCACTTCCTTTTCTCCAGAAACGTTGTTCTTATCATATAAAACATTCTTGCCGCTTTTGTCATTCTTTCATTAATTTCTTGTTCCATTTTTCCGTCCCATTGAATTATTGTTCCTAAATATTTGTAGTTATTCATCTGTTCTATTGTCCTCCCTTCGATTTTGATGTTATGTCTTTTCCTTTCTCCTGCTATTATCATTGATTTGGTCTTTTCGATGTTTATTTTCATGTTTATATTCTTTATTTCCTTATTTAGGATTTCCAGGTTCCTTTGTAGCGCTTCTTCTGATTCAGCCAGAATTGCCATATCATCCGCAAACATCAGTTCACACAAGTTAGTCTCCTTCATTTTCCAGTGACCCATTTTTAGTGGTTTCATTTGTTGTTTGGCACTTTTTATGGCCTCATCTAGTACCATAGAAAGCAGCAGTGGACTAAGCACACAACCCTGCTTTACCCCAATCTTTGTTGTAAACTCTTTAGATTCTTCGTTGTTGGTTCGTACTATATTTGTGTTATTCCTATACATCGCTTTTATTAACTCTATTGTTCGTTTGTCTATATTTCTCTTTTCTAGGACATTCCATATGTCTTCCCTTCTTATCCGGTCGAAAGCTTTTTCTAAGTCTATAAAACATATATGTATTTGTTTTTTCTTGTTAATTATCTTTTCACTTGCTTGTCTTATCACAAATATTAAATCTTGTGTACTTCTTTCTTTTCTAAATCCACATTGAGTGTCTTCTATGCTCTCCTCAGTTATTTTTCTTATTCTTTTTCTATAATACTCGCTAATATTCTACCTGGGACGCTTGTTAGTGTAATTCCCCTGTAGTTATTGCAATCCCTCTTGTCCCCCTTCTTATAAATGGGCAATATTATTCCTGAGTTCCACTCCTTCGGTATTTTACCTTCTTGTATAATCGTATTCATTACCTTGGTTATTTGTCTTATCCCTTTTTCTCCCATATATTTGATCATTTCTGGTGTTATGTTGTCTCTTCCTGGAGCCTTTCCTATTTTCAGCTTCCTTACGAACTCCATTATTTCTTCTTCTTGAATTGGCTCTATATTTTGTATTTCCTCTGTCTCCTCTTCTTTTTCCCTTGTCACGACATTAGTTTCTGTCAGCTCTTGGAAGTGTTGCCGCCATCTTTCCATTATTTGGTCTTCCTCTGTAATTATACGACCATACTTATTTTTTATGTTTACCATGTTATATTCTTTTTTCTGTCTTAATTGTTTGAATTACAACTTTCATATCGGCATGTTTAAAACGATTAAAGGAAACAAAATAAAAATCGTTATCAATTCACTGCAAGTAAGTTTCCTTCCCATACAATAATTAATTGTTGGGAGAACGCGAAATTTACGTAACGTCCGACCGGTTGAACGAAGATAAACGCGTAGATGCATCGTAAATTATTTGCGCATTAGCCATGCGAAATGTATAATTTACTTCGTCCGCCGTTCGTCGCGAAATATATATCAAAATGCGCGACTTTTTCCGTAGATACGGCGAGCTCGACTCTCAGCTTACCCACCACCACGTTACACGAATAAATCAAAAGGTAATCCTACGCCAACGCGTCCGTATAAATTTACGCAATTATGGGCATATTTTATCCGCGAATGGTACAATTTGTCCTAATCGTTTAACGCGCCAGTGACATTTCGCTAAAAGCGCGCAATAATTTTCAAGAACGAAACAAGATGCCGCGTAATAAATTCATACGGTTAAAAGTAACAGGTGTAACGTTACGTATACATTAGACGCACATGCATATAGATGTGGACGTACTACGTAAATGTATATGTCTGGTTATGTGTTGTAGATATGTGGGAATATTCGTGTGTATAATATTGTGACTTGGAAAGGCAATTGTGCGTGAAATAGGAAGGTTTACTTACATTACTACAAGTCGATTTAGTTCCAAGCGTCGCGTCGCCTCAACGAGGAATGTGCTTTTCAATTTTTACTTGGTTACTTACTTTACACCCACACATAACGTTCACTATAAATTACAGTTATGAAGAGGAGGTCTTAAAGTTTTGATGACGTCCACTTCAAATCAATTCAAAAGACACAATTCATTCCAAGAAGCTAATTGTTAGCATCTTTATAAAAAGGGCAACAAAACATTGAACTGATACATCATGTAAGAAAAATTAATAAACTACGTATTCAAATAACTTCGCAACTTCGACCGATGGTATAAAAACAACATACCAGAATAGAACCAGATTGTCTCATTAATAGGGTTGACTAACACGGGACTAATATTAAATCAATAGATCAGGCATGGGCAACTTTTTTGTAGATGTTTTATGCTGTGAGTAATCTTGAAAAATATACATTTTTGTAGTATCCTTATGATTCATTATGAATTAAGTTTAGACGGGCCGTGCTAATATGCAACGAAAGAATTCAGTAGCGGACCGGACAAATCATACTCGAGGGCCGCATGTGGCCCGCGGGCCGGAGGTTGCCCATACCTGCACTAGATTATTTTCTTTTACCTGAAATTTAATAGCGTTACAAAAAGCGACAATTACCTAAGAGTAATAAATATAATTTAAAAATCCAATTTATTTTAAAGATAGTCGGAATAACTGATCCAGTCTTACCGCTCAACAGCTCCGGGTGGAAGAACGGGTAAGAAAAGGACAACTGCAGTTGCACTCTGCGATCTCTCCCTCGATCTCCATCACTCCTATTGGAGTACCGGGTACTTCTGCGTTTCTTAGTCTCAGGTGTAGAATGGCCGATTAGCTAATTCTGCGCACCTTTTTCATATTTCACTCCTCTGCAACCTTGACCACTAGTTTCCCCATTTTCTCTCTGTCCCTCGCCCTATGTTACACTTCACCCCAACCTAGACAATTTTTTTCTATTCCCTTGTAATTGTTTTCCTCCAGTTATTGTCCGGTCGTTCTCTACTTCGTTTTCCTTCTGGCTGATATTGTAGAGCTTGTCTGGCTATATTATTTTATTCTTTCGTTAAAGTATAGCTGATCCATTTGCACTTCTTCCTTCTAATCGTGGCTAATGTTTGTTCGTGTCCTGTTCTTTCCCATAGCTCAATGTTAGTTTTTGTTTGACTAATGTATTTCAAGAGCTTTCTCAGCGATTTATTGACTAAGATTTATCCATTTGTTGCCCCATTATACTTCCAAATCTCTGCACCATATAGTAGTATACTCTAACGCATGGTTGCACAGACTTATGAAGACTAGGGGCCACTCGGACAAATCATGAACTGATGGCGGGCCGGCCGCCAGAAGTAGGTAATTAAAGACAATAAAGAATTGATAATAATTTATTAAAATTCAAAAAGAATTTATTAATTTGAAGCGTGGCACTGCATAGTGCTTACAATCTTTTATATTTGGCTCAAATTTATTTGTAGCAACACGTAAAACTGCTTCCAAACTTTCATTTGCAAGGCGGTTTCGATTTTTTGTTTTATTATTATTTAGTATTGAAAAAGTTTGTTCACATATATAGGTAGAACCAAATAAGCTGGCACATTTCAGAGCGTTTATGCGCAACTTTTCGTACATATTTTTATCAATGCAGCGGTAAAAGTTCAGCAAGTCTCCTTCGTTGAATTTGTTGCGTAAATCTTGATCGTTTTGAATGTCGATAATTTCTAACTGCATTGACTCTGGCGCATTTTCAACTGAAATCGTGAAAGGATTGCTGAATATGTCCAACAGATGTTTCACTTTTTTAAACTCCGAAAATCTGTTTTGAAAAGATTGAATCAAAATATCTAGCTTTTCTACATAACTGAAATTAATCGCAGTTATGTTGAATTTTTCAGCCATTTTCTTATAATTCGGAAAATGATTGTAATTTCCAGAATTCAATTGTGATCTGAAAAGTGTCAGCTTGCATTGAAAGGATGATACATGAGCGTAGAGCTGGGATATCAGTTGATTTTTGCCTTGAAGCCGTGTGTTCAAGACATTCAAATGATTTGTAATGTCAACTAAAAAGGCCAAATCACACAACCAATCAGGATTTTTAAGTTCCGGGACATCCCTTTGCTTTTCCGCCAGAAATATTCCAATTTCTTCTATTAAATTTAGAAATCGTTCCAGTGTCAATCCACGGCTTAGCCACCTTACTTCTGTATAATACAGTAAATCTCCGTATTCGCTTTCGATGTCATCAAGGAATTGTTTGAATTGTCTGTGATTGAGTCCTCGTGATTTTATGAAATTTACAGTCGAAACTACCACTTTCATGACATTTTGAAATTCAATTTTTTTTAGAACAGAGGGTTTCTTGGTGTATAATGCAGTGAAACTGCATGAGATCTTCAGCGTTTATGTTTTTTCCTTGCAGATGCTTTTTCAGTAAAGTAACTAGCCCGGAATTGACACCAATCATCGAAGGAGCACCGTCAGTCGCAACTCCCGATAATTTTAATAAGTCCAAATCAGTTTTTGAACACTCATCCAAAAGTACATTGAGTATATCAACTCCTTTGGTTTGACCTTTCAATGAACACATTCCGAATAACTCTTCTAAGACTTCAAAATCTTGAGGAACACCTCGTATGAATATGAGAAGTTGAGCTGTGGAACTAATATCAGTGGATTCGTCGAGTGCTAATGAAAAATTCAATGATCTTAGTTTTTTCAATTAATTGTTCCGCAATATTACCTGACAAAGACATAATTCGTCTTTGGATAGTCATACGATTCAGTTGAATTTTCTCAAACTTTCTTGCTGCTTCTGGACACATTTTCTTAGCGGCAATTTCTATGCATTCTTTTACAAAATCGTCATCATTGAAGGGGCGACTTCGCTTTGCTATTATTCGAGAAATATCATAACTAACTTCTGGAGCTGTTTCTAAATCTTGAATGGGTTTTGTAAACATAGCTTGCTGACCAATAAGCTCCCGTTTTAAAGACAACATTTTTTGCTTTCTTAATTCGCCTGTAAACTTGGTAAAAGAAGGATGCTGCGTTTCATAGTGCCTTTTTACATTATATTCCTTTGCAATCGCAACAGAATTCTTGCAAATTAAACAAACGAATTTGTTATGCGACCATACAAAAAGTATTTCTCAGTCCAAATTTCTTGAAACTGCCGATTTTCACCTTTAACCTTACGTTTTTTACTAGGTCCTGGCTTCTCCATGTTGCGTTCTAATCCTGGCTAGGATTAACACAGCACCTAAAAACAATTACAGTACCTACTTAAATTACCCATTCTTTTTTAAATTATCAAAAATAATTGATTAGTTCCTCAGAAATTTTAAGATTTTTATACAGATTTTATATCTGAAATAATGACGTAATTATTACAGTTAGAGAAATTCTGATAAAAATAGTAATTTCTTTGTTTTATTTTAATATTTGGCCAACATTAAAGCTAAATTTGATTAAAATTGATTAAATAGGTAGGGAAACACTTATTAATAACTGAGTTTTACTTACGATTTCACAACACAATTATACACGGCACTTGACGGGTTAACAGGAAATCTACGTTGAATGTGGATCAAAATATATGACACCGGCTAGTCGAGTTAAAATCTACACTAGAACTATTGCCTCCCCAAAACACTATTAAACTGCACTTATTCTCAATCACTTATTACTTCGCTATGTATTTTCGCGCTTATTTCTTCCTGTTGACATTTCACTCAAATTAAAACCGAACTGTCGGTCGCTGCGGTTAGCGTGGCTATTATACCGCGCATACGACTCTGGAAGCTTCGTGTATCAACTCGTACCTACGCGAGCAATCGGGAATTCGGGAGTATTGCTATCTCGCTTGCTCACACCGCGCTAGAAAATTCTTGATTTCTCTACTATTTTGAACTTTATATAAAGGCAGCAAGCGATGTTACTTGACTTAGCATTTTTGGGCGCTAGATTCAAATAGCGTGCATCCATGCTCTAACGTAATTGTTGAACATTTTGATTTTTGTTGTTTCTGAGATATCACTTGTTTGCCAAATTTTGTTTAAGGAATTGAATGTACGCTGTGCCTTGGTTATCCTTGTTCGAAGATCTGCATTGCTTCCTCCCTTCTTTTCAATAACTGACCCAAGGTATGGAAATTTATCTACTTCTTTTATTAATTCCCCGTTTATCATTATATCATAGTTAGGTTGGCAATTGTTTTTAGGATCACCAGTTTTTTTGTATTTATTTTGAGACCTACTTTTTAGCATATTAAGTAAGCTTATTTATTTTCGTTTATGTTCTGTCAATAGGCATATACAGTTCCCGCAAAATAAGTTGGCGAAGGGTGGGAGTGAGTTGGCGCAGATAGAGGAGGGATAGATTGCCTATCATTCGTCCTGCAACGACAATGGTAATTCCTATGCACTATCTGAATTAGACAGGTGGGAGCCGTGGGAGGTACGTGCTTAAATACGTTTAGGACGCATCCCCACCGGTCGCCAACTTATATTGCGAGTGCTGTACCATCTGCAAACTCTGCGATTAACAAAGCTTAATTCCCCTCATGAATTATTGACATATGTAAATTGTGCTTACTTATGCCCGGTTGCACCGACCGATGTTAGACGCAAGTTAAGTAATCTCTGCTACTAAACGCTCTGTTAAGCAAGTTTTGGTTGCACGAACCAAAATTAGGCCTAATACTCTGTCAGATAGCTTTCGTTAGTAGATTACGCGTTTACGCTGGATTAAGTTTCTAATCAAGTGTTAAATATGCCGAACATGTGCCGGACGTGTACGATTCTGAACGATATAGTGCACGGGTGGTAGTTAAGTTAGATGCGAAGGAATGTACAATTAATACACTGAACATTCGTTGGATGGCGTTGTATGGCCGATTTTTATAGGTTTCTACTAAGCAAGAAAGCATCAACCAATCACAGAACATCATCAGATGATCCAATGAAAAATCAACTAGTGCGTTCTGAGCATCTGAGTCAACATCAGTCAACATCAATTTTAAATGTGTTTTACACCGAATTGGAGAGAGTTATAAAGTTTAGCACGTTAGCCACATTTATAGTGTTTGGATCAGTTTGCGTATTGTTTGTTTCGTTCTTGTTTTATTACGATATTGTATTCAAATATGAAGTCAAGCATCCTAAAACGATGGTGTGTGGTAGAGTGTACTGATATGGATATGCTTATAAAAGGAGACTATTAAAAAGTAAGAGAAAATAACTATTGTATATACCTTTGTTAGTTTTTTTAGTTTTCTGCTGTATATTGTTCGTTATTTCAGATTTGGAAATTGTAATTTTTATATCATTATTGTAAATCCAATAAATAAAATTCCTAAATTTTGTTTAATTGGATTTACGAAATTGATTAGAAATTATAAAATTTCTTAAATTTGCATATATATTTTAGTTTTTAATGTAGAATTACAGATTTCTATAAGAATTTTAATTTTCTGCACATTCGTTACTGGCGTTGTTTTGGTTCTTTGATTTATGCAGAAGTTACCATCAATTTTAGTTGTGCTATGATGTAGTGACATTTCGCATAGTGTTTTGGAATTTGTGTGAGATGTTATAAAATTTGTACATACTTTATATTAAATATAAAGTATATTGCCAAGTAAGAATAATATTTTGAATCGGTATATGGAGGTGATAGCGTGCTTTTAGTTCTTTAGTGAAATGTCTTCAAAGAGTGAAAAAACTAGTAGTAGTTTTACTACTACAAGTAATTCATCTTCAGAAAACAAACTAATTACATTAATGAACAACATTCAAGATCAAGAAGAATATATGGATAATAGTAATCCAGCAAGCACTGTATTAATTCATCAAGTATTAACGGATTAAAACACACAATAGGTAAGTAAAGAGAAATCGTATCTCATGAAGCACATTCGCTAATTAGTATTATTTTCTTTTCTGTTTAGGTAACAATTTTCTGACTGACTGACTTTGAAGTACTCGTTGCAAGTCTGAACGAAGAAATCGGAATGCTTACTGTCTCCATGGATGTACTACCTATATGCCACCGCAATGCCAGTGAAATATATATGTAGGACATACTATGTACTGTTGCAATACACATATGTAATAAAGTTTATTATCTTTCTTTTGTAGTTTCTAATAACATAATTTTATACTAAATATCTATTAGGCAATAATACTAAAATCTAAATAATACAGGCCTTAATATCTTCATAAGAACTACATTGATGAATATTATCTATGATAACTAGATACTGTTGTGGTTTCTGAAGACACCGACAATGTGTGGAAATAGCATTTCTTTAAATAAAGAGAAAAAGAATTTGTCTATTGTGACAATATGATTTCTTGTAATATATTAGTTTATTAAATATGTATGTATTATACATATATAATTTGACGTCTTAGATGAACAGAAGAACAAGGTGAAAGGAGAAGAAGAAGAAGTATATATTCATTTTAACAATTAAAATGGGATGAAAATTAACTTATTCAACAATATATCTTTCATTAAATATACTTTTAAAATTTTTATCTTCGCCCAATAAATTAGTGAAATATAATATAATGTTTAAAATTGGGAAATATGTATATATGATCACTTGTTCAAGAATAATATAAAGGCATATCCGACTATATTCGAAACCACCACGTGTGGGTTGACCAATAGGAAACAAGAACGTCATTACTGTAAATGACGTCAGTAGTTCTGCACCACAATTCTGCTGTTAACTAATCGTGATTAAAATTTCGTCGGTGCAATAGCAGGTTAAATTAACTTGGAGTTAACATTAACATTGGATTATCTAACTACGCTTATCTAATTTAATCACGGGTGTTGGTGCAACCGGGCATTAGTGTTGTACAGTTATTTAATGCCTAATTTAATTAATTCGTTATAAGTATGGAGAGTTAACGAATTTTCAAAAAAACCAGACCAAGATATTAGCGAATCACAATTCGACTCTGGAGAACAATGGGAACAGGGGAGATTTTATAAGGTTAACTGAGAGATGTATGGACAGCAATCAACAATTGTACGTTTCCTTTATCGATTACAAAAAGCATTTGATAAAGTGCGTCAACCATCTTGTACGACTACTGAAAAGTAAAAATATAGATAGAAATGATATTAGAATCATAATTCACTTGTATTTCAATCAAACAACCAAAGTACAGATAAACAGTGAACTAGTTAGAAAACCTGGTAATCGGGGTAAAAGGGAATAATATCAAATATGCGGATGATACGATATTGATCGCTGAAACAATGGAGGATTTACAGAGATTGTTAGACAGCATGGTGGAACATGGTGAACAAAGCGGACTTAGATTGAATTTCCCAAAAATTAAGTTTATGACTATGGCAAAAACAACAGCAACCGGAAGCCGTATGGATGTGAGAAGAACAGGTAGAGAAAGTCAACAGATTGAAGTATCTAGGAATAGTGGTGGACGAAAACAATGAATATACGGAAGAAATAAAATTAAGAGTTATCGAAACCCGAACTGTATTTAACAAAATGAAAAAGATCTCATGTAAAAAAGACCTTACTCTACAACATAAACTAAGGATATTGAGATGATACATATTTTCGATGTTGTTCTATGAACTGGAACCTCGGAGTCAGTCGGAGGTAAACTTGACATCTGAGAAAACATCCGACCTCGTAACAAAACGTGCATATTTCGATATAGTCAAGAAAGTAAACGTCCTTCCATACACTGACATATTTGTTCTACAAATACAAAACATAGAGAAGACTTAAGTGACTAGCGACGATAATTGCCCAGATGATGTTTTTCAGGTCTTTAAGACAGTGTCGCAGTAGAGTATTATAGAATCAAGCTAAAATTAACATAATATAGCTCAAAATCTAAAGGCCCTTCACGAAGGATATACAACAAACATCTAGAAATGCATCCTGAAAACAATCGAAGGCCGACCTAACATCTTGGAAAACATCTTACCTTCCGATAAAACCTGGATAATTTAAAATAATCCAAAACTAAGCACCAGTTGATACACTGCAAGAGGTTGAAAGGACGTGGAAGATTCAGAATTAGAATGAAGAAAAGTTACTTAAATGTTCTCAAAGCCCAAAGTGAAAAAATGTGAGGAAACGTCCGAAGATTCTGGATAATAATGGGCAACTATAGCATTAAAATAATGCGCTGGTTTAAAATTCGCAATTGAAGAAGCAATATTTAGCCAAAAGTAATATTTCTGTGTCTCTACAAACATCTTCTTCACCGAATCTTGTGTTTGGTAGCATTTGCTGATTTCCAAACATATTCGTTATTTATTTCCACTTTCTTCCACCAGTAAAATATGGATGGTAATTTAATAACAGACAAAGTCAGCAAGTTTAACTATAATTCCATTAAACTTCCGTAATTTACCTCCAAATGTACATAGATTGGTGTCTGTTCTATTATTATTTAAATGTCTCTATGATTGAAATTAATTTGAAGTAGTCAACGCCATTATCAAGAAAGTTAAAGTACCCTCCATGGATATTTCTAAACAATGTTCCGTTGCCTTCCTCCTCCTCTTATATAGTTGAGTGATCTCTCTTAAGTAAAAAAGATCGCACAGGGCGTTGAAATAGAAGTGCTAAAGAAAGAGGTAGATTCAACATTCATGGGAATAATAGACCACGCCCGAAAGACCGAGGAGCAGATCGAATGTTATACGAGAAGAAACCAGTTCAGAAACGGGACATGTCGAGAGCAATTGGAAATAAGCATACAGCAAAGATAAATGTGATGATTATGATATTAGTTAGGAAAATATATGATACAAAGGAAGCAAAAGGAAAGGAAGGAGGATAAAAAATATAGTGATACCAGTAAAACAAAGGTGGAGATGAAAGTATTGTCCTAACACAGAAAACAGCAAATCATGAAAATATGCAGGTGAAGGCCACGAAGCTCAACTCTATTATATCCTACCGTAGAAAGATTGTTCTGGGATGTAGTAATGGAACACTAGAATTCGTGTTTCAAGAAAGCAGTGTGGTACAAAGTGAACTGTAAAGGAAAAAAGACCAAACATTTATCAGTATCAATCCTTTTACTTTCCTGTGGCGCGTCAACTATTTCCCAATCTGAAACTAAGAAATGGTAACGAATTTGATAAAATCAAGGGACCTGTTCTGGAATAATACACATAGCAACTCCATCAAGAACTGTCATCTAAACATAAGTAAATAACGTTGTAAATTATGAACATATAACCATTCACATTTTAGTAATCTTGGAGGAAATTCGACGCTTGTATTGTGATTGCCGAGAAGTATGCATTTCTTTCATTTACATAAAATCTGTAATCTTCTAAAATTGGAGTTCGTCGCGCATACCAATTCCTATCGTGAAGTCTCTGCAACTCCGCCATAACATCTGTTGTTTCACTCATGACGTTAAGGAATTCCTTGTGATATCTGCAAGAAGATCCCGTTTCGTTCACCAGTTGCACAACTTACAACCTTATAAATATATCCTAAGAACTTTTTCCATTATTGTCGTGAAATACAGATTCACATATGCATACGTGGGCGAGGATATTGTTTCTATTGTCATGACAAAACGACTTTAAGCGATTTGTATGTAGCACGCGGGTACGGAGCGCTGCGCTGTTCTAGTTTCGGGTCGATCTCGGAGGATTAATTTATGAATCTCGTTTGTTATTCTATTATGTTACCCGTATTTGTACACATGTATACTACTGTTACGTCTACCGTGGTTAATGTAAACTTCTTAAAACATATTTTAGTAGTGATGCGAGCGGCGAACTCCGTGACAGTAAAAAATCACCGTTTGGCGGAGAACACCGCTTGAACTGCACTAACCGTAAGCCTAATGGAGGTGATTCATCTTTGTAGAAGGATTTTTCTTTTTCTGAATGTAGGTCTTCTAAATAAGATCTCTGCGGAATTGGAATAGAAACAAGTCTGTAAATCGCAGATGCAGAGTGTGTCTTATACCTTGTTTTAAATTTTTTCTATTTTAAAAATGGCAAAGCAAGAAATTATTAGCCCTCTTTTGTCCAAAAATGATATAATTTAGATTCAAGTGTGATTCCTAGTCAATCTATTTTGTAGTTCTTCCTCTCCAGGAGAATAGTCTTGCCTCAAACCAAGCCCCTTTGTGTGTAGTATTTCGTTAAACGTGTTTTTTCTCTTCTATTTCTTGATACCCCATGGCCTATATAATTCTCAAAAAATTTTACGATATTTCAAATCGAGGCATTCGACGAAACTGATTTAAAGGAGACATTCCATACGAAGAGTTGTGTTAATCAAAACATCTGCTGCCATTATTTCTTTTAATAATCTTAACGTAAACGCACATTATTGAATACTTCTGCCGCAACTCTATAAGACGCCGTGCCAAAGGGATTCTTAAATACCGCTATCACCATTCCAGGAAGATCCAGCTCCACATGCGTCCGTTTGCGGTCGGCTTTTGCCATAACTTCCTTTCAACTTCCATGACGGACGCGAGCGCTTCGCGTTTTTATACCGGCGAGTGTTAGGTGTAGCGTTATACTTATGTAAGCTCGCGGTCTCAACCGCCATATTAAAAAAATACCATATCTGCGGACAAGAAAAGCGGTGCGCTTCAATAAATTAACCTAAACGGTGCTGTCGACCGCGGTCGTGTCGCGAATAGATTGTATTAACTTTCTATATCTCCTCGATAGAGAAAAAATTGTACAATGTAACACACTGCTAACATCGTCTACATAAATTTATGGCGAAAAAGATGGGAATTAAAAACTTGCGAGTTACCAGTAGCGTACAGTGAGGAAGAGGGAAATGTTTTATTTGAAAATGTTAATTGATTGGTCAAAATACTATAAGAAGTCTTGGTCAGGGCATTGACGATAGTAAGAGGGAAATACTGAAGCCATTGGACGTTTGCCCCTTTACTTTTCCGCAAAACTAGCGTTACTTTAAGATCTCGACCATTAAGGTTTTGCTTCTTGTTACTATTTAGCTATTTCAAAATCAACGTCCCGAGTTTTTAGTATGCACAACCACATATTGATATGAAATAAAGCTAAAAATAAAAGAAATATATGAAATTTTCTATTCAATGTAAAAAGATCTATTGGATCTAACATGCACTATTTGTGACGTCCTCTTCAAGGAGTAGTGCAGATTTTCCAGACGGCTAGCCAGCTAACAGTGGAGACGGAATGTTAAAATCCGGAAACCTACCTTTTACCTAGCAACGATAAGACTAAGAAAATTCGCTACAGGTGCAACCACTAATTGACGATGGAGCGACGTATAAAGGAAAGCACAGAACATTCAACTAATGTCCAATTTAATAAAAGAAATAAAGAAAAAAACTCGATTGGCATATAGCAACTAACTTTGATTTAAAATTAAAATGAATTGACAGAGTCAACGAATTGGCACGAAAGTGAGGGAAGACCATAGCAGAAATGAGAAGTATGAGTACAGACCGGACACGATGGAAAGAATGGATTAAATCGTCGTAAGATCCAAAAATAATCCGACGCTGGAAGGCATAAGGATTGACGAGAAGAAGAAGATTTAAAATTAAAACTTCGAACTCATACAGGATTTCAAAATTCTTATGGAACTTTTGTATCTAATCCTGTATATGATCATTAAAATTATATATGGGAAAGAACATATGGTAAATCCTGAAAGGGAAAATAAGATGTAAGCATATGTGGCTAATACGGTTAATTTCAAACTTAAATAATAACAGCATTATGACTGGTAGGTGTACACCCATTCACAATTAATATACAACAGTTTGTTCTAATCATTAAGCAATAACTATGAGTTTACTCTTATTGACCACCAAATTAACAATCGGCCAATACACTACACTTGTGCGCTCGATCTGAAGGGTCCACTGTAATGTCTTATTCTCCTCGCTTTTAGAACAGTTGAGGTATATTATAGATGTATTATACCTCAAAGATAGTAATAATAATAAGCCAAATAGGGTACGGTTTCGTTCCTTAAGTTATGAAGTATGATGTTTCTTGCAACTCCGGTATTAGGGTAATCTAACCTCGACTCTTAGTGGTTACTTCTTCTAAATCCTATTCCCAGTTTCGAAACCTCACAAATAGGGTGGTCCGTAGCTGTTGTTCTGTTGGTAGATATCAACCTCAAAATTATAGCCAAGCACTAATCGATTTTAAATCAATTTTATGAGTACAACACAAAAAGCGCCTAAAAGCGGAATATAACGGATTAGTTACGTGTACCTACATAAGTGTATAGATGATTTTCTTTTAACGACGACGTAAGAAATTTAATTTAGATGAGTGATATTTAGGCGACCTTACCCTGTAAAAATGACATAAGATTATTTCAAGAACCGGAAGATATATAGTCGGTTATTACCCTAGACAAATGTACTATTCAGATGTCTCCCAGTTTTCCCAAATAGCAAGTCCCAGTCAAGCTTGACAATAAACCAAATGCACTCAAAAACCAGAAAATGCTTAAGCTAATTGAGAAAATCTTCTATAACGCTTGTCGCCTTGCCGGATCAAAGGGAACAGTTTGTGAGCGAATATATGGAGTTAATCGGAGAGCCTATGGTAGAAGAATTCTGCTTCTAATCGCACAATGAACTTAACCTAAGAGATATCAGACAACGCCATATGTCATTTCAAATCGATACCATTGATATCAACGATCAAAATAAAAAGATACGCTACAACGCTGGCTCATATATATAATTGTTATTATTATTCTATACTATTATTGGCATGTAACATATTTTGTACTTACATTTGCGCATACAAACGATCCTAACCGACTAAATATTCGACAATTTATCAGCAATAGGCAATTCTCAATACACGCTTGAAACCAATTCCGAACATAACCCTCGGACACGTTAACCGCTGAAATGGGAAGCATCCGTATCATGGCCATTAGTGACCATCAGCCGGGCTGAAATGTCACTCAGGCAAGCCGCCTAAGTCGTTAATGTTTGTGGTGCACTCAGCTACCCAACGCCGGCGAAGACCAAGGGGATTCAATACGTCCACGTCCATCGATCGATTTAATTAAGTGTCCTTTCCGATATATCTTTTGCGAAGCAACGACAAGATATCGATTTTGTTCAATTTATTAGATCGAATCGCGATATGTTCCGGATATGGTGTATCGCAATTGGTCGTTCGTTACTCCTTTATTGTTTATAATTTTAAAAATTATATGGGTATTGAATAGTATTTATTCTAATATTGCAGCTTTGTGCAGGTCTTTCAGACTCAGAGCTTCGTTATTCCTTTCCTTAACTTTCTATTTTTGGTTTTCTGTGTCCATTCTGTTATTCCCTTATCCCGTAAATCTTCTACTGCCTCTTCTCTTCATCGTCGTTTCGACCTTCCTCTTCTTCTTTTATTTCCTGGCATCCTTCACACCACTATTCATTCTTCCTCCATTCTGGCCCAGCCATTACAACCTCCTCGGCTGACTAATCAAATAGCGGTTTCTTGAAGATGTAAATTTCCTGATTCGTCCTTTACGTTTTCCTTCCAACCAAAAATCCTTCGAAAACTTTTTCCGTCCCGTCCCCTTAACGTTTCTTTTATTCATTCAACGCCCATTTGACACATCCAAATAACGCTGTGTGTTTTATTGTCTTTTAAATTCTCAATTTCGTATTCCATGACAAGTACTTTGATCATAATAAGTGGTTCATGACTCCAGCAGATCGGTTGGCTTTGCTTAACCTTGCATCAACTTCTTTCATTTTCCTGTATTTTATCGATATTCTTACACCTAGGTAAATTAATACCGTTCGGAACTCAACTTCCCTCGCCTTACACCCCAGGACAGTGGTAGAAAATGCTTAAGGATTACGTAAGTTAGTAAGTAAGGTAAATTAATTCATCTAGTTCTTCAAACTTAAATTTGTCCCAGTTGTGAAATTAACCTAAATTCAGTGTTCTCTTCATTGATTCTTCCCACCCTCATAATTTTACTTTTCTTCTTACTTGTTTGCAGTCTTATTGTTAGTTGTTAGTCCTCTTCCATCAATATCTTTGTTGCTGGTTTTAGTTATTTAACACTCCTCACTATCAGTGCGAGATCATCTAGATAGCCTATATTATATTCAAGAGAGGAGTTGAAAGTTCCCTCCCCCCTCCCTCCCTTGCCTTAGTCCTGTGGTAATACGACATTTTCTGATGTTACCTATGTCCCTTCGGAATCCTGCTTGATAGCTCTCTATTTACGGTTCGGTTAATGCTATCATCTTTATCTTAATTAATGTATCAAATTATCTTATACGCTGCGTCTAGAAGGGATATTTTTCTGTAATTACTGCATGCGGTCTAGCCTCCTATTTTAGGAGTGGTATTATTGCAGCTCCTTTCCATTCCTCCGACACCTGCTCTTCTGTCCATATATCTACTATTAATTCAAAATTCTTTTGTTTTAACTCGCGCCCCGCGTACTTAGTGTTCTCTATTGATATTCAATTTTGTCCTGGACTTTCGTTGCACTACAGATTTCGACAATTTCTACCATCAATGATGTTCAATATGCTACCTCATAAGATTTCACTTTCCTGTTGACTTATTTTGGCTTGGCTTACCAATGAAAACAGCAAGGATTCCAAGATCACTACTTGTCTAACCTTGTGTTGTTTCAAACATGTTTGATGTCTTTTGTTTCTTTTTCATGTAATTTTTCATCCTTGTGTGTAAAATCTCAAATGTTCCTTTACGTTAGCGTTTTCTGTTTGTTAGCTCTTCTAACTTTATCGAAGACTTTTTCTAGATCTAGTCGTGTACACAGCCTTTCTTTTATTGCTTTAGTTTCAGAGACATTTAGTGTCCAGGTAGAATTAGTTCCGTACTCAGGAACTTAAAGTCTGTATCCAAAAACTGTTTAGAGGGAAGAAACAAAAATTGGTCAGTTTTCACGAACTGCAAACAGGACGCTCTCCCCTCGAAGCGCTTCTCTACTCAACTCTTCCAAATTCTACGTCATTCCTTCGACTCCATCAAATCAGAGAAAACCGAGCAAACAAACAGCTAAGAGAAAACAGCTTCATTCAGAAATTTCGTGTCGTCCTGCATCTCCACCAAATCAAGAAAAGCTTTCTTCTTAAATATATGTTGTTGTAATAATAATTCAAAGATTCAAATATTAATGTAACTACAATTCAGGTGAGGATTAAGAAGAATATTAGCTTCTGACGATAAGACTAACTAATCCGACACTATATTATTGTCAGTTGAAACTAAGAATTTATATCACGAAAGATCTTCGAGTCATTCTAAATGGAAGACAGTTAATTGTCAATGTAGGAAATCTATCAATGATCGGCCAAGTGGATGACATCACCAGGTACAACACAGGAGAACTGTAAATACCAAGGGTTTGAGAGGTGTTTGGCGTGATACCTTGAAACGTTCCCTTGTTCAAAATTAGTGGGTCCTGTACCACATCCACCATATACACCAAACCCGGCAGCGTCCGATTATCTGTTTTCTTTTCCAATTTTTAATTTTAATTTTTTAAAAGGTAAGAACTTTCACTCCAAATGCAATCAACAACAATCCTTTATATCATAAACTCAGCTATTGGCTTGAAATACGGTACAGCTCTCGAGCAAGAATATAAATAACTTTTCAGTTAACTCGATATAATGCTTTCAAATTATATCACGAAGTCGTCCACTTGTAAACCGCCAACGTAGCTTCAATAACATCGCCGAACATCCATCCATTCCATCGAAGTGTTACTGGAAATAAGTGTTTGCAATTTCTGAACGCATCCGCGTCATCAGTATGCGCAAATGTATAATGTACACGAATAGACAGGCACTCCAAAAATAAATAAAAAACTGCTGCCTCTTCATCTCCTTCTGCTGTCTTGATCTTCGTCTTCGTTGTATTAGGTAGGTCAGCGGATTCCCACGAGAGGTCTAGAGGTCCGAATAGCAGCGCGTCACTCGCGTATTAGTATCGCAGCGATATGACAATGAGGTGGTATCGAGAAACTGTACTTTCCAGACGCGAAGAATATATGTGGATGTTATGGCCAAAGCGTGCTGCGGAAGAGATGCAACCTATGTTTAATCTACTTTCGGAAAACTGAGTTTGTCAAAATTCGATTCAATGAAAATATTCTCCAAATTAATTAAATAAATAATAAACTTGTTAATTATTGTAGTAAGAATGTTTATTTAATTTGATTTATTTTTAGAACATAGTACACAGAATAAGTAGAACACTACTACCTCGGTTAGGTACGCATGAGGAGAGTTAAAATTTGATTTGAGTCGTATATAATCAGTGACGTGATGAACCACATTTTTGTCGTTCGTCAAACAAGCAATGTAGACCATACAAATAAGTAATAAAATTCTGAAATAGAACTGAATATCGAACAGAGGACAGTCAATAAATAAATAAAATTGAATTAAACCTGAATAAAATTGGAAAACACCTCAAAAGAAAAGAGAAAGCATGAAATACATACAGTGCCCACCAAAATGGAATACCATGGAATAAATTCAGTACCATGGAATAAATTCAGTAAAAGCGAAATAAAATTTTGCTGGAACAAGTCCTTGATCAGGTCGACTTTATTTAGTAAAAATGCAAAAGTTTACATTATTTCATAGTTCTTTTTCTAAATAGCAATCTGCAATTTTTCTTCTTAATTTTGAGAGATTTCTTCATTGCCGAACTGACAATTTAAAAATGTTACCATCTTACATAAGTAAATGACAATTGGATGTTAAGAAACGTAAAAAAATAAATAAAGCAAAAACTCTCTTGGTAACAAAGGCTTTATCCGAGTGCCAGATGTTTTTACAGATTATGTAAGTACAAATCGTTAGAAAGTGTCAGTTTTACACTGACTTCTTACCATTAGCAGCACAGAAATCTTACTGCAATTTAAGTATTATGGCACGTTTAATTGAGGTTTTAATTCTCATCGAGTGCAGGGATAAGACAAAACCCTAGAAGGAAATTTGCAATTATTTAATGCAAAATATCCAGATCGCCCTATGGGCCAATCTAGAGTCGGTAAGATTGAATCTAAATTTCGAGAAACTGGTAATGTTAAAGATATAAGAAAAACGTGGACGTCCAAAAGTTAATGAAGACCTGAAACTGAACATGTTTTTGGTATGGAAGAGAATCCTCACAATACGTCTCGATTGGTTGCATTAGATAATGAAGTTAGTCGGATAACAGTAAAGAAATGTCACTCCTATAAAATTCAATTCGTACATGAACTCATGACAATGTAGACCTTCAAAGAGATTTGATAAGCTATATGTAATAACCACATTTCTAAACCTAGGACTGATGTCTTCATTTGTGCAATGTACAGTGAATAATGTTAGAAGCAGAGTAACAGTGTAAATAATGTGTTGAAAAAGCTGGAGAAAATAATCTTCGGGACACCAATTGGTGAACTACCAACAGGATGAACTAGTCATCAGCATAATGTCGATGCTGAATTGCAAATTTCACGTTTATGAAGAAGTAACCAATAAAGCAGAACCCAGGTTTCAAGCCATCGAATTAGAACGTATAACCTACTATTCCTTTGGTGATTATAAATGCTCTCATTTTAAAGCTGCATACAGTATAGACGTATAGGTTGAAACAAAATCAATAAAATCTGTAAACAGTGAAAAAGAAACGATCGGATTCGTCGACATCACGTCACGTCAATTTCTAAATGCGTAAATTTTTACAAAGAAATGTATTTTGTGATGTCATTCTTGTCGCACGTATGACGTCACGTCCGTTCATTTTAAATGGTAACCCCGATTTTTAACAGCACCATTCGGAAGAGAACATTTTCCTGCATATTTGCGCTATCCGGCAAGAGGGGATGTTCTGCATTTGGATGGAGGGCAACAATTACGGATATTATGTTTCGCTGCAGTAATATTATCTGCTATTACTTATTATTATTATTATTATTATTATTATTATTATTATTACTTATTACCTATATATGTATATAAAATACAAAAAATGTTTCTATATCCGTTATAGACTTCGAAACTATCCAACCGATGTGCCCCAAACCGGTTTCATTAGAAAGGCAATAACGCGAGGATGACTTTAGACCACTAAAAAGATGCATTCAGTCCATTCATGAAGTGGATTTTCGACTTTTCCCATACAATAATTTTTCCGAATACAGACTGTCAACACAAAAACATTGTTAGATGTTCGTACATATGAGAGTTCAATTACGAAATTCGGCCATAATGTACTAATTGCGCATTTTTGCAGCTATTTGATTCTACAGAAGCAGACAACTTGTTTTGCCACAAACTCCTGTAGTAGCTGCAATCTCGCACTCGGCTAGCCCGCCGTGGGAAAATTGTGCTTAATTAGAAAACTATTTTCACCATTCGCAGACGCGCGTTTCGCGGTCATACCGCTCATCAGTGCGACTGTGTGAAGTAGTTTTCATTTCTATAGAAGCTCTATATAAGCCCAGGTGTTAGATGTTCGTACATATGAGAGTTCAATTTCTAATTAAGCACAATTTTCCCACGGCGGGCTGGCCGAGTGCGAGATTGCAGCTACTACAGGAGTTTGTGGCAAAACAAGTTGTCTGCTTCTGTAGAATCAAATAGCTGCAAAAATGCGCAATTAGTACATTATGGCCGAATTTCGTAATTGAACTCTCATATGTACGAACATCTAACACCTAGGCTTATATAGAGCTTCTATAGAAATGAAAACTACTTCACACAGTCGCACTGATGAGCGGTATGACCGCGAAACGCGCGTCTGCGAATAGTGAAAGTAGTTTTCTAATTAAGCACAGAAACAATGATCTGCCACTGTCATCAGAAAGTTTTATCATTTGTGGTTGTCGCGTTGACCATGTCAAATAATCGAATTAGAAAATATTAAAAATCTCATAGACAGTAAAAACGAGTAATTTTGGTTCCGAAGAATGATGACGCCAACAAAATAAATCATCAAATTTAATTCAAGCTACCCGGTGAAGTTGTCACGTACAAATCAATTGACACAGTTATAGATGAGGAACAAGCTGTCAACTTTCTAATAGAGTTTCTTAACTCTCTGGAACCATCTGGAATGCCACCACATATCTTAACTCTTTAAAAGTTGGTTCACTGTTGATGCTCATTCGCAACTTATTGTTACACCCACCGAAATTGTGCAACGGAACAAGATGGTAAGTATTGCTGGTTTGAACTTAGAAAATTCCTGTTTTTCGCACGGCCAATTATATGTTGCTTGCTCCAGAGTTGGAACGTCGAAAAATCTTTATGTTTACACACCTACCGAAAAAGTCAAAACACGACGGGTATCTGCTAGTAGCAAATAATTTTGACCTTTTAGTGCACCTTTAATAAAAGAAAACGGATCTATGACTGAATTACCGACAATACCTGTCCATACGTTAATTTTTTGTCGAAATTGTGTGTATTCTTCCATCATCCAGTGTGGATTTTCAGATGCCCAGTATCTACAGTTTCGCCTATTGAAAGATCTGTTTAGGCAGAAGAATAGCTTCGTCTGAGAAAATTATGCGTCTTGAAAATTTCAGATTGTTACATTACATTACATCGGTCCATCATTATGCTACAAAATTCAACCCTTCTGCCAAAATTATCCTGGTGTTCTTGAATTTATTTAATTTTTTAGGAATGCCACTTTTTTCTTTTTAGACGTTTTGAAACGATAGAGTGACTAATTGTCTGCTGCAACCAGATTTCATGGCTTGATTTTGTGAGTGCTTTCTTAAAATGCTATGTAGTACAACATCCGATTATTTCATTTCTGAATTTGCGGACGATCTTGTATTCAGTGACCCAAGTCCCTAAATTTGAGTTTTATCCTACTTACTGACGTTGGCGTAATAAGGCAATCAGGGTACTTACTAGCGTATAATTTACACGACTTCTTGTGCCCGGGACTTGTCTCCAAAACCAATCATCATTAAAATTTCTATTTTTCAGCTTTTATTTAAACGCGCCATTTTTAGTTTTATGTCAATTAATCAAAAGACAAATAATGTTTGTCAAACTTGACACCATGGAATTAGCATTACATTTTACTTTGAAATGTAGTACCTTTTGTTTAAAACAAATTTAAATACGACAAGTACGATAGGAAAAACCAGCAAGAACTGAATTTTTAAGGAACATTCCTTGGACCTTATTCGAAATAAACTTCTTTTTTTTAAATCATAGATTTTAAACAGAAAATTACAACTGAGTGTCAATAGAACTGTTAAGAACACTCAAATTTTTTTTTCAAAAATGTTTTATACCAATTGTAACCTATCTCATAAATCATCGTTCTGTCTGTTCTGTAAGTTTGCACTATTTACAAATTTTATTGATTTTGTTCCCACCTATGCGTCTATTCTGTGTATACATACTATGTAACAATGATTTATTCTTCGATTTATAGAAAAGTATACTAAACAGAAACTCATTGATTACTCACCATTCATACGCAACACGAAATAATAGCATAACTTTAAGTATCAGTAAGGAAAAATATAATTGTTGAAAGAAATACTACACAATTAAACTTAGAAATCCGATTTACACATCATAAGATGTGGGATGATAAATCCGAAGCAAAATCGAGTCTTTTACCAGAAAGTGTAGTAAAGTTACTTCTAATAGTAGTATCCACCAGACAGGTTATATGTCGGATTTATTTATTGCAGCGATCATTTAAAAGGATCGCTATAAATAAAAGTATAAAGAATTTTTATTACTACAAACTTCTATATATCGTTTACATTTACGCATGAAATAAATAAATTGTATTCAATTAAAAACATCTAAGTTTTCCTATCGCACATGTAATACCCCGATCACATTTTGCTCGTCTTTTAACTTGTAGGTATAATGTCGTACGCTAACGATTGATGTGATTCTGCGGTGGATACGGCTAATATATACCACGTTTATTCAAATTCTCTATTACGTGTACCTGTGTAGCAGTCCTTCAAAGTACACTTTTACATCAATGCGTTCGATAAACATTAGATTTTATGAGAATTCTTTATACGAGATCTGTGCGCATAGCACACCTTTTATCACCAGTGAATTGGTAATCCAGTTCTACAGATTATCGTAATTGATATGCACATTATGTAAATGATATAGAATATTTCAAAATAATTCTTTTCCTGTTCGATCAGCTTTTCGTTTTATTGACTTGATTTACGAAGTTTGACAGTAACCCGAGATATTCGAAAAATAACGCTTAAATACGAACATCTCTTTATTTTGTTACACTTTAGCGGCGACTTCGGTTTGTTTGAGTTACCGCGCCTGCTCCTAACAGCTCGCCTCTTCATCGGGCATATTAACTTGCGATAGTAAATTAGGTTTAATTAATCTTTGTTCTACGGACGGATTTTTGCCGTACCAGTAGTATCAAAACAGTCGTATTGAGTTGGTGTTGATTTTATTTGAATGAACGAAGCTTCATGGCAATAATAGAATCTATCGGATGATTATCGTTGTTTCGCTCAATAAGGAGCCCCTTTTAACGCCCTAGAGGTATGCTTTTGTTCATAATTTTTCGAATGCCTTGCGCCTAAAGTGCTGTCCAACGATCACCCTTTATTCGAGTCCTTACGAGCGATTTCGGCGACTTATTCCTCAAGATCTAATATGCTTGTCAGCGCATGTGGTCATCTATGGAGTCTTTGCTTCCAATATACTCGGATCCATTTCTTTTCTCGGAAACGACAAAAAAGTTTGTTTTAGAATTAATAGCTTTTTATCGTTTGATTCGAGGAAGTTGTAGTCATTTTGAAAAAGCCTAAGGGGAGCTGCAAGCCTTTTTTCAAGTGACCCAGTTTGACTTGGAAAAGTTGAAACTTCATACTGACTTCCTTATTCCTTGCGCCCTTCTATCTGGCGGTGTAGGGTTGCTTTGAAATTGGGCTCCATGGTGTTCTTCTTCTTCTTCCCTACCTCTTCTTGTTCTTAACCATTCCTCTCGTCCCGTCAACAGTCTTCCCCACTAGCCTCCATTATACCCCTCACTTCACCGTGCCACGTCTTTCTATTATCCCCTTTTTTATAGATGGACATATGATCCTTGTTTGCCAATCTTTAGGTATCCTCTTTCCTTTTTTGATGATTCAATAAAATGAGGAGAGTTATTCTAGCCAACTCACTGAGTGATTTTATCATTTTGGTTGCAATCCTATCATTACCCAGTGCTCTTCCGTTACTTATCTTTCATATCGCGGTTCTCCCTGTTCGTATGTACCGTTCTACCGTCTCTTCCTTCTCTGTGTCATCCCCCTTTAGGGACGCCTGAAAGTATCTTTTCCATGGATCTAGGATTCTATTCTGCTCAGTGACTAGGTGTCATTCTTCGTCTTTCATGTTTTTAAGATACTCTGTCTTATCTTTCTCACGTTCTTTAATGATCTCTAGAAGACTGTTCAATTTTCGTTGAAATTCTTAGCTAACTTTTCTCTAAACTCTATCCATGTTCCTTCCTTGCCTTTCCTGATCATATCATTTGCCCTACTTCGTTTCTCCTTGTAGTCTGTATAGTCTTTTACATCTCCCGTGCCCAAGTATGCTTTCCATGCTATTTTCTTACTCTTTACTACAAACTCGAGGTCTATCGTCTACCATGCCGTTTTTCCTTGCTACTTTCCAATTCCTGTGACACCGCCGCTTTTCTTTGCCGCTTCTTGGATGAAGATGTTCCTATTTTTCTTCTAGTCCCTTAAAGGCTTTCGTATTCTCCAGTCTTGTATCTAATATTTTTTATCTTCGTCTATTACTTGTGACTCTCTTAATTTATATACTTTTATATTTTCGTTCACCCTTTTCCTTTTTTGTCTTCTTCTTGTTCTTATGTGATGTTTCACCTACTTAGTAGGTTGCTTCCCATTTCTGTCCACACGTGTTTCCTTAGTTTCTCTTTTCTGGATAGCTCATCTCTGATGAAGTTATATATTTCTTTGTGCTTAAATATCGTATTTATTATTGCTAGATCATCAGACGTTCATAACATAATATGTTCGTTGTTGGAGTTTGATATTCACATAATATATATAAATAAGATTTATAATTTCCTCTCCTCCGATTTATTTTCAGTTTCTTTTTGGATTTCCTCTTTATTTCTTTCTCTCGTCCTTGTCTGATACGCTTTTCGTATTATCACGAATGAAGATATTTAAAGTAAATATATATATATATATATATATATATATATATGACTGCCTACTTAGTGAAATATGAGGCCGTTCCGTTAATAGATACTATTTCTCTTAGCACAAATTAAGTCTAGATAGTCTCCACTGATGTGTAGTTTGGGCAAATGAAACGACAGTTACGACAGCCTACATACACACGGAACTACTCGCATACAGCGTACTGACTAGAGCGGGGAGTCGGCGATTGTGTCGTAACTTATTTCGTAATTTTTACCGGTGTTACCGCTGTTTGCCCAGACTATCAGTGATCTGGCTATACATTAATAGAAGTTAACTTCAAATTTTCTCCAAGAATCCCGCTTTCTAAATGCGGTTTTCTTGACTGATACCAACCAACTAATATGGTATCTTATAATTAAATACAATATATCTAATGTATACATATACGTAGGTAGCTACATTTCCCAATCGTCCAGATAAACATCTAACCTTCGTTAAATCGTATCTGATACTTTCCGATAACGAAAACAACCGTTACGCCTCCGATCGTTCGCGCATTTCAAAATCCCTCGAATACGCGCGTTTCCGATAGATTTGTATCGTTTAATTTAACACCCGATCTTCCGAAATTTATAACCGCAATCCTATAGATACGTGTACGACCGCGCTTTCTTAATAACATCGGGCACGTTTGAAGTCAACAATCGCCGAGGTATCGAACTCTAAGTTTTCGGGGCCATGTTTCGTGCATTCCGACGAAATTAATTGGATCAATATGTAGGAATGTTTGTCGTTCTCGATGGTGTACGAATACTCTGTAAATTGGAGCGATTTCTCAAGTCCTCCTTCTGTATTTCGATAGATTGAATTTGGTGATTTGTCACGAGCGTAAGATAATTATCGAGTTGAGAAATTTAAAAAATCACTTAGGAAGAACGGTGTTAGGAAAATGCATTGAATTATATTTTCCTTGAACATGAGAAAGCTTTGACGAAAGAAAAGGAGAGGTTTTGATGCTTATTTGAATAAAAGGTAAAATTCTATATTTGAATAAACAATGTATAAAGAAAAAGTATTTCATTTCGAAACCGGTGGCAAATTAGTTGAAGTCGAATTTGAAGTAGATTCGAGTCTGAATAATAAGAGCGCCATCTGATGGAGTAGGCGATACAATCGTGTATGTGTGCGAGCGAGAAAGAACTAAGAGAATCTCCCTACAAGAGCTTCGCTCTAATAAATAAATTCTTACAAATTTTGAAATTTTGAAAGTTTATACTTTACAAAATAATGACAAGTTAGGATAATATGACATTTTGAATTTTACCTGAAATTTTATAGCGACTGAAACAAATGGAGGTATAATGCCACAATATCTGGCCAATATAATGGAGTTAATATTTCTTATTGTTAGTTCAACTCCCTTAAGTTTTAGTAGGTTGGTAGACTTACATGCGTCCGTCCACCGCGGCTTTCTTGGATGATTTAAAGACCAAGACTTTGGATCGGTTTTGATTTCTTGTTGAATATTTGATACATAGTTTTGATAAAGCTGAACAGAGTCATGTTTAACAATTCGGCGCAATTCTCTGTATTTGGTCTTCAAGCCTTCTGAAGATTTAAAACATTTTGTGCGATATTTATCTTTAAGTTTTATATTGTGTATGTGATTTTGCTAACCAAATTGGATATAGTAAGCAGCTATTGTTTTTGAGAGGGATAAAATCATCGAAAATCAAATTTCTTGGTAAAAAGAATCACAAGCTTCATTGATATTTTTGATGGTGTAGAGAAATGACCAGTTCGTATGGAGTAGTGCATTATATAAACTAATATAGTTAACCTTTCGAAAATCATATATTGTATTACGAGAATTTGCAACCATATTACTTATATGCTTGATATAGGCAGAGATGGGTGAAATGCATCTTCGCTCACGAGAGGGATATTATTATTCGAACAATTAAATTCTCGATATGTGTTAGACATAGATCTAGTAGATCAAAATTGCTTATGGAATTGGTTTGGGAAAGATTTAGGATATTAATCGAGTTGTAAAATTCTTAAGATTTATGATCATTGATATCATGAGGGGCATTGAAGTCACCAATAATTTTAATCTGGTTATTATGATCAATATTAAAAACATCTATTGCATTCATGAATGATTCGAATACCAGATTATTAACAACTGGAGGTATATAAATTTTAATAAAAATTATGTGTGCAGTTCACACGCTGTAGAAGTGAAACCTTCAGAAAAGTAAACTGCGAGAGAATGAGACGAATGCAGTATCAGGAGCGGGATAATTATTTATTATAATATTGGTACCAAGTTTTCGTAATACGCAGGCGCACGCACACGTACTACCACACGTACAAACATACACAGAACACTTTCACCAAAGCAAGTAGTGATGGGTAAAATCGTTATTTTAAATAAATTTTATTTATTTAAAATAACAGTTTCGACCGTTATTGTTATTTTGAAATAGTTAATATAAATAATATAATAGAAAGTGCCTGACGATAACGACATTGCCATTTCTTCAAGATAAATTCATGTTATAGGGTGAGTTTTATTTTTATTATTTATTTAAAGTTGAATTATGTTATTTTGTTCCAACGTTAACTAACGCCATAATTACCGTAGGAAAATTATTTTTCAGACAGTCGTAACTTAAGCAAATATTAGGCTGTGAAATATATGTAGCTACGATACTCCCTATACGATGCCCTTGCTCTCGATTCGGCTGAGCAATACGCAGGCGCACACAAGCACAGAGATATACAACGCTTGGTAGACAAGAGTGGGGGTGGCTATTCTATCTTATTCGCTCGCAGAAATAAATCCTATACCAGTTTCAAACCACTCACAACGGTACTAAAGTTTTCACTTCAATAAATATGTAAATTGTCGATAAATTCAGAAACAATTTACAGCCAATGAGGTCTATATTTGGAATTTCGAAAAGAATATGAGAAATGTTAAGTTTCCCAATATGGTATTGCAATTTGTAAGCAAATAATACTCCGCCACCATATGTACAGCATACACTTTTGCTGGTGTAATGACGCTATAGGTGGTTGACACAACAAGTCTTTCACCACATTTTCACCACATGCGATCTCAGAGTGGATCGACAATCTTCCGAAGAATGAGCGAATTGCTTATGCGCAAATGGTCTAAGTTACGATAGCCCAGTTGCTGAGGCACCCATGACTAATACTTTCGAACAAATGCAAATAGGTGTATGGAAGCAATCTACTTGAAATTTAGCCTTCAAAACGTTACTACCCAAAGTTGACTTATTACTTCCACCGGGTTCATCTCCCAGGCCGAAACCACCTTGATGAGATTTTGTAAACCATCTTTGCACGGTACCTTCTGATATGGTCCTTAACTCAGAAACTTTTGCACAAACTTTTAAACAAATTCAAATTCTTTAACCTGTATTTTTTGCCCTTATACGGAAGTTAATGAGCTTTCGAAAATGCTAACTGATTTGAGACGTCGTCGCGCCTGTAAGAACACATTCTTATAATCCGATCGTTTGCTTTGAAATATTCTACACATACAGCGCGTTTTATTGATACACTTACATTTTATTGCGTCCATTTCCATACGTAATTACACCTCGATATAATTTAAGGGTTAGCGGCCGATATAGCGCGCGCTGTACCGGATTTCATCCCAGCAATACCGAATAGACTGCCGGAGCGTTATTTACGACGAAGTGAATCAGTTTATGAGGCACGGCGTGCGTATAAATTTGAAATTTCGTCTACGCTTATATTTATTGTAGGTAATATACCATGTAATACATTTTATAACGTATTAAATCGTGTTCTCTACGACCTGCTTATGCTTATACCTACGTCCACTAACATACGTGTAGATGCGTGTGTGATATAGTCCGGCAATGTGGAGTCGGATTTTTAACGACGGCACATTTTAATGCGCTTTTTCGGTATCCGTCCGCAGCATCTTTTAATTTAGGATTATATTCGTTTATGGCGGGTAATAGTGAGAGTAGTTTTAACGTATCACCGAATTGGTATCTGCTCGGGACGATTAAATGGAGACTAATTTTTTTCTTGTAGGTTTATACGATAGCCATCGACCGCAGGTTGAGAAATAGATATGCAACATGTTTTACCATTCCGTTTATTTAAATGGTCATATCTCTTACATACGGGAAGACATGAGTAAGATCAGTTGATGAATATGAATTTATATCTCATTGTATAATGTCCGTTTATTACGAGGATTACAATTATAAGCAATAGTAAACAAAGATTCAACCTTGCAGACGTTTACAAGGTCTACCTGTTATTTATTGTTGTCTATAAATCCTTTATTCAAATCAGTGGTTATGTACATTTGCGTAGAGAGAAGTAATCTATTGAGTTAACAAACACAGGTACCTAAACATATTCTCTTTCCTATCAATATAGAAGAATAAAATTCCTTTCTAGAAGCATGGTGATCATTGACTATTATTCAACATACATAACTACGAGGGCGCTTCCTAAAAGAAGTTCCTTTTCCACCTAGTGGGCAGAGGAAAGGGGATATGGACGCGATCGCAGCGCCGCGGCGCAGACCGATTCAATGTGAGTCTGGCAGTGCTAGTAAGAGAATCGTTCGAACATTTGTTCGTGCTACTTTGGTCGTTTAAAATTGCTGCTGCAATTGAAAATCCCGCCGACTGCAAACTGCCAGCTGTTATCCGATTTCTATGTGCAAAAAACATGAAGGCTGCTGAACTTTATGTTTATGGTGAAAATGTCATGAATGACAGTGCGGTTACAAGATGGTGCCGTATGCTTCGAGTCCGCGATGAAGGACGAACGGCAAGACCAACAGTGGTAACGGTCGGACTTATGGGTAACGTCGAAGAGAAAATTGGTGAATATCGGCGATTCGCAATCACAGAACTGAGTGCCTTTTTCCCTCTAATTTCACGTACATGGTGGCTTAATTCACAGGCGGGGGAGCTCTATGTATTGTATTGTATGGTATTGTAATGAGATGGGGTCTGGCCCAAAGTGGCCCTCTGCACTGCGACCACATTGATCTATTGTGCTTCCCCTTATTTTTTTATTTCTTTAATACGTTAAGGAACAGGATCAGCTCCTTCAATGGGAGTGTAAATAGGTCCTCTTCACTCAGCACAATTAGTGATTAAGTGTTTCATTGACTCCTCTTCTTCACCGCAGAATCTGCATGTGTACGTGTTGGATAAGCCCATTTAGTGTAGGTGCTTGTTGCAGGTATAGTGGCCTGTGAGTGCCCCTGTTAGTGTTTTTAATCTTCTCCTGTCCAGTTTTAGGGCAAGAGCCACCCTCCTAGCGTCGAAGCTCAGAAACTTTTTGGAATGTTCTAGTCCGCTGGTATCATTCCAATGTTTTATTGTGATGGATGCTGTCCATTTCTTTGTCTCCCCTTTAAGGAGACCTTTATTAAACCCAAAAGGTGGGGTAGGTCCAATAAAGTTTCTCTCAGGCCCTTTTTTTGCGCAGATATCTGCCATCTCATTTCCCCCGTGCCCCTCATGTCCTGGCACCCAGACCAGGGTAATCTGGTTCTGAGTAGCCAGGGCGTTAAACATGTTGTGACATTCCAATAATAATTTGGACGTAATTGTACAACTGCTCAGGGCCTTTAGAACTGATTGGCTGTCCGAGAATATTTTGATTCGTATTCCCCTGTGTCCCCTTTTGGATAGGATTCCTACAGTTTCCAAGATTGCGTATAGTTCCACTTGGAAGATTGAGGTGTCCTTGCTCAATGTTATGACCTGTGTGTTCTAGGCCCCACTATTCCTGCTCCCACTCCGTGGAGCGTTTTGCAACCATCTGTGTACCATTTTTGCGATCCATCCCCCAACCATCTTGGGTTTGCGCACCACTCATCCCTTGTCGGGAAGACGACCCCGTACTTCCTATCGAAGCAGAACATGGGATCCATGTGGTCGCTTGCTAGAGACATACAAAGTATGTCTTCGATTTCCTCCAGGATTGTAAGATGATCAGTAAGGTTCCCTGCCTTAACTTTTTCCTTTCTCTAGATGGAGATTGCTTGCGTAGCTGCCTCCTCTTGCACGGCCACATTTAGCGGTGTCAGGTTCAGAGTTCTATGTAGAAGGTATTAAAAAAACTGGTTCATCACTATGAGAAATGTCGCAATCTTAATGGTAACTGTGTAGAGAAATAGCTGAATGTGGTAACTTTAAGTTGTATGTAATAAGAACATCTTCATGGATTGGTGTTTTCTTTATAATAACCAAACGAAACTTACTTTACGTATCTCCCTCGTACTATGAATGATTTTGAACTTAAACACCATTATGTTTCATAAAATTTACTACCGTCTTAAAGTTTAACCATAACAACGGTGCTAACTATCAACACTTACCCTTAAAATTATTGTATCACATTTGTATAATTAACATCCCTTTCATAACTTATACATCAAATTAAAACTGAAGAATGTTTAAACAAAGTAAGACACAATTTGTAAGACAAAATATTTTCCTATCACAGGAAAGCCGAAACTAATTTCTGAAGTCTCGCAAGTTTCCCTAGGTACATATGGAGGGCTTCTGGCAGTATGCGGTCACCAAAGGTGTTTATTTTCTAAACGTAGGAATTTTAATGCTAGTAAAATTCGGGTCATAAACTGGGTCATGGTCCGGTGGATCATGTTCGTTTTATCATGTGGGCAAAAGTAATATATGTCGAAGAACTTCGAACATGTGAAAATAAAGGCGAATGTTTATAATTTAGAGAAAGTAAACGCTAGCAAAATTCGGGCCATATGTTAAGCAAGACGAAGTGTATGTTTTGATAGGACGTGTTTTGTTTGCTTTCAATACCTGTTCGAATTCGACAACCACCGCTTTTTTCAATTGTTTCGACAACTCTGTTACGACATATAATTCAGTGCATCTAAGACAATATTGTTGTGTGCACAATTTGTTTTCGTTTACATCCATTCACTAACATTTACCTAATATATACATATAAATAGGTATGACGCATTAGTTGTGACAAACGCTGTATATGCGGTAATTCATTGATATAAAGGGAAGAAACCAATAAACTGTCTCTAATTTAATCTGATCTATTCTCGTTAAAAAAGCAGTTACAATAGACGATTTTGATGCCAAAAGACCCCTAATACTCTCGTGCCTGGTTCTATATTTACCCGGGCAGTTTCGGGACGAATAATTTTACTGGAACTGAGTAAACATCTAATCTTGTATGGTACAATTGTAAACAAACATATTCCGCTCAGTTGTACGTATCAGACAAATGAGCATTTACTTCATGAACAAGATCACGCGAACACACGTTCTGTTTTTACTCAAGGTTACCTAAACCGTGTGACATAGTAAGAAATTAGATTTACTCGCATTTTGTTCGTGCTAGGCCCATTCCAAGTTCTGCGTCTGTCCATATATACACACTCAACTTAGTCCGCGCAGTACGGGTAAAACTGAAACGACTCACGATCGTATCAGGAGACATTGGGACTACTACTGCCCGTACAAAACCATTGGTACTCAGTGAATTACTTATGAAACCAACCATCCAGAATGATGATAATCCGATCATTATTTGCATGTGCTTATTGAGGAATGGGGGTTATGTACGATAACTCTTCAGTTTGACATGTGTTTATTTACAAATTTGTGTCTCAAAGCCGTTACCGGCAGATATTGTGAAACTAAAATAGCAAACTTTTCAGAACTTGAGTTCTATGATTATTGCAACTGTCAATTCGTTGCCCATGAGTCCGTGAAGCAAACTCAAACGTGCCAAGGTGTAACTGGTATTGTCCATTTTGTGATTGATTTTCGCGACGTAAACTATTCGCGTCGAAACAGTGCAAATTAAACTGTGTAATTCGATAATTCGACATATTTCTTTTGTATGAATAGTAGTTGTTTCATGATTGAAGTTCATCACTGTACTTTTTTAATAATGGATCAGAAAGACTCTATGCGTTTCTTTTCCTTCTTTCTTGACATAATTATATTCGACTCGCGTTATAGGAAGTAGTGTAGTTTTCTACAATTTCTCACCTGCTCGATCTACTTTCTATACTCTCCGTTGGAACCCTTGTGCAGCTACTATTGTTACAGAGAGTATTATAGTAGTGGACTAAACCCAAGTCAAAACTTTACACCGGAATATCAGCCAAAAGGGTCAAAGCTTGCTCCTCTACTGTTCATTTAACTAACGATCTGATTGCATCAATATCATGCTCTAACTAAAATTTTCGACGATATGCAAAGTGAAACAAATGTTTTAGTACGTTTTATATTAAAAGACAGCAAACGGACAACTGTAGGTATTTAATTATCAGTTCGTTACACCACTCTCCGATATGTGATTTAGCGTTTGGGACCCCTGTTTTATCATACATGCTTCTAGAGGCTTTAAAGGTATTAAAGCATTGCTGTCACTTTACTAAGCATTGGTTCATACCAAAGTATCAAATGATTATATGGTAAATGCACAGCGTGTCTGATAATGGTATGATTAAACATGTGCAAACCAATTCTTTAAATATATGTCCTTTAAGCTGGATGGCGTTTACCAGGAGCATGGAAGTCCATTTTACTGTATGCTAGTTAGCCACGAACTAATTTGTCACGGCGAACAATTAAGGTATTGAAAGAAACGTGTACCGGTAATAGTTGTTTTACAGGCCAGAATTTCCGATCAATCATAATCCATCACATCGTGATAGTGCTCCAGACCGGAAATTTGGGTAAATAAATATATGTATTGGTTTTCTACAGATTCACCTTCAAAATTAAGCTTTAATGTTTACCCGCGCTTATATGCAACTTACTTCCTCAGCTAGAACTAATAAACGAATGCGAACAATCTCTGCGGGAATGATTTTGTTTCTACGTTTATATGTTTGCAGCTGTTTTCCGTAATACTAAATAGGCGACGATAGTTTGCTCCGAAACACTTGAAAGAATGTCTTCTTTGGAAATTCATAATTGAATCTTATTGTTAGTTGTCCCCTTACTGTACATAACACAAGTAACCTGTTGAACTTGCTAAGCCCAAATGGTATAATAATAATAATAATAATAATAATAATAATAATAATAATAATAATAATAATAATAATAATAATAAGAACTTTAATATCCAACAGGCCAAGCCCAATTACAGGATATACAAAAATACATAATAAAGATAGATTAGTTGTGACAATGGAATCCATTAGGCACATAAGTTTCAAATGTTGTATATTTACACCAACTTCTTACTGTATCTATCATATCAGTCCAGTTCGCAATAAAGCACACGTAGATCCATTCTCAATAATGTTTGTTTACTTGAAACTTAAAAGGCACGTTCCATACATTGTCACTGAGTTCTGCCACTTTTAAACTAAATAATCGCAGCACAAAAATGTTGGCGATTTAGTTCTATTTTTCTGAGAGATGTTGACTTTTCTTTTGTGTATAGACGTTATTAGAAAACTCTTTTTCCAACTTTTCATTTTATTGACCTGAACATTGCCAAATTTTATAATTTTATATTTATGATAATCTAACAATACTAGGAGTACCCGATTTCAGACATTTATGCAACTGCTTTCATATGTGTAAATGCGTATTTTACACAGGTTATTATCATTTTGAATAAAATAACAATTTCGTAGCTAGCTCTATGTTCACTATAAAATACCACTGTTTATGTTGAGCGTTCATTTCTTTCCTTCGTGATTTTCCATTGCGAATAACAAACTAGTTGTCGAAACATGTATTCTAAATTTGTTCGATAGTCTTTAAAACCACTTCAATTAAATTTATTTGAATGATTATTAAGTAAAAGAATCAAGATGGTGTAATATATTAGATTCCACTATTTCTATCCAACTACATAATAACTAACAATTCTTGACGTCACATTTCTTGTGAATCCATTTCAAGCTCTCTCATCTAGTATAATAGCACGTTACTTACATATGTATGTCATATATAATATACCACGAAATGTGATGAGAGTTACAAATGTATTTTAAATTATTATTAACTTCCGCCAGTCATCTAGACAAGTTGAAAGAGCTGGTGATATTGTCTAAAATGACCGGATATTGCTCACAAAACCGTGTAAGTGTTATTTTAACCATCTAAGAACATAAATGATGATTCGGAAAACACTCTCTTTAAATAAACACATAAACTCTAATCTTACAAATACCGATACATTTTGATTGACGTTATCCGAGTACGAACGGTTACTTTCGACTTTTATTTAGCCAATTACGTTTTCATGAAGTTTAAATAAATATCGAAATCTTGGTTCTAAGTGTATGTAAAGTAAATAAACGAGTAGTATTACGATGACCGAATAATTTGAAAATGTGCAGGTACGTGTATACGTACTTATGCAAGCAACAGGTGCGTACAGCACGATGTTCAGCTATCTATTAAGGTATACCAAATATGGTATATTAATTTCAGGTTGCATCTCTTTATGAAATCCATAAAATCGATGGTTACATCGTTGCTCGTTCGATATCTTCAATATAGATAGCTATTTTATTAACTATATCAATTTAAGAGGGCATTGAGTAGATAATCGAAATGAATATTTATGTATTAAATTGCTTGATGATTATTTTATGTTGATTTAAGCTGTACATGCTTACCCGTACGCGTTGATTATGTATCTACATGGAAATACGAGGACCGTCTCTAAAGATTTCAGGAAAAGAACAGAAATCAGAATAAAGTAAAAACGTGTAGATGTCTTTCAAGGTATTCAAGCTGTCGATGAAATGCGTGCCACGAATCAGCAATATACGCCACGGTAATGTTAAAATGTTCTCAATAATGTTTAATACATAATTTCAGTTAAATCCAACTTCCGTTATGTTACTTCATTTCTTTTGTTGTAAGTACAAAAAATGAAATAAAAGAATAAATTTAGTTTAGAATAAATTTAAGTAAAATATTCCTTAAAGACACTGCATGGGTTTAGATACTTATAAATTTCAAATTTTCTTCGAAGTTAATATCTTTAATGAAACAAATACAAAACAAAGAAAGTTCTATTCACAAACTTTGGCTAACAACGTTTGCTCTAATAAAAGCAGTTCACTATATCTTAGCTTAGACGTGATCGGTGAAAGCAAATATATTTTAGGTGAAAGTAGCACCATAAGGATTCTATTCTTATTCTATTAATCTAATACTTAGGAATAGCTCAGGATAACACTAAATTGTGCGGGATTAAGCAAATGATGGCTATTTATGTCGTGCATGGCCGCATATAGGACGCTATGAATGAAATATCAAGCGTCAAAACAAATCGCAATATTTAGTTAACTTAAACCGACAGTTTTATCATGCTACGGCTAGCGATTTAGCTACAGTAGATTTTTAAAGTGAACGAATCGTCAATATAAATTGAATCGAGTCTAAACATTATATCACGCAACTTTCGAAGAGAATTATAAGTAATAAAGTATCACATCTTCTGGAGAATTTAACGAAACTGTACGCCAACTAATCATAAAGAATCGATTTGACTTATCGCAAAATTGAAATTGATTGATTGATTTATTTTTCAAAAATAATATACAGTGTATGTATACAGTACAGTGTGTCTTGGATTTATGCGTAGAATTAAAATTTAAAATTTGCTGCAAACTTTATCCAAAGTATAACAGTTGTATCACAGCTTAAACGTAAAATTAATACAATGTTTACAGACACATCTTCGCCGTTTTACAAGTCAACGAACGAAAGGCGTAGTCTGGCCTATAAACCTGTATAAATAAAACGCAAAACAAAACGAAACGTAAAAATCAGGTTCATAAACAAAACAAAACTGAATAAGAAATTAAGTGTAAGGAGGTTATTTTCTCGTTAGATCGCGTATATCTCTTAAGTGATAAGCAAAATGCGGTTCGTATCAATAGGTACCAAAAAATTTTTAATTTAACAACGGAAACTTAAACTATGATACGTTTACAATATTGTGAGTAACGATGATAGAGTTTGTTGAAAAGGTGGATGAAAAATAAGCAAATAATTCGGAGGAGTGACAGCGTCAGTCCGATTTACAATACTTAATGATAACACGTCATCCACCTTTTTAGCAAATTCTAGTGATGAATCGTTGATTTATCTGTGTCAATCTCAAAAATCTTATTTGGAATTTTTACATGAGAAGAATCCCACAATAATTCCCCAATTCCACAATGTATGAAAGAAGACGATTTTTAACAGATGTAGTTACAATTCATTGGCAGGATCAAAGAACGGTTAACGCCGCGTAGTATAACACCGTTTGTTTGTCACGTTTCCAAAGATCAAAAAAGTACTGCGTGGTCGTCAACAATCTCAGTGCTTTCAAAATGGCAATTTTATCTATCCTAATTGAAGATTGGGGTAACTGCTTTAATATGTAGTAGGAGAGAATACAAAAATGTTTCAATTTTTGTGGAGAATACTTTGAAAAGCGATAAAGCCCGTCCCGTCTATTTACTTTTAGTATACTATACTCTATTTTTTAATTCGGAGGAGTGTTTTTAAAATGAAGCGCTAAAAGGTAGAGTTGTTATTGGTCAGTTTTTGACAAAAATCACAATAGCAAAATTCGATCTGTTGCTGGCCGCCATACTATTACAGGCTGTTGCCGTATAGATCACCTATTTTGTCAGTACGTTTGTTTTTAATTTTTCTAATTAAACTTGCGTTGTAATAGTAAAATAGTTCTTTTAAGAACTAATCGGCTGATATACTCTCCGTCTAAAACATTTTCATAACGTTTTTCGTGAATATGGAAGAAGTAGCAAGCACTTCAGGAACGCAAATATCCCCGCCGAGAAGGCGAAAATATCTGAGGTTGGGACATCTGTCTATGATTGAGAAGCAGAGTATATAAAATATATTCCTAAAAGGTTCGAGCTGATAACCCCAGAATAAAGATTACTGCTGTTGTCGCAAGAATATCTAGTATGGTAGGTTGGTATTATAATACATTGTCATCATTAGGTGTATATAATTATATCTTATTTTTAGGAGTGGTATCTATCGTACCATAAAAGAATATAAGGAGAAAGGACAAGTTACCCCACCTAAGCAAAGTTCTGAAAGGCACTTTTTAATTGGTGATTATGATGAAACTGTAAAGAATTCTATAACACAATTAATTCACAAGTTCTTTTATGAAAATGAACTTCCTACACTTGATAAATTGCTGAATGAAATCAAACAGCGTGATGATTTACCACAAATGAGCCGTTCAACATTGTATAAATTTATGAAAATGATAAACTTCAGGTCAGTGTCGATGTTGAAAAAATATTGAGTATTTAGGTATTCAAATTTATGTTTTACATACTTTAATATGTTAGAATAAGTATGATTTATTAATATTGTTGTAGGTATATGAAGAGATATCGAAAAAGTGTTTTGATAGAACGTGACGATGTAATCAGGTGGAGAAGAAGGTATTTGATGACAATTAAAGATTATCGTCGTCAAAATCGACCAATTTATTATTTGGATGAAACATGGCTAAACGAGGGTCATACCAAACAAAAAGTTTGGGTAGATGGCAATATAAAAAGTCGACGACAAGCGTTTAATGATGGACTGACTACAGGCTTACGTAATCCTGCAGGGAAAGGAAGACGTCTAATTATTTTGCACATAGGATCTGAAGCTGGTTTTGTGGAGAATGGCTTATTGCTTAGATTATCACGAAGCAATGAATGCCGATGTGTTTGAAAGATGGTTTCATCAGATATTAGCAGTGCTACCAGACCATGCTGTTATTATTATGCATAATGCTACATACCATAGTCGTAAGATTGAAAAAATTCCTACAACAACATCTAGAGAAGGCGATATGCAGGCTTGGTTGAAATCAAAAAATATTCAATACGATGAAGAGATGGTTCGGACTGAACTTCTACATCTAATTCGTCTTAATAATCCTCTTAATATAATACACATGTGACAGATGAGATGGCCAAAAGTTGCAACAAAACTGTGTTGAGGTTACCACCTTATCACTGCGAACTAAACCCAATTGAGTTGGTGTGGTCTCAGATAAAAAATGAGGTGGCAACTAAGAATACTTCATTCAAATTAGCAGATGTAAGAGTACTTTTACTACAGGGAATGAATGAACAGAATGTCACTATGGACAATTGGAGAAAATGTGTAGAACATGTGATTAAAGAAGAAAGAAAAATGTGTGAGTTAGATGGGTTAATCGATAATGTAATCGAACCATTTATTATATCAGTGGGCAAAGATAGTTCAAGTGAAATGGAAAGTGATAGTGAGTAATTATTTTAGAAGTTAATGTAATGTATTAACATGTATTTAAGGTCAATTTATTGTTTTATTTGTATATGCTATAATTATTATTTGTCTAAATTGTAAATAATCATATAAAAGTAAGAATTATAGGAGAATAGAGTAACAATCAGTAACTTCCATTAAAAAGTTGTAATATATAAAGTTGAAATCTAGTATGAGGTGTATTTGGTCAATAAAAGATTAGACTGCAGTCTCTTCCATATTTAATTAATTAAACAGTAACCGTTTATATGTTTTGTTTTTAAATTTAAAGATATGACATATATTGTCGTCTTTAAAACCTCTGATTTACATACTTCACTTACAATGATAATTCCTTGTTATTACAGATTAACGTTATCTATCTTTTTTAATGAATAATTAATTACCTAACTAATTTGTATAAAATACTCCCTAGTTTTAAAATTGTCGCCAAAAAGTAGTTTTGGAAAATTCCATTGTGTAAACACGTATTCCATTTTACTACTCGGAATTAAAAAATAGATTATAGTTTGAAAAGCGATGAATACAACTCATTTAAACCGCGTTACTGCTACTACTTTGATGTTCCTATGACGTGAATGTAATTGAATTTTTCAATCGAATATACACATTGTCGTTAATGAAGCTGACAACTTGCTAAATTATATAAAGATTTTTACCCCTTCCACAACATATTATATTCCATAAATTCAAAATGCACAAGTTTTTGCTAATAATGTGTGTCCATTAAATATCTACATATAAGAGAAAACTCGAAATAATTAGATATATGGTAAACATAAATGGTATCAGCACAAGTATTAGGTGCAATAATCTCAAGTTTACTACCGTACCAAGTTAAATCCAAATTTGGTTAGTTGACAGAAAAACTCAATTCAAAACAATCTCATACGATCCGCCGCACATTGAAAATCAACTTATGCAACGTTTAACGGCGCGAAAATTTTACAATACAGCCAATCAACGCTAAAGTAACGAGTCTAAGTTTAATTAATGCGTAAACTATTTTCGCTTCTTATTTCTATTTCAGTCAAAGTAATAAGGCATATGCCCACGTCCAATTAACTTGCTGTAACTAATTCACATTAGCATAAAGAGATATTTAAATTTGAACCCTAACTGTTATTTGTAAGCGAATATTAAAATATGAAACGAGAAGGAAGAAGAGAATATCATCAGTACTTCGTAAATTGCTAATATGAGCAACAATAACAGAAACCTAGTCCATATGTAGATACTTTCAATAATTTATTATCTTCACACATTCCGTTGTTAGTCGTTCTAGATGTTATTACTGTGATATATGGCAGAAATTGTTTTTAGTACAGTGGAACCTCTCCAAGTCGAATATGCTCATCCAGATTGTTCAACTTACAATTATTGAGATTTCTAATTCGAGCAAGTCATTGAAAATGAGAATGTAAATGAAATAATAATTAATGTAATGTAATACTATTACCGCACAAACAACATGACTAATTAGAAAAAAATTATTCTGAACTAGATTTAAGCTAAAAATAAGGCAGTTTGCAAAAATGTAAGCACCTACATAATTTACGTAATGTGAAAAACTAAGCCATTAAACGGATTTACACCAAAACGGTATATTATGTACCTATTACATAAAGTGTCTACGATGGCCTCTCTTGCTAATAGTTATAAAGTAGATAGGACCAGTAACAATAATTCGGGTATATCTTTCTGGTGATCTTTGAAATCAACTACATTTTCTAGATTAAGGAAATGTTATCTAACAGGTTGCTTGCAATAACACCGGCACAATTTAATGAAATCTTAGAACAAATTTTAATAATAGCAAAACATTACAGCGATATTTCATAGCACATCTATAATACTTACAACGATAAGATTCTAGACTAGATATTTGACCAAAAGATTATTAACCTTCTTATACTCACGTCAAAATATGAAACACGTATACTATACTATATAAGTCGGTCTCACAGACCGTATGCGTGAGTATAGGAAGGTTAAGAATGTTAAAGTTACTTTAGAGGTGCCCAAATTGCAGTGAATTTTACATAACGATATAAAAAGAATATTTGGCTTAGTTAGTTAGTTTGCTTTTTGTTATCAGCATTATACATGTACCAAAAATACTCTAAACAAAATTCCCAATACCCTATTGTCCCAAAAAATAAGCATCAATAATCGCCTTCAAATTATTAGTTAGGCAGATATAAAAACAAAAGATTCCATTTCTTGACAATCTTGATGATCTGCAAGACATCTCATTTAGTGCTATTATATGTTTAAAAAATCTAAGTAGAATGTCAATATCTCTTCTTAACGCGGTTTTAATTATTTCCTCCTTTCCTCAAACATATTTCAAATACGTATGTCCAAGTTAGCTGCAGGTGGAAGGAATAGAAAAGAAATGTATCACCAGATTGTATCAACTATAGATCATCCTTAAAGACATGTAATCCTGCTTGTAGGTTTCCTTTTTCAACGATCGTCAAAATCTAAGATTTCCAACCTTTTTATTGTAAATTTCTTAAATAACGATCTTAACCCCACTATGTAATTTAAAACAAAATTGTGAGTAAAATATTAAAGCATTTGTTCGATTTCTAGATATATTCATTTTTTCTTAAGTACGTAGATATATTTCAACGATACCAAATCTACTCAAAGCAAAAGAAACCTAAGATAAACACACCAATACCTAATACTTTCCCTATTATCATTTATTGATTACTTATAACTATATCCGGAAGTTTTCTGTCTCGACGGCCATTGAAATCTCCCACATTCGAACCCGTTGTGTGGTCCGAATTGTATCAATTTTAATGATTTCGACTTCGACATCATTGAAATTGAGCATATTTATTATTAATATCAACCGATTAAACAACCCTTCTTACAACAATCGTTAACTAAATGCCTATCTAAGGAGTTTTCGTGGATCTTCGCATACCTATTAACTTACGTAAGTATTAATAAAATCAAACTAACCTTTCCTGGACAGTGTACGAAGCGACGAGCGCGGCATCCCGAACTCACTGACGCCCGCTAAAGTTAGCTACGTATCCTCAGTTTTACTAGGTGAGCTGCACGTGAGTCGCACAAATACTGAACAGCATCTCATCACCTGTACCCGGACAGAATCTCGCTGGTACACGGCGGTGACGACAGAGGCACTAGTTGTCAGCGTCCAGCCCGCGTGTCCTCCCGCCACGTGCCAGAATACGCCCCCTTTTCTCAGAATTGGCCAAGTACGATCGACCCGACCGACGTTGACCAATACGAAATAGAGGTAAAGTTTCGCCGCGGTTTCTGTGGGCTTAGATCTGAAAGCGAGAGTGGCTGAATGAGTTAAAGGTTAAGTGGAATTTTATTTTTGATAAGCGACCAGTTTTATGAGGCGTCTGTGGCAAATACCTGCCCTCGCTCGCTTGCCTGCTGTAAGGATGAAAATCTTGCACTTCCGGGTGCGTTGTAGCCGTATATAGAATACAGAAAAGGTAATAGAATGCGCTTCGTTTCTTAGCAACCAAGTAAATTAATGTGATGAGATGGCTAAAGTACATATCTGTGTCGTTTATCATTGTATATTTTTAATGGGCGATAACATTCTTTCTTATCACAAAGTTATGAAAACGTCTGGAGAACTAATAAGTCACTTGACAATAGTTGCTAGGGCTGTGGTGTGATAAGAGTAGCTAAACCGACATTAATCTGCATCAGTAACTCCGCACGGTATTGGTGGCGAAGCACGTATCCCAAGTACATTAATAATTTCGTGATGCAAAGTTAACAATATACAGCGAAACTTCCTTAACCGTACCATTCTGTTACCTTTTTTCAATTCTTCGCGCGTACATCGATTTATGTTGTTACACTTGTTGCTATTAATTAATCTATACGTTATCGATTACTTTTCAATTTCCATCATCACGGATAGAGGGAACCTTCATGCCTGTTTTGGAGCAAAATTGATATACGTTTTCCGATTGACGTATTATTCGGGGACTTTCGGTGTAAGATCTTGGTGCAGTACACACGTTTGCTCCGCAAAGTGTTTTCCTCGAGGCATTCTCGTTTGAAATTTCGGCACATTTGTGGATATTGTAGGAAAATACTTCTCGTTTCCCTTGCCTCATTTTGGGATTGAATCATCGAACCGGTGAATAGTGTTGATTGAGGATCGGGGGAGCTGATTCATTCAGTAGTAGTTGGAGCGCGTGTTATATTCGTAACTGTTTGGTATTTAACCCCGCTCTAACGGTAAGAGGTTCACTTTATCCTTTTTGGTGATCGTATTCTGTGGTTTTTCTGTTTCTTTAGGGGTTTTAGTCTTGGTCGTTTAATCTGGTCCGTGTTAATATTGGGATAGCGTAGTTTGATATCGTCGTAGTCCTGGGCTATTGGACCGAATCTTGGTTTCGAGTCATTTGGAGTCACCTTCTTGGACAACAAATCTGATCTACTACCGTACCGCATAGCTACGAGAGAATACTCAGCTAAATCGCAACCTTTTGCCAAATTTTGCCTTATAATTCGCATTTTTTTGTATTATTGAAAACCTGTTTGGCGTTTACTCATCACTAAATTAGATCTGTATCAGGCAACTCTGCAGATGTTACTCTACAAAATTTCAATGAATTTTTACAAGAATTGCCATCTTTTCTTCTCGGATGCAGACCAGAAGATATTTCCAACGCAGATGAAAACAGTTTCTATTTTCGAGCACTACCAGATAAAACATTGGCACTAAAAGCAGAAACATGCGTTGGTGGTAAAACGTCAAAAGTGGGGCTCACTATTTTATTCTGCGCTAGAATGATTGGAGAAGAAGAAAAATTATTAGTGATCAAAAAAGCCGCCCGTCGACACGCCCTTAAAACGTTTTCCTAAAAGATTTGCCAGTTATGTGGAAATCTAATTCCAAAGCATAAATGACCCGTAAAATAATGAAGGAGTGGCCTTTAGATATGGACAGAAAAATGAGGTTTTAGAAGAGGAAAATACTGCTATTTCTGGATAATCCCTGTTCACATCATCGAGATAGTAACCGAATAAATATAAAAATATATTTTTTACCACCCCATTGTACTTCGGTGTGCCAACCTTTAGACCACGGCATAATCAAAGGCGTAAAATTTTTGTATCGAGACTTAATTCTGAAACATATTTTATCCAAAGTGGACACTGCTTCGTCTACTTCAGAATTGTCGAAATCCATAAACGTTTTGGAAGCGCTGTATTTTATTAAAATAGCTTAGAACATTTCCTAAAGCACTATCCAAAATTGCTTTGCTAAAGCTGGATTTAAGAAAAATGAAGTTCCTTCGGACCTCTCTGAGGAGGAATGTAAAGAAGAGTATGTAGTCACCCTCGTCTTTGTTGTCTAATTTTATAAAAAACTGTAAAGAAGTTTAACACCACCAACCTCCTTTTATAGAACCATTACCAATTTAGTGCAATTATAAATCAGCAGTCTATTTAAAAAACAAAACGTATACAATGTATTCTTCTAAAGGAATTATAAGTTGGAGATGTTTCTTACGAAACCGAAACACCACAATATTTTTGAGATACTTGAAAGGTACCTAAACTTCTTTTGGGCGTTGTTCAAGTTCGTGAAAGTCCAACTTAAAGGAGAAAGTTAATATCGATATACTTTCATCGAACAAGCTTGGTAACCAGAAATAGAACAAAGGATAAATGTAGTTTATTTGAACGGTAAACACCTACACCTGCACACCCGAAAACAAAAGAAACTCCTTGAAACGAGAATAAGAAATAAATCGTATATAGAATTTGGAGGCAGTTATTACTATCTTGTGAATGATCTTCGGAAGTGTGATTTTTTAAAAGACCAATTCATGCAATCAACGTGTCACAGTTTGTATCCAGAATGTACCTAAAAAAATACTAACAACGAAATGTAGTAAAATTAAGGGAAGAAATTACTATCATACTAATAAACTAAATGAAGTTAATTTTATTTTGATCAAATATTTTGTTAAAATTCTAAAAGAAATAACTACGTTGTGACTTACAAATAATACAGTGAGGGAAGTAGGTTGTAATTGCCAGATACAAAAATTTCTGTAACGCAGTCAGGAGAAATGTGATTCTATAATTAATCTAACTAACTAACTCTAATTCTGGGAGCTTGTTTTTACCATACCTCGTTAGTAAACAAAAGTAACATAAGCTGCTACTTGTTATTAGTTAGCTGTAAGATTATTGACTGGAAGTATCAAGTTTAACTTGGTAATAATTAATTGCTGGTTTAACCCATTTCGTACCAAGCTACGTAAATGTTTTGATATCTTAATGAAATTTTCATAGCTGGTTAGAAATTGGACAAAAATAATTTTTGGACCTTTTTTTTGTCGAGGATTACCCGTTAAAATTGGTGGTCGAGATCTCGACCGCTGGGATAATTAGAGCAATACATTTTACTGTGTGATATGATATTTTATGATATGAAATATAATGAAATACATGGTAAATAAACTCTTTTATGAAAGCGGATTATGCATGATAGGCAAATATAAAATCCTAAGGTACAGATAAATAAAAATGCGAATAATTTAGTTATTATTTTTATATATAAATTTGTATTTATTGAATAAAAAATTATTTAAAATTTTTGTGGTAGGCCTCGAAGAAATTACCCACATGTAAATTTACATTGCACTTAGAACAAATATAAACAGTATGGTTCTTGCATATTTTGCACCGGCGGTAACAGCGCTTGACACACACAGACATGTGCATACCTTTTATATTGAGCAATGATGCTGGGCGGTCTATGAAGTCGTCGTCGCTTCCATTTTCTTTATCGGACGAAGCTATTTCGATGCTTTGTGGTTCGGCGGATAGCAACGGAGTTTGTGTTATAGAGTTTTTAAAATCTATTTGACCCATGGGCTTCTGGTTTGTTTTTCTGCAATCATGCAGTGCAATTTCCATGCATTAACACTGGCGCTGTCCAAACAAGTGACCCAGAGTGGCCACCACCACTTCTTGCCTCTTATTGCAATTCTGTAATTAGCGACAGCATTATCATGCAGGTCAACTCCGGCCATATACTTATTATAGTTAGCAATAAGGTTTGCTTGGGGAATAGTGATCCGCTTCTTTTGTCGTTTGTCATATCGCATTACTTTTTTTACCGGATCCATTTGATCATAATTTGTAGCCAAAGTAACCTCTGCATTGTCTCTCCATCGAACCAATCCAATCTTGTGTTCTTGGTCAAACGCATAATCAATATCGTGCCGAGGTAATTTTGTTTTTACGCCTGCACCCACCAAAGTATTTTATTTGATGTTGGCAGTTTATATTAGCACATTTATTTTAACTATGTAGTAATAAAAAATATTAAAACTAATAGACAAAAACTTCAAAGTAATTTAGTATGCTAATTGTCCCAATGGTCGACATCTCGACCAGCCATTTTTAAGGATGTTTGGTGCTCAGTTGGAGGAGTAAATAAATTTTAGTTTGTACACTAAAATTTATTTGAACTGTTGGTTGTTTAAATCAATGACCTTTTTTATTTTTTCTATTTTTGGTATGTAGTTACAATTAAATTTGCAATAGGCTATTTTTAGTCTATTCTTGCGCCCACCAGGAGAGTCCTTGATAGGGAGGGGCGGGGTAAAAGGGTCCAGATCATAAAGCCAATACGCCAAACTTAGTTATAAATAATAAAAAATAATTTATTTCCATTGTCTATTATTTTTAATTTTTTAATGATGGGGTTATTCATTAAAAAATTAAAAATAGTAGATAATGGAAAGTTTGTGGTCGACATCTCGACCGCTGGTACAAAATGGGTTAAGTAATTTAGTATGGTTTGCCTAAAATTCAAAATAGTGATAACGCGACTGAAAAGAAAACGTAGCGAAAAGTAAACAAAGTAAATGAATAACTAAAAACAGGTGTTTAAATAGTAATTACTTCACCACTGTGCATGATGTCGATGTCTACAAAGGAATCTAAATTCAAGGCTTCCACGACCACTATCCAACGGAGAAATATCTTCCAAACATTGTCTTGATTGCGATAAAATATATTTTAGTTTGCAATGGTTATGCATATAAGATGAACTTATTTAAGATACGATAGCAAATCTTACTCTTTATCCAGTTCCAGTAATCAATGGAAGTTATCAGCATACTTACTCCTATCTAAATCCAATGTTAACAATTGCATAATGCAAATCTTGCTAGAAAGAACTTGTTATAATCCTAATTATGATTATGATTATGACGTTATAATCGACAAAAGGAGAGGCATGCTCTTAATAAAGTACACACCCTTTAAACTTGAATTTAAATTTCGTGGTTTAGAATTGCTTTGTATACTTTAGCTGGGCAACGCTTTTAAAAAAAAATTTCTGAAACATATGGTAGCAAATGTTTGGTGCCGTCTCTCTATTAATACGCTATTATACCCTGCAAACATCAAATCTTGACAAAGATAAGATTTAAATTGTACGCGCACTTACTTTTAGTTACATTTCTATCTGCATATCGCTAATCGTAAGTTATTTCTTTAGGAAATTGGGGAAACAAACACCTTCTTACTGAATCACCGGCATCGGATGTATTTTTAGTATCTTTGTTTTAATTGTACAGATCTTATCTCCTTTTTGTTGCAGCACACGTAGTCAAGTATAACTGCTAAATAAATTAACTATACGTTTACTTATACACAGTTACTTTATATGTGACGGAAATAAAATCCATCCTAAAATCCAGAAAACATCCCGTTTCTTTTGTTTACAGAAGTACAATCTATGTATAAAAAGTTATATTATCTAACTAATTAATTAAACTAAGAAATTTTATAGCCACATAATACAGCTTTCCATATAGATTTCTTTAATTAAATTGACATTTGAGATTAAATTAATGTCCGAAAGTAAATTTATGTCCACCGATATATTTAAAATTTAAGCGTATTAATCGCGCCAAAGTGATACCTATCTAATTAGAGAAGCTATTGATAATTTCGCCTGTTACGGACGAATGTACAAATTAATGTTGAAATTTGATATTTTAAACACATACTTAAAGACTACCTCAGGCAATATAATGTACGTTTCGTCTAATTTAAATTAATATCTCTAAAAGAATACATTTTAATATACTTATAAGTGTATATAATTTTGATTAATAAGTACATATATCTGGCGAGTATATTTCCTTTAATTATTGGCTATACAACTTTACAAAAACAAACGTGTTGCAATTTATTATGATTTATTCATTAAACAGGAACGAAATGAAAACATGCATCTACCGTCTTTAATTTATTCCTGCTCACATAATTCTCAACACGCCTAGATTAAATAATCTCGTAAGAAATCAAATGTATAGAATTAAATAAGAAAATCACGATAGAAACCCTATCATTATCTAATACTTAGAGAAATAATCGATATATGACCATATTAAATCTATGCTATGCTGTTAAAAGATTAGTAATTATTGAAATAATTTAATTAATTTGATTGTGTATTAGACATTGGTATTTCTTAATTAAGAGAGTTGCAGTAACTTAGCCTTGAAGAAGAAGGCAGTGGAAGGAAAAATTGTTTTATTAAATAAATAACTGATGAAAGCGAAACAAAGTTGTCAATGTGAGAATAAGAATAAGGAATTGAAGGAGTTGACGGAGCAGTTAAGATCGTTGGTTGAAAAGTGTAAATGTGAGGAAAAGGATGCGTCCATAAAATCTAAAGACGAAATTAAAGAATAGAATCATAATAATACCCTCTATTTCTAAGTATTACAAATGCAAGTACATATACACGCTGTCGCATGGCATAACTCTCCCAGCTTAAGAATATGTTACTGAAACAATTTCAGGGTAAAAATATCTAACGAACATATGCCCAAAACTCTATCGTAACTGAGCTACAAGCATTTGAAGTTTTAAGTAACCCTACTAATGCAAATATTACGTACCACTTCAACTCATTGAAAGTCATTTAGGTTACCTATTGGGCAAATAAATATTATTATTATTATTATTATTTTATTATTTAAAAAGAAGTCGCCTTACTGAATTACTTGTTCAAAATGTCCACCAAATTGCTGTATACATAGTCTAACTCTTGTTACGATTGAAAAGGTAGCTCTGCGAAATCTTAGGGTCAGTTCGAATTGCTTCTGTGGCATCCAAAATGCTAGCAATAAATTGTTCTGTCTTCAGGTTTTTCTGCATAAACCAAATTTTCCAGCCTTCCCCATAAAAGGTAATCAAGGGAATTTAAGTCCGGTGACCTTGCTGGTCAAGCAATAGCTGAAGCTCTTTCAATCCAGCGCAGTGTGGTATATTCACGATCTAGCGGGACAAAATTATTTAACTCAACGTATGTATGTGAAATACCCTAGCAATTAATCCAAGATGTACTTCATGAAAATTAAACACGGTGGGAAGATTTCAGACATATATTTCAGTATCAGCTCGTGACTTTTGCGCAGCGGAAACTACTGTAACCTAACTCTTCTCGGTCAATAAATTATATTTTATATTATTGTATCATTGGAAGTGTAGAATAAAAATTGATATAAAATAGAGATTAAAATAAAATAAAATGTATAGTCTAGCAAGAATCACGTAGAGATAAGAGCAAAATCCTGCTTGGATAGTGAAACGAATAAAAGGTGTAAGGTGATAGGTAAAAAGGTTTTTAAAATAAACTCTTATTCAACTAAAAATAATAACAAACTCTTAGCAAACTAATAATAAATAATAAATATAATAGTAACTCATAAAATTCTACGGTAAATAAAAAATAAGTTATTGATAAATAATAATAACAACTAAATGGATCTATATTTTTTAATACAAAATTCAGAGAAATAGATCTGATATCATTCAAAATTATTATCGGTTTCTTCAGAAGCAGATCGTCCCAATTCGCAGTGTTCAGATGATATTATGATCTCTAAAAGTTCACATACTTCAGGAGTAATTTGGCCACGGTTAGTGTTTGGAGGAGTCCGTAAACTGGCAATGATTGGGTCTTATGAAACCAATACATATAACATTATATTGGTGTGTCGAGAGATTCGCATCAATCATTAATGAGAGAGCTTGATCTTCTGAAAGTCCATCTTGTTTTGGGCGTGTTAAACACTTCCGCCCTTTTATTTATATTAGCACCTCTACTGGGTGATGACAGACAAAGCTCTTTTACAATGTCTGCTGAATCCCTTTTTCCTGCTTAGTGAAGTTGTACTTTGGTTGCCATTCACAACGCTTCTTGACTCTAAGTTTCAAGGAGATGTTGAATTCGTCGCCTTTTGTTTCAATGCTTGAATCTACAAAGTCTTTTTGTGGTCTTCCGGGTCGGTTACTTGTTTCAGGTAGTGAAACATCCAGGGTAGGTTCACGGACAATAGTTGCAAGTGAAATGTTCCCGTCTACCCATAAAGAATTCGCTTTTAAAAAGCGATCTCGATGTCTTCCCGATTTCGACCATTTCGTTTCAATTTTTGTGCAATTATTCCGAATTATGGCTTTAATACTCCTTAAATCATCATCCGACAAAGGGCGAGTCACCAAGTTCTTGTATAATATAATATAACAAGACATTCATTTCTGAATCTTTTGCGTGAACAAACCAAATATCAAGAAATGAACGTTGAGAAATTTGCGAAGTCATTTTGAAAATAAGAAAAATTTGTATGGGTGTCGCAAACTTGCGCAAACAAAGAAATATGTTTCGTATAGCCTACAAGTGGATCTTTCACTAAAATATAATATGTGATTGGAATAATGCGGAATAATAACCTAAAACTCAAGAACAAACTGTCATAGTCATTTTTCTTACTAAAAATATCCTTCATCCATTCTCATGGAGCTCACGATAAAATTCAAACATGAATGAAAGAAAAGACGTATGAAAACTTATCCTGGGAATTCACGTGAAAACTATAACACCACACAATCACTAATAACATACATAAACACAGCGTATTCATCGATCAAACTCGGAGGAATGACAGTAGTGTACTTATTGTTCGTCGGAAAAACGCGGATAGACAACCGTTCCGACCATTACATCTTTTTTCGGTGCAACTTCTTAGTAAATAAACTTTAGTATAATGAAATATAGCTTGTCTACTGTAAATTCACGCAATTGTTGAAGCTGCTTAGACAAGTACCAAAAATGAATATTGTCCCGCCAGATCGTGAATATATCACACTGTGCAGCGGTTCGTATAATTTTGATCATGTATATCTGTTACTTGTCTAATAAAGTGTGGAAATGCGTCATTGTGCTGTATTCATATTTGTTGTCTTACATTAAGAGGAACGTCATCTAATAATTCTGGGAGGTCATTTTCCAGGAAACGTAAGTAATGAACGGCCATGAGACGTTCTTCGATTATAAACGGACCAATAAGACGGCCGCCAATAATACTACACCAAAAATTCATCGAAAACCTATCTTGAAAATGTAATTCCCTAGTTTGCTGCGGATTTTGAAGTCCACAACCATGTGAATTCCTAATGTTATTGAAGCCGCTTCGGGTGACTAAACAATATTCTCCAAGAAAGCCTTTCGATTTTTCATGAACCAGCGACTAAATTCAAGTTTTGATGCGTACTCGCAGGTTTTCAAGCTTGTATATGGTAAAATATGATATGGGTACCGAAATTGTGTGAAGTTCTCCATACCCTCATGCGGCCTACGTTAAGTCTGTTGCATATTCTTCGAACACTAGTAGAAGGTAAGTCGTTAATCATATTAAGTATTGATTCTTCTTGAGCAAGTTCTTGTTGCAAGGGACGTTAAGAAGTAGCTGCAGAAACCTTACCTGTTTTTTTTTAAACAATGAAGGGCATTGCTAAAAACAGTTCTACAAGGCACTCTAGCTCTAGTGGGAATTCGCCGACGATATTCCTCAACTACTGCTCTTCCATTGCCATAACACAATCCTTAAACAAAGTGAGTATCGACGTATTCTTTTATTGGTATTTGAATAAGACAAACGAAAACACGCTACATTAACTAAAACGCAGCAAACGCAAAATTTCCAAATCGAACGCGAGTAAGCAAAAGATATTATTCAAAATGAACAACAAAGTGTCACCTACAACCCAAGAGAAAAAAAAAGAAAAGGAAAAATCTAACACAATTAGGCAACCAGATGTACAGGCGTCAATCCAAAATAGAGGGAATAACAATCTGAAAACAAGTGATTGAAGAACAATAATATAGAAGAAATATAGTAACAGGTACGGAGAAAAATTCTGATAATATATAACTCAATAGTGAAACACTGGATATATGTCAGCATATTTAATCAAATATTCGATGTTGAAGCTATGAGTTAAGTGTGGGCAAATGAATTGGGCAAAGAAGCAAAATTTGATATTCAGAAAATAGAAAAAAATAACTTCAAGGTCAACGAGAATTTTAATTGTTTTAAGATAGGCGTAAGTGAAGATAAAAGCTGAAATCTACGACCATTTACACTGACCATTTTTCGAAACAAGAAGTATCCACCTACACAAAAAGATTTCAAAACGAAAAAACAAATGATAAAATGAAGCAACTAACAAGCAAAATTGATGAAGGGGCTTTGTATATCAGCGACACTAATGTGGATGGTGTTTGTGTAACTGAGCATTAGTTGAAGGACATATTGGAATTAATAGTATTGATAGCTACAGCATAGGTGCATATTACTTGAAAAAGATCAAATCCATGGTGAGATGTTGATTCTATGCAGAAGAAAATTGTAAGTTGCAGAAATAAGAGACATAGAGAAACAATAATACAAAGAGATGCAAAAGTTTCTGATTTTGTGCAAACCACCAACGAGCTATCTTCACACCTTGATTGAAGAGTGATAGCCATTAGCAACAATAATGTTCATGAAGTAGGGAGGTGTTACATATGTATATTATATTGTAGGCGATTTTAATGTGAATCTTCTGCCAGAAACTCTGGAAAAGTCGCAAATTCTAAATTAATTTCCTTCTTTTGGTCTGCATCCAATATATTATGAGCCATCAAAGTTGTAGGATTAACCGGAATCATGTATTGCCAACATCTTTTGCAATAAGAACATGGCGGATATTCAAAAACAAACAGTGACCATTTAGCACAATTCATCCAGTTTACAGTTGGATTAGGGACAGCTAGAATTGAAAAAATAAACAGGAGAAACACAAGGAAGTGTAATATTCTTAAATTTATAAATGAAATTCAAGCAATAGGCTGGTCTTCTGTAGAAGTATGGACGGGAGCCCAGACCTATTTACCATTCACCACTATCTTCTTCGAAGAATATGACACATAGTTTCTTGAAACAGAAAAAAAAGTTAAAGTGAAGCCTTATAACAGAGATAAAACGATGTCGAATCCTGTAATAGGAAGTAAAAAAGAATTCTGGATGCAGTATCTTATTATGAAAAGCACTCGCGATCCCAAAGACAAATTATTATACTACAACTTAAACAATTACTACTAAAAGGAAATAACTAGAGTGATGAACGAACAGATTGCCAAATAAATTCAGACGTCAAATAATAAGGTAAACACTGCCTAGAACATCATACGTACGGACACAGGGCATTAACAGAAACTTTTTAGAAGTGACAGATAGATTGGCAAATTGTATACAAACAGCTTCAGCAAATTCAGTCAACATATTAAACCGGGTGATGGCAAGTATCTTGAACGACTAGAAGTTGTGCAAATAGTAAAAAGCTTCAAAAGAAAACGGTCGGGAAAGACTATGGTCTGTCGGTGAAACATCTGGGACAAATTGTAAAAGCTATAGCTGCACCATTGACGAAGTGTATGGTCGACAAAGTCCCTAGAATTTTCAAAAATTATTCCTACTGACAGAAAGGGTGATACTTTGGATACGGAGAACTATAGGCTCATATCAATCGTGACTATGCTGGTAAGAGATGAATCTATAATCAGTACCCTCTACTCCATTTTCAGCAGAAAGCAGCCTCCAGCCCTAAGACTGTCCATTCGCTGAATTGAACTAATATGTAAACCAATTCATGACATTCTTAATATTAGATTATGTCTTTATCTATGATACACTTCTTTAGTTTATATTTTCCCCAAATTAGAGCAGCAGTTTAGTGTGTCAGAACACCGTTAAATTCAACTTTATTGCCGCGCGGTGAGGATTATTCTACAACCAACTTTGGTCCTCGTCTCAACTTATAAAATTTTTGCAACTAAGCTTTTATAAAAACATGAAGATGTGGATTGCTTAAAAAATTTGGAAACTAACCTTCCATACATCTTTCATTGAAAGAATGTTCTAGCGACTTTTCACTTAAATTCGAATTGTGGCGTCTAATAGCTACAGCTATAGCCCACACGCTCCACATGCTTGAAATAGATGGAACTCAAATCCAAGCGGCAAATTAGCATAGTTAGCGCTTATCCTGGAAAGGGCACTTTACAATTTTACTTCTCCTTGTATTTTCTCCATTAAAGGTGAAAGCACAGATTTGGAGATACCCGAAACAGTGTTGTAAGGGTAAAAACCCTTCCTTTTTGTCTCTGTGGCAAATTCCACCCGTACACTAGAAAAAGATACACATTAGGAAACTAAAACTAAAATTCTTAAAATGTTCTAGAAAGTAAACATATTATCACTGTCCTCTTGACGTAACAAATTACAGAAAAAGCGCCAACAGCTACAACTGTTGCACTAACATTGACTCGTGATGCTTTTAGTTGCTCCATTTCTCAACACGTCCAGTATGGGTTCTAATAAATTAATTTGTCGGACATGGGTAGAGCGAGTGGTATATTTCAAAATAACCGTTTGTTATTGCTGGTATTAACCAATAATGCCCCTTCGTCGCTCATAACTTAGGCACACGTTCCCCACAAGATTTATTTAAATACGTTCGTTCGAGATTAGCCCACGGCTATCGAGCCACGCTGTAGTGCTCTTAAATAGATACCACATAATTATCGAAGGCGTGGCTATGTGTTATTAATTATATTTCTATTAGATTCAATAAAATAGACCGATTACATAGGAGACGATGCGATATATTATGGAATCAATTGTTTTGTAAATTGTAATGTTTATAATAATAGTAATCATAAAGATGGCATCGAAAAAGATAATAATATCCAACTAGAAGAATTTTAGTGTCAAACAAATGCAATTAGAGGCCAGGTACAATAAATTCATCCGATCTAGTCCCCTACACAAAAATTCAAGTCTGTATCTAAAAGTTGTTTGAGAGATTTAGTTTCCTCGTAAAACGCAAAAATTATTTAGCTTCCCAAGACTGGAGAGACGAGACGTCTGGACACTTCTTTGTCTTTCCCAAAATCCACCTCATCCCTCGAACTCCACCAAACTCGAGAGAAGCCCTACCAATTGAACTGCCAATAGGACCGGGTTTGTTAGAGCGCTTTTCTATCCGAAACTTGCACCTCATCCTTATTCTCAAATTATATCTCATGTTTTTGTGATAATAAAAACCATACAATTCATACATTGATACAAACCGCACGTCAGATAGGGATTAAAAAACAATTTCTGCTTTTTACTAGGAGACCACGTCTCAAACAACTCCTAGATACAGACTTTAGTTTCTTGTACAGGGGCTAAATGTTTCCGAGGACTGAATGTGTCCAGAACTAAGCGACCCATGGTGCTCACGATGGAAAATGTAAATTGCCTCATTCATTTGATATTTAAGAAGGCAAGAGATTCTGATATGCAACAATTTGTGTTATTGTAATGTTGCAATTCTTGTTTGTAATTTTACAATTTTATTTTAGCAATCATTAGGAGCTTGTAAAAGCAATCAACCGTCAATCTAAAAGAGTTTGAACTATTGGAAGTTTTCCTCCATAAGAATCCCCAATACAATGCAGGCCGTTAAGGAGAACAATTCTCTCACACAGCTATAGATTTTATTAGCAAGGCAATATCATTGGCGCAATTAATTTCGCGTAAGTACCTGTATTCGCCATAAACTCGTGTAACTTTTCGATTTCATAAACGGGAAACGGTTGTAGTTTCTCGAACAACACATACGCGCCGGTAATAGCAGCTCTAAATAGTGCTACATAATCTTGCAGGTGACCTCTGACACGCCGTGGAAACCGAGGCGCTATACTCGTAAAATATAGATATATATATCTTTTTAATTACCAAGCCACATAAATTAACAAAAGGGAAAAATTTTAGAGCATTACAGGAGATACACTTTAAAATTGAAATAATTAACCTCGAGCGTACCTTCGCCTTTTTAGTTCTCGGCCGACAGATAATTCGTGAACGTTGCCACGGGAATAATAATGGGCAGCCCGTAGAGCAGAATGCTGCGAAGTCAATAATTTACTGTGGTCGTCTAATTCTAGCATATAAACAATTTGAAATACGATTCGAGAAGTGGAGCAATATCTATTAACAACGTGGAAGAATGTCCGACACGCATATAACTGCTGTTAAAGCGTGTAAATGCTGTCAACAGGCTCGAGATTTATTGCCATGAAGCTATATTTTACATCTAGATTACCTTAAGTGCTATTATATTTCTAGATAAGGTTCATTTACGATAACTATTAAATTAATTACTTCCTATATCAGGTATCGTAATTATTTTCTCTTGATTTGATACAAGTAAAGGATAAATAGTCAAAATCTGAATGCTGGAAAGTATGTATCTGTTTATAAATAATCCATTTATAAACGGTAAATGTGTAGGGCATCTTCTGGTATCCTATATTGTGCTTTCCTCGAAAGACCAGTTATTTAGTTATTTTTCGTTGCAATTTCGATCAGTGAATGAAAACTCTAACTCTAAATCGTTACAACGTAACGTAATGTATCATTTTCTGTCTGATAGGGGAAGTGAAAAAACGAATGTACCTACTACAGATTGCAGTTGTCGGTAGAATTATTAAATACGAGGTGGATCAAAGACATGACGAATAATTTTATTGTGAACAAGGTAGTAAGCTTACATGAAATATAAATTAATTTACTTTAAAATACTCTCCTCGACTAGCGATGCACTTATCCCATCGTCGATTCCATGATTCGAAGTATTTCTTTTTTCCGGAAGGGCCTCCTGCTGCTCCGTCGTAGCCCTCTCGAGGTCGGGAATGTAGAAGAGTAGAAGAGTTTTCCTTTTCGCTTGGTGCTATGTTCGGAGATTAAGGCGGATGTGGACAGACAGGAACCATTTTTCGCCCAAAAACTCGCGGATCAGAAGGGACGTATGGCATGGCGCGTTGTCTTTATGAAGGAGGAAGCCATTGGCCCATTTTTCTGGTCTCTTTCTCCGTACATCCTTTCGCAAACGTTGCAGTACGCCCTTGTAATATTCGGAGTTTAGAGCATGGGGTGCCATGTCTTATGGCGAAAGTTAGACAGAGTTTAGTTTTGGGAAAAGTAACTGGTAACGCTATTTTAAACTTGCGTAGAGGAAACTATATTATAGCGTCGTTCAACCGCTTTAACCACACTAATTATGTGTATATTGATTATACAGTGAGATCCAAAATGACTGTCTGTGCCGCTTCCGTTAATGCCGCCATACTTATATTGTGGTTAGAATTAGTTCAGTGGCGTGTACATAGATATTACATATGGGCGCGTACTAATAACAAGATATGACAGGGCGATCATAACCGTTTGCGATACAAATCTTTTCGTTTTTGACATTTCATTCAATTATTACCTACAAGTTACATATAAGTGTTATGTAGCATAAACTAATATACACATTAAGTAAAATGCAATTTTATTTTTATTTATTTCACACATTATTTAGTCAAAAAATAAACATCATATTTTCTTTAAAAATTGTGTCCAAAGTGTCCACCATTATTGTTTATGCAAGCATCTACCCTTCTTTTCAAATTTTCAAAAACACTATGCAGCTGCTCAAGTGTAATGCTTTGGATGGCATCTATAATTGCAGCTCTCAATTCCTCAATTCCTCAATGGTGTGCATCGGATTTCTAAACACTCTGGATTTCAAATGTCCAAAGAGGAAAAAATCCAAAGGTGTAACATCAGGTGATCTTGGAGGCCAACGTTGTGCACCTACGACCCTATCACCATAAATGTTTTGAAGATATTCGCGTGTTGTTTGAGCTGTGTGTGTTGTTGCGTTATCGTGTTGAAAATATCCTCTTTCTAATTCATTAGCTTGCAGTTCTTGTATAAATAAAGCCAACATTTGTTGATAGCGATCTGCATTAACGGTTTCTTCAAAAAAATTGGACCTATTAGTCGTCTTCTCGAAATAGCGACTCCAACTCCAACTTTTAAAGGGTGTAATGGTGTTTCATGAAATATGTGAGGGTTTTCAGCAGACCAAACACGATAATTCTGGGAATTAATTTAACCTGTTAAATGAAACCAAGCTTCATCTGAGAAGAAACTATTGTCCAATATGTCCTATCTCTCAGGTTATCATTAAACCAATGACAAAATTGTAATCTTTTATCAAAATCTAGTGGCAATAATTCTTGTACAACAGAAATTTTATAGGCATGCAGATGCAACTTCCTTTTACAGCCCTTTGACAAGATCCGTAGCTTAATTCTGTAATAAAATCATATTTTAATAAAATAAATGTGTTTAGATTATAAAAATATACCTGTTTGTTGTTGCCAGCTGTCGCAATGGTTTGGTAGGACTCAACTCAAGGCTTGTTAGTACATTTTCCACGTTATATTCAGTAAGAACTGATGGTCGTCCAGGCGACTTGCCTTTTGTAACACTTTCTGTGTCTCGAAAACGAGTTACTATTCTGCTAATATGACGTCTTAAATTTTCGTAATCATATTCTTCATTTGGAAACTGTTCCCCAAAGTCTTCGATACTTATGTTAACAGAATATATCCATTCACCATTCTCATTGCGGTGTCCATTCCTAAAATAACTCTCTAAGAGAAATTTGTCCTGTTCCAGAGTGTACGGCATTGTGCTAACAGTCTGAAATGAATGTTGAAACACCTGATATCGATCACTAAAAGAATAAATTAATTTTCTCGAAGCAAACAACAACAAAGTAACAAAAATAAGAAGGTAATAGTAACACGAAAAATAATAACACAAAACACTAATCAGCAAGCGTACGCCAATGACAAATAATAATGAGAAATGTCAAAAGATTTGGTGATATTACAACAATATAATCAGTTGCTATGTTCACTCAGAACTTCGGAAATAAATATTGATATCACCCTCTGCGGAAAACAGTATTTTTCGGACAATCATTTTGGATCTCTCTGTATTTTCTATGTGTATATGGATGTCTCATTGATTATTGTGTAAGTGTTTTGGTTATTATATTCTTTTTTTCGAACCCTTACACCGAAAGGTAGAAAGGGTAAAAGATTAAGAAGAAAATATTCTTTTTTCTATATTATTTTTTGACTTTTATCTGTGTATTATTAGTGTTTTGTATATTTGTATATAGGCATACCGTTTCTATTTGCATTAGGTAGGTTTCCTATATATTAATGTTTCTGTTATAATAAATGTGTTTATAATTTTAGGTTAGGTGCTAATTTAAGAATTTAATATTAATATTTAATATATTAATTGACATAAACACGAAATAGGTAAAAAGGTAATAATAATAATTTTGCTCTAACAAAAAACTTATTGATTAGTTATGCGCTAATAAACAAAAAACATACATGACGAATTGATAACCTCCTTTTTGAAACTCGGTTAAAATGAGAAATATTAATATTGTATAAATATGACTTTGTGAATCTTGTGAATGTATTTATGTATCGATATTAAAATTAGCTATTCTATATCAATATGTACTTTTTCCTCTCATCTCTACATTCCAATATTTCCCAATAATATGTTTTTGTAAAAAATAACACTCTTTTTCCTTAATTTGAACTAAATTTCAAATCATTGTAAACTGCAGTTATGATCCTTAACTTCTCTCAAAATTATCGGTAAAAGTAGGTGAATACTAGTAAATAGGTTTATTTTTCTGTACATTTAAACAATAGTCAATAATATTAATTGAATACAATTTTACTTCTATGTAATTTCAATCAGAAACCGAAATAAAATAAAAAGAAATAAAATATAAAATGCATTCCTATTTCAAATATACCCGGGATACAAATAGTTCGGAGAAAAGTATGTGGGGGCGCTAAAAAACGTTATGTGAAATTAACCCGTTAGTTGGTCAACTATTATATTATCTATGGTTTACAGTTGCTCCCTCTGGAACGAATTCTGATCCTACTATACCCGCACTACCGAAAACAATGAGCATGACCTTAACATTCGATTTTGACTGACGTGAATTCTTAAGGCGAGGAAAGCCACTTGTTTTCCATTAGACACTCTCAATTTGCATCTCAGAGTCATAGCCATACACCCAATTTTCATCTCCAGTTATAATTTCTGCCATGAAGACCGGACCTGCTTCAAGACGATTCTAAAATTCCGTGCAAACTGACACAGGGCATCACTTCTGTTGGTCAAACAAATGTCTGGGAACAAATTTAGCACCCACTCATTTGCATCTCATTGGTTAAAATACTTTGCACAAACCCGTACGAGATATTCGATTATTTGGAAAGCTCTCGAATAGTCAATCGTCTGTTTGAACAAGTCCTTTTTGCCACCTCTGCACGTTTTCGCCTGTTTTTGATGTGGAAGGACGTCTCGACCGTTGCGTGTCTACAACCGACTTGCTTCCGCTTTTAAACCGCTCATACCACTTGTAAACAGGCTTCAGAGTGACTGCATTATCGCCATACCCTGATTTTAACATTCCGTGAGCTTCTCTGACACATTTTTGCTACGCGTTGTTCGAAATCCATGATGCAACTCAAAACTTGTTCTAATGTGGCACTGACTGTCTCAAGGGATGAGGCTATCGGATTTATTATTTCCAATAAATATAGCACCAGCAGTTGCTGCTATAAAAGATATACTCCAAATAGGAACTTCCGTAATTGCAATAAGATAAATACGGATGGAGCAATTCACAATGCAGCTGCCCAAAGTTCTGAAAACCATTTCAAACCTCAAAATATAACGAGGACCACAGTTTAAAATCCTACGACAAAGCTTACACAAAAGAAATACTAAAATTTACGATATCGTTTAGATTATTTAGGTAACATTCAACAAACAATAGTACTATATATCAAAGATTGCAGGAAGCTTTAAAAAATATGTGAAACTTTCTATTATAAGAGGGATCTTTCCAAAGTTCTAGGAATTTAGCTGTAATTTTTTATTTCCTCAATATTCAACCGAATTACAATGTAGCTTTTCAATATACGAGAATAAAATAATGGGATCAATTTTTTCACTTGCTTTATTCCAATAGTATTACAATTCAACATTGTCTCCTTAAAGTAACTATCTTGGGAAGCCACAGAACCTTGGACACGAATCTTCCACTGCTCGTGCTGGAACTCTGAAATAGCCTTCAGCTGGTCAGTTACAAGCGTTTAAATGTTATCCAAAGCCCCAAAACGACGTGCCGCGAAGTGTTGTTTTCAATCTCAAGGAAGAGACTCAAGCCTGGAAAATAAGAAGGCTGAGGAGCCACAGGAATATTCTTACTGGCCAAAGAAACGGTTTAATGCAATTGCTGTGTGACACGGACATTATCGAGATGCAACACCCCTTACTTTTTAATGTTTGGTCTCACACGCCTTCACCTTTCTTGGAAGTCTTTGAAGAACCTTTCGGTACAAGTGTTGATTAACCCCTCTGTCTGAACGACTCTCTGGCTATCAAAAAGCAAATCAACATGCTTTTGATCTTTGACTTCTCTCTTAGTTTTTTTGGTTTTGGAGAGCTTGGAGTGTGTGATTCCATACCCTGTCGCTTGGTTTCCGGATCTCCTCGTCGATAATGACACGTTCCACCTGTCCCTCCTCATGTTCTTTTACTCCTGCGTACGGTTTCTCGCAACCGTTTTTAATCAAATTTTCTCATCCCCCATTCATCAAATTCTGATGAACGGTGGTGTGATTCAACTTCAACTCCTCCTGATCATTCTGACTGTCAACCGATAACCTGAACGCACAAGATCCCGGACTCTGTCGATATTTGCATCGGTTAGGAGAAGGCTTTCCGCTACAAGGTTCATTTTCAATCTTCTGCAAATACCTTAAACCACCAAAATATCTGAGTCCTTGACAGAACACTATCTCCGTAGCCTTGGCGAAATTTTGCAGAAGCTTTCGTTGCACTATGTCCAAGTCTGAAGCAAAACCTGATCGCACGCCGTTGCTCGAAATTCGTATTATTCATTGTCAGAGCGCACAAGTAAAACCAGCTTCACTAAAATAATCGCTATGGACAAACCACGCGATTATAGCAAGTTCCAACTCCCACTGATTGCATATCACTTATTCACCTGGCTGCCCTCCAAGTCCTGCGTTACCAATGTTACCCAATCGAACAGTACACTACCAGTCTATTACTTCACTTACTGGAAGCAATTCCCAGCGCAATTTGTTTAAAACACCCTTCCAGTTTACCCCATACTTTCGACTAATTTTTGGTCTCAGGAGTGAAGTAAGGTATCCTTCATGTGTCGGACCTCTTAAGTTTCTGTTCCGGTCACAAGACCCTTGGTACCCAACGGTTTGAAGCCTTGTTCACGCTCAAACATTCGTGTAATATCTCATAAACTGTCGTATACCTACTCCTACACTAACACTAATTGCAAGAATAGTTATTCGCCTATCATGTTTCCGTAAGTCTTCCACGGCAGTAACGTTACTTTCATTTACAGTGGTGCTCGAACGACCACTACGGGGATCGTTTTCTAGTAACGTTCGCCATAGAACGATCGACCGATTGATAGAGAGCGCTTTTAGATTCTGCATACTCGCTAAATACATCTTGCAGACTATGAACGATTTCTGAATGTTTCACACCCCCTTTAAGTAAAAACTCTTTATGATTTGGTCGCATCTTCTATTATTTGCAAAATCAACGGTAGGAAAATACGTCTGTATTAGTCGAGTAACTGAAGTATATTAAACAATATTGCAAGAGATGGCTGCGTAAACATGTCAAGACTTGTCTCCATCCATTAGCAAGATCTATAAGATTTCCGCAATTGAACTAAAGCCAAATTTCTAGAATATTGGAAACGACCCTTGTGTATACCCAAAAATATACAAAGACTCCCTACGTACAAGTTAGATAAAGAATCGAAGCCTGTAATTCTACTTAGAAAGGATATTTGCTTAATTTATACTGACACAGAAAAGCCTAAACGTGGAACAGGGATAGGTGGTTATACATCCTTTAGGGTCAGGGATTCTCAACCGCTGGTAAATTAGACAAGTTGCAATATGCATTGATTTTGTGGTTATTTTTTATAATTTTCTGTGATTTTTTCAAAGGTTTATTTGCTTGTATATATAATTACAATAATTCCTTATCTTAATATTTAAATTTTATTGTGAGTAAATGATAATAAAAATGTTACAATTAATTTATCCAGTATTTAGTAACCAGTAAAGTCTTATTCCTGAAAAAAACCGGTTCGCGAAATTCGTCCGTGAGCCGAAAAAGGTCGAAAAACGGTGCTTTAGAGGCCTCAGTGCAAAACTTTCATACTCCCCTTTGTATGTTATAGTGATCCATAATGTTTCATTTATTGTTAGATTGCTAAATGCATGGATATATATATACATCAAATAATAGTCAATAGATTTCCATAAATTATTATTGTATTGGAATGCTTTAGGAGAGTTATCTGGTAACTCTCCTATCCAATCTAGTTCTAGATTTAAAACTCCCGCGATTCGAATCAAACAGGAATATTGGAGGCTCGCGTGGTGGTCATGCTGTTTATTATGTTGGTCGTAGTGGATGCTTCGATTAAAGGAACGCTCAAATATATATACAAGAAGTTATCCAATTTATTACGTTTATTAAATACTACTCTACCGAAAATAATTAAGAAGGGGACCGTAAGTTTGTTATAAGAACCACCTCAAGAAACGCACAGGATATATTCAAGTATATATTAATATTCTTTCTGTACTAACCTAACTCTTAAACATGGATATCAGACCAAATAATACTATTTATATTAATAATTTAAACGAAAAAATCAGAAAAGAAGAGTTAAAAAAGTCCCTCTATGCAATATTTTCTCAATTCGGTCAAATACTAGACATAGTTGCCTTGAAAACCTTAAAAATGCGCGGTCAAGCATTCGTTATATTCAAAGAAATACAAAGTGCAACGAACGCCCTCAGATCGATGCAAGGATTTCCGTTTTACGATAAACCTATGGTAAGCATAAAAATTTAAATAATGACTAGATCTTTCTACTCGTGTGGTTTTGTAGAGAATACAGTATAGTAAAACAGATTCCGATTTAATCGCAAAGATGAAAGGCACCTATTCAGAACGACCGAAGAAAATTAGACCGCCTCCAACGAAAGAAGACGAAGCACCTAAGAAGAAAAAGAAGAATAAGGACCCCAATAGGGTGCCAGGAGGAAACAATGCCGAGCAACCGCCAAATCAAATTCTTTTCCTTACTAATCTACCTGATGAAACATCTGAAATGATGTTATCGATGTTGTTTAATCAGTATGTATCACCAAATAGAATGTATAGTGATAAGAGGCTAACATTAATCTTCTTAAAGTGAAGTACCACTTCTTGTGTATTAGACTTGATAATCCTGTTATATTTGCCATAATAATGGAAAATATTTCCTTCTATTGCAGACCCGCCTAAAACGAAATTCTGTAGAATATGAAAGTCTTATACGAAAATAGTTTGTGTTTAAAATAATCCTGCATATGCCAGGGCCATATAGTGATAATGAGCTCATTAAAAGTATTATCCAGAATATCAATTTTAACAAATTCGCTCATGTAAACAATCAAGTTGTAATCGCTGAAATCTTCTGATTACAGCGATGCTCTTAATGAATCTGTGGACGATTTCGATAGCAGTGGAAAGAAAATGCAAATCCCTATTAATCAAAAAAGCTATAATATATGAAAAAGTTTCATTACTTTAGCAGTTTCATAATACCCTGTGTGTTGCTTCTGCTGCTTTTGCAAATATTGAGGTTAACATTGCACAAATTTACTCTAACGGAACATAAAAGCAGTAAAAATTGGACTTTTAGTTAAATATCGTTTGAATGATGTAGGTGAAGGGCCACCCTTTTCTGATTAACTTTTCATTCTATTAGATAGAAATATGCGTCACCGAGTTGTAAAGGTTGAAGTTCAATTTGCATGAATAGAATTTAGGAAATCGTGGTTCATACGTTGCTAGAGAAACACGTGTCATTGTGTCCTGGAATTTACCAATATTATATGGGGTTAACAGTCCTTGCAATCACTAGCAATTTTTCGTTTGTTGAACGTTTTTATGTATTGTTTATTACCAACTCCATATATAATAAACTTAATTTCTCATACCTTGCTGTACCTATCTATGTTTGCTAATATGACTTTTTTAATAGGTTTCCTGGTTTCAAAGAAGTTCGGCTGGTACCGAATCGGCACGATATTGCTTTTGTGGAATTCGAAAACGAGCTGCAGTCTGGCGCGGCGAAGGATGCCTTACAAGGATTTAAGATCACACCAACACATGCTATGAAAATATCATTCGCTAAGAAGTAAATATATTTTAGGAAAATCTATAAGTGTAAGTCTAATATACTTGAAGTAAATATCCTTTTCTACAGACTGTTTTTAATTAATTTTATTTTATTTCTAAATTTGAAGTGAGATACAAATGTATTGTAATTTTTTGAATGATATCTAATTTTTGCGAGAAACGTTTTTTTTTTTTCAATAATACAATGCATCAAAATTTCTCTTTATTAAACTGACTGTGGAGTGAATTCTTGCTGTGCTTAACAGAAATTGTGGGGATCTTACAATTATAGTTCTAATGCACAAAAATATTCAGGAGTAAATTGTTGCATTAATTGAACTCTAATCGTTATCTGTTGTTAAACACTCAAACTTTTGTATTAGTTACTAATTAGAATCTACACTATTGTGTATCAGAATTAGTACACCAAAAAAGAGAAGATATTATATAATAACGCATATGTGATTCACCAGACTTCGCCAGAACACAGATACTAGTTTCTAAAAACAAATGAATATCTGGTCTTCCTCCCGTGCATGAATAATGGCTTCCATTCGCCGTGGCATTCACTGTAACAGATTTCATATACTACAAGCAGATCACGATAACATAGGATGCGTTGATGAATGGTAACCCAACCTTTCACATTCTGTGTGGCCTATGAGCTGGACCTTGTTCTGCTGACATGTGGGACTTCGCACAAACAGTACGTACTTCATCTTCTACGACTTCAAACTGGTAGCTCTATGCTGTGAAGGTGTCTTGAACGCGGAATAGACAGCCACGAGTTTTATAGTTGACGCCCCAAACGATCACTCCACGTGGCTCACGTAAGGAGGAAAGTGCAAGCACTGAATGGTTACACACTGGTCACGTGTTGTTTCGAATCTGTTCTATTCGAAGATTATTTAGTTGACGTAACTGGTAAAAGCTCTGTAGTACTTCTTGGACCACTTGCGATAAAGACGCGTAGAAACATTTCAGTCAGCTTGTGTCCCTCCATCGTAGTATGGATAGTTGTAGTACGAATGAATACCGCAGTTTCGGAGAATAGGTTGAAGTTATTAATAAATTTTCTTAGTCTTACTTTCAATAAGATAACGAAGTTCGCAACGGAACGTAGTTGACAGTACCGTTTTTTGCCTTTCAACGAATGTTGGTGCGTGTCCTTTAGCCACCACAATCTTCAGATCTGTGGCCTATTGAACACTTTCAATTTGCGAACAATGGAAAGTAATTTCCAACGATTTATGCTAGAAACTGATTGCTCCCCATGCCAAAAATTATCAAATGTGTAGTTAAACCTAAATGTAAGTCATTAATGTAGTAAGCTATTTAACAAAATGAAATTTAAAGCTTGTGTATTGTATCGTTTCGAACTTCTTTGCTTTACCCAACTAGAAAGGAATGCCTGATAGATAATCGCGCAATTCCAAAGAGTCTAAAGTAAATATAGAAACTTCTCGGTGTTCCCCAAGGCAGTTTTCACCCACTTTTTTATTTAAAGTTTATATCAGATTTGCTAACAAACGCAGCTACTGGACGTTTGCAAGGGTACAGTAATTCTTGCAGAGCACACTAATTCAAAAATAGTTCGAATGTGTCCGTAGCATTTCTGTCATCCAAAAATGGCTTAAAAGATAGGTATTGAGAATAAATAAATTACCTTTACGCCTTAGAGTAATTAAGATTTTTGATAAAATATATATACCAACATATGATCTTTGTCTCAAGAGAGGGTGAACCCTGTATTTCTAAATATGCATTACTTAATTCTTGAACCGGCTTTTACCCAGCTTAGTAAATTTAGTTTAACTTGTCTAAACTAACTAAATGGGAGATTGATAAACATCAGTATATGTCACATTGTCCTCTTATGGACATCACCATACTACTTTTATCTAGTACGCATGTATCCCAATATATCTAAACCACAAAACAAATACGATTACTTCTTTCTCATTTATTGAAAATTCAAAAATTTCCCAACATTAAATATGTTTGCTTAGAAAATATCGTTCATAAGTGAATATATTAAAAATTTACAAAAATATGAGTTTCTTTAATTTTTAATGAATTTTGAATGGCCAAGCAATGCAATAGAAAGTTTATATTACATTACTGGCAAATTCTCTTTGTTCTAGTTCTTTTCGTCTGCACAATTTGAACAACGTTTTCGAGTTGAAATTGCAATTGGCATATACGGCGTACCAGGGATATCAAAAGAGTTTGATAACTGGATATTCATCGTGGCAATAAACCAACATAACAGTCAGATTTAAAAAATACATTCAAGAACATTTTTCATAATCGGAAAGGTGAACATTACTGCTCGAAACAAATTTGCGCCACAAAACAATAATGCTACTTACATTAGGGTGACAGAGTAAAATAGACACCTAACAAAAACACCTAATTTCCTAATTTTATGAATTCTAGGAAAAGGGGACAGCTATTTGCGTGTATTTTGTGAGTGTAAACATATTCACAAAGTTTAGTAGTGCTACAACCATGCCACGATTACAGGGTCGCACAGATATAGATGATTTTCCCGTGGGCGTGGATCAGAGCGAACGGGATGCTTTGCAACGCGACATATAAGCGAATTCTTAGGAATCTTCTAAGCCGTAATAACGCGGCTAAAAATTAGCCGCGTTATTACGACATTGACCTCTTCAATTCTTTTACTTACTCCTAGCAGGCACTCCAACTACATGCGCGACAAAACTGATCACACCTTGAAAGATACGATATACGAAAACTGGAAGACATTGTTGGAATCCCGTAGAAAATTTTCAAAACATTTCAAACACGCATCTTTAAGCAACTGAATATTGAACATTTTTTGAGTTCAAAGATTTTTTAACTTCAAAGCAAACGTCTGACACTACGGATATATGAACAAGTTTATAATTATTTACAAATTGTTTTGATTCCATAGGTTAAAGGGCGCATCAACACGCCTAGGTATATGCCTTACCTGTTTGATAACGTTCCTCCCCTGTTTTCCTCGCTCTAGTTATAACCAGGCCATCTTGGAACGTTTCCAAATAATTTCCAATCAATAATCTTAATATCAAATATGTAAAAATTTATCAAAGAAGTTGAAAGACAGCAAATTTGGAGTCTGTTCAACAGGTCCATTGTATTGAGTCAACTAATAAGTAACAAACCTAACGTCTTCAAATCATTCTGTACAGTTTATTTGTTCAAATTAGCTACATTAAATAATATTTTTATCTCAACAGTTGTACACGATTTACTTTCTCCCTTATAGAGACGGGAATAATAACTTAATACAAATAATATATTAAAAATATACAAATCGCTACAATTAAAGTAATTACTCTTAACAACTCTAAGAAAATCACCTTTATCTATAAGCTAATTATATGAACTGTTTAATAATGAAACAGTATATTCAGTCGTCATCGATCACAAAACCAGTTCGTGCCTGCTGGTGTTGATTCCGTTGTAGTATGTTGTAACATTGCCACAGACAATGTAAGGACGCAGCCGATGTGGCTTTCAATAATAATAAGTTTTTATCGTTAATAAAAGTACTCCCTGCACTATCTAAACAACGACCCAAAGCAATGTCAGCTTGCTCTGTATTTTGTAATTGCAATTTTGCGTTACCCATCGCGTCTAATACTGCTAGATGTTCTCGAGGTGGTAATGGGGGACTTGTCGCACTAATCGCCTGAAACAAAGAATGCCTTAAATACAAGTTTTGCTGTTGCCAATCACTAAACAAATGAATTGTAATTTGCAGCCTTATAAATTAAATTGACCTAATCGTGGTAGAGAATGAAAAAGAACTTACAAATTGCGATATTACTGCTTTGATGAACATATACTCATAACCTTCATTTCGTTATATTCAGCAAAGGTGTAGCGAGAAAGATGTTAAAGATATGCATAAATCTAATAGTTAGAAACCATTGTTAAATACGGCCCAGGAATATTAAGAGTAGTGCTTGATAGTATTTGGATTGCCTTGACGACTGCAATACAATTAAAATTATGTCACACAAGGTCCATTGTATTTCAGCTCAAGTGCCTTTTGTACTTGCTAATAAGCAGTTTTCTCCCACACATAATGAATACATCATTTCAATTCTAGATGATTCATCTTTGTGAAAGTGTAGAAAATATGTTACAAATTTTTAAGTCACGTCTAATCATTGCTTACTGCTCTATAAACAAAATTTGAAGGGAACCTTTGTGTGTGATTCAGCAACAGCTCGTAATCCATTTACCCACTCCTGTCTCGCCCGTGCGTCTGCTGCTCTCAATTTGAGCATATCCCCCGAAGCACAATTCACAGTGAATGTCTTAGAATCTTCATCGCTAGGACATATAACTGCACCTGCTAGGTGCACTGAACCCCTCGGCACGGATCCTTCAGGCTTCTCTCCTTCGCACAGGTAATAATGCAACAAACCAGCACTGCCGTCCACGGTAAAGTACCGATATTGCCACCCTTTCATCACGTTCGTATATTTATACAGTTGCCCAGAAAATTGTCTGGGTTTGAGGTGCAAGTCCATAGTTTCCCGTACTAGCTCCGTAGCTGTTATGTTTGTCGTAATTTTGAAACACACGAAATCTACACAATATATTGCTAATTTGATCACATATAATGCGCGGAATAATAGATCGGAAGTTTAATTACAAGCAATTTGGTGTATTCGCATAACCTCAAATTTGATATCTGGCATTACCAAAATAAACAAGGCTAGTATAATAGATTTCTGTAGTCTGTGGTGCTGCCATCTAATGTTGGAAATATAATGGGGATATATGGATATGTAAAATGGGTGGTCTGGTTGTCAGGGGCCGAAATTTTCTTGTAGGATAAATTTTAGAAAATTACACTCGGATTTGCACAATTTATTACAGAATGCTTTGAATTTTTTGTAAATATTCTATAATGTTATAAATAAACCGACAAAAAAGTGGGATATTTGTAGAATAGGCATGAATAACATGCAATAATACTAAATAAAATGTTTATGGTTTAGAATGAGTTTAAATGATGCTGTTCTTACGTTTACCACATCGATTTGCACACAAACAAATACGCATTTTGACAACTAAGTTGTCATCTTCACTTGAATGGGCTAACACGAAAGAAAGCGTCTCTCGTGGATTTTGGTTAATATATATTTACTTTTGAAAAAGCGCACTTCACCATTTCACAATAAAGTCTTTCAGGAGCTGTGCTAAAAATTGTTTCCAAGTGAAGCTTGCTGTTTCCACTGAGAATGACCTCTTAGTTGTCGAAATACGTATATAGCGGCATTCACCAAAAACAATTTAGAGTTTCTAAACAACAAAGTTACTACTTTGTATAAGTTCGTGTTTCAATTATGACTACCAAAGAAATGAACCTAATCGCTTCTATGATTTAGTTACCATACTACAATACCGCAATACAAAATAAAACTAAATGCGCAAGTGGACTAGAAGATATCTGCTCCAACCTGTGAGTCTTCTTCAACGTTTTCTCAAAATCCCTTTTATTGCACTACATTGTTCTGTGATAGTCGTCTGAATTGAAATCAGAACATAATGTAACAAATATTGAACAAAAGTATATAGTCGCATCGATATATAATAATAATGACAATAAAAACGAAAAATGTATAACATTGCTACTAATTTTTCTTCACTTTTTAACTTCTTGTTACTGGCTTCAAAACTTTTGGTAAAAAGAAAATAAGAAAAGAAAAAGTGGGAAACGTGACCGATATGGAAGTTAATCGTTACCATTCGATTAACCCACTTAGTTGGTGATAAAGATTGAGACCCAGGCCGTACTGGCTCAATGGAAACGGCGTAGGTTCAAGTTCGAGAATTTATTATTAACAAGGTGCCACTCTCCAATCATAAACTGGATCGCATCTAAGTTCCTGGAGTCAGAGAGACCTTCCAGCGTCTTTAGTAAGTTAATCGAGGTTATCCGCACCGACTACGTTACCGATTCGTTTATTTGGTCATGAAGCGATCACCAAAATTATTTGAAAACTCTATTTAAAAATAACAAAAGAACCACACTTTATTCGTCACTGACAGCACCCTTGGGGTAACATTCAAGTAAGCTATCGTTCTTAAATAATGTTTACACAACTCTCGGTAATCGTTGGAATTACAGAGGTTTCACAAACAGATTACAGCTTGGCAGAACGTAATTAGAAAAGTATGTGCAAGTGACAAGTAAACGTGTTCCCCACTTAAATTCTAAAAAGAGTTGAATGGTTCGTTCGACAAGTATCTAACTAAATCGTTAACTATACTACTAACTTGCTAACGCTAAATTAATTAAATAACACACTAGCCTATACAAGTTCCCTACAACAACGTGAAAGAGACAATTACGGCATCGATACTAACAAAAAAGGACTTATCTCCAATTGAGGGAAAGCAATCGCACAATCATGGCCGATTAGTTCGAACAGCAAAATTGGGGAAGCGTAACTTCCAAATTCCCGTGTATATACTCGACTTTAAAGCGAAAACGGAATAGCTTATACACGGAAGACGACCTGTTCAACTGAATGCCAGAAGCCGAATGAATGACGCGTTCGCCCGAAAAGGCGAATTGTATCAAAATCTACGAAAGCGGGTCGCCATCTACACGTCAGAAGTGGAGAGGAGATGCCAAAAGTAACAATACAGAACGTTGTGACAATTGGCCGTAACAACACCTGGTTATATAAAGTAAAATGTAAGAAAACGAGGATTATCGGGTAAAATCACAGAGAGATTTGCAACCGTAGATACGTGTTTCGAATTTGTTGGTTTTCACAGCGTGTTATGGAGGTTTTCCTCGGCTGGGCGGATTCAAGGAGTAGTACAGCAAATGGAGCAAGTTCAAAAATGTATAACGCCCGGTTATATAATATACATATTTCCTTTTTTGCTATTATATCAGGGTATGGATAACACGTCCGTTGACTATGGTCGCCTCCATGTTCATAAGCTGGTTGTTCTGAGAACGGGGGATCTTCCACTCAGTGGCATAAATTGTCTGTTGACCGTTCTTCGAACTTGCTCCATTTGTTGGACTTTCTCTTAAATTCGCCCAACTTTATCCAAGCTACGCCCTGTTGATGCGGATATACAAACATTTCCTTTCATAAGCACTTAATAAGTCTTCTTTTTTCTATTCCAAAATGTCTATTCCAAGACAACTCATTGCGTTCTTTAAGAGTGGTGTTAGCCAAAGTTTGAGCTTTCTGTACTGAAAATAACTTATTGTTAGTTATGGAGATATACAAATCAATGTAGTAAAGGTGTAAATGTGTAGATTCAAATGGGTCGTTCGCCAGCGTATATCTCTCATTTGTTTTGACTTATCATAAATCTGTAGTAACATATCTACCACCCCTAATTCCTAGATTTTTAGTAAATACTATAAGTCCATGATTGCTCTCTTTTCGAACGCAGTCTAGATTTTTGCAGTTCCCTGGAGCATGTTGCTTCGACTGGCTAAACTCCTCAACCTTCATCGTCGGGGTTTCGAGCGTATGAGACCTATGTTCGATCATTATGTTTAATACTGTTAGGGCACATTTTCCCCAAAATTAATCTCTATCAATATGGGTAAAGCTTGTCAAATGCTATAAGTCCTCGATTTCTCTCTTCGAACACAGTGTAGATTTGTGCAGTTTTCTGGAGGATGTTGCATCTACTGGCTAAACTCCTCAACCTTCATCGTCGAGGTTTCGAGCGTATGTGACCTACATTCAATAACTATATTTAATACTGTTAGGGCATATTTCCCCAAAATTCATCTTTATTAATATGGATAAAGCTTGTCAAATGGTGTGAGTCCTCGATTTCTCTCTTCGAACGCAGTCTAGATTTTCGCAGGTCTCTGGAACATGTTGCTTCTAGTAGGTAAACTCCTCAACCTTCTTCGTCGAGGTCTCGAGGGTATGGAACCTACGTTCGGTAACTATGTTTAATACTGTTAGGGCACATTTTCCCCAAAACTCATCTTTATTAATATGGGTAACGATTGACAAATCTATTTTGAAATCATAAGCTCGAATGCGGACAAGACTATTAAGTAAAATAAGTGAAGAATTTACGGCATGAGAGTGAACCCAAAATAGATTTGTCAAATTTTGTTCTTTTTCTACGATCAGTTAAGGAGGTTCGCGTCGCTTGAGACAGATACCTACATATCCCGGCTAGGCTTATAAAATCGGTGGTCGCCGAGTCTATGGAGGTGTGGACTGGAGTTATGGCGATTTTGTGCCTTTAGCTTCCTACAACTACGTTAGCCTGTGATAAAAGTAAAAAGTATTTACTCAATTTTCAAAGTGTAAGACAAAATCATTTCTTAGATAGTAATCTTGATTTCGATATTCCCACAGATGTAATTGACCGATCAAATATGCGGATATCGATCATTCCGAACTAAATACAAATATGTATTTATCGATATTAAGTATGTACATCTATATCTTTCTCATTAACCACCTTTATGTCATATTATTTAGAAAACACGCCGTTTCAAGAAGACAGATTTGCTATTCATAATTTTTAATCTTCGTTTTTTATCGACGTTGTCTCTATTTGTTCAGGATCTATCCAAACAAAATGCCTACCGCATATCTACCTTTTCATGACTATCGCCACGTCGAAACGCGCGCGCTACCCGTTTGTACTGGTGCATATATGGACGCGTCCGTATACAAATACACGAAAATCTCGAATATTTACCTACACATGTAATAACACGATTGACATGTGTTTGATTTCGACACAAAAAATCGTGTATTATCTTTTAAGTCTGTCAACTGTTTCCTCGGTAAAATCGACTGGGGCCCGTTTTGAGCAAACACAACGTTGGTTATGCACATAGAATATCCACCTAATAAATACAAAATATGTACGCAGAGAGGACGACCTCAAAGCATTAGCTGATAAGGAAGTGTTACAGTCGTTAGAAATTTATATCGGAATGATTTATTGCCTTTATATAACGCCAACGACACAATCTTTCATTCACCGGTAATTGATCGGGGATCCGTCCTATCTAATTGAATAAAATCGGGGCGAAATATTTCTCTTTATGTCAATATTTTCGCAAGTGCTTCGTCGCTGTTTGATTTTAATTATGCCATGAAGATTGTCGGTAGTCTATGTCGCACAAATGGGTGATATGTAAATATAATATTTATACAGATAAATTATTTTTGTAAATTGTCCGTGAACTTTCTGATAGATAATAAAGGATAACCAGAAGTCTTGCCTAATGAATCTTCTTTTTCGCAGCGTAGAAGGAGGTCAAAGAAATTTGCCATTGCTGAATTGTCTGTATCTTAATTAGAAGCAATTATTACATCATAAGATAAATAGAAAATAAAATCCCAGAAACCTAATTTTATGATTATGGTTGGTGCGTAAATACACGAGATATACATTATGCTCCGAATTTGCTATTGCTATATATACAGTGTATTCTCTCTTAGCGGACATCTGCGACAAGCCGATATCTTTTTTAAACGGACGCCTTTATAGGAACGGTAAAAATGCATAGGTTTTTATATGTGCAGGTCTCTTAAGCGGACGCGGACAAGTAAATGAAGCAGTTTACATACCTTCTTACCTATTAACCATAGATTACGGAACACTCGTAAAACCTACGACTGACAATAATCGTCGTTATATGTATTTCGTTCATTTCGGGATAACATATTAGGCTGGGGCCTTCAGTACCTTCCTATTTAGTGCTCAACTAGGCAGCAATCAGTACGAAACTTCGTGTTTTTGTCAACGTGACGATCAATTTGCATCTGTGTCGTAAAATGTATGATAGTTTCGTATTAGTGTTTGTTTGATTTTAGGGAAGTTTTCCTTTGTACAAAGTAGTTTTACCGAGGTTTATTTTGACGTAAGACGTTCCTTACTTGTTTATATTTATCCCATACTCAGGACCATCTCAGGACATGCCTTCTTTAGTAAAGTGTCTTCAAATCGGTGCTTATCTCAAGCAGAATTGGAGAAAGAGGTGAGAAAGATAATGGCAAAGGAAGAAACTGATCTGGAACCAGTTGAGGATATTGTCAGTGATAGGGAACAAGATAATCTGGAAGTGGAATCGGTGGAGGAGATAATTTGTTATAGTTTTCTGTATCGTTACTTTTGGCCTCTCGCCGTAGATGGCGCCATGCTTCTGTAAGCTTCTGATACCGCTTGCGCCGCGCCTGTTAGACACACACATTATTAATTCACCTTCTGACTTTGAGTGGGAACATATCGGTTTCCGTGAATTAGTCCATTCCGTTTTCGCTTTTAAATCTCGTTTCCGAGGATATACACCGAAATTTGACATTGGAAAGTGTATAGTATCGTTAGAAGTTTCGTTTCCCCAAGCTTTGCTGTTCAAACTAATCGTCCACGTTGCTTTTCCCTCAATTGGAGGTGAGTCTTTCTTTTCTTTTTTTGTTACTTACAATGTGGTTATGGTATCTTTCACGTTGTAGTAGGGATTTAGCATAGGCTGGGATAACTAGTGTAAGCTAGTATAAACTAGTATATACGAGTATAGAACCATCGTCGAAGCTTGAAGCCGAATTAGTCTGCTTTCCCGACATCTTTTCATCAAGTGCGAGAAACCGCCTGTATACTCGCACACAAATCCCCAATTTCCTAACTCTAAATTAACTACAAGATTCTAAGGAATTTTTCTCAAAAACTCAACGATACAAAAATATAAATAAAATCAAATAAAAGCGGAATGTTATCTCCCGTTGTTGTCGTCCGCACGGCGAAGTATTCGGTATCGGACGGAAGTTGTCCAAAGTGGCGGGTTTTCTTGCACTTGATGAAAAGACGTCGGCAAATCAAAACAAATTTGGCTTCTAGCTTCTACGATAGTTCTATACTCGTATATACTAGTTTATATTATCTTACACTAATTATCCTAGCCTAAACTAGTTATACCAGCCTATACTAATTGCCTTCAACAACGTGCAAGTTACCATAACCACATCGGAATTAACAAAAAAAAAGGAAGACTCACCTCCAATTGAGGAAAAACAACGTGGACGATTTGTTTCAACAGCAAAACTTGGGGTAACGAAACTTCTGACAATGATACACACTTCCCAGCGTCGAATTTCCGTGTATAACCTCGGAAACCAGATTTAAAAGCGAAACGGAAAATCTTATTCGCGGAGACGGATCTTTTCCCCTCAACGTCAGAAGTTGAATGAATAACAATTTTGACATATCACAAACAAAAAGGGTACGTTATCTGAAAAGAAAATAGTTTTCACTTCACGGTTAAGGCCGACTTGTTTTTCAAAAACTGAAAATATTCTTGAATTTCTATTCACCCCAGGCAGAACTTAATCTCACAATCTTAAATTAAAATTCAAAAATGTTTAGTCCATCGCACCTCTTCATCAATTATGGACCACACTGTAGACAAAAACGACGTACGAGTGGTTTGTGAAAGAAAAAAGTTGCTTGTTATTGGTAACACTGCTAGGCCTCGTGCGTTGCGTAAACTTAAATTGAACACTTCACCAGTAAAGTGGACATCCTGTTAAAAATCATGGATGACTTGCGAGATAATGGTAGAGTTTTTGCGGGAATTTGATAAGAAAATGTGTTTAGAAAAGCGAAAGATGTTATTTTTAGACAATGCAATATCACATCCACGAGACTTAAAACTAAAAAAACATGGAGATAATATTTCTCCTTCCGAATACAACTGCATCTTGTCAACCGTTTGATCAAGGAATTATCGAGAATTTTGGAACTTTCTACCGATCCATAATTTTAAAACGTATCTTGGCTTAGATAGTTATGTGTGTTTCTTCTAAAGAATTGATCAAATCTATTAATTTGTTAGATGTTGTTTATGTTATTCAAAAGGCATTGCGTCAAGTAACACCTACAACTATTAAAGGTTGGAAAGCAGAATTCACGTGCTCAAATAATCTCAGAGACCCAAGTTTTGATTCGGAAGATGAAATTTCGCTATCACTTATTGCTGAAATGTGTAAAGCAATAGACTAAAGTGGAATAAATATTAGTGATTTTGAACAATATGTGATAATTGATGATTGTTCAGCTCTAGAGGATGAAAACATGGATTTAAATATTGGGATTTCTGTAAATTTAGTACAAAATGATTCTGATATTAATGACCAAAATGTGGAGGATCAAAATAGAGAATATTCCATCAAAGGACTGCACAAGGATGCTTAAATAAATTTAGGTCATATCAAGTTGTTTTCAGCAGCAAATGCAGATTCAAAAGGATTTTAATTGCTTGTTGACTTAGAGCATCACTTCGAAAGTATGTTAGATTTCTTTGGCTGTAATAAAATTTCAAAACTTAAAATCTATGTCTATTTTTTATACATACGATTTTTTAAGTTTTTATTTTGTATCAATTACAATATAATAGATATGAGAAGTACATATACTGTTATTATTATTTCTCACAGAAATTTTCGTATCAATATACATAGTATTGTCCCTAGATTTCTCATAAAAGTACACCTCAATTAATCGGACAGACATGCGACGACCGCAGGTGTCCATTTAAAAGGGAGCAAACTATTGGTATACGAGGCATGTTTCCAAATTAAGGCCCATTTTTAAATCGCTACCAATAAAATCTACGAGAATGGCGAGTATGCTGTACAAAGTGTTGCCAATGTTGTGTACAATATTATACATCGTTTTATTAGTTGTCATAGAGAAAAGATCTTCAGAGAAAGTTATATTTTTCTCTTTTATAAGCAGCGAAAATCATGCAAAATAGCATTTTTGAGCAGTTTTCCTGTACGGTTTCGATTTGGACGTGAAGACAACGTGAATCAACCCACTACGCAAGATTGCTTTCCGATAGGGAGATGAAAGTTTGGACGATGATCGCGTTGGAGAACGACTGATCGTTTCCCACGCGACAATTAAATATTGGATGGTAATGGGAAAATTAAAAAGGTGATTTAATAAGTATCGCGCAAATTTTAAGACGCATATAAACAGCATCGCCCGTTTCGGGAAAAAAATTGATTTTGTGACCGTGTGACAAGAATCTGGTACTATACAGCAATCAGAGATGTTCAGCACAATAGTCGGACAAGCGTGAAACTCGAAAATAGAGGTCGAAATCTCCACCTCACCTCCGAGAGAACTTATATGCAATTTGTTGGAGAACCAGGAAGGTGGCTCACTGTAGACCCCTTTCACCTGAGGAAATCATTACAGCACACTTTTATTGTGAGCAGAGGTAACGCACCAGAAAATGTTGGTCTGTTTGTTGGAACAAGAAATCTGGCTTCATGACAACACCAAATCGGACACTACACTTTAGACCATCTTCAAACTATGATATTTGTGGTCTGACACTGTTTCTCGTCCACCTTATTCACCTAATCTATCTTCTACCGATTACGTTTTCAGCTACCTGGAAGTATTCCGGTCCAAGAAATCAAGACGATGCCGAAAGTGCCTTTCAAGAACTTGTCGAATCAGGAAGTCCATATTTATACGTTGACGAAATTTCTTTTCCAGTCCGTTACCAAAAGTCGTGCCCATCTTTTAGGTGTAAGGATTTTAGAATTCTTCCCATTGCGAGCTGCTTGTCTTAGATGTGCCAAACTTTTCTCTCCTCGGCCGCCGCATACGATTTCCTTCTTCTTCCTTCTTGAAGTTTTTGTTGGTCACTTGTGACTGTGCCTATTTCAACTGAATCCAGTTATCGAAAAGAATAAGAGTAAAAGTGTGCGAGTATGCACAACTTAAGATTTCAAAATTTTTGTTCACGAGGTAACGGACACCTAAGGTGTGAAAACTTAGTTATGTAAGAGGAAATGAAAAAGATTAATTTTCATCATCGCTGATGATGAGAACTGGATTCTCTTCATTAACATTGGTGTAGAATTAAGTCAACAAAAGTAATTATAACTGAAAATAAAAAGATTAGCAAGCAAAGTCACAGACAAAATTTGCTGTGCTTGATTATTGGTTTCCTTGATCGTAGAATACAGAATCGATACATGTTATGTGACTTTGGATTTTTTCTATGAAAACAAATACTACCAATTTAGTGTACACAAGTTACTAGAAATAAAATTTATATTAAAACATGCAATATAATCTAATCCAATATTCCAGCTTCCAATTCTCTTATCACAAACGCTTAAGACTATCATTTACTTTTTTTTCATTTGCTTGTTCCACTCGCATGTGCTTCTAAATATGTACACTCATTTTCTCAAGAAGGCTTTACCTGGTCAACTACAAAGCCAATAATAATAATTTTTTCAAAAGGAGATTAAGTCCACAAACAGATTAACGCGAGTTTTAATCTCCTCTAACTCCGTACGTGACACCTTATAGCTCTCGAAGATAGCGTTTATTTACGCAGAATATTGTTTTTGAGCAAGATATCGATTTAGGTTGACAAGTTGAAGAGGAAACAATTACCGAGATAGTCATCGCTGTATAGCAAACAGCAGCCACTTTAAATTAGATAGTGAGTATTGATTTTGGGTTTTTAATGAATCACGTACGATTAAATATAATTAGGAGATAATATACTTGGGTCAATTACTCTCAGTGGTTTCTTCGTATATAAAATTAAAACAGTAATACTGATAATAAGAAGAACTCATCCACAACACATCCTCAATCAATCACCTGTACCGTTTCTGGTTTGCTTTGAGGAAATTACATACTTTTTGGAATGCTTAACTTGTGTTTATTTTGAAATCACACCGTAAGCTTTTTCAAGCATCTGATGATTGGGTAAATTTTTTTAATTTAATGTAATCGCAAATGTTATAGTTCGATTTCTATAGAAAATGTTACGATCCATAGTAACTCGAGCTCTGTGGACTGATGGCCTCACCTTACTTAAACCACAAGTTTGTCCCAAATTTATCGCCCATGTAACTTTCTTAAAAGAGTTATCGCAATATATGAATGGAAACCCATCGTCACTGTATCACCATCTTCTTAAAAGAATATATAGACTGATCACCACAAACTTATTGTTAGATTCTTTGGAGCTGAGAAGCGGTAGTTCTTGTAACTCACAAGGATTTTCAAAAAGTTAGTTGAAGATGAGCTTTCTCGCTCAAAGTGACAATCGCATCATTGTTGTTCGACAAATTCCTTTCCTTCTATATGTTTCTTCAGGCGTCGGATTAAGATTCGATGCCCCCAGAATCCATGCCGTTCATGATCGGTTAATTGCCAGTTTCCTCGTTTGTTTTTGCGTTTTTCCTCTCTTCCTGCCCGCTTCCTTTATTTCAGCTATCCATACTTTTCTGGGTCCTCCTTTCTTCTTCCTTTCCGCTTCCTCTATTTCAGCTATCCATGCTTTTCTGGGTCTTCCTTTTTTCTTCCTTCCCGCTTCCTCTATTTCAGCTGTCCATGTTTTTCTGGGTCTTCCTTTCTTCTTCCTTCGCCCCATTTCCACTGTCTTTCTTCTAATTCTACCCGGGTGCATTCTCATTACGTGCCCATTATCAATTACGTTGTCTCCTATCTGTCTCTTTAATAATCGGTCCCCATTTTCTGCTTTCCCTAATCGTATTATTTCTTATTTCATCCCATTTTGGACTACTTTTTAGACTACCCTTTCACTGATATATTATGCTTGGCACTGATTGTGAAATAGAATCGTCTACTTTAATTTTGATCATTGTATTGATTTCCCTTCTTTTTAGTATTGTGTTATTAATGTATTCTAAGTTCTCGTTGACTTTCTTCCTCTGTTTGCCAGATCTGCATCTACTCTTCCATCATTTAATTATACATACTTTCCAAATATTCATAGGTTTGTTATACCATCACCAAGTTTTTACCATTGTATTGAATTTCCTTCTGACGTCCGATTTCTTTTTGTTTATTATCACCACTTTCCGGAAAATTAATAATCATTAGTTGACAGGGCCCAGTTTGTCCTATCCTCTCCACATTTTCAGATATCTTTGAATATAAAGTAACAGGCCCCCACTAGGCCACGAAAACTAAATGAAGGTGTTCTTAAAATAGAATAACTTCCGCTTCGTCTTCCTATCCTCTCTTATATTATTCTAGTGCTTACATCACCTTCCATTTCTATAATTTTAGAAAAGTTTAATTTCTTTTGGGAACAAAGGATGTTGAGTAATTTCTACTATGCCGAGGTTAGAAGGAATTGTAAACATGTATTGTCATTCAATTAAGTTGTCATCCAAATTAAAAGAATGTTATTTCTTACGAAATCGTTGGCTTCTTCTAAAGCAAATGTATATGAATGGTTGAAGCGACATTAATGAAGGTTACTTTCGACAACAAAATAAGTACGAATAGTGCTATTGACCTATTGAGCTTTTTATAATAATTTTACACATTATTTGAAGGATTATATTTTAATAAAGAAAACCGGTATTAATAAAGGAAATGGGAAAATTATAGTTTTCAGTATGTTTGTAGAGAAAAGGTTGTTACTTTATAGCCCAAAATGCTGTTTTGGGTTGATTAATCAGTGTACTCCTTTGTGTTACCTCATATAATTAATCTTGGTTTGCTGAAATCACAGTTGAAGTTCAGATACCCATACAGGCACTTGCATATTTAACTGTATCGTATAAATAACGAACCGACTTATTATGGGTGGAATATGGTGTAATGGTGTTATGCTTTCCACAAGACCCGCGTAGTCAGTTCGTAGAATTAAATTACACAATCTAGGCCTTACATCTTCTTCGATTCGTATATCAATGCAATAAAAACTAATAAATACTTCGTTAAAATCTATTAACCAAAAGTTCTCCATTCATCGACCGAATGTACAGTTAAAAGGCTTGACTTGTTAGGATGTCGAAATCGTTACCACGAAATTGCAAAATAACACAACTGTCGACGCGTTTCCTAAACTTGTTGACTGCCCTCCAATACGATAACCTCCTAACCCTCCTGACATGACCATTAAATCACTTCATTTAGTACCCGAGCATAGCCTTAATTAAAAACGGTATTATTGATTGATAAGCTGGTTATTTACATCGTGCAGCCACATTTACATATCTATCTAATTTATGCGTGTTGTGTTTTTTAATTACGATTTTGTAGAACAAGAGTTGAAAAGAAAAAATACGTTTTGTACTACATAATTACGATATCTGGGTAGCTAGTTTTTTCTTATTTACTTAGTTTTATTGAGGTTGTCGATAGAAAGAGGAAAAGGGAAATAAATTATTGAAATCTATCTGAAATTGGATATGGTAATTTATGCGTTACGTTGTGTGTACTAGATCTTAATTAAAATTATTGCAAGGCTTTGAGATAAACTCGTGACCTCCAGTGGACGTGAATAAGAAGTCCTTAATAATAATGATGTCGTTGAGTGTTTATTTATGGAAAGTGATTTAGATACGCAGCCACATTCTAATGAATTGTCTGAGTGCCGTGCAAGAATGATGGTTAATTATAGAAAGTTGAGGAATAAAAATGTGCTTCTGTATCTGTTTAATAACTCATTGTCGTATACATCTGTTGTGGCAATTGTTTAAAAATGTGTGTAACTATGTATGCTACTGTTCACATGTAATTCAAGAAAGAACAAAGAACATCAAAGATACACAATCTTACTATATCAGTTTGGATTCTCTAAAGTACGTAGTTAGTTTGACAACTAAGAATAAGTTGTCATCCTCGGTGGGGAAATAGAAAGGAAGGAACGTGCCACTTAATAACTTAAACGAATTACATACCGCCAGGTCATCAATTAGATGCAGTAAGGGTAGGAACTATGTACTTTGATTGACTTCCCGTTCTTAAAACTAATTAATAGGAAGAGAGATTTCCAGCAGACTTTCAACTATACTGAGATTTTGTTTTAGAGTTTTATGATTTTTTAAAATACCTTGTTTAATTATAAGCGTGATCAACGTGTAGAGATATTTCGAAAAACGTTGATTAACAACTTCTTCCTTGCAGAGGCGGTAGTTGTTACTAAAATAGTACAGCAACCTGCAATCTGCCCTCTAAACAATTTTGAAACAATAGCGATATGGTGTTATCGAAACTGCTTCAAAAAGTTTTGCTACTTTATGAGATCAGCGTGAGTAGCATTGACTTCATAGACGACTTACTAGTCGGTCTCTAACCAAATATCCTACAGCCGTATACACATGTTTCGAACCCAATGGTTCTTATTAGCACAGAAATCGATCAAGAAAATTGTCATCCAGGAGAAGGTAATTAGTCGAAATTCGTAATTTTTATTGTGTGCCTTTTTTGTTGTATTATTCCTAACGTCGTTTACAAGATATTGGCGACAATAATTAAAACCAAGTTAGAAGTAATAGCAGAGCTGCAGATAGGAGAGTACCAGGCAGGTTTTAGAAAAGGCAGAGGGACGACGTACCAGTTATTTATAATGAAAGAAGTATGGACGACATGTTATGAGTATAATATACCAGCAGTCGTTCTATTTGTCGATTTTAAGAGGGCATACGAATCGGTGAAAAGAAGCAAAGTGATAGATGCGATGGATGATCTCGGAATACCTGCAAAATTGCAAAGGCTAATAATCATGACGTGAAATGTAAGAACAAGAGGACGAGAATCGGAAGATTTTATAGTAAGAACAGGTCTTAGACAAGGAGACCCACTTTCAACACTGCTCTTTAACATAGTGCTGGAAAAGGCAGTAAGGAACAGTAGACTCAACAGAGACGGAGACATATTATATAAGAATCACCAAATAATAGGATACGCAGATGACCTAGCTGTTATAGCCAGAGACGGGAAGAAACTCAAAGAAATAACACAGAGATTGATAGAGGAGGCATGGCAGCTGGGACTGCGGATAAACGAGAAGAAAAGTAAGGTTATGAAAGTGGGGCGGGTAGTAAAATAGGAGGAGAGTTCAAAGTATATACACATTTGGGAGAGATGACTTTTGAGGAAGTGGATCGGTTTGTTTACTTGGTAGCACGGATAACGAACACGTGCGAGGAAGAAAAGGAAATTGAAGCAAGACTGAGTAAAGCCAATAGAATTGCTGGAATCATGAGTCACCTACTAAGAGCAAAACAGATGTCGAGGAGCACGAAATTTAGGCTATACGAACCCGTAATAAGACCGACGGCATTATACGGATGCGAGACATGGGTTTTGAATCAATCTACAAAGGAAATAGTAAGGAGATGGGAGAGGACAATACTTCGTAGGATAATAGGAGGGAAAAAGACCGAATATGGCTATATAAGAAGAACTAATGAAGAGGTCTATGAGGCCTATAAAAAATCGCAGATAGATTTTATCATTAAAGCAAGGAGATTACAGTGGCTGGGTCATATGGAGAGAATGGACGAAAAAAGAACCGTGAGGAAGATAGCATGGAAAACACCAGGATATAAGAAAAAGAGAGGAAGACCGAGGAAAAGATGGCGAGAGGCGGTACTGAAGGACCTGGAGGATAAGGGAATAGCGGACTGGAAGAAGAAGGCTACGGACAGGAAACAATGGAGAAATGTAACGAAGCTCTGGGCCTAAAAGGCCCGCAAAGAAGCTTATATATATATATATATATATTATTCCTAAAAGTTACTGAAATGCGACTATATAGTTTCCTTCTACATATGTCCATGTAGACTAAGCATGTCAAACATGCGGTCCACTGAGCATGCGGCCCGAATCAATCTTGAAACCAATCAGACAATGCGGCCCGCGAGCGTGTTAAAACCGTAATTGAAAACGCGCGCGACTTGCTGCAGTACACACGCGTATCACGACGATGGATTCGGCCTATCTTGTCTGTGATCGGCTGCACTCGTCTCCCACGCGCGCCGCGCCATGTGCCGCTGCCCAATAGCTTTATTGTCCTTACGCCTTAGATATACGTACGTAAGTTTTCTTCTGGCTTGTTCCAGAAAGTTCTATCGCGCAGAAAGACAGCTGACGCTATCTGAACATTCTAGAAAAGAACTGTCGAGAAATTACATTTCCGTATATAAACCAAGACCGCTCAGTTGCCTACTTATTGTTACTACACGTAACAATACTTATTGTTATAAATAATAAAGTTTTCAACATCTCTTTCAAAACCAAGTGGAAGTAAGAGGAAACTGATAGATGAGCGTCGTATCTTTCAAGAAAAGTGGGAGTTAGAGTACTTTTGCTGTGAAGTAAAAGACAAAATTATTTGCTTGATTTATAACACTACAGTCGATGTCCCAAAATTATATAATATAAAACGTCACTATGATTGTCATAAAACTAAGTTTGTTAAAATAACGGTTAAAAAATCAACAGTTTGAGGATATTTTCAATGCTGTTTACGGACTTCTGCAAAAGTACAATTTAGATTTGTCAAAATTGTGTTCCGTTGCAACAGACGGAGTTCCTTCCATGACTGCAGTAAATAATGGCTTCATTAAAATATTACCGATAAATATCAAACCAGATTTTCATCATGTGCATTGTATAATCCACGAAAAGTTTTATGCTCAAAAGTGATCAAGTTGGAAAACGTTTTAAAATCAGCGAAAAAAATTATAAACTTCGTAAGGGCATGTGGATTGAATTAGCGATAGCTTTTTGCGTTTTCACGTGATTTAGAAAGTGATTACACTGGTTTACCTTATTATGTAGAGGTGCGATGGCTTTCGTGTTCTATGATTCTCGATCTGTTTTGGAAACTTACACAAGAAATACGCTTTTGCGTGGAAGTGAAATGACAAGATGTCAGCTTATTATCCGACGTACCTTTTTTACAAGATCTTTCATTTATGGCAGATATCACAAAACACTTGTCGGACTTAAATACCAAATTACAAGGACAACGTTAAGTTATAACAGATAGCATGATCATGTGAAAGCTTTTAAGTGTAATATGATGCTGTGAGAAAAACAGTTAGCAGTGGATAATTTGTCACATTTTCCAACTTGTAAGGTGTGTCAGAAAAGGACCAGTATCCCAATATCGTACAAAATGTATACAGAGAAAATGGGAGGCTTTCTGGCAATACTTGGAAAGCGCTTTCAAGATTTTAAGTACCAAGAAAACATTTTTCTTTATTTACTAGTCTTTTCACTGTCGACTTTCCCTCACTTGCAGATGGACGTAACTGAGATATAGTGTCAGACCTATTTAAAACAAAAATGTGATAGCGTTGATACATTCGAATGTTATAAGTATTTGCCTGTTCAACACCAAGAAATAAGAAAATTTGCCTGTAAAATCCTATCAATATTTGGAAGTGCCTATAAGTGTGAATAATTATTTTCTTTGAAAGGGAACAAATCTCCCTCAAGATTGCGATTGACGGACGCTCACTTAGACGCCGTTATAAAAGTTATTTCCGCCGATAAATTCACGCCACAAATAGACAACTTAATTAAAGACAAAAGATGTCAAATATCTGGCAAAAGAAGTTCATGTTTGTGTTGGCCTTTTTATTGAAAATTTAATATATATACTTGCCTTATAATAGTACTTTTTCTCGTTAAGATTTTCAGTAGTTTGTCTTTTTAAGATTAGGTTTGACATGGTTGATGTAGACTACTTAGAGGTATTCGCGCACCTTTTTCTTCATCCTTTAAGCTTCATGAATAAAGTAGGTCCCGGTTTGCTTCATATTAAGCAAACATTAATGGCTGCGTTAAAAGGTTTTGCGAGAATTTTACAGCAAATTTTATTAGAAAGGAGCTCTCGAGAAAGAAGCCGGAAGTACTTTCCCAAATGGTTATTTCACTACAACGTACACTTTTGTAGAAAATTTGCGAGAGCGATTATTCAAACTAGACGACATCTAAAGAACTTGCAAAAATTTTTCACTTTTTCCCAAGATATCTGATATCATCTTCCGCTTCTTTGCGTCCCGGGATCATTAATAATTTTTAATGCCGTCACCGTCAGCTATATCAACCGGAGCACAATTTGATAACTAGCTGTGATGGTAACATGATGAAGCTCGCGCACCAGATGCCAGCTCGTCGTCGGCAAAACCGTTTCCGCACAGAGGAAATAGGTCAAGCAATTCTGCGCCAGCCGCCGGTCGGAGGGGTTGCAACATTAATCTCCGTCAACCGCATCCCGGTCCGTCGCCGTCCGACGACCCATCCAATTCAAAACAGATCATCCATCCTGACGGCCATGTTTCTCTGCGATGCCGCAACGCTCGGTATCACCGCGAGACGAACGCGCGGGTGCAGCCTAACAGATAATGTTTCCGTTCGACTGGCTTCTCTCAATCATCACGGCTCATTACCCTTTCGTCACCCTGCGTACCGCCTCACACCCCCTATTCCGCAGCCCCCGATACTACGCGACATATGCAATCTATACACGCAGCTGGAAGAGAAGGGTGGTCAGCCTGTCAGGTCTACTAAGGTTTCGCACTTCGCACTTTCCAGAATAGATTTTTACACGTCCCAATAACATATGGTTGGGATGATGTATTTATTAGGATGTTCGTTCAGCCAAAGGTGATGTCATAAATCCGAAAGCAATCTGTGGTGATAAAACCCCAAAAGATTTATTCCAAGATGCTTATGCACAATGTCGAAAATCTCTCCCGAATTTGTCTTTATTTACATATTAATGTAGTTAACAATTTACCGGTAGATGCATTTTTGGAGTTGATGAGGAAAATATAAAATTAGTATCTTTTTATTATTTACGTTGACTCGAAGGAAACTTGGTAACAATTCAAATAGGTCAACTCATACTGTTATCAAATATTTAAATACATGCAAATACGTATTTAGGTACCTAAGTTGCCATTCTTAGTTGATAGACTATAAACGAACTTAACTTTCATCGAGACAGCGCTTTCACTGATGATGACCACTTTGTTATCAAAATACGTGTTTGGAAGTATCTATTCAAGTCGATGTTGGAGAGAGTTGGCTCTAAATCATTTCTATTTTTCATAATTGGTAATGATTGAAAGGCCTGTGGTATAGTATTACAATAATAATAATGGCGAGGCACTAGCGCCCGATGCAGATGCATGGCCTACACGGCGGTGTTATTAAGGACCTTGTATCTTTGCTTTCACACCCGGTTGCCGCACACCAATCCATTCTCGAATAATACGTGATAATGTGATGGGCATCACGCATTAGACAACCGCATCATTACCCCTTGTTCACAATAAACGCAGGAACTGTGTGGGAACTGTGCTCTAACATGAAAAATTGTAATCGTATCGTTATGACCTATGTATGCCTTTTTTAATTCAAATATTTGTTACGTAAATACCACAGTTTAACTGAGACTTAGTCCTTGCTTTTAAAGACGGAAAATTTTTCAAACCTTTTCTATAGCCCACAATACATCATCATAAATTACATGTATTTCTACATGTATTTATTGATCAATGCCAATTGAAGCGTGTATTACAGCAAATTTCTCCTTCAATTTTTACATCTCTTTCTACATGTAAATATTTGACCAAATAGAACCTGTCCTATTTTAGAAGGTCATTCACATGTATTTTTGTTTCCTTCTAGGTATTTTAGCTTTTTAAATTGCAAATTGGAAAAAGTATTGGAAGTTCCTCTGTACTTATCAGTTTTTAAATATCTAACTCCTTTCATGCCCCGTTCGAGTATGTGTTAACCATCCAGTATCGAGTAGAACCGGAGATTGAATTAATACTAATATATAGTAAATAATTAATTAAATATCATGTGGTCTCATGAAAATACAACAGCTCTAATTACATATTATCAGCAACATGAATATCTGTATATAGTGGATCATATCCACTATAAAAATAAAACAAAACGGAGAGCTGCATTAAATAATATTGCGAGTGATATAAATAAAACGTTTAATCTCAATATCAGAGCCCCGATACTGTTTTAAAAAGAATTAACGGTTTACGAACAACATTTATGCAGGAATATAATAAGGCAAAAATCCAAAATAACTGGAAGCAGCTCTGAGAATGTGTATGTACCAACTTTCTGGTGCTTTAAACTGCTTCTATTTTTATTAAATGGAAGACCTGATGAGAAAGGAGAATCTAATTTATCAGAAACGAAGTCGCAAGCTTTGATAATATTTAACACAATATTGTGCATGCATATGCAATTATTTATAATTCAATTTTAGGCAACGCAATTATATGAGCAATCAGACAACGATGATAATGAAGTATTGTTCGAGGATACCCTCGAAGAATTACATAGTAACCAGGTGGTCATGGAGCCACTGTGAACTGTTGGAAATAGTAATCCATCAACTCCACAGCCGATGAATGTAAGCATTTTTTATACATTCAATTACATTCAATTATTTAACCTTCCTATACTCACGCATACGGTCTGTGAGACCGACTTATATAGTATAGTATACGTCTTTCATTTTGACGTGAGTATAGGAAGGTTAAACAAATATTTTCTCTAGGTTATACCTCGAAAGAGGCGTAGGAAAATGGAAGGTGAGGATGCACAACTAGAATTTTTAGGAACTCAGCTGCATTTACAACATTTGCAACAATTAGCAGGAAAGTACCAGTCCCTGGACGATATTGGAACCTTTTGCCAGATGCTTGACAAGGACCTCAGACTAGTGAAAAATGAAAATAAAATTAGATCTCTGAAAAGACTAATACTAAATGCAGTTTATGATGCACAAGAGTCATAAAAAAATAATAAAGTTTATTTTTTAAAAGATTAACCTTTATTAAACATAAATGCGGTGTAATAAAAATGAAAAAATAAATTTGTTTTTGTTGACAAAACATACAATAGATAATCCACATATAATATTCAGCTTTACACCATTTTGAATTGCCAGCTTACAGCTCCGCAGTCATTAAAATATTCTTTAAATTCTTCCCTAATTTGCATAGCTCTATTTGACGCATGGTTGGTTCCTTGCTGCCCGACTCTTCTGACTTCTGTTTGTCGTATTGGTTGTTGCATACTTCATTTATACATATGCGACTCTTCCAAAAGAAAGTTGTGTAGTGCACAACATGCTAAGGTTTGTTTTTAACTTTTTGATGGTTTAGGTTTATTGTTCGCAATAAAATTCTAAATTGATTAGCTAGCATTCCGAAAGCATTGTCTACTACCCTTCTTGCACGACTTAAATGATAGTTAAAAATTGCTTGGTGCTCTGTTTGCCTTCGAAAAGGGTGTGGCTTCATAATGTAACTTTTTAAAGTAAATGCTGCATCTCCAATAAATACGTATGGCACTGGAGTATGTCGACCTGGTAGTGGTTTATCCAAAGGAATATTTAAAGTATTCTGCTCTAAAGCTTGAAACAAGTCACTTTGTGAAAAAGCACCTCCATCTGAAACTCTTCCATTAACTCCTACATCAATATAGGTAAATCGATACCGTGCATCAACAAATGCTAGCAGAACAATACTGTTATATCCTTTATAATTATAATACAAGGAACCAGCACTTGTTGGAGCTGAGAAAGCAATATGTTTTCCATCAATTGCACCTATAGTATTGGGTATCTGCCACAAGTTTAAAAATCAGTGGCAATATTGTCCCATTCATTCACTGTTTTTGGAATCTACAATATGATATATATATAGGAATTATATTAGGATTTCCTTTAATTATAATATACCTTAATATAATCTTCCTTTAAACTTAGATATATTGCTCTACAAACAGTAGGTATAAACTGACCTATGGTAGATTCATGTACTCAGGTAGAGTACATCAAATTTCGAAATGTTTCACCACTTGCCAGAAACCGAAGAGTAATCATTAATTTATCCCGTGCTGGGATGCATTATCTCATTACTGTGTCTTCTTTTGAGATAAATTTCTCCACTTTTTTAAAAGTTTTAGAAAAGAATCATTAGCCATTCTTAGATCATTTTGAAATGACGTCGGATCTTCTGTTAATAGTTCCTTGTTCACAAGGTTCAATATGCCTCTCTGCTGTCTTCAAGAAACCCATTGTTTTACCCAACACCGCCTCTTTCTTTTCGGCTTTTTTGTTTTGTTGTTAGATTTACTCCTTGCATTACCATTATTATACATAGTAGCAGCTGCTGTTGTTTCGTAATCACACATTGTGTCTTTTTATACTATTTTTATATTATTGAAAGCAATAAACAGTGGGAACAATAATATAAGTGAAGTTGTTTACCTAATTACAAGTACAACCAACATATTTTTTTCTTATACCAACAACTGAATTTTATTTCCCTTTGTTGCCCTTTTTATCATCATAAATATAACCGTGTATTGCGACAAGAAATGCTTCAATTTTTACATGTATTTTACGTGTATTTCTACATGTATTTCTATGATGGTGTATTGTGGGCTTAAGAGCGTTTATTGCGCTAATCATATCTCTAATGATTTTATCATTCCCTTACAGCCCCAAGTTAATGCTATTTAAATGACATGATTATTTCGGGTAGTAATTCTTAAAACCTAAACGCTTTCCACGGCTTAACTAGTTTACATCTGTATGTAGAAGTCGGTGTGCTCAGTAGACTCGCTAGATTCCAATTGCATTTTGAAAAGCTGTCGTTGCAAGATTTGGGCACGCACATAACATATAGTAACATCCATCATATTTTTCATTTTTGAACGTAGCACTTGTTGGTGAATTATCCAATTGAATGAGAGAAATAATAGCAAGACATCATTAGCTCGACACAACGCAACAAACTCATTTTGATTGTCAGTCATGGCTGGAACTCCATCTGTTCAACCGGTAGCTCGTAGTTTCTTATAAAAGTTCAAAATGCGTCGTAAATATCTTTACCGCTAGTTGTGTCTTTCATATTGTTGGACGGCATTTCAAAAATACCACCCGAATATAAATACACAACTGGGCAGTATATGTCATATCAGTGGAGCCATCAAACTGCAAAGAAAACTATGTACATTTCATGATACCATTTTTCAGTATGTTTTTAATATCCTTATTCATGATTTCGATACGTCCAGTGAGAGTGGGACGAGATAATTGGAGCTCTTTGATAGCAAATTGTTTTGTTTTATTTTTGAAGTCTCCCAATAACACCTTTGTCGCTTTGGGAAATGCTTCTTTCACCACCGTTCCATCTTCAAAGAGCTTTTTGCGTTTTGCCAATAGATATAACGGGTGTTTTTTATAGAGTGTCACAAGTTTAAATCATAATAAAACAAGGAAATATATTTTTAATATCAATGAAACGGGCTTTATTGGAAAGAAAATTTTATGAAATTAATGTTTAAATATGATTTCTGCCATGTGGCTGCGACCGCTGGCGCGTAGAAGGCGCAATCTGGAACACAAATTTTCAACAACTTTTCGCAGCATTTGCGGCCGTATTTCGCCGATAACTCTTCGAATGTTGATTTCCAGGTGTTCAATTGTTTGTGGTTTATCGACGTAGACAAGTGACTTAACATAACCCCAAAGAAAATAATCCAATGGGGTTAAATCACACGACCTTGGTGGCCAATTGATTGGGCCATTACGTGAAATTATTTTCTCATCAAAAGTTTCTTTGAGTGGCATGTGGCTCCGTCCTGTTGGAATCACATATCAGCAAGATTAATGCCACGTAATTGAGGTACGAAAAAATTTCGAATCATATTCCAATACCGTTCACCATTGACAGTAACATTCTGACCATCATCGTTTTTGAAGACATATGGGCCAATGACTCCGCCAGCCCATAAAGCGCACCAAACAGTAATTTTCTGTGGATGTCAGGGTGTTTCGACAAAAGCTTGTGGATTCTCCTCACTCCAAATGCGACAATTCTGCTTATTTACGTACCCATTCAACCAGAAATGGGCTTCATCGGAAAATAAAATTTTGAATGGAAATTCAAAATCAACATCAATTTGTGCTTCAGCCCATTCGCCGAATTGGCGGCGCATACGATGGTCGTTTGGCTTTAATTCCTGCACAAGTTGAATCTTGAAAGCTTTTAAGCCAAGATCCTTTCGTAAAATCTTCCATAAAGTGGAAAGAGATAACCCCAGTTGCTGAGAACGGCGACGAATTGATTGATTAGGATCATCTTCAATGCTTTCCTGTACAACGGCTACAGCTTCTTCAGTGCGCACTGTTAGGCGTCTCACGGGATGCACATTATCAGTAACAGTAAATGTAGTCCGAAAACGATCTATTGTTCTTCGAATAAGCCGCTCTGAAGGACGATTATATACGCCATAAAATGGAAGAAGTGCACGATGAGTTTGACGAATAGAACAATTATTTTGATTAAAAATTTCAACAATTTGCACGCGTTGCTCTGGTGTAAGTTGATTCATATTGAAATTTCAAATCAAACTAAACAAAAAGCAATTATCAGCTGTCAAATGGGTGCTCAAATATAGCAGTGATGCCAACTCAAAGTTGTGACACTCTAACAAAACACGTGATATTAGCAATTCTAAAATACGCAATTACTGCAATTTTCGACTAGTCTAGTAAATATGGTGCAATCTGCTCTCAAACAAATTCTCAAATATTTTATTTTTTACCTTCTTAAGTTACTCTTTGCTCTAAAATTTATTTATTTATTTTATAATGCCTCTTTGAGTTCTTACGTTTAGACAACGCAACTGAAGCGTGACAAATAAGATAAATGTACTTATCTTTGTTCACACTAAACAGGAATTCTTTCTTCCAATCATTATTAAAATGATACGTTTTTCTGGCCGCGTTGTTCTGAACACATAGATAAAACACCACATAAAATTACTCCTTGAACATTATTGATATTACTCGCACCGTTTGTTGACTAAGTGTAAGTAGTTAATAGTAGTAATTTAAGCACAAAAATACAACGCTCCGAACATGTATTAAAAGTAACACTGTTGCTCTTGAGTAGATCATTCTACAGGGAGGCTGACTCGCTGAGGCTAAATGATCTCTTCTTATAGTCCTATAAAGATTACTGGATTCTTCGAGAACATTTGACACAATTTTGGTAACATAGAAGCAATAAATAAGTCATGATTTAATATAAACGAGTACGCTACTGTAGTATATTAATATTCACATGGTTAATTACCATTAAATAATATATCATTAATTAAAATTCAATATATCAAAATTCACAGCAAATGTTGAGGTTTTGGATGTTCATATTCAAATGACATTTGGTTTAGTTTTGAGTTCTATTTATCATTTCCGATACCATGCACGCCACCTTTCAAAGTATTTAATTACCCTGCGGGTGTTAGCTTCTTTTTAAGTCCGGCCAGAGACTTTAATGGGAGAAATAAAAATCATTATAAAAAGCATCGATTAAAAGATAGAAAGCAAGGTAACCATTTAAACACATACAGTCAATACTTTCACATCACAAGAATTTCTAATAACCACTGAATATAAGAAATCAAGGATACTTTGGCATCAACAATACAGACCGCTGTAACACCGTCACGCCATGATGAAATGTTATCCATGGTAAATAGTAAACAGCTAGTTATTTGGACAACGGGGAGATAATGTAGTAAACTTTGGATGGGGAAACGTCCTGGTTTTCGAAGAAATGGGGGTATGTTTTCGTTGACGACCGGAAATGACAAGACAAAAAGTCATCGAAGTATGATTTTACTACAATACGTTGAAGGTGGATTGAAATAGAAGTTTCAACTATATTTGGACCCAAAGGGTTTTAAAGGAAGTAACCATTAAATAAACGGAGCATTTCTTTATTATTATTATTATTTTCTTCTATTATTATTATAGTGTCGCCATATACATTTCCGCGATCGACCGTTTGAGCACGTATGCATTGGACCATTCATTTGTGGTGCAGTATTAGTGACACAAAATTGCTCCGGAAGCTTCTCACCACACAACTATTAATTAACTTCCAAGACTTGAGTTGTGTGGAAAATAGGGTCAGCATCGTCGATCGTATCGTACGGAATGGGACAATAAGACATGGAGAATTGATGATTTAATCAGAACTAAGCTTTAAGCCTCCTGACATTTTCGAATTAGTAAATTTTAGCGCCTCCATCTTCGCGTTAATCGTTCACTTTAAACATATGTAAGCGCACACATCAAAATTATCAAACCCTTAAAATACGAGGGCAGTATGGCATTAATAAATTCATTTCGGATTAAATAATGCATCTCAAACGCCCTTCGCCGTTGGAGTGCATTCGCGAGGGCAAAACTCACACGCGGGAAAGGGGCGAGGCGAGACGGGGCGCGGTCGCAACCCTCCAGTTGCCTGCACAATTAACACGCGCCGCGGCTCTTGCTTTACATGCAGCTTCTCTCTGTGAATCGGTCCTCCACAACTCTTATGTCGCGTGTATCAACTTGCGGTGTGTTTGATAACCATCAATACGGTTTTTGTCGGCGTATTTCACGTTCCGGAGTTTAGTCCGCGATCTAGGCGAACACGGCGCTCGCATATTATGAAATTGAGCGACGAAGCGGTGACAAAATATTTTGCGCCTTCTTTGACCGTCTCGAAAAACGAAAAGGAAATAAATGTGGTGCATGTAGGCGAATCCGTAACGAAATTGCATAGCTGATGCTCAATTAAGTATTTCATTTCTACTTTGCAGCAAATGCCTTATTGATACAATCTTTCAATGTATTGCTATGTTTTGATATCAAAGAAAATGTGGGAACAGAATAAATTAAATCCCAAGAAAGGATTTCTAATTGGATTATAGAATTTTGGACACCAATTTCTCAAAACGGGGTACTGTAGTCCACGATAACAATTAGCCTGAGTATGTCGCCTACCATACTAGGCGTAGTGAGATAACAGCACATCTCTAGCAACCGCATGGCAAATTATCCAGATAGTATTTTGTAGAAAAAAAATTATTGACTCATCTGTGTCATTTTCTAAATAAATGGTATCCAACTTTTGAATTCCGCTTTGAAAAATATAGTACACGCACACACATACAGTACACGCTCGATAGTCCGACACTATAAGAATTTGCCTTTGTCGAAGTAATGGAAAGGTCGGATTAGATATTTTTATTGAACTAATACGTATTATTAATCGTATATTATCTTTCAGAATATTAAAACAAATGTATTTAAAATAAGTAGGTACATACACAACAAATGAATGTAAGTACATACATACTTATGTAATATGTTATACATATAGAAAAGATACAACTAACGTATGAATGCTATAATACAGTACATCACTGAAAGACAATTCATCATTTGGACTATATCCAGGTGCCTTGTCTAACACGAGTAAGGCCTTCTGCGGAAGATTTCTCGTTGTTAAGAAACGGCGTACTTCAAGCGCAAAATCTTGGTGAAACCATTCCACAAATATGTCTTTTGTTACTCATGCTCGGTTTTGATTTTTGTAGACAACAGCAAGACGTACATTCTTAAATGCGCTCGCATTCTTCGCTTTTCTTATTAGCACAAGCTTGAGCTTGTGAGTGCCTCTCGCGTTTGAGCAAGGCATAAAAGTTACTCGTTCTTTGAGTACTTTTCTGCCAGTAGCTTAGGCTTCTCCACTATGCACATAAGTCTTGTTTGGCAATACTCGGCAAAATAGGCCACTTTCATCGGCGTTGTAGATTTGATCAGCACTTAGTCCAAGGTCTTCCACTCTTTTCCTAAATTTCTCAACAAATGGAGCATGTTCTGATGTCCTCCCGTTTTCGTGGTTTGTCTGTTTCCTGTCCCATTCTCTGCCAATTTGACAAAATGTTCAATTTCTTCACGAATTTTTTCGTATATGATGAATTGTTGCACGTCCAACATTGTACAATGTCGCCAAACTAACTATCTGAGCACAATTGTCTAGCTTACGTAAAATGTCCATTTTTTTACATAAACTTAGTGTTTTTGCTTACGTTTTCCCTTTTCTTGTAACAATTTGTTTTGACGTTGTCTCGCTGAGCGACAATTATTCCTTAAAACAAAACAGCGTACTAACAATAAGCCAGTACCGGTCAATTCGTTAGACTGCAGAGCAACCACGTCGGATTACTGAACTGATGATGGTTGGGAACGCCGGATTATAGAGAGATCTCGAAATTCTTAATGGTTATGGAATACAGCGGATTACTGGACTTGTCGGATGAAGGAACAGCGGATTATCGAACTTGTACTGATTGCCGATTGGATTCTTCTTTCAATAATCAATTATACATCTGATACGCTTAGAAAAAGCTGTATCTGAAGCAATAAGCAAAATTTATTTAGAAAATCGGTTGCCAGAAAGTTTAGTTGGAGGGATGAATAGGACAGAAATGTCTGAACTGCTACTCTGAAAATCGATGAATGATAATGAACAGAGTACCTATTAACGCAGATAAGGCTGATGGTCTGCAAAAGGTAATTGCAATAAAATATCGCAAGTGAGACGTGGATGCTTTCAATCATCTTGGGAGATTTGTTTGCAACTTATCATCGAATTACTAGCTTCGGCAATTTTGCTACATATTTGCCATTAAGATTGGGACATTTGTCATAGCGATGATACAATGTTTTAATGCCTTCTTCATAAAACTCTGCCACTTGTGAATGTGAAGACACTCAGTTCTGTGATTGTGAATCGCCGATATTCACGACATTTTTCGACATTACCCAAAAGTTTGTTCGTCACAACAGTTGGTCTTCCATTCCATTCTTAATCCTGGACATTAGTTCGTCCTTCTCGAAACATACGGCACCATCTTCTAACCACACTCACACACATGACATTTTCCCAATAAACAAAACAAAGTTTGCCATGAATCTCAGCAGCCTTCATGTTCTTTGTACCTAGAAATCGGATAATAGCAGGGATTTCATATTAGGCGGGATTTTCAATCACAGCAGCGATTTTAAACCACCAAAGTAGCACGGAAGAATGTCCGAACGGTTCTCTCACGGGCACTGCCAGACTCACATTGAACCAGACTACACCGCAGCGCTGTGGTCGTGCCGATATCTCCACTCCTCTGCTACCTGGCGGAAACGGAACTTACTTGACGAATCGCCCTGGTACATAAATTTTTCTTTCTGTCTTAAAAGTGTTCCATCAAATATTTTTCGTTTTCTTTTACCATTACCATCAATATTTCCGCAAGCTTTATTGATAATTTTGGGTTTATCTCTTTTACTTTTCTCTAGAAAGAATACAATCAATAACTTCAATTGTTGTTAGAGCTTATTTAATTTTGGAATTTCGAAACATTTTTTTCTCGAAAAAGTTTATATGTTTGGGTCCCATAAGTCAAGTCGAAATGACTAACGGCTTGTTTGAATGAAAGGACTTACATACTGTTCTTGATTACCAGAAAACAGAAATTTTTACACAATATGTAATTCCGATTTTGTTCCGCACTGAGAGATCCCTTTTAGGACATACTTTTGTACGTACTTACCGGATCTTTAGCTTGCTTTTGTTGTACAAATGCTTAATTGTCGGTGGTGCTTTTCTAAGGGGAATTGTTGTTTGGTACGATTTCTATCTGTAAAATTAAACGGCAAACTTTCCATAAATCCCACGATATGTGAATTTAAACAAACCACCTTCTATGAAGGTATTTTTGATAAACACCAGCACACATAAAAATTATGTGTATATCACATCTACGTCATTTCTAAGTAAGTACATACATGTACATACATAGGTGTGTATACGTCTGTCCTCACATAGATCATAGATACTTTTATGCATACAAAGTTAACAAACGCAAATCCAAACAAATTATCCAGCCACGCTCGGAAGCATTTCAATTTCTCGAACAATACATTGTTTACCGCTGGAAATCAACATCTATATTCTGCGACTATTTGGAAAAAGCTCGAAGCTCTTGCATGTAATATATTATACATTACAGGGACTACATGCAACGATAAAGAGTACATGCATAGACCAATATTAGGTAGGCAGCGACTACAATGCTTCCAGTTAGATTTATATTGTTAGACATGGACGCGTTTCAATATTTCAGCCGGTGTCGTAGGTTTGTGCATATTTCATTCGTGACAACGACGTATTTGCGCAAACGAGACGCTTTGATTACCTGGAACTATAAATTCGTATGAATGTAGCTACCACGTAAGCGATGATTCATGACGAAATCGCATAGAATTACAAGAGAATTGTCATCCGTGGGATGGTAGGCTTCGGATGCAAATTATAATGGTGAAATGTGGGTACTAGCTACTGAAGAGTCTGCGATCTGTGCGATAAGCACGTTATAATTGTTAAATGTATAATTAGTTACTAAAAGAAAATGCAACTGTTATATAACTTATTAAAAAGTCCTCATTTGAGATGAATTTCAGACAAGCCACTGTAGTTACAGCGCTTGGGTATAGTTTTGGACATCCATTCACCAAATCGTCCCTGGGGTAAACATCATCTATCCAATAATGATACTGGAAGAAATTTGGAACTAATTCGACTCAGTTACTAACTTAACAATACCTCGCACACTAAATATGTAATTGTAGACGTTACTGCCTTCAACGTTTCGCAGATGCAAAACTCTTCGCTTTACTTATGTAATTTCTGTATGCACACGTTCGCGATATGATTTATTTAGGCAGAACAAAACGGCATTACCATATTTCATGCGAAAAAGCCGCAGAAAGACAAAAGGAAAAGCTTCGTTTATGGTCGTTATACTGTACACCGAGCTTTGGTCACGTAAAATATAGTGTGAAACATTAGTCTCCGTGCGCACATTATTCGTTATTGTGTAAAGAAAGCAGTCGAAGTACAACGACGGCGCGCAACATCGTTTAAGAATGTTCTTGGACGCGCAACGTTTGCTTACTTATTCGTCGTCGTATGCATATGGACAGGACGGACGTTTGTACGACGAACTTGTAGGGCGCGTATTCATTCTCGTAAATGGTTTACGACTTTTGCGTGGTATTATGCTAAATAAAGATTTATGAATGGTATAAATTCTTGGTTTTAATTAAATGTCTCCATGACCCGTACTCCCGTCTACGTTCGAAGGAAGCTTGTGAGGTAGAATTGTTAAGAAGAAGGACAGAACAAAAGGCGTAAGTATACAAATGCATATACAAATACGTGTTCCAGAGGCTATATAAAACTTTTCTGAAGGAAATCTTTCTGCCGATTCTGTTTTGTTAACCTAGTAATACCACTGGGACCGACGGCTCTATGCAAATGCAAATGTGTAGTACATCATTTCTTAACGTTGTCACTCTGAGAGATAAATGTTCAAATAAATACAAACACTTTATAAAGTAGTTTAATAAGTACGCTATTTTCCGAGAGGGGTTGAAGTTTACGATTACATAATTGTTGCAGTATGTTTTGAAATTTGTTCTAACTTCATAAATAGTGGGGGACAAAATGTGTACTAGACAGACGCCTTAAATTTTCGGGTTGATATAAGAAAAATAAAGTTGATAAAATATAACAACTTTTATTTTTCAATATAATCTCCCTAATTTCAACACATTTTCTACAACAATCAATTAATAATTCCATACCCTTGTACAAATAATCTATTCAAATAATAATTTCCCTCAAAATATTCTATAACAACTGCTTGCAGCTCACTATAGTCCTTAAAACGATTCCCCTAAGATTTTTGTTTTATATAGAACAGAACCATTGTTTCATCTCCTGTGCCAATGGACTCCAGAATCGATTTATGGTCGTCTTCACGCACGTAGACGTTGGAGAGCGGAAAGAAGACTCGGTACCCGTCTTGTACTAATCTTATTCATACACAAATGGTCATCGAGCATTCGGCGATTACTTGTTTCAGCAATGTTACACATTACTGCTAATTCCTTCAGTTTCAAACGGCGTTCTTCTAATACATTTTCTTCAATCATTGGAAGTTTTGATCACTTGAATTGGCCGACCAGAGCGCACATTATCTTCAAGAGATTTTCGCCCCACACGAAAACATTTTGCCCCCGTTTGACAGTGGAATATGAAGGAGATAAATCATCATCAATGCCGTCTAAACGTTATAGGCCTTTCCTTTGTTAGAAATTTTATGATCGGGCGGTACTCTGTTTTTTGTTAGCTGCGACATTTTCACGCACTAGCCGCGTTGTCAAGCTGGCTGCAGAAAGTACTACACTGCGAGCCGTAATGTTTAGCTAGGATGCAACGGAGTTTGAAACAGGCTTGAAGTTGTATAAGCCTGTCAGTCCTCGGATTTATTGCGCCTGCTTCGTATATTCGAAAACAGTAGTCATAAGAAATCAAAGATTTGGGAGTATATAAGTAGTTAAAAATAAAGGTTACTCACATACTTCTCTTTAAAATATTCGTACGTGATATATCACTACAGTATTAAGTGAAGGCGATTAATTACAACTTGCAGTTAGTTTGGGAATAACAAAGCTCGTTGAAGTATAAATAATAAAGTTATAAAGCATTATATCGCATATTTCTTGGCTTTGTATGTAGATTTAGATCAATACATTACTAAGTTTTTCTTTTTTTTTGGAATGAACATCTCTGTAAATGCCACTAAAAATTGAACTAAGTCGATGCAAATTGGATACTGACTACTGCACGTTAAACTAAACTAAATTAAGTGTATCCCTACAGGGGTGGTAGGTCTAACATTTTTCGTAACGTTCGTACAGACGATACAGTAATAAAAGCCGGCTTGGGCTTATTGTAAACCACTGATTCTCATACGTCTCTTAACGTTATCATTACCAATATTTCGTTGGAAATATTGAATATCTTCCAAAAAACTTTCTTCTTCTTAAAGTAAGAGCTAAAATGTTACTTAACGCCGTTTTCTACATTCTACAAACATATGTATTTGTGGGTCAGTAATCCAGATTTTCTTGGAAAACCTGTAAGTGCTTTCAGCCAATGACAATAAGAAATGGAGGAACTAATTTCTTATACCTATACTTGTGGCAAATACTCGTGCACTCTGCTTTGTTTGTAAGTCCATTATCGAAAGTTTATTTTGCGTCCGTCGATTCTCAAATGTAGATTACAGAGAGCCACTTTGTGATGACATCCACGAACGGGACATATGGTAATGAGCGACGATATCGTGCAGATATTGCTGCTCATCAATCATCCAGCTATAATTACAACCTGTCCCGGTACACATCAGACACACACAATTAACCCAGCAGTTTCCAACAGCTACAATCAACATCCACTCGCCGCGTGTGTTGTTACTTGGCGTTATACGTGAATCTGTTGTACACATCCGCGCTGTTCGTACAGTATAGCTACAATTCAGTCCCACCTAACGCTCGTCGTTAAACTTTGATATAATTGTTGATTAATGGAATCGTTATCGTTGTTCAGCACTGCTCCAAAACAACTACGGCGCTTTCTAATTGCTTAGTTATGATGGAGGGAATATCGGTAAATTTAAAATGGGAACGTATGAAGTAGTTAAATACTGATTAATGTTACTTTTCCATCGTTTTCAGTGTATACGAGGAGCACCTTTTAAATTGTTACAAAAACCAGGGAAGCAAATATTTTTGAAAACAAACTGTTTTTTCTTACCCTAATTAACCGGGCCTTCTTTTGACTCAAATTATGCGGAATTCATCGGGGGCACACATCTTTTTCACAGCTAATTGTTTATGGAAAATCGAATGTATTACAGCTTTCTATACGCCTCAGAATGCCTCCATCTCACTGTAAATTACATGCCAATTTCCTTCAATCATATTGCGCACAGCATCGACGGTTTTTGGAATAACAACCGACTTTGGTCGACCTTCACGCAATTCATCAATGACGGACCCACGACCACGAAGAAATTCTGAACCTAATTGTAAATAGTCTTTTCTGGTGGTGCTTACCCAATATTGAACGAAGCGATTATATACATTGTTTCGGAGTTAGGTCTTCACTGAAATCGTAAAAAATGATCATTCTCGTAAAATTTCCATTCTTTCACTTCATCATTTTCAAAGTTGTCACTTTTCTCACAATATATATATATATATATATATATACAGTGGAATCTCTATTGAGCGGACACCGAAGGGACCACTGAAATGTGTCCGTACAAGGGGTTGTCCGGTCAAGAGAAAACTACAAATTTAAATCAGTAAAATTTGTCAAAGATGGTTAGTTTTTTTGAAAAATACTTTTATTAAAAAAATAAACAACGCAATTGGTTTTAATAAAAAAATCATTAATATGTATCTCCATATGTAATAAAAGTATAAAATGTTTTATGAGTACTATATTATTTCAATAAGTATTCCTCAATCCTAGTTTGGCGTCTTTTGGTCTTGGCAATAATATCTTGAAAATGTAAGTCAAGCGATGAAAGTATATTCATAGCTTCTGTATCACCTTGGCATTTCACAAACGCTATAAGATCATGCGCTTTAGCCAAAGCCTCTTTATATGTTAAGATGTTGTTTCTTGCATCTTGAAAATCTACAGATTCAATTTCGTCTGTTGAGTCATCAAAAATTTTTTGAACTTCAGAAATTCGTTCTTCTAATGGTACCCATACGTCCAAAGGTGATCTCTCAACTGGTAAATCATCATCGACATGATAAAAATCATTTAAGCTTTGCTCACTAACCCCTGCAAGACATTTTTTCTGAATTTCGGCAAGTAGGTTTAATGGCAACTCATCTTCAGGCTCAAACTCTACATCAAATGCTAACGGAAATTCTTGGCTTTCAAACGTAAACCCTGCCTTACGGAAACAATTTTGAACTTTTTCAGAAGTAACTTGCTCCCACGCACTTTTAGCAAAATAAACTGCATCCAATAAGTTTATACGTTTCACTAAATCATGGGCTGTGTTAGAAATTTCAATGTTTGCTAGTAAGTGCTTCAGTATCAAAGTTCTGTAATTATGCTTAAAATTTTTAATAACACCCTGATCACGTGGTTGGCTGATTGAAGTACAATTAGGCGGCAAAAAATGTATTTTAATGTTTTTAAAATTGCTGTTTTTTGGATGCGATCCCGCATTGTCCAAAAAAGTAAAATTTGCCTGTTTTGTGCTTCCATGTTTCGATCGAAATTTTGTAGCCATTCACTCATAATTTCACACGTCATCCACGATTTGGCGTTTGATTTCCATGTCACCGATAATTTATCTTTTGTTAAATTTTTAAAAGCTCTTGGTCTAGATGCCTTGCCAATAGCCAGCAGCTTTTCTTTATCTCCAGCCATGTTCGCACAGTGCAATATTGTTATCCTTTCCTTAGACAATTTTCCTCCCACACATTTTTTATCTTTTAAGGTCATGGTTTTGTTTGGTAATGCTCTAAAATAAAGCCCAGTTTCGTCAGTATTGTAAATGTCTCTTGCTAGGTACCCTTTTAATAGAGAAGGCAGTTTTGCCATGAATGATGCTACATCCTCAGGATTAACAGAGGCGGCTTCGCCGCATATCGCTTTGAACGTAATATTGTGACGAATTTTAAACTTGTTAAGCCAACCGGACGAGGCATTGAAAGTGTTGTTACCCAAGGATTCAGCTATTTCTTTAGCTTTGCTTCGTATCAATGGACCTAAGGAGGAAAGTAAAATTATTGGAATAAAACATATTAGTCAATCAGCGTCCATTTAGTAAATTAATGATAATAAGAATCCACCTGTTGCAAATCTTTTGTATAGAATTACAAAACCTAATTTACTTACCAGTTAATGGAATTCCTTTATTGCGTGCTGCAACAAACCATTCGTAGGACAACTGATCAATTGTCAGTCCTTCAGCATTAAAAACGCTTCTTTTTTCATTTAAATTTGCATTTGAGTGCCATTTTTTATTAGCAATTCTCTTTTCTTTATAATGTTAGAAGCTTGAGTTTTACTAATGCTAAATCGCTTCGATAAATTTCTCAAACTTAATTTTTCTTTATTGTACACTTCAATCACTTCTATTTTTTGTTTCAGTGTTAATACAGACCTCTTTTATACATTTTCAAACGTCACGCGCGCACTAATATATACTAACTAATGAGCACTGCTTTCCAAACTACAAATCACATCTGTTGTTTGGGGAATCCCTTAAATCTCGTAAATAATGGCATAGAACTGTTAGTCAAATAAGTTTGTACACCACACGTACGCACCACGAAGATTGCAAGAATTAGTATTGTCAACTCTCCGAAGCAGAAGCGAAAATTGTATAAAAACTTAAAAAAGATAAAAGTTGTGGTAAAAAAACGTTAGATTGAAACCATTATATGAGAGAAAAACGATTTACCATACCTACATTTAAGTATGTTATGTGATGTAGTAAATATATGGCTCTGCTGACAAAGCGATCGTTGTTGTTAAAGCGGCCAAGTTAAAAAGACTTCACAAGCTTATTTGTAAATTATGACATGAAAAAATCGGACAAAAACAAACGAGATGTCCGTCCAGCAGAATTTTTTATGTCAAGCGTGTGCCCGCGTCCGCTCATGAGAGAGTCCGTTCAATGGGAAGCGATTGCAATGCTTTTCTTATAGGACGTTGCCGGGACCGGCCAACAGTGTCCGTCCAAAGGAGATGTCCTCTTAAGGGAAGTGTCCACAATGGGAGATTCCACTGTATATATATATATATATATAAGGCACCACATTTCTCTTCGGAATTTTCGCCGTTTCAATTTGAAACTTCCTAATCGATTTTCTGGGTGATTTGCCCATTATCTAGTTCGTTATAGTCTCTCGTGCTCCCTAGCCCTGGCAACAACATCTTTTCATAATTTCCTATCCTGTACCTTCTGCTTCCAGTTGTCTACCTTCATCATTTTTAAATCCTCTGTCACTTAGTCAATCCATCTTCCTCTAGGTCTTCCCCTTGGTCTTCTCTCCATTGGTGTCCAATTTGTTATCATTTTGATATTACTCTCCGGATCACTTCTCCATATGTGTCCCAACCATCTTATACGCTGTGATTTTATTATTTTGACGATGTCTTCTCCTCCCATTATTTCTTGTATTTCGTGATTCATCAACGTTCAGTACTCATTCGCGCCTACCTTCTTTGGCCCCAGCATCACTTTTCTCGAATACTCTTACTTCTTCTTCCTCTTTTCTGGTCATGGCTAATGTTTCGCCTGCATATGTTACTACACTTCTTATCATTGTTTTATAAATTTCCGTTTTAGTGTAGTTTCTCACAATAACAAATGTAAAATTTTACGAAAATAGTAATGACCCTTTCAATAATGCCACTAAGTAGTCTTTTGCAAAAACATAAAAGACGCTCCTCGTATATGCAGTTACATCGCGGATTAATTTTCCACATATACAATGGGTAGCGATATAGCAAACAGTATAATCTGCATCTGATTGAAGAAACACTACGCCCCATCGAATTAATCAACCTTTTAGATTGCTCCCATATATCTACAGTTACGTAGATACGTGAATAGTGTGAAATATGGCGTCTTTTATGATATATCAAGAAACGTATAGTCTCTCACTTTATCTCAGGTTGGTAAGACTGAAAGGAAATGTATACCTTGGAATTTTACCACGTAATGAAACGGTCAACTCAAATGTGTATCTACATAAATGAACGAGATTGAAGGATAGAATTAAATATCGAACAGAAATTGTGGAGATTTTGTGCTCAAGCGCATCAATTCAAAGCTCTACACATCTTCAGTCTCTTAACAAAATCATTAGTGTCTAGTTGGCATCTTTGGTCACCCAACGAAAGTTATGTTGGAATTTAGTTGATATGCCATACTCCTAGTTGTAATCGTGCATGTTGGTGGAAGGTCAGGACTGGCGTGGCTGCAAGTTACTTCGTACTTTACAGAACTTCTAGAATAAATTTTCCAACCAGTCCCATATAAGCATTAGGAAGCAACACGTCAAATCCTTTACAAATTGGTCACTTATTTATATAAATATATGTGACACTTTTGGTAGAAAATAAAATACAGGATATGTAGTTGTTAAAACCATTTATTTCAATCGACTTTCCATCATCTTCGAAGATTGTAGTTATTGCCATTCTAATCTTAGCGCTGGTGAATTTCTTTTGTCCGGAACAACACCCAAAGTTGATTTTTAATCAAAATATCCTTCGAAGTGACCGAATGAATTTTGCTTGTTAGTTATCTCATGACGAGCAAATTATGAATTCAGTATATTGAGGTTAAATGTTTTACCGATGTATTTTGCAGAATCGATTTCGAAATTTACAACTATTTTTAACAAACAACACGGGTGATTTTTGACGTTCTTTGATGAAATTAGAAAATTCTTTAGGTTTACTTTGTTCAATCTAGTTTTAAAGACAACCCAAGTTTCTTCATTCTCCAGTGCTCATCACCATATGCTTTTTGAAGCGTTTTGTTTAAACTGTTGCCAAGTTTAACAAAATCACAGGTTTTTGCTTTTTATCAGATAAGTATTTGCACTTTAATTTGACTTCCGGTGGAATAAATATATTGAGTAGGTATGTTATGAATGCTGTATGTGTTATTCCATTTCTCTTTATTGGAATTGGTACACGATGTTCCTCCACTCTTTCCTAGTTTGTGCCCTTTCTATCCAGTCCTTTATTATCATACTCGTTAGATTTTCCTGCGCCTTTTCCATCCACCTTTTCCTTGGTCTGCCACTTCTTTTTGTACGTACTGGCTTTGAGGAATCAGCTTCCACAAGCTCGCTCTGGTCGTTCTTGCTACGAGCCTCAGATGACAGAAGACTCAGATGGCTAGAGTCTTTACGCTTTAGCAATTCTAGGCTCATTGGGAAGTGTCATTAGCTCTAATTTGTTCGTCCCTCTCAAACCTCTTCTGTTTTCTTCGCCCCGACGATACCACTGAGTGTTTTTCTTTCTCATCTCTCTAACAATTCTTCTTCAACCTGATTTAGTACCTACATCTCGTAGGTGTATGTTACTAGTACTAGTGGTTTATAATCGTTTCATAGATTTTTAGTTTATATTCTCTGGATACATACTTTGACCTCATTTGAGACTTGAGCTTTTCTAACTTCGGTTTTCTTTTATCCACCTTCGCCAATCATCACACCAAAGCATGTGTACAAGTTTACCCTCTTCTTGGTTAGTCAATGTAGCTCTTAATTCCTTTTCTTTGTTTACCTCTGCAACTCCCATAATTATTTACTTGGAATTATTCACATTTATTTCCAACTTCATATTTCAGTCCAGATTTAATAAATGTGTAATATAATGCAGCAAACAGTATGTAACAACGAATTGGTACAAACAGTTGAAGTTTATTTAACATTGATATTAAACTGGGTAAAACGCAATACCTGGTTATTACAGTTTAATGTACCCGAACAACCTGTTGAATTTCTATAGTGATCTATCATCTGATAGCGAACTATTAGAACACCCACTGTACAACTCACTCGAGCCTCTTTGCAATTTTGCACTTTTACGTACGCCAAACATAGAATGGAAAGGCGCGAATTTTCTGGAGATGCTAAATCGTCACAGACAACATTTGCAGAAGTTCCAAATATATTTTTTAATAAGTAAGATGTCATTCTTAATGGAATACAAAAAGAGTTAAATGTTCATTTTAACGCAATGCCACCTCGATCTCATGGAATTTTCATAGTTTTTCTAAACGAAAGTTGTAATCAAAAATAGTTGTGTTACTTGAAACTACACCGCCTCTCTGTTGTTGATTATGTAATCGATATGTCGTCATTGCAATTGTATACATAGTATGTTATTTAATAATAGATTACATGCATCTCTCGTTATCATCAAAAGTCTATTGAAAAGAATCTACATATGCAATTTTATGAAATACTTTTCTGGTTATTGTCGCGTACCGGAGTTAAAATTAATGTATGGAAACCTGTATTGTATTGTGTAAAAATGGTGACATACGTTTTTGCTTCACCCACACACTCACGTGCACATAAAATGAGTTTATCTAGTTTGCTATGTATGATATGCACAAAACTGACATATTCACAAAGGAAAACCGCGATTTGTTAACCCAGATTGCTCTATTCAATCACGGACGCGTTTAGCTAGACGGCAATTAAATTTTAAATTTGCGTGAATAATTCATAAACGATCAGAGTTATACGGCGCGAACGGTGATCAAATTGCAAAATCGAAAATGTCAGATATTACAGATTATATTAGATAGATAAAAATTTCATGTTTATTTTGCGAAATGTTCTACTTGCTGGGAATACATAACTCTACGGCCTGTCATAATAGAAACGATCCGGACGATAAATTTTTCAGGAACCGATGCGGTTTTTTGAAATATGCGCCTATCTATAATGCGCTTACTAAAATATTTACGTTCATTTTTTCCCGATTTTATAAATACGGCTTTCATATAAATCCATCGACAAGTCGTTATATGCGATCAACACTCGAAAGAAACCAACACCGAGGAAAGTATTTATCAAGAAAGAGTAAAAGCATTATTTGACGTATAAATGTGATATTACATAGTTTCGCTGTTAATGAAAGTCGTCTAGTGAGTTTTAAAGTATTTGAAGTATTTGTAGATACAATATGTTTTTTTGTTATTATTTTTCTTTAAAGCATTGATTTTATGGTAGAGCACATGTACTACATAGCAAGGATAGATAAAAGAACAGATGATCAAAGTAGACCAAGGTATCACAAACAAAACATTAATTACAAGAGAAATGAAACACGATGACAACGTGTTCATAAAACTCTTCACTCTTGCTCTTGAAAACGTTTCCAAAAAGCTCAATTGGAAAAACGTTGAAATAGAACTGAAAGAAAAATATCTAGCAATCCTCGTATCTCGGGATAAGGATAGGCGTAAATAAACAATGGCTAAAAGACACGATTAAAGCCTGCAGATAAATAAAACCCAAGCAGTAATATCATAAGCGACACATGATTTAGACCAAAAGACAAGGATATATGCAATGTTCAATAATACTTATGGGATCTTACAAATCGCAACAAACAATGGTGATAAATAAAGAAACAGTATATAATTCCAACATATTACTTGTAACAACATATGATATAGAAACTGTAACACCGAGAGAAAGAATGCAGATAATGGTTTCTCACAATAGCAGAATCCTTGATGCGCCGCAGGTGCTCTCGGCCGCAGTTAAAATGATATCTTTAAGTCTTCTCCAGCTTTCTTCTATTCCTAATTCCTCGTTATTGATATTCAGTCTTTCCTCACATTTCTTTTGATATTCCTCTCTTATTTCCTTCTGCCTTAGTTTATAGCATTTTATTTTAGAGTTTACAATCTTGTGTTTATTTTCTTTGACGTTTTCTTTTCAAAATTTTAGTAACATCTGTAACAAGAAGTGGTCGCTGCCTATCTCCGGGCCTCTTTTTTACTTTAATATCCTTGACATTTCTCCAAATTTCCTTATGTATCAAGAAGTAGTCTATAATAGATGTTTCCTTTCTTGATATCACTTGTCTAGTTATTTTATGGATTTCTTTTTCTCAAAGTGTGTGTTGCCAATCTTTAACTCATTTTCTAAACTTATTAATAGAAATAAGTTTAGAAAATGAGTTAAAGATTGGCAACACACACTTTGAGATAATAGAATTCGTTCTCCATTATTATTTCTCACTCTCTCTCCTTGTTTTCCCAGGCACCATTCTATCCCTTCATTCTCTCTTCCAACTCTTCCATTTAAGTCGCCCATTATTATTACCTTATTATTTGTGCTATCTATCTCCTCTTGTAGATCACTAAAAAAATTATCTTTTTCTTCAACTGTCGCACTGTCATTTGGGTCGTAGCACACTATTAAGGTATATTCTTCGCTTCCGCCATTTTCTTTAATTGATACCGATATTATTCTTTCATTTACAAATCTTTCATTTTTCACATTTTTTATCCTTTCCTCTTTTATCAGTAGTGCTACTCCCGCTGCCGCATTTTCTTCCTGTTTAACTCCGGACCAGTACATCCAATATCCATTAGGTAACCTTTTACATCCTTTCCCCTTTCTCTTTGTTTCCGTAATTCCTACGTAATGCAATTTTAGTTTTTCCAGTTCCTCCGTCAATTCATCTTCTTTCCCATTTATTCCTTTAACATTCCATGTTCCCAATCTAACAACTCCAGATAGTAATTGCTTCGTTTGCATTTTATGTTTGTGTGTATTTCTAGTTGTCTTGTTCATTTTTATATTTTCTTCTCTACATTTACTTATATTTTCCCTACTCATATCCTTTTCGTTCGCCCTATTCGTTATCATCGCTACTTTGGTATTTCTTGCTAGTTTTTGAATCCTTTTTCAATTCTTGGTCTCTTGGTTTTTCCAATAATTGTTTCTCACAACTCCATTTCCATCCTTGGTTATCTACCCTCAACTTTCGGTACCCTATTTTTACTTTCTTTTCCTTCACTTTTTCTTCTTGTGCCGTTCTCCAAATTTTTTTTTTTTGTACTTCTCTCTGTTCCTTGGTCATATCGTCATTTATAAAGATGTTTTGGTCTTTCACATTTCTCAATCTGTTTTTATTCCTCATAACCATTATTTTGTCACTCATACTATCCATTTCTATCAAGCAGTAAATAGATAAATAGAAAAGTCAAAAAAGACAAACTGGTGGACAGATAGAGTAAAAGCAGCGGTCAGTGATAAAAAGAGAGAGTGGAAAAAATATTTGCAAACAAGGGATCAAACAGACTATGAGAAATATAAACAATGAAGGAAAGACGCCAAAAGAGTGATAGGGGAAGAAAAGAAAAGATCATGGCAACAATTTGGAGAACGAATGAAAAACGCGTATAAAGAGAACCAGAAGCTTTTCTTCGGTGTAATTAGGAACATGAGACAGAAAAGAGCAGGAACAATATTAAATATAAAGGACAAAGAAGAAAATATCATAGCAGAAGAAGATAAAATTATGGGCAGATGGAGAGAATATTATAAAGATCTTTTAGAAGGAGAGGACATAATCGCCGAAAACCAACATCTGAGTGTAGGACTAGAGCACGGAATAGAAGTAACACAAACAGACGAGACAAGTATTAAGGAAGTAAGGGAAGCGATAGCAGAGTTAAAACTGGGAAAGGCACCGGGACATGATGGAATTACAGCAGATATGATAAAAACACTACCAGAGGTAGCCATACAAGAACTTACGATGATGATGAACAGGATACTGTTAGGTAGCGCACCAAGGGACTGGACAACAGGTATAATAACACTTATTTACAAAAGAGGCAACACAAAGGACTGTAGCAATTACAGAGGGATAACACTAACTAGCACGGTATCAAAGGTATATACTAGAATATTAGCAAAACGTATGAGAGATAAACTGAATATACTTTGGAGGAAACACAGTTTGGATTTCGACCGGCTAGAGGGGTAAATGATGCAATATTTATAATGAGACAAATAGGAGAAAAGGCAATAAAAGAAGACAAAGAGGCACATTTATGCTTTATAGACCTACAAAAAGCTTTTGATAAGGTTAATAGAGAGGACATATGGATGACACTAAGAAATAGGAAAATACCGGAATTAATAATAAGAGGAATACAAAGCTTATATAAAGAAACAACAAATTATGTAAGAACAAAACAGAGGAAATCAGATGTATTTGCAACAACTAGAGGTCTCAGGCAGGGATGCATTCTGAGCCCGATGCTCTTTACACTGGTGTTAGATGAGGCAATGAAGAGAGTAAAGATGAAAGGAATAAGGGCGTATGAAATAGGCTACTGGAAAATGAAAAATATAAAAATATCGGAGATATGCTATGCGGATGATATAGTTATAATTGCAAAGGACGAGGAAACACTTAATATGAATATACAGACTTACAAGGAAACATTGGAGGAAATAAACATGAATATCAATATAGAGAAGACTAAGACAATGATAGTGGGAAAGAATCCGCAAAAACACACAATAAAAGTAGGAGAAGAAATACTAGACCAAGTAAAGAATTGTAAATACCTAGGCTCAATATTATCAGAGGACGGAAAGATAGAGGACGAAATTAAAGAAAGAACAACAGCAGGAGGAAGACTGTTTAATTGTATAAAAAATACATTTCTGGGAAAAGAAAAGATACCGAAGGAGATTAGAGTACAAGTATTCAAACAGTGGCTATGCCAATACTTTTGTACGGTGCGGAAACATGGACCATGACTGAGAAACAGAAAAGAAAGATAAGAACTGCAGAAATGAGATTTGTGAGACAAATAGTAAATAAAACAAGAAGAGACAGAATTAGAAACATAACACTCAGAGATAATCTGAAACTCAGACCAATGGAGGAGAATATTGAAAAAGCACAACTGAGATGGTATGGACATGTGAGGAGGATGCCGGAACAGAGAGTGGTTAAGCAGGTATTTGAAGCCAGGACGAGGAGGAAGAGATCCAGAGGAAGGCCCAGGCGGACGTGCATAGAGAACGTGATGGATGCACTGGACGGAAGGGCAGTATCGTGGGGAGAAGCTCAGCAAGCCGTAGCGGATAGGAAGCGATGGAGGGAAATATGCAATATTAATCCCGGGGGCTCAGCTTCACACACGCCTTACACCCCAGGACAGGGGTAGAAAAGGCTTAAGGATTAAGTAAGTAAGTAACAATAGCAGAAGGAAGAACAAGAACGACAAAAAGTTCTCAAAAAGATGGACAAGGAAATAGTTAAAACTAGAAATACAACGAATTGTAAAATGATCGACAAGATTTACGTCCAGAGAGGGATAGTTCAGGACTCAGAAAGAAAGAGGGATAAAGATAAACGTTTTTCAATGTAATTCAATATATTTTTGCATGGCCGTATTCATCCGCTTCCTTCCGCTCCCAGTGCTAGAATCCTTCAGAAACTTAAATTGGAAGTATTGGCGCGCATTCCATACACTCGCAAATCTTGTCCCTTGTAACTATCACTTGATGGTTCATTCAACGAGACATGAAGGAGTCGTCTTTAAACTGAAATAGTGCGTATGAAATCGCCACTCGCCCTAAAATCTATTTTTTTCTGAAAACATAAATAAGCTTCTGCAACAACATAGGATGTGTGTTGAAGACCAGTGAAGTGTTACACTGGAAAATTAAGTTTTCCATTTTACTTGAAAGAAATCATAACAAATATTTGGAAATATATTATCATTTTGGGAAAGTAATTAATGCCATAATAATAATTAATCGTTAGGTTGTATATTTTATTTATCCTTCTACACTTTAGCTAATGTTTATCCAAAATATATCGAAATATTAGAGAAATGACAACCCTTTTTAAATATGATACTGGCCAAGGATGTTAGAATTCTATAAACTGACATTTCTTGAGTCTGAAAGGATGAAGTAAGATAACCTACTTGACGTTGACGCTAACTCCTGGCACATAGATAGTGAAGAGGAAAATATTGTTATATAAGGAGACGAAAGAAAACACTTTATCGAGTTCCAAAAGTAAGAATAATGTGCTGTAGCAATATACCGCAACAACTGTTAATGGGATTCTTTGGTAAAAAATAAAATCTTTGTTGAAATCGTCAATGAAACGAGAAGAAATTTTGAAGAACGGATTTTTCTTGCAATTACCGGAACGACAGCCATTGGGTTTCAAGAATAAAGAAATGAGAATGTACAGATAGCAAGAAAAAGCCCAGATGCATTAGAACTGGTGAAGTGCCATTTGGTATATAAATAATATTTAACCAATTCCTTAGATAAGTATGGCATCATCAATTAAATCACCGTTTACATTTCGCGCAACACGAATCGACTTTTTTCATTTTCTAATTACTGTTTCCATTGTAAACTGCTGCGATGTTGGGCAAGCACAAAGAAGCGCCGCGTAAATGTGACCAATTCACAATTAACAGGTGACAGACATTTTATGGTGATAAGGTGCGTTAGATTAAATTGATTCAACAACAGTCGAGATAAAGAGTTTTACATAGTAGAAAATAGTCAACGACAAATGTTAACTGCAAGAAAAATCAGCAAAATTGAATTAAACGTTTCAAAGAGCAACCACAGAAATTATCAATTATAAAAATTTTAAAATGTTGGAAAATAAAAGCGTGACCAGCTTTCTAACACTTATTACACGGATTTCAATACGCTTGAAGATGGACTGGGCACACAATTATTTTTTGGTAATGAACAATCCATTGTCCTAAATTGTCCTGAAAATGAGCAGGGTTTACGATCGACATGATATGATGAGCTATTGATGTAATAAAATGCTTAAAACTGTTCCAGGTACAAGAGTTGGAAAAGGAGCAAAATGTTGATGGAAACATGAGTTTGCGTGAAGAACCGAACGGCACACCAACTCATTACGTAGTAGCCGTTCGATAGTTTTTGCACTACAGATTTCCTCACCAATGAATTGACAGTAGAGGTTCCATAGATTAGCCAGGAAGATCGTCTGATTTGACGATTCTGGATTTACAAAATCCCACTGGAATCACTCTATGTCGATGTATGTAACCGCATCATCGTTCAATCCCGAGGACTATGTTCGAAGATATAAAACAAATTTTTCAATTCGATTATTTAGATTTAGGTACATTTCTAGTAAAGTGCTAGCATGTGCTAAGGAGATATCCTGAATGTTACAACTTGAGGATGATTAGTAAAGGCCGGTTAATATGCACTTTGCATAAATTTGCATATTTGCATAATATATGCATTTTGTATATTATTTGCATATTTTGTAGTAATTCAGCATATTTGAAGTATCCGAGTTTTATTTATTTATTGGATGTAATTTATTGTAGGATAGGCATAACTAAAAATATGTCGTGGTTGTAACAAACAAAGAGTTAAACAGCCCTCTTTAAATTAAAAATAGCGTTCTATGAAGCCTCTTCTCGATACTTTTCCGATAAGCGCTTCAAAAAAATTATTAATGCTGTTCCCATACATCTAGACCGGGACAGTATTCAAGGAAAAGCTAATTCCCTGAAACTTCTAAATAAATACAAAAATACATTTTACCAGAAAATTAGGAGCAGAGGTGTTTCTTTGTTATTCGGAGAAATTTATTCCCATATTCGAAAGCAATCTTATTTATTTTAAACGTCATTTTATGTTGGTTTTTCGAAGTGTAAACTTGTGAGTTGTTATTAATTATAATAGCTAAAATGCCGAAAATAGCGACTGTGCCTGGATGGATTGCACCTTATTCAGAATTGCGTATGGATGGAGAAAAAGTATTTTGCGTAGCATGCAGCAAGATTGTAAGTAAAATTTAAGTTTATTTCCTCTTATTAATCTATAGTTTTTAAACGATGTTTAACAAAATCACCAATACAACGCATCGACAAATAACTTTATTTTAAAATTTTATTTTAAATTGAGTAAAATGAGATGTATATTTCATGCGTATTTTTCGCATATCATCAGCACAATACGGAATATCTGATATTCCGTATTCTGCTGATGATTTTTAAATAAAAATCATTTTAAAATAAAATTATTTGTCGAAGCATTGTGTTGGTAATTTTATTAAATGTCGTTTATTCCGATTGCTTCTCAAACTCTTTACACATTAGTTTTCTATTACTCCTTTATCTTTTACTAACACTTATTTTATAAGAAAACAACTGATGATGTGATACTTTTGATGCAGGTTATAAGTGAGAGAAAGTTTCAAGTCGACCAGAATATTAAAACTCCATCTCATGCTGCAAAACTATCAAAGATGAAATTGGCGAAGAAGGGTCAGCAAACATTATTGCAATGTTTGCCATCAACCTCCAAAAAATCGGAACAAGAACAATTTAATGAAGATTTGTGCCTAATGTTTGTGTTAATGTTTGTGGCAGATATTCCACTACATAACATAAACAATTTAAATGTCAGGTTATTTTTGCAAAAGTACACCAGCAAATATAATATTCCTGATGAGAGCACTTTAAGAAAAATTATAAGCACCGTATCTATGCAACAACATTGAGTAGCATGAAGAAGGCTGTGTCAAACAATTACCTTTACATATGCGCAGATGAGACTACTGATAGTGTGGGCCGATACATAGTTCATTTAATGATAGGTAACCTTAACGTATCGGTTCCAGCTAAATCGTATTTAATTTCATCCAAACAGTTGGAAAACGCAAATAATTTGACAATAACAAGGTTTATACAGGAAGAACTGGCAACCTTTTTCTTACCGGAATCGATTCCAACAGAAAGGCAGCTTGCAACTTGAAAATCTTTTTCCCAAATTTAATTCACACAACTTGCTTGGCGTACGGACTAAATCGTGTTGCAGAAGAAGTAAGAAACCATTTTCCCTTGGTAAATACTTTAATTAGTAGTGTTAAGAAAGTGTTTTTAAAGGCTCCATTAAGAGTTCAGTTTTACAAACAACATCTACCCGGTATTACGCTTCCTCCTCAACCAGTAATCACACGATGGGGAACGTGGTTGGAAGCGGCTATTTTTCATGCAAATAATTATGAAGAAATAAAGACAATTATTATGGATCTTGATAGCGATACACAATCTGTGCTAGACGCCCAAAAGGTGTATTCGAGTAAAGAAATACCTCAACAGTTGGCGTTTATTAAAGCCAACTACAGTTTTATTTCCACTTTTATATTGCAATTGGAAAAACAATTTATGGCGCTAATTGAGAGCGTTGAAATAATAAACAAATTTGGAAAGTTATGTTTTGATGTTAAAGGAAGGGTGGGAAAATCCGTGTATGAAAATTTTTTAAGTGTAATAGAAAAAATGAGGGTTTTAAAAAGCTAAAGGATATTGCTAAAATCTTGTGTGGTGAGTCAGTAGAAAATATTAAGATGACAATAGAGGATATTTCTAATTTGAAATATGCTCCTATAACAAGCGTGGACGTAGAACGAACCTTTTCATTATATAAATACATGTTATCAGACAAGCGCCATAATTTTTCTGTTAATAATAAACCTTAGTAATAATAATAATCTTTATTATCCAACAGAATAAAAATTCCAATTTATAGGGTAATTCAAAATAAAGAGAAAAAAAAATTATTACATATGCTCTCAACATAAAAAAGTTAACAATGTGAAAAATATTACATACATATACGACACAGAAATCAGAACAAAAATATTAGTCCTTTACAGAAACAATAACTATATATATATATGTCTATATATTAACAAAAACAATAACAATAAGATTATTCAAACCGGTCAAGATCGAGTCTATTACCATTGCTCATCATATGACACAATGGAGCCTTTTTTTATCTGCATATTTTTCATAAGAAAGTGCATATTTAGGCCAAAACATTTCCATATTTATGCGCATATTTCCACTTTTTTGCATATAATCCGGCCTCTAGTGATTAGAATTACGTTGTATATCCAACATGCGGGGTTGATATTTAAAGTTTTTAAGTTAGGGTAGATGATGAATAGAGATTGGATGTTATGTCATATGTATAGGATCATTTTCGTCCCCTTTACTATTGAAACGGTTTCGAACATTTTATGATACCGTTTAAAACAAAAAAACAACTCATCAAAAATTTTTACCCGGTAAAATAGACCCATTAATTTGGCACTAAGGAAAGAGAAGCAGAACACCATGCTTCTAGAATGAAATAAATGTGCATATTGATGATATCAGAGAAAGTTTGGCGATGGTTGAAAATTAAACGCCACATATACAATACATATGTAGCTCGAAAAAATTACAACGGGAGCTAAGGAATTACTCATAAGTTACGAAAATTACGCAACTCAACGCAACTTCTTTTGAAGTAGCAGAAAGCAGTGGAAACGCTACGTAGGTTAGTTACAAAAATAGTGTTTCGTGTTTCGCGCTTATTTTATTAATCTTGTTATTTCCAATTAGGTGCGAAATATATAACACATATACCCTTTTTTCCTCATATTTTTCTATCTCTGATTTACTGTCCTATTTCACATAACAGATAAAAAAAAAGCAGTTGGTCATATTCGTGTAGGCGGAGTGTATTGACATTAAGGTTTTGAAATCGACATCTACATTATGTATTAATTCACTGCTCCGGCAGCAAAAACAATACTTAAGCGTGAATGAATTAAAGCGCCCATATCGACGGATTACTTTCTGCCCGTTCTCACTGTATCCATCTACGAAGACCGGAGGCGCCATACTGACAGTTATAATTGTTCCGATAATGTAATTATGGCACATGTGTAATGTATATACACATATACATAAATAGTATTCATGCTTCTATCTGTGTATCGTAGTACGCGTGTGGGATCTATGATTGCAAAAACAATAACGAACGAGGTTTTTATGTTTGTATCTGTTTACACGTTTCCGCAGAAAGAAAAAACATTTCCAGGCGCCGCAAGTACGCATAACAAGTCTATGACCTTTTTGTTAGTGGCATTTTTATTTCTATTTTGATCAGATAGTAAAGCGAATATCGTAAACGAAACTATTAAATAACTTATCAGAATGTAGGTTATTACAATTTTGTAATTAAGTTCTCAAATGCTACGTGCTTAATCGTGCGAAAATATATTACTATCTAGATGTGAGAAATACTACTAGTACTCTTGCAACTTACGGTCTGAAAATGGTGCATACAACTAACCATATCATTATCCTATTCAAGTAATATATATGATCAAATTTCTTAGTTACGAAAAATAAATAGCCGTATGGAAATAACAGAAAATACAAAATAACCCCCATATCTACGTTGAAACTTTCGAATGATTTATGTAGGACACATCAATTTTAGTTTTGATCGCAAATTTCCAAGTATTGCGTAAAGAACAAGGCACACCGCACATAATCTGCAACCTTCTAATGTTATTTATTTGTTCTTATCATAATTCGGCTTTATCGCCGAGAATATTTCCATATTTAAATGGATAGTAATTATTCGCAACGAGTGTTTGTTGTTGTGGGTTGTGGTTTAAAATAATTAGAAGATGGATGTTTATTCTGGTTATAACCTTCGAAAACTAACGACAGAAAACTGCTAACAGAGCTGTATTACTGGAAACTCCAACTTCATCACTTCTTTTCTTCCAAGCTTTTGAGTTAAGCAATGGAGTTCTAGCTTGGAATGAATATAGTATACCAATCATATTCCCGTAAATTGTGTCCTTAGAATTGTAACAGAAAGTTGGCGATGAAAACAAAATGCGAATCACATCTTACAAAATAACCAATTAGTATCAAGGAAAACAGACACAAGGAATGAGCCTCGCAGAACACCTGTTCATGGATTTCTCCACACGATTTGTCGAAAGTCGGCGATGAATCGAAACTAAATGCGACCTTTAAGAAACTATAACCTGAAATAAAGCGACAAACAAAGTTCTAGAATTGGACATTGCAGAACACACGACGATTGAATGTTGTAGCAAAATATATCGATAATTTGGAACAAAACGACAAGGTTGCTAAATCACGAAATACTACGTGAATCTCTACAGAACGCCCTATAACCGATTTATTAGCGTGGCATCGGAGACGATACAGAATTAAATGCGAGACACCTTTTGCAGCACGCCCAAGTGATTTATTAGCGCAACATGTTAAAAGTCGAATTTACAAAATTAAATAAAGGACGAAGGTTCTAGGATTGACCGTTGCGGTGCTACTGATGATCAGCTTTTCAGTCTGACATAGGGACAGGCGGGCAGTATGGTCTACTTATGCAAAGTCACAATTAAACAACACGAGTGAAGATAAATAGAACCTATTTTTTGTTAACAGAATTGTTTAATTTTTATACAAATTCAATTTAAATTGTGTAAATAAATATTTTAACTTTTATTTAGACTGTATACTGTTGAACTTGCAGTAATCGCAATAATAATACAGCGTGTCTTCAATATTATGGGTCGTATGAAGGGGAATACTCAGTATTTAACGTTGTTTTCAGGTGCATACATGATAACGTCCAGCTCCTTATGACTGGCATGCCCATCGATGATCAGTAAAACTGGGTTTTCTGTAGTGGGTTTCGTAAATGAAACAAGGAGGAAATACAAACAGCCGTGGAATAAAGAGTTCAGTCACAGTCATACCAAACAGGTGTGTTACCGTGCGACCCCTCTCCCCCAAGTCATTTTACCAACTTTCCTTTTGTTGAAGTTACCAACTCATTTTCGTGGACGCATGTGACCCCCGTTTCGTCAGCGTTAAAGATTCTAGACGGACGGAAGCAAGGCTCGTCTTGCAGTTTCATAAGATGTTTGAAAATCTCTGAAATTGAGGTTTGTTAAAGCCTACTGATGGCATTAAACTTGTTGATTGCGGTTTTCTGTAACTTAGCTCTGGGTATCTTTTTCATGAATCCTGCAAAGAAATCTGTTCCTGTCATTTGTTTCTCCCTATTAAATCTATGTGGCAATTTTAAACTTTCTGCAAGATCATAGGCAAGCTTGAGAAATTCGTGCCTTGATAAAGACTTTAGTCGCGCATCCAATTCTTTCATATGCTTTACGATCTCGTTTTCATATAGAATATCGAAAGTAGATTTAAATCTACCTAGCTGAGGTTTCATCTCCACCTACGATTTACTTTCTACACTACGAATTTTCCTCTGCAATGTACTTCTTGGCACATTATGCCGTTCTGCAGAGACACGAACCGATATTTTATTTTTCAAAACGTCTTACACCGCTAATTTCATGTCTTCTACAGATCATTCTCCATGGCCTTTATCTGCAGACTTTTTTTTAATATAGGCATCGTCCACTGAAATAAAAGCATGTATCAATTACATGCCCCATACTACCCGACCGAAGCTGCAGGAGAAAAATGGCGCCGAACCATAACTACCGAAAGCAACTCTTTAAAACACTTACAATATATTTTAGACATAGTATACTATGATAATAAGTCAGATTGCTTACCTAATGTTTTACCTATTTCGACACAACCACTCTCAAAAGTTATCCCGAGCAACACTGGAAAGGATAGCAAAAAAAACAAAGAATATCCTCCGACACGCTGCAAAGACAACAACTATTTACACATGGTGGGAAGACACAACCTCAATTCATAGAGCTCTGTAGCGTGCAAGTAGCTAGCGTTAAACCTTAGAAACGATCAATTCCCCATACTACCCACCTCTCCCCTACCGAAAATCAGCGACGACGTGGTTCTTCCCATATCACAAAATTAAGAAGAAAACAGAATCCCAAGATTATCCTCCAGAATGTGTGAGAAATAGAGTTGGCTAACGCGGAACGAATACGAATATGCGCGCCACAAGAGAGACTCGCATTGCTAAATTTCAATGATGATAACTTCTACCAGCAATATTATTGATTTTCACCGAAAATTTAATGGCATTACAAATGGCGACAATTACTATTAGTAGTAATAAATATGAAGTGAAAAGTTATTACCTGTTATGAAAATAGTGTGGACAGGGAATCTCCAGATTTGTTGTAAGATCGGAGCATCAAATAATTTTCTATGACCGACTCTCTGAATTTTGGCGTCCATCACTAAAAATGTCTCTATATGTAGAAAAAGAATGGTAGGCATCAATCAAGGTAAAATTTGCAAATTTTAAATATGGATTGATCGGAGATAACTACGAATGTTTTACAATAAGCTGTATATGTATTGCAACTTGGGAATTTGATATCATAATCGGGTTCGTATCTCGCGGATTTAAAGTTTAAACTACGGTTTTCACTTTGTTCAAATACTTGCTATAATATATTTTTGATACTTTAAGGACTCTTGACGAAAATTGTCAAGTAAATCTTTAGTCGGAAGTATTTGAAAAACAAAGAAAAGTTTAGGAAAGCCTTGGAGGTAGTGCTGAAGACCAGATTTTTCTAATACGTACATTCATTTTCTAGAATTCCAGACTAGGTGTATATGAATGACTTGGGTTTTCGTAGCTTTCCATTTGTTCTTAAATTAGATTTCTAAACACTAATTACAGAAGATGATCGAAACGTTTCGTAGAATGATTACTAAATCTTGTAAACCCCATTTAACAGTGCATAATTAATAATTTACATAGTTTACTTCAATATATATATATATATATATATATATATATATATATATATATATATATATATTGGTCTGGGTACTTATTCATAGAAAAGAGTAAGATAAGAATCCTTTAATCTTTGTGACAGTATTCCAAGAATAATGGCGGCTCTTTAATTAATTGCTTAGGCAGTTAAATAATTATGATTTTATTGAAGAAAAGACAAAACAATTTTTTGATGAAACGAAATTACTTATTTTGTTACATTTTTTATTTCTATGACATTTCCTCACTTTCCAAGCAGCACTATAATTTTACGTTTACAAGACTGATTTTCGCAAGAAATCGAACCAAATATGATGTCACATCATGATTACTATTGAAACTTTTACCATAAAATATGTTTTGCAAAGAACTAAATATTTTCGTCTTGATAACAATAGTCAATAGTCTTTGAATATATATGATATAATGATATTAAATTTAGTAACGAGATCTGGAATCTAAATTTAGTAATAATAATAATAATAATAATAATAATAGCCTTTATAGTCCAACAGTTACAATTGAACCAATTACAGGACAACATGTTAATAAATAGAAAAAGAAAAGAAAATAGTGTATGCCAACTAAAGTAATAAAAAATCAAGTGAAATGATCAAAATTCTGTTGCATAATAAAATACATCAAATACTTAATATTATAGGAAATAACGTCTAAATAACTCATTGGCGTTCTGAGATAAGTGCGTGATCGGTGCTTTCTTTAGGATGTTTGTTCTAGCTCTGGGAACCAGAAAAAGTAGATCGTAGCGGAGTCAAAAAACCAATTTTACTTAACAAATGGGGTGAATCAATTTCATTCGCAATAAGTTTTACGAGGAATCTAGCGCTGGAATCCCTCCCCTATCAGAAAGCGATGGGAAATCATGACGATTTAAAAGGTCGACATAAGATGCGCCGCGCTGGGGGTAAATTCGATCAGTTTTGTACAAGTATTTTAAAAATCTCTTCTGTACACGCTCGAGGGTTAGATCGAGGTAAACATAATTCCGATACCACACAAGGGACGCATATTCTAACTTGCTGCGCACAAAGGCACAATAAAAGATTTCAGCGCAAACAAGTATAAAAAATTTTACAGGTGCGGAAAATAAAATCCAGAGATTTAGAGGCAGCAACAGAAACGGCAGCAACGTGGAGATTAAATTTTAGTTTAGTATCAAAGAGAACTCCCAAGTCCTTCACCGCAGACTCCCTAGGAATTGGAAGCCCATCGATATTGTAATTGAAGATGACAGAAACATCGCATCTTGTGTAGGATACAGCACGGCATTTATCGATATTTGATAAAATTTTGTTAGCAGAGCATCAGTTGCTAATAATTGTTAGATTTTCTTGAAGTTGCATAGCATCATTCACATTAGTAATTCGATTGAATATCTTCAGGTCATCAGCGTAGGCCAGGGTGTTACAATTTAGTAACGGAAACAAATCATTCAAATAAATGTTAAAAAGCAGAGGACTCAGGTTGGAGCCTTGCACAACCCCGGAGGCAGCAGAAAAGGAGAAGCAACTGTGTCCGTTATGACTGCAAGAAATCCAAAGATCGAGTTGTAAAGCCGAAAGCATCAAGTTTCTGTAGTAAAAGATAGTGATCTAGTGCATCAAAGGCTTTAGAAAAGTCTGTGTATAAAACATCGACCTACCCTCTCTCATCAATCGCCTCACTGATGAACTGAGTAATTTCCAACAGATTTGTTATGGTTGATCTGCCCCTAATGAATCCATGCTGATGAAGTGAAAGGTATGGTTTGATTTGATATAGAATTTCGTTATATAACAAGTGGCGAAATTAGACAAAATACTAACTGGTCTATAATTATTGACGTTAGTGCGAGAACCACTTTTATGCACTGGAGAAATTCTACTAACTTTCCAAACACTAGTGAAAGTACACGTTTTGCAAGCTAAATTAAATATAAGGGTAAGAGGTATACACAGGACATCAGCTCAGTCCCATATAAGAAAGCCAGCTACCCCATCATGGCCAGAACTCATATCTACTTTTAGACGTTTTATACTGGCAGCGACTTCAGTAGATGTAAAAGAGTTAATACGGAAGTTGTTACATGTGGTAGGAAATGAACAAGAAGAAGGGGTAGAAGAACGATAGACGCTGGAAAAACTGTAGCAAAAGCGTCAACAATATCTTGTGGGGTACTGATTTCTTGACCATACACCTCCATGCAAATCGGAATCCTGGAATCATTCCTCCTTCCACCAACAAACTTCCAAAAGCATTTCGGATCGCGAATAATATTGGATTCAATATTTTCTTGATATTTCCGAAATTTATACCTGACCTCAGACTTAATCAACTTCCGCAGTCTTTCATATCCACGTAAGTGGTACAACGAGACCAATCTCTTATGTTTTCTAAAATGGTACTCCTTCTGCTTACTTGGCTTCTTAATACTTGTATCAAACCACGGTGGAGAAACACGATTAGGTGTAATGAATTTGGGAACCGATATGTCGACTATTTTATATAGTGTATCGTAAAATTCAGACACAGCCATGTTTACATCAGAATAATTCTGCAGAAATTGCCAGTCCACTGCAGCCATATCACTATATAAACTTGATAGATTAGCTTTTTTAAAGTTATAGCGAAGGTTGAAATTAGACGGAAAATGCCCATCCTTATTGTCGTGACAAAGACCACACGCTATTTCCAAAGCCGGATGATGTAAATCCTCTGCAACAAGCGGATTATGATCGCGCGAGACAGTGAGGGAACATCCCATGTTCGATAAAATCAAGTCGAGAAATCTGCCATTCTCATTAGTAACGGTGTTATATTGCTGCAGTTGTAAAGTATTAATAAAGTGTTGCAATATATTAACTTTCCGATCATTAGCACATGTATCAGAATGAAAGTTAGTGCAATTAAAATCACCAAGAATAAGTAAATTCTTATCAAGTAAGAACAAACAGAGGGCATCCATGAGCAATTCATAATCGTCAATGTCAACAGAGGGGGAATATATATATTGACAACGTGAACAATCTTAAATTTAAAAGAACATTTAACTACTATGATATCAATCAAAGGCGCTAAGGATGAAATAGGAGATGAGTCGACCGCAACCGACTCGATACAGTCGCGGAAGGCAGATAACACACCTCCACCTGAAGCAAGTCCCACAGACCGAAAGTCTCTGTCAGCTCTGAAAACAGTGAAGCCAGAGCCAAATATTTCGGAATTATAAATGGAAAAATATTATAAAATACAAAATATATATTATAAATATTATAAATTATAAATTTGGAAATATTACACAACTGGTGAGAAATGCGGACCCCACATACTTGCGAAATAGATTAGACGTAAAATCGGTAATGTTATATGCAGAGTTTGTTAAAAGGAGGATGACGTGTTATTATTAAGTAATGTAAATCGGACTGATTATCATTGAATAACAAAATTCAGAGGAGTGATAGCGTCAGTCCGATTTACACTACTTAACCTTCCTATACTCACGTCAAAATGAAAGACGTATACTACACTATATAAGTCGGTCTCACAGACCGTATGCGTGAGTATAGGAAGGTTAATGATAACACGTCATCCACCCTTTTAACAAACTCATGTTATATGTGAAGAGTAGAGAGTAGTTGGTTGCCTAGTCTGTCCGAAAACGTCTTATTACTTCGAGAATTCTAGACTCCTGTGTTGGTCTGTTTCTTCTCCCGGTGTACAAAGTATATTAAATATCAATAAAATTGCAAGGCCTGTATATAGGATTATTTTATTGTTATAACTCTAGGAATTGCTTATAATTTATATTAAATGTATTTAAATTAATAATAAGAATTATTGATATCTCTGATCTACGTACAGCTCAAACAAATGAAACGATCAAGAGAAAAAGATGCTCGGTGTATCCTTCAAAAATAGATCGTAGAAGCAAAATGATATGTGCTAATTGTAACACAGTGTATGGAGTATGCACTCCTGTTATTCTAGTCTATAAACAATTTTTGTTATATAATAACTGTTTTTTTTTTTTGTTAAATGATCTTTTGAATGTAGCTTTATTTCAATAAAATTGTGTTGTCGCCTTTTATAATTAGTTTTAATAGGCGGACTTGTGAGGCCCCGTTTATGTAAAAGTAGATATTTTACATGTATTATGCATCCCTAGGGTTAATAAGTAACTGCGTTTTTGTTGGTTTTACGAATTTATCAGCAACTGTTTTAATACATACTACAAACCCGATCCGCTTAATTTTGGAATAGTACACCAGTTTTCGCTACGAATTGCTGTTTTAACAATTGTAAGATGCGGTAGAAGTACATCCTTCTATTTTCTAAACGTAGATTTTACGAAACAGGTGCTTCTCACGAAGAATACGGAATGTTATCTCTTCTCCAGGTAATAAACATTTTCGAGTTGAAGTTGACGGATGCATCGCAGGGTATATAAATCACAACGATCGTGTCGTTCTACACGATACAAAACTTTTATTGCGGGTCCCTAAAGTCGTGAAATTGCTAGTAAAATTTGACTTTCTAATAGCGGGGATGCTGGTTTTTATTCAACTTATATTGCCCGGTTTAGATTTAAAAGGTCTCAAGGCAAGTGGATAGATATATCACAACGGTACCTAATTCTTTCGATAGAGATTTTCTGCGAAAGCAATTCTCGGTTTCCGTGTCATTATGTATAGATGAAATTTCCAAATGTATCGAAAGATCAAAACTATTAGAAAGCTAAAGGTAGAAGTTTAGGTGACTTGATTGAATATTCTTTACCTTTCTCAATTATAGTGACATGTTTTCGTCACAGTCCAAATTTGTAAATCCAAACTTAAGAAAATGCGTTGCTTCCAGAGCAAATATCTGCCAATCTCGCGTTTAATATTTTCTTAATTATGAAATTTTCGATTTCACATGATTATTATTCTTTTGAAAGAAGCCTCTTACTTTAAAATAAAGAAATAACGTCAGTGTATTTTCGACATCTTCACGAGAATTCAAGTTTCTTCCAATAAAGTAACTTTCAAAATCTCATAATAAATGGTAGTCTAAAGAAGCAAGGCGTGGCGAGTATAGAGGATGTTTGACTGCGGAGTTAATGCAACTACAGGCCTCGCCGATTAACCAGTGCCGGATGTTCTTTCAATAACAAATCGCAACAAGTAAAGAAAACTTGGACATACTTTCGGAACCCGACGAGGCTGAACATTCTTTGGTAATAACGGGGAGGAAATCTGGCATTATATCATATCGGTCAACTTCCCACCACATAATTATTTAATTAGATGCGGTGACACGTGTTTCGCTAGTAAAGACGGGGGCTCCATGATTATGTATTAATTTATTATAGGGTGAAGTTGTTTTTTTTGCATGGGCGTTTAGTAAATACAGAAATTGTCCGAAAAAGATACGTGACGTTAACGTAAAGAAACGGGTCTACGAGGGATGACATCCATATATTTTCGCGTTAGTAAGTAGAAAATTTCTTCTACCCACGCTGTTAATAACTGCTCATTGTTGCTCAACATTCCACGTATGTGCATGATTCCGTTTATCCTGGCGATTCTCTCGATAAAAATCGGAGATTATATAAATTAAATTCCCGATGGCAGCTGTTACGTGACCCTTTAGTTTGGTTTCTATATGTAGGATCGTGTTGCGACGCTGCGCCCACTGCATCATCTTATTAGGCTTACAATGTGATTACTACTGAAAAGTTGACTAGACTATTTGGCCAAAACTTGGGCGAATTTCACCTCCGCAGTAGGGATCCTTAAAATGCCAAACATCCTATTAACAAGCACCCTACGGTTTCATTTCCTATCATAGAAGGTATGCAGACTTTTATACGCAATTTGACTTACTGCCCCGGGTCGAGCTTGATCCCCGGTATCTTTAGATTTGAAGACAGCAATGCAAGTCAATATACCACGGAATCCGGCAAAACCAACTGTATTGTTTATTTTGTAGAAATGGCAACATGATCAGTATTCTCAACCCCGTCTGATATTTTAATGTTCCAGCTAAGCCACTGATCAAAAATACGAAATTCACTACAATCGATACTAAACATGCAAGGTTTTCCCAGGCGCTTAAAGCCAAATATCGATTCAGAATTGGAATTCGGTTATTTACTTACTTATTTATTTTTCAAATAAGGGTGATTAATTCTATTTACCTTTAGTTTAAGAAACTTGTAAGAAAGAGTTGCTGTTCGGATTATGTGCACCATCTTCTTTTTCTTTATGAATAAATGTAATGGCGTTAATCCTATTTTGATTTGAAATTTTGCTGGTTAGGTGTAGCATGTAATCGAATTTGTTTGCCAATTAAAATTTATACTTTCACATCGTTTCTTATCTGCGAAGTCGTTTGTAAATTCTGCAAATACTACTTAAACCTTACGTAAAATAAAGACTAGAAACATGTCAATCAAAAAATGTAACGAACGTAATCTTTTTCTGTTTAAAATTGGTTTATAAAGTCACAAAGGGGAATTTGTTACTTACCCAAGTTCGCTGAATTCGCGCTTATACAGCTCTTTTCTAACTTTTGGTTCGTATTCTTGATATAGCTAAGTTACTTGATTAAATTTATTAACGATAAGTCGCTTTATGTGTAGATCAAATTAAATTCCTCAATGCCTTTTTTGCTTGCTTAATTCGGAGAAAAATAAAAGGGTAAGAAAGCAAAACCAAACGAGATATAATTTAAACAATAAAATATAATTAAATTCGTATACATTGTTGAAGCATACAGACAATTACAATAGCTAAAAACTACTATACACTCAGTTACAAATATTTTTTGCTGTACATATACAGGTTTCGGAAATAATAATATACAAAAGTTTGTGCTCGATATAAAAAGAGTTTCTTTATTGTTTCTCCTTCATAGATTGTACTGTACACAGAGAAATAATAATCGAATTACATACAATAAATCGGAAAATAGTTCGCTTTCGTACAAATAAATTTCATTTTTCTGGTACACGATGAGAAATGTTTGTATAAACGCAAAACACAATGAAGTTTATCTTTAATGGGATACACATCTTTTTTGTTGTTTTGATATGTGGCTAAATATATTTATTAATCGTTATTTTTTATATAAAGCTATATTTGGATCGATTCAACATCACTGGATGACTACATCAATTTAGTCGCTCGTATTCGTACGAAATTTCAGAAACTCCTTTCGAAGTTTGCTCATTTTTTTCATAAACTATCTCATCCTATTCGCTTATAAATACAACTTCCATTTTGCAAGAGAAAACTCACGATTATTATCGTTATTATTAGAGAGGGGAAATATGTACAATTCTGGGACAGTAGAGAAGAAAATCGAAGGGGTATAAATACACAATATAAGTACAAAAGATTATTATTATTATTAATAATTATTTTGCGACGGGGACGAGTGATCCGGGGGATTTTCTAATATTTTCTCCATATAAAAACTTACTTCTCTAGAGGATCCTACAAGAATATATTAAGTTTATAATTATTATGGTTACATTTACGTAAGCAATGATGCTTTTATTCTTTCTTCTTCTATTTACATTCATATTTTTCAATATCAAATACGATAATGGGAGTGTTTTCGTCGTCGTCTACTACTAACAATTGAATAAAGTTACGCATTACGTTCATAATATACATGGTCCCTATACGCTCGCCTCTCACAAAATAAATATGGCACAATTTATGGCTGCAGCCGTCTAGAATGTTATATGATATTATGAATAACGTGAGATTTTTTGTCGGTCACATTATCGTATTTGCGATGGGATACGCCGACAAAGGGATGTTTTCGATTATGTAGACGAAAATTCGATCTGAACACGTTCAAATTTTGCGGGTGAGTAAATCCAAGTCTCGTTATATTAAACCATACGTTCTGGTATGTGAATTGCCGTTTGATTTATTTTTATTTTTCTCCTAAAATGAAAACGCTCCTACGGATATGGTTGCAGTTCTTACAAAATATATTTAGTCCAAATTTAATAATCATGATATTTCCACCAAGAATTTCTTGCAACTTGTAACACGTAGTATTCAATAATTTAAATCTGTGCAATTTGAAAAAGTATTTAATTAACCTTCCTATACTCACGCATACGGTCTGTGAGACCGAGTTATATAGTATAGTATACGTCTTTCATTTTGACGTGAGTATAGGAGGTTAAGTAAAAAATGTACATATTTCGCAAATCTTATCTGTGAATTCAATCAAAGAGTGCAGTTCCTTTTTCGATAGGAATCGATATTACCATGTTGTTCACTTTTTCTTCGATAATGAACTAACTTGTTTATTTAATACCATGTTTAAAACGAAATCGCTTTAAAATCTGAATTCTATTTGGAAATAATGAATAAAAGTTGCACTTTGTACATATTTTTCTCTTCTCTTTCTCCCTTTTATCTCTTAAGAATATCGGGTTAATTAATATTGTAATATGTTGAATATTGCGAAATTTACCAAGCCAATTTAACAGGCTACAATAGTCCGTGCGTGTCCAAAGGTGCAAAGAAAAAGGAAATTGATCAAGACAAGATAGGTTTCCCAGATTCTTTCATTAACCAACATTATGGAAAACAAAAACACTTCCTTTTCTTATCTATATTTTACATTAACAGGCATACGACAAGGGCTCATCGATAGGGGTATAGTGAGATGCGAGTTACGTAGGTATCAATTCTACTTTTCCGATTCCGAAGACATTATGGACGTAGAAAACGAAACTCAAGGCATAATTAACGATAAACAAAAATGCATGTAAAAAATTCGTGTTGCAAAATTTCCCAAAATTCAAGAATTCAATATATGAGCCAAAATTTGACAAGAAGTAAAAGCATAGAAAACAGAGCATAAAATGCTAAATTACAATTGTCGTTGGACGAAAAATATTATCGATGAACGATTTAGAGTAGACATTGCATGACGTCCTCAGATAGGGACGGTAAGTTCAATAACACGAGCAGATATCAAAGTTCTCAATCTAATATTTTTCTGTTTCCTCATTCAAATCCACACCTATTTTCGTTCATCTCTAGTGTAGTCAACAATCAAAAGTTGATGGGTTTTAAAAACTACTTCTCTGGTGCGTTCAGCCGTTTATTTCTTAGACGTAGAAATGTAAACGCTAGTAAAATTGGGGTTATATTTGGAGCAAAGCCAAATGGATCTTTTATCATGCGGTAAATCATACGTGTTGGGGAAATATAAACGCTAATAGAATGCGGGCCATATGTTAAGGGCATTTCTTGATAGGACATCTTTTGTTTATGTTGACGGCCGGATCGCATGCATGAATCTAACGGAGAATTCGATACCGGGAGTTGTTTATCATTAATTATGCTTTGACGATACATAATTCAGTGCTTCTATAACAATATTTTTATTTGTCCAATTTTTTTTTTCTGTTACACTCATTGACTTATTTTTACCTCATATAATCTTGTCGACAAATTTTACGCATTTGTTATGAGAAACCCTGTACAAATAATTACAAAATATAATTTTTGGAAGACTAGAGAGACTAGAGTCTCCTATCTTTGAATGGAATAAACTCTTCAGTTAATTTCCGAATAGTTTTCGTCATGCTTTATGAGGAATATAATCAATCGTTATTTCCACGGAATGGCATACATCGGGAATGTACAACTTCGAATAGAATTTCCAAACTTTGTTTGGGAACCTATATTCAAAGAAAAGTCAACAATTTGTCATTTGATCGATTTCGGCATCTTGCTTCGAACTAGTTCTGGTAAAATATGTAAATTTCATATGGTACAAATCATTCGGCAATAACTTTCAGATCTTAATAGTGCAGTTTCGTTTTTTGTGTCTAACAATTAGTGATTATGAAAGAAGTAGTTTGAACCTTATTTAAATTATTTACATACATACATGATTTTAGCAACTGGTCCTTCAGACTTAATATTCAAAATTTTCTAAAATAACTGTGGTAGATTGAAACATTTTCTCACGTCCTATCTAAATAAATAATTAAGTATTTTATACCTGCTTTATTTTATTTACTTTACGATAACTGAACTATTTGAAGTAACCAGACTTTTCTCATTTTCTATTGGTGGTATTTGAGAAAGTTAAATTACTTCTTTAATCTGTTCTGATTTCTTACTGTCACTTAATATTTTTTGCTTTAAATAAAGACAAATAGATTATCGAGCAAGAATTTGGCCATTATTATTTACTTGTGCACCACAAAATTTTCAAAATTCAAAACATTCCTTTGTCAGCTGAAAGTAACATTTAAAACATACCTATAGGGAGGTACACAGCAACCCCAAACATCCGTTTACTTACTATTTACTTGACAGAAAATCACATCGACTCATTTTATAACTTTTTAATTTTTTTCCTATTATTCAGATTCCACTTAGATTAATTACGTATATAAATCTCACATTTGATTTTTCACTTTTATTATTTATTTACTTTTATTCTTTTATATTAGCTATATTCAAAACAGTCGAATATATCCAACCGGCTAGTTGACATTTTCGTAGTCCTTTGGAGATATGTTCTTTTAGTTCTTTTATAATTTCTGTGTGATGTGAGTGAAATGGTTTTCTTTCCTATGATTCGTAGAAAATGGCACCCGTTTTTATTACGTAACGTTTTAGAAACGTTTAATTTCTACTCCAACTTGAGTATATATGTGTCTACATCTTATCATGATCATCACATTTTATTTCTCTATTTCTATATACTTATTACATTTTAAAAAACGGTAAAAATATTGTACAAATGCAGAGGGTCATACACGGACGTATATTTTGAAACGCCATTCACACATCAACTTGAAATTCGTAATTATCAAAATTGTTTCGCTTAAAAACGTTTGCGCTGATGATTGCATAAAGACGTTCGAAATGTACGTATCCTAAACAAACATTTCGTACGAAATAGGCGGTAATGGTAAATGCATTAAGGTCTACTACGGCATTTGTGGACGAAAAATGTTTCAGTTTTGTTTGATTTTTAACGTATACGTCCGCGTGTGACTCCCTAATGAGATAATTATACAGTATTCCATATTGTGTATGTATAATATAAAAAAGGGAAAAGAAATAAATTAAAAATGCACTTAATTTCTTACACTATAGCCTTTTTCTTTTTCTCCGTCATCGTTTTGTTTATAATCCCGAAAACTTGCGTATCTTTCGTGCTCGTGTATCCGTAAAACGATCGCTTTTGCGGTACAGTGTTTTTGTGTATGTATGTATGTGTGTGTCTTTTTGTGTGGGCGTGTATGTGGCACTACGACTAGAGAGCTGTGACCGTATGGCAAGGGGCCATCATAGCGGTCACTCAAATGGGCCCATAGTTGCTTAGCGAAGGTCCGGAACCCGGTCCTGGATGCGCAACAACTACAGGTGTGGCCCCCTCGCCTACCTGTCATACATGACTCAGCGGCGGCTGCTTCAGAACGTGGTGATGAAGATGATGCTGGCTGGCTGACGCTACGCTACCGGTTGGACCGAGAAGGGAAGCGCTGCCCGGAGCGACCAGGTATTGAGGTGGAGGTTTTCCCGGTCGTGGTTTGATCAAGCCGACGCTGGCTCCGGTCATATCCGGTCGACCGAACATCCTCCTCCACAATCGCCTCCAAGAATCCAAAGTTTTTCCAGACCAGATCCAAACTCCAGATGTAATACCGACGGCCAAAGCCATAAAATATTTCAACATCAGAACAGAATAAAGAGGTCGCGCTCTGACTCTTCCGTTTGGTGTCATGAGAGCGTTTTGACACGGGCACGCTATCGATGCTAGCCAGTCGTCGTGATAAGCGTTTTCGTATAGGTAACAGCCGATTACGATAGTAGCGGGTACGGTGTAAAGAACACTGAAGATTCCGATTCTGATCATGAGTTTTTCGAGTTTGTCCGCCTTAGCGCCGGCGCCAGTACCGCCCTGTTTCTTAATGACCGACCGAATACGGAAGAGAGAAACGAAGCCGGCGAAGAGGAAACTCGTTCCGAGCAGTAAATACACAAATAAAGGAGCAAGAACAAATTTGCGTAAATTTTCCATGTTCATGTTTCCCACGTAACAAATTCCCGATACCGGATCACCGTCAACCGCACCGGATAGAAGAACGGAAACTGTTTGCACTGTTGGGATTAACCAGGCGGCTAGGTGGAAGTATTGAGCGTAACTAGCGATGGCTTCGTTGCCCCATTTCAGTCCAGCTGCTAAGAACCACGTGAAGGATAGAACGACCCACCATATCGACGATGCCATTCCGAAGAAATATACCAAAAGGAACACTAACGTGCACATGGTGGGTCCCGTCGAGGAATAACGGATTATATTTCCATCGCAAGCAACTTCTTCGTGTCCGACGCCAACTCTGATCAGGTACCCAACAGATACCAAGAAGTAACATGCCGAAAGAAAAACGATCGGTCGTTCGGGATACTTAAACCGTTCGGTTTCGATGAGAAACGTTGTGAGTGTCATTAACGTGGACGCCGCGCACAGACCCGACCACAAACTCACCCAAATTGTGGCGAAGTCTTTTTCGTCCTGATTGAAGAAGGTTTCTTTGCATGGATGAGCACAATTTGCGACGTTTCCCGCGGACACGCTTCGGTTGTACAGTGGAGACTCCTTCCCCAGGGGTACTAGCGGTACCCGACATTGACATGCGCATTCTTGCTTTATTCTTTTTTCCCCTGGGGAGTCTGTACAGTTTTTTTGGTTACACTTCTTATGGTGGTGTTTTGGCTTAGTCGTCGATGATTTCGGTTGCGATTGGGACGTCTCGTTTTTATTTTGACCCATGCATAATTTCTCCGGGTCGCCAAGGACTGGAAATTGATCGCACTCCATCCTTTCGGGCCACTTGAATCCGTATTGCTGCATAATAGGCTCGCAACCATTCCTGGCTCGCTGACATAAACCGCGACAAGGTGGAAGAGGTTTCGGGTAGTCTTTCAAACATATCGGCGTGTACATGGAGCATAGGAAGAATTTTAAATCCGGCGAGCATTTTATCTCAACTAGTGGCCAAAATTGGTGCACCTCTAACCCGGCTTCCTCTTGATTATCATGGTTTAACTCATTCGGCATTCTAGTATAATTATAACCGATGTTGATACACATCGGTATCGTAATCTCCTCGCATTTATTTTCTTCATCGAAATCTAAGTGGTGCGTCGAAACTAACGAAGAACTAGCGAAACATAGTATCAGATCATTGAGGGTCATAAATATCACCACGAGCGCGGCGTGTTTAGCAGTCTTCATCATGTCTTTTTATCTCAGTTTTTAGCACTTTTTGGTAACACTAAAACGAGCCGCATTTATTTTCACCTCTATTCTCGTCTCAGGCTGCTACCTCCGCCTCCGACAAGTATATCCGTTGTACAACATGGCTTCCTGTAACAAAAAGAGGACAGATTGTTAATATGTATTAGTTAATTAGTGGCGTTAAATTGGACAAAACATTTGTTTAAAGGTGTCATTACAAGCGACGCGATAATCATCTACGATTCGATATGGCGCAGATGCAATGAATACTTCGTTTTCAATTGATATTTAACGCCGCTCGGTATGCGACGTGCATGCGTCGATGGGTTCCTTGGAGCGCTGCACATACTTAATGAAGTGACAGGAAAATTAACGTCTGAATATATTCTATTCACGGAGCGCGTACCTCATTAGAATTTTCCTCATTACTTATGTTAAATTTCTTTGTTCCAGTTTTGGTTTTAATTAAGACGTCTTTATGTTGGGGTTTTTAGTTATTACAAGAAGAAGAAAGAGAAGAAAAATCTTTGTTGGATTATCTAGACAAGTTGAATTCTTTTACTGCGGTAATGTATGCAAAATATACAATTATTTATTGTAATGCTGGGTTGATTCTGACAGACATAATTATTGAGCAATTTTGAAGTCACTGAGCTATAAAATTCGAACAAAAACGTACAAGAACCATCCTGTTAGTGAATTTACATTCATAAATATAATTTCTGAATAACGCATTAATAATGAAAATGTTTGCCATGTTACTAGCAAAATTTTTATCATGAATATAGAAAATTTTAATGGAAAGGATTATGCTGTCTTTTTTACATTTCCAGATGCAGATTGTTGAATTATCTCTAGGGCAACATATTTTCACTAGGTGTACTATATTGTTTCCTATGAAATCTGAAGTATCAAGTGTTTTCTTAACAAGCAACACAGTGAATTGATGCTCAATATATAGGAAACAAATACACTAATTTATAAAGTTCATAATTAAGGTTTGATAAAAGAGCGGATGACGTGTTATCATTAAATAGGGTAAACCGGTCTTTGTCTCCACTTACGTGCAAGGCGCGACATTAAAATTCGGAGAAGTAAGGGCGTCAGTCTCGTTTACACTACTAAATGATAACACGTCACCCACTCTTTTATCATATGATGAATGGTTTTAAGTTTTTAGGAGCGTTATCTTAACAAAAATCAACGTGTTATGGTTTACATGAGCACATCTATTGGTGAATCCGTAAGGGTCTATATATACGCCTTTGGTAGCCAAAGCATTAACGGGTTATTATAGACTTTGTAAACGCAATTTCCGAATGTAACAATGACGTCATCGTTAAGTTCAAATATAAGAATCATAACAGTAATCTAATATCCTCTACAACTCCCTAATCCAAGGAAGCTATTTTTTTAACATTTCCGCATTATCGTCCCCAGCATCTCCCGTTCGGTAAAGAGTAAGTAATGATATTTTAAGTGTCATAAAAGATTAATTCGTCGAATAAAAGGGTAACCGCCCTCGCGGACACTCCAGCATATGCTATTTCCTTCGTATTTTCGCGGCTAAGAGGCGAGAAACCGTGTGCTAATTGCAAATATATCGCCCTCATACTGTAGACGCGCTGTGACGTCATACTTTGATGTATTAGAAGAGCCGCCGCCCTGGAGGGAGGTCGCCGACGTCAATTAGGGTGAAATTTCGTCCTGTCGAGGACGCCCCAACCTATTTACTCTCTCGTATTAGAGTGGATATGCATCAAGCTGCATAGAAATGCAGTTACTAGGCGCGCTGCCGAGAATCGTGTTTACCTTGAGGGTGTTGGCCGATCCTTCCTGAAATTGCAACGGCGGGGAAAGCGAGTGCGTGTAAAGAAGTGGAATTTGATGTTTGCGCTCTACTTGTGCGTAATTGATTGTAGTGATATGGAAATCGTCTTTGATACGCGTCGCTAAAACGATTGTGGACTTAGGCGAACTGTAATTTTCCGCTGCGGAATGATGTTAGTAATCCGCGTAGGTCGTAATAACGTACTGCAAGATTGCTGTTTATTGGCATAGATTAAATAGATGCTGAGAAAAACATCCACGTTCAGAGCAGGAAATTTTATTTTCGTAACTAAGCGTAGAGCGTATGTTTAGATGCGAGATGTTTAGTTAGATAGAATGGAATGCAAATTATCATAGAAGTGACATCCAATTGAAAATTACATGTCCTTCAAGTACACTAAAATAAATTCGAATAGTTTGGGCACACCTTCACAATTTGCAACGGAACATAAGTGAGGAAATAAGAAATAAACATTTGAATTTACGAGACAGCTATTGTTCACTGCTGTGTGCATAATTTGTCTACGAAATACTTATACTCTAAGAAGTTGATGTAATGAGGTTATATTTGAAGTAAAAATCCCAACCAAACCATCAAAATCTTTAGTCGCCTAAAATCGGTAGGAACATAAAGAGGTAATTAGCCACATACTTTTGTATTCCTTTTCCCATCTAGTACTTGCTTTGAACGGAAACGAATGAAAAAAATAGTATCTAGTATCTTAATGACCCAGATAATAAAGAAGAGAGAAACTTGGATGATATAATATGGAACGGATAGACAGTGGTATTAAAATCTAATCGAAACGTATGAAGCAAAAGTTGTGCAAACACGTTGACGTTAGAATAAGTATTTGGTAGAAAATATTTTCTTACTTTGAATACAATAAATATTTAGGAATACTCTTTCACCCTAAGTCTTTCAATGTATGGAAAATTAATTACTAAAAAGCTAATTCGCATTTGATCCATATTGTCTTCTACAAAATAGCATATTCGCCAAAATATTCTATCTGAGATGAATCAATATCTTGTTTTGACCGGTTACTTTACCTATTAAGCAATTATAAGTTTAGTTTGCTTTTAATCTTTTTAAAAACTTACGTCAATGTGGAAAAAGGCAAGATTTTGATAATAAAAATAGTATCAATCTATGAATGTTTGGGAATTATAATTATACCGAATTACCTGGTGGACCGAGCTCGGAGTTCCCAAAATTTTTTGAATAATTTTGAACCAAATAATAACGCCCTTTATTTTAGTTTTGATATTTAATTTATATTGTATATTTGAAGTATATATAGTAGCACATATGTATATATATATATATATAAAAAATTATATGGGGAAATTATAACATTTATAAAATAAACAAAATTCTTTTTCTTAATAAATTCACACTTTAATGTAATACATGTATATGTACATACATATCTTGTTTTGGTAATGCAGCTAAAGTTTTTTATGTATTTTTATAATGTGTTGATTTTTGTAGGGGAAATGTAAAACTTTTAAGAATAAACAAAGCTCGAAATCTTTCTTAACCTTCCTATACTCACGCATACGGTCTGTGAGACCAAATTATATAGTATTATATAGTATACGTGTTTCATATTTTGACGTGAGTATAGAAAGGTTAAGAAATACACATTTTAAGTAAACATTTACATACCTTCTTTTTGCAACGCCAACTAATTGTGTATAAGTTTTCTTATTTTGATTTAAGAACTCAGTTCCGATTACTTTTGTAACTGTAAACAAAGTATGTGAATTTGCATGTTGTTAGTTTTCGTAGATATTTTTCTTTTATTAACATACTACTTTCAGCGCCATCTATGGTTTAGTAGTAAAGCTCTAATTACTTATAATTTCGCTTGGCTGCATGATGTTAAAAAAATTGGTAACCCATGTTTAGGCCGAAATTGGTGAAAACCTGGATTAAATGCATTGAATCGAGACCGGGACCACGCTAAATCGGTTTCTCGTCCGCAAAAACTCGCAGATACTAAATTGTAACAAAATCTTGAGAGTAATTTTCGATAACACATTTTATGTAGCGCAGAAATAGGTAAAAGCAGGACAAAAAATTTTCTTGGGACCGGAACCATGCTAGATCAATTTTGTGTTCTCGTAAATCCCCAGATACTAAATTGCATAAAAATTGCTAGTCATTTTCGATAACCAATTTCATATACCGCAATACCAGAAATGTGTGTAAACCGGGTAAAAATCGATTTTCCCGGGACCAGGACCATGCTACATCGATTTCTCGTCCCCGAAACCCCCAGGTACTAAATTTCATCAAAATCGTTAGAGCCGTTTTCAAGAAACCGATTCTACATATACATATATACGAGAATTGTTCGTTTAAATATATTAGATGATGGTAAAATTGACGTAGATCTGGTGAAGAGAACAAGAAAGTCAAGCAGAATTTACTATGAAATAAATAATGCAATCTGAGGTAAAAGAGAAATTTATAAATGTTGCATCCATTTATAAATGAGCGCAACTAAAGCACAGACTACCGCCATACTGCCAGCAATACTGTACAGTAACACAAGCATATAAGTAAACAAAACGCAATGGGAATGAAGATTTTCAGAAAGAGACAGTATGGGACGATTAGAGAAAATACGAAGCAGGGACAGACTATCAAGAAGGTAGGGAGCAGACGACTTAACTGATGTAGCACATAATGAAAATGCACGCATACAAAAAGGATAGTAAAAACTGGGGAAGAGATACGGATGAAAAGGGGAAGTACCAAATACATGGATAGATCAAATATAGGAAGCGGCATGGAAGAGTGAAATTACAAGGTTAGTAAAGGACGAATGAAGAATATAGACATGGGTTTGTGATTTTGCCAAGAATATTGAAAGTTATTAAAGCCAAGGAAGTATATTTTGAAAGTCGTTTTCTTGTGCATTAAATTATTTTTTAAATAAATTTTGACAAAGGCAGGCGAAGTGTGTGGGTACAATCTTGAATACGAATTAAATAATTAGTTAATGATGTTATCTCCATCTCCATCTCTAACTACTTTAAACACTTGTACTCAGAGTACAACTAAACTATGTGATATTTATAACTAGTCTGGGCAAACAGTAACAGCGTACAATTACGAAATAAGTTACGACAGGATTGTCGACTCCACACTCTAGTCAATACTAAATCGATGCTGTATGCGAGTGGTTCTGTTTATATCTAGGCTGTGGTAACTTATTTCGTAATTACCGCTGATTGGCCAGATTATTTATGACCAGGGCAGGCGCGTTTTCGGATGGCATCAATTCAAAAAAATTTTTATGCAGATCGGTTCCATCCGAAAACAGGTGAGCTCTATCGATCTACTCCGCATCCGAATTTGACTTACATTTGACCAGCTGTAGATATTTGTCGATGTTTCGTATTGAAGGCTATTCAAGTGTTATATACCCAAAAGTTTCTAACTACCGTTCATGTATACCCTTTTCGCCTTTAGAGTATAATTTCCACAAACTAATTTGGAGAAAGTTTGTCTAAAACTTTCAATGTTAATAGTTTACCTGACAAATATCTATTGTTTACTGAAACACATTATATTCCTATTTCGCTGTGGCTTTCTAGAATATTGCTTGACCAACGAGTCAACTCAAAAGACAAGACGGTAGGTAAATTAGTTGTTCGCATCAGAATCCAGAATAAGTTACTATTAGCATTAACAATCCATGTTTATTCATAGTTACCTTCCCTTGACAATAAATACCTAGGCGGTTTAATTAGTTCTTTTTAAGCAGCTGACAATATGGACAGCAAAAGAACGATATCAAATATTAACACGCGGCAAAACCCGCAACAAGCATCTATTATCATAAAACTAAAGTTTTGAATAAAATTTAATTCAAATTAAATCTTTCAATGTGGAACATCGAGCTCCGCAAATTGTTGTTTGAACGCGCTTCATCGAACTACAATTACGAGAGTATAATAGTTGGATAGCATAAGTAATTGCATATAGCCACGACACCAGGCATTTATGCACTTAATATTAAGATATTATGCAATCAAGTAATTGCAGTGTAATCAGATATTCGTGAAAGTAAACAGTTACAGGATAAGAAACTAAAAAGGCCAAACCTAAAACTATTACAGTACCCAACGAGAAAATCAATTTACGTTTCTGCGTGGTGAAAAATGAACAAACCAGCAATGATCAGTTATTAAAATTTGGTTCAATGAGAGATTAACGGTCATATCTTGAATCAAAATTGTTAAGCAAACACAAGAGTAACATGTAATCTCATTGTAAAACACGAAAGAAATGTCGCTGATTACATCATTCAAGATGTGCCTGACTCAAAATAATATGAAGACGACATCCACCTGTAATAATCAATATGGTTAAAACCCGGAACTACATTGCAAGCTTCATTTATTTATATATTTACTCAAGCACAATAGATCAACGTGGTCGCAGTGCAAAGGGCCATTTTGGGTCAGACCCCACCTCATTACATTATATATTTACTCCTCATATTATGTCCTACATAACAAATTTTGTATTCCAACAGTACAATCAGACTTTTCAACGGTAGTTAAAAAACACCTTATTTCGGCCAATAAAAGAGATAGTACCCTACGGAATTTACAAAACGATAAAAATAAATAATAGAGGTATGCGAGACCGGGTTACCAAAAAAGTAATGTCTTTCCTGTTTGTGAGAATTTGAAGTATTTCATACTAACTACAAAATCAGTGAAGACTTTTACCTTCTGAAGTTACAATTCAAAACAATTTAATGCCATCAAAGAGCGACATGCTAAGAGCATCACCTAAAATAACTCCAAAATTTCCCTCACTATTGGTAAAACAACACGTTCATTATGAAAAAAAAAGTTTTCTGTACGAAAGCGTTTAACTCCAATTCTGGAAGCTTAAAAACACTGAAACTGAGATTCTGCGGTGAAGAAGAGGAGTCAGTGGAATACTTGATCACTAACTATGGGGCACTAGGCCACAGGAGATATAGACTACTACATGCATATACGCTGAGTGAGGAGAACCTATTTACACTCCCATTGAAGGAGCTGATCCTGTTCCTCAGCGTATTAAATAAATAAATAAAACAAACAAGAGGAAGCACAATAGATCAATGTGGTCGCAGTGCAAAGGACCATTTTGGGCCAGACCCCACCTCATTACAAATTATAATACAACTCCAATTCTATTACCGCTTTTCTGGTCTTTTCTTCTGCATAAATACTACAGCATTATTACTTTAATCGAGTAGAGTTTTATCTTTGTAAATGCCTGCATGGAGAATGATAACAAGCAACAGGCTCTACGTCTAACTATTACTTACAGCTAATAACTGATGAATCTTCTCTTATAATTTTTCAACAATTATTAGATCCTTGATAAAGTAAGTATTCCATTTGATGCAAGCGTAGAGAAAATAGGGAAAAGAGATTGTCTTGTATTACGATATACCAAGAGTTAGCTTCGAGTTTTACATTAGTCAATATTTAATACAAACAAACAACCAAACAAAATTGAGGAATGTAATTTTCTTTCTGAACGACGATCAGCTCTTAGATATAGCCTTTACATTTCGAATGTGTAAACAAAAACAAAAATTCAATCAAAGGCGTGTAATCCGCGACCACTTTGTTGCTTAACCAACATTCTTGTTCTTTATTTTTTCATTGGTATTGATTGACTATATTCCGTTAAAACACAACTTCGAACTCACAATTTAAATATGATATGGCTTTATACCATTCGTACCACCAATTCAACCCAATTAAAGAGCATACTTCAGAAGATACAGAGCTTTGCGTGGGCTTACGCCTGAACATGAATAAAGCATAAAGGGAGGATGCATAACGCGAAGGAAAGATGGAACGACATAACTTGTTCGTAAGACATAAACATTGGCACTACGCGGGCACTTCTACCTACGGACTTCTTAGTCCGATAAGGGTTCGGTTTGAAGCGTACGTCTTGCATAGTACGTATACTTACATACAGGTTATTGTTGCTTACTTGTTTCTCTCTTTGTGTTCGTTACCAGAACAAAAAGTGTCACCTTTTACAGCGAACAATGCGATTTAATAATAATGGTGTCTTTGTCGCCGAGTAAGATCTAAAGATCCATAAAATTGTAGCTAAATAGATAGTTGCGGTTTATTGTGGGTCGGTAACAATATTTTTAATTAAAAAGGAAGCGCAGTACATTACATAAATCACGGTGGTAATATTTCTCGCTGAAGACTTCTAATGTACACTGGACAAAAAGATCGTCAATTACGCAAACGCAAAAGTAATCATTGTAAAGTCACGCAAAAAGTTTTGAAATACTAATGTCTCCATTTCTCAAAATAAGATTATTTAATATTTTAAATAATTTTAAATAATATTTAAATATTTATGACCTTGAATCTTAAAGTTTTAGACCTACAGATTTATATATAAAAAAGTGTGTCGTGCAAGTGAAATCGGTTTAGGGCAAATGCACTTGGCTGAAAAAAATTGCCTGCTTAACGCAGATGATTTACATTCATAATCCGTTGAGTTAGTTATCAGGTATATGTGCATTTTTGGATACTCTTTCTTGATTACGTAATATGTATCTGTGTAGTAATAATTGGTTATAAATATTTAGTTCAGTATCGATTAGAATCACATGCCTGTTTGCATCGTCCAGTCTTGAAAAACTGTAAACAGAGAGAATTTCACCCAATTTTACAGCAATTCTCAGTGAATGTCTTGAACCAATCCTGGACAACAACAACATTTTAATTATGAATTTGTTAGATCTTTTCGGATTCGTTATTTGATAAATAAAATGTTTGAATTTAAATATTTTATATAACTTAGAAAAATTATTAACTGCTATGTAAAAAGTAATAAACAATCTAAGCACGGGTGTGTTTCGTAATAAGTTTGAAGAAACCTTCAGTAAATCTGTGTAATGATAATGGTGATAGATATTTCCAAAGTTTAATACGAAGCATGATATGTTAAGTGTTATTGCACCGAGTTGAATTTTATTGTATGTTGAATTTAGCACTCCACAATTGCCATAAAGACAGTTATAATGATTGAGTTACTAAATAATTTTTGAATACGTTAAGACATCAATTTTCACATTTTGGATACTAGGAAAATTAAAATAGTTGCAACCAAATATTAGTTTAGGATGAAACGTACGACGGATACTTCGAGTGTTCTAAGAATTCGGCTTTAGTTTAATTCCAAAACGTACAGAAAATGGTAGGGAAGTTCAACTTAAATCTTTGTCACTTATCTCGTTCCCGTGTTTTAATCTCATCCCTCTAAAAACAGATTTAAGGTTAAATGAGATTCAATCTTTTATGGAATCACTGAGCATCTAATATTTTTATTAAACAAAACCACGACAAATCAAATACATACATAACAATACATAATTTACCTGACCTTTACCAACTGACCATCTCCTATACTGTGGAAAGCATCACAACTCGTCTTAATTTTGAAATCTGGCAAACCCACGAATAGAGTTAAATCCTACTAACCAAGTAAGGTTACTTGCCACAATATTGAGAATCTTTAAAATGATGTTACAATTTATCCTCACAGAGCATCAATTAACACCAAATAATTAGTGTGGCTTTATGCAAACGCATGCAACCAAATTTATCATAGTTTGAGAATCGCACATAAAGAAACTTCAAAATAATGCTACTTTTGATATTACTGAAAACCGAAGAAATAAATTTCAATAACTTCAATCCATCTGATCAGGCATAGATCAAATTTTTACATTTCTTGAAATTTAAACTTAAAATGTTAAAAGTAGGTACATCCAGGAACATCACGTTCTTCAAAAATATCTTTTTTCCGTCAATTTGTTGGAATCAACTGTCATCATTCCAATAAGGAACAGGGAAATATATATTTCTTATTGTTATTAACACCGAAAAATAATAAACCGAAAAAGAAGAACGACAAATACGTGGTTTTCGTTTAAAATCATATAAAATCGGAACTACAAGATTAGCTGATTAAATTCTAGTACAAATTGATGTGTTTTTTCTCTGAACTTACGAACACCTAAGTCATCCATGCGGGAGGTCCCGCATTCTAATCTCAATCTGGACGTTTCTCGATGGTCTTGCGAGATTTCTAGGAGACCTGGCGAGCTACAGCTGAATCTGCTCGATGCTGGAGGTCCCGACATGCTAATATGTTAAGTTTTTTTCGGAGGATCAGTCGGGAGATAAGATATCTTTGATAATACATCTGTCGTCTAAATTTTATTTTCTATCGTTACATCCTGTGTCAAATTAGGTCAACTTTCGCGGGTACAATTTTCAGAAAATTATAAGAACCTTTCCATATAATGATTTCGATAAAAATGATCTACATATTAGAGATGTTTTGATAACATTTTCGTGATGAAAGGATGAGCACTGCAATGTATCAATTCAAACAAGGAGAACACATTTAAAGAAATGTATATTTCATACAACAAGCAGTTATTTAAATTATTATGGAAATTAATTTTAATGGTAGAATAGTTTATTTAGTTCTTCATAATATGTAATAAATTTGACTCCCATTTGCTGTCCTCCAACGCAAGACATGTTCGTATGTAGTACACATGTATAAGGATGTTCGTTTCATTCAACAGAACGAGAATATTTCATTCGATGTTTGTATGATGAGATACAGTGTGTTTGGATCGTTTAAGTTAATTTCTTTGTATGTCTGTCGTTAGCTGTTTGATCACCGTATGTAAAACAATAATTAATTTACGTTAAAATAAGAAGCCGTTGAAATTTCTTAACGCATTAAATATATATTTTTAAACTGTTCCATCGGTTGTGTACGCGTAATCTTATAAATAATTCGATAAGACCTACAAATAAAATTTCGTTTGTGTTCTCTACATCAAATTGGATTTTATCCAATTACATATTTGATTTCAATTTTATCTGCAGAAATCCCGATTTTAAACCCATGTTTTGAGAATTGGGTATCTATTTTCAAATTTTCACGGGTCTTGCGTACGTCTTGTAAACGAATTGTGCTTTCCGTTTTAATTGGGCCATGAATCACTAAAGAAATATCCGGCAAAGACACTAGCTGCAATACTGATCATTTTCTTTTAGTGATTTGACTCAATAGGGAAAATGCTGATCTTTACCTTTTCCAATGAGTATGCATAAATTATAACTTGCAGAATGAAATGAGATGAAACCTGATTTTAAGCGTTGACAATAGAATTTTGATGCCAGAATCAATAAAATTTTGGTCAGTTGAGTTTTACGGTCTGCAAGAGCGGTATCCTATGAAATCTTCTTCTAATGTCCTATATTATGGGATGGTAATTTACTCATGGATTATTGGCATATGCAAGTTGTACTTAGTTAGTAAGTTTTTGCACAGTTACTTCGTAGCTGTCCATAAAGGTACCGAATTTAATTAAGTCGTTATATGGAAATTCATCCAGATTTTACTTTATTAAGATTTTGGCTCTCCAAAATAGTATATTACATATTTTTAATTTAGGTAGGCTTATTTGTAAAGCAATTCGCGTCGACGTTATCGTATTTAGGTAGATTAATGGTAAATAATTAACATGTTTCAAGAAAATAAAGCAAATATATAATATGCACACATTTTTTAACTGTCTAGTAATTCGACGTGTAGGAAGCTTGTTAACACTATCTATATTGCCGTAAATACATCAGTTTCAACAACATATTTTATTTATAACACAAAACGTTTTTGCTTCGATACAGTTGCTTTAAATGCTAATCGGGCTCGGTAACCTTGCAATTATTCCACATTTCTACGTCAGAAACGACGCATATATTTCAAATTAGCATAAATATTCGCAAAATATATCGTCCTAATAAGTCGCGATGCATTATGCATTAAACTATCGAGTAGAAACAAGCGTGGAGCGAACATGAATTTTCCCAACGAACTAACTAAACTGTTTATAGGTAAAGATCTCTCCTATTCTCATCCACGGGTATACTTAATCACCATGATGAGAGGATAAGTGTTGGACAAGACCCGTTCAACGTACATTTCAATTATTTCTATTGTATAATGGGCGCGGTGTTAAAATAACTCAATTGCGTCGTCGGTGCCTGCCCGACGACGACCATATTTTGAATTTTAAATGATCCTCCCGACAACCAGCGAGTACACAACGCCATTCTCCAACGATCGAGGCGACGGGCAAGCACTCGAGGCTGCTTAGCGTATATTATTTATGATGATGCAAATGAAGTCTATACAAAATCAAAGTAGATGATGGGATTGCTTGTCGCTTTTAATGCGGTGGGAAGAGGAACGAAGAAAGTACCAAGAATGTAGAGGATAAGCAATGATAGGGATGGCATTCTCGCACATGGAGTTTCTTGAATGTTTTCTCTATATGGTAATGTGGAAGCGTTATAACCATGAATACTTATGCATCTATGTATGTGAATATATCAACACACGCATATGCATAGATATTGCTTACAGTCTGGTTATGTTGGATCTTTCTAGTATTTTTTATCAACACTAGATATTTGCTGAACTTAACCAGTCAGTACTTCTTATAATAGGTACACGAGGCAGTCACAAAATATTGTCTACTTTCCACTTTCCACAGCCAAATAATTTATTTGTTTGCGATAATCCCAATATTCCAACATGACTGGGTAGTTCGTTGCATCGGGAATAACGTGGTTTTGAATTAGATCTGGGCCTGATGGCATTCACCACAGTCCGTATAACTTTATGTAGTATTCTAGGTGTGCACGTTTTGTTAGTTTTGAGTTTGCCTGTTCTAGAGGACAAAATTATGAATCCCAAACAAAGTAAGGTGGACGATCTTTGATAATTAACGCTTTGGATAAATATAAAAGTTCTTCATGTTAGGTCAATATGCCAAAATGCATAACTAAGCCTGAAATACTTTTGTTACCAAAAACTTTCCTTCGTTTCGTAAATTTTAATAATTCTAGGATCGTCCACGAAGGTCAATAAGCCGGAGGTATTCCCAAGGAGAAAGTAACAAAATGTCTTTTTCTTAATACGAAATATCCGCATTTAAAATCGATTGTCTGTAAATTCGCACTAAGGTGCTAATCTTTTATTTCAACTAGAATGACTTCAACGTATAATTGGAGAATAAACGCAAACAGGGCGTTTGTATCATCTGTAAATTTGAACATGACAGGTGCACGAGTAATATAAGATAGGACATGTTACAATGTTTCCCATAGGTGTGTATTTATATTTCAGTATTTACGCTGACATCGTTGTTCTTGGAAGTATGGACCTACACACCACAGTGTTTGACTTAGAATATATTAATTGGGGACTTTCAATCTTTTGCAAATTAAAGGTGCGCCATTGTATGAATCTATGCAAAAAATTACATGTCATAAAAGAAATCGATAGAACAAACAATAAGAATTTGATCGTCTCATCGCGTTACAGATTGTTGCCTGTTGCGACTCCACTATTTTACGCAACGCGCAAGTGACGGATCCATGAATTTCACATTTAATTGATTTGTTTCCTCATTCTTATAATGGCTCAATTTTTCGATTGAAGAATTTCCGTCTGAAAAATGCGTTCCAATCTAATTTTCTTTCAAATTGGATAAAACGATATTTTGAGATTTTTGGTCACGCCCTCCAAAAATTTGCAATAATGATTGTTGAGATTTCGAATCTGTTGAGGAGATCTATTATGAAATCATAGACTACTATAAGACATCCGAAACATAAAAATTCGCCAATGAGATATAAAAGACTCTCAAAGTTTGGTAAAATAAGTTCATTAACATAGACCGACACCCTTCTAAAGCTGGTGATGATTGCTCCAAATCATATCCATTTGGAGATCGCCATATATTTTTAAACAATCACTGGAGGAACCTTCTCAAGCATATTAAGCGCCCTTGTTTCCTAAAATCAGACCTAACTTTTTAGTTGTGAATGATCCACATTTGGTAGAAACATTCTTTCACATTTTGCGACCTACTTCCCGAAAACAGTCAAGAAATTCCTAAATATAAATGACCCACTACCGAAAATCACTACGCATTATTAATAGATTGTTGGGGAACCTCTTCAGGAATTGGAAAAATTGCTTCACATAGGGCGATGTTTTTCAGAAAACCATGCAATTTCTTTCTTTTGATAAACATCCAATCCATTTGAAAGATTACAGGAATTCATAAGCAGAATTATAACCGACTTGGTTTTGAGCAATTGAAAAAGCTAATTTAATCGTTTCCAAAGTTGTAAAGTGTCTTCCTAGGCTTTTTTGGGAGACGTAATAAATTTATGTAGATTGATACCTAAGCCATAAGTGAATAGCCGAAAACCATAAAAAGAAAATTGAAGAGTGACCCTTGATGGAATCCGCATAATACATCGGTAACCCCTGAAGCTTTAACCACCAGTATGTCTTCCCAAGTGGACATTTTAGTCCCGCAATAATACACAAAATTCAAAACTTTGATTTCAACGTCTACTTCATCCAAGTACGTGGGCGTCCTCACCAGCAGTCGGTGCTAATTACCCAGAAGGTGATTATAAACAGTATTGGATCTGAAGAAGTTAAAAATGGAGGTAATTGCTGAATACCAAAAACGAAGTCTGCACGAGAAACTTAGCATTAAAATACTTTTCGTAAACCATTAGAAGAACTACGTCTACGAAGCAGCAAGTAATATAGGATTTTTACCAAGCTAAGACCAAAATTTAAAAAATTGGAGGTCATAAAAGTATCAAATTCAAAAATTTCTTGTTAAAGAAGATATTCCAAGCCTTATTTGCATCATATATGCTTAGCAAGACCCTCCGTACAGTCCACAAAGTCCATCGTGGCATGAAAAACATTATCATACCGGTTAGTTGGGTCTATCTAATTCAATATCTTAATTGAACTAAGGTGTTGTACAAACAGACGCGAAGAAAAAATCAACAAGGCTGGTCGTCCGCTTTCTAAGAAGAAAGACGAAGGTGGCAAACGAGCACGTGAAAAACGATGAAGACGAAGACACAGAAGGAGAAGAAGAAACGACAACACGAAACTCCCGGGTATTGTGTATATCCCACCTGTGAGGCATCCTCTTCGCGCCACAAAACAAACATAATCTTATCGCAGTCCGGCGCGCATAGCTTGTCGACCGAGGGAGTCAAGGTCCATCCTAGCCGTATACGTTCCGTGGCGGGAGAGCTGCGGGCAATTGCTTAATTTGAATAACATTAACTTCGGTATGTTCTCGGAATATTTTTTCCGGATAACAATGATATTATTTATACGGTGTTGTGGCAATTAAAATTAACAGCGTTCTTCGGTCTGCTCGACGGCTATCAAAACATCGTTAAGCTAATTGAATTGATTATAGGAAAACTAATCGATTTACCTTTTTTGTATTTGAATTAGATAGAACTGTTATTCGATTTGTTTTGATACCTCAAGTAATTTTGTACAGAACCTTTTACACTGTGATTTGCTTTTGAGTTACCTAAAAGAGAGAAAATGGGATATTTCTATAACTTTATATCTCCCAAAGTTGCTCCGTTATTCATATCTGTGCTTTACAATGAGAATCGCAACCTAATTGTAGAAAGAGTGGTAATTGTCAGTTACAGAAAAGGGCAAGTTTCATTCGGTAGTATTACTGAGACTATGTCACATCAGTAAATTCCTCACCAATTATGTGGTGTGATGTAATGTGGTAAAATTTCCATTTGAAGGTATTTTTATCTCTGTATCAGCATTGCTTTATGGTTGATAGATCGATAATAACTAACTTGACTCATATCACAAAATGCTTGTGTAAGACGCTTGACAGTCGTAGCCAGGTGAATGTCATTTACGGTGACTTCCCTAAGCCGTTTGACAGGTTAGATCATGTGGTGCTCATTACAAAATTGGATAGTTTCGGTTTCGGTACAATTATTTTAAACTTTCTCTGGTCATACCTCATTGATCCTAACTGCTATGGTTACCCATCAAATGCCTTCTCTCCAACGTCTGGTGTACCCCAGGGTTCTAACCTGGGTCCCCTATTATTTAACTTGTATCTTAACGATCTTCTATGCCACATTAATTGTGATTTATTAGCCTATGCGGATGACTTAAAGGTCTATACAACAGTGAAGGCTTTTGCAGCCTGCACTAGGTTGTCTGATCTAAACTGGGACACGCTTCAAGTGTGCGGTTTCCACATTATCGTTACCAATTTTTTGATATTTTCTTGCCATCCGTAGACGTACGTTTCGCTGTTATACCGCTCGTCAGTACGGCTTTGCAAGAGCTGTAATTTCGTATACAAATTTTTATGTATATATCGTCTGAACATTGATGTTTATACATATGACAGGGATTCGATATGAATTCTCTCACTATGATAAAAATTTGTATACGAAATTACAGCTCTTGCAAAGCCGTACTGACGAGCGGTATAACCGCGAAACGTACGTCTACGGATGGCAAGAGAAGATCAAAATTTTGTAATTTGCAATTTTCCCACGGCGGGTAGCCGAAGAGCGCGACTGCAGTTACTGCAGGAGGATGTGGCAACGCAAGTTGTCCACTTCTGTGGAAAAAATAAGTGCAAAAAATGCGTAATACGTGCATAGTGACAGAATTCATATCGAATCCCTCTCACATGTACAAACATCATTATCTTTACCAAATTTTGCAGTTGAACGAATTCAGAAGAGGCTCCTTAAATACGTATCTTTTAAAGTAGATGGAGTTTTTCCGGATAGAGGTACTGAATACTAGAGTTTACTTCTTAGAGACAACTTTATTTCTGTCTCTGATAGAACAGACAACACCAGCACAAATTTTCTTCGTAAACTCCTTACCAATAGAATTGATTCTTCTGCTCTTGTACCGCTAATTAATTTTACTGTACCTGCTCGTAATACTATACACACTTTTCATCTTCCCAGAGGTAAGACGAAAATACTACTAAAGTCGCCAATAACATATGATGAACGGAAATAGGATTGAAATGGATCCGTGCTCTTCATAAACATTTCTGCTACTGAACAATATTTAGGTTTACATTTCGTGTCTCTTTGTACAATACTTAATCTGTTGTACCATTTAGTGGTACACATGGTGTGTGCACATTCATATCGCAAACTTTTTGCTGTATTTTGTTTTTGCTCTGTAGATGGCTCTTGGGCTGTTGGGCAATAAATAAATTATTGTTAATTATTATTACATTTCACAGCTCTCCAACGATTCGAAAACTTGTGAATACCAAGGATACAACGCATACGACAGATTATTTTTACTCTTAATTCCATATAGATTATACTTTTAGGTGGTTCTTGCATTTTTGCCCTAACTTTTCTATCTATTTAGTATTCGTAGTATTGGACTGTAATTCATTCACTTCTCCTCTGTTTTGTAATTTGTATTGTGCCCTCCTACTTCTAATATGATGACGAGAACTCATCTTATAACGCGTGAATGGTTACAGATTAGAAAATCCTAAGGGGTTTCGACCATGGTATACTCTTCCATTTAATGATAATCCAGGTCTCGATCCCTAACATGGAACAAATTCTCACCACTTACATCTGCACTTGGTGTTACCAGTTATCCTTAGTTTACTTAAGCGACCATTCAGAGTGTGGTGTGCCAAAAGGAAACCAACTACGATTTTCAGTAAATTTTGAATATGCCTGACACAGGTTTCGATCTGCTACGGTTATAGTTATCAGAAGAAATTTTGCCTGCCTCAGACGCTCGAAATCCCATCCAGTATTTTTGCTTGTCCTATTTTTCCCTTTCTAGCAGTTCTCGAAGAACTTGCTCTCCTAATCCACAAAAAGGTTCAAATGGTATGATATCAACTACTTCTTGACTGAAACTGAAAGCCGGTACAACCGACTACCCAACAAAGAAAAATCTTATTGTTACTCAGAGTGTTAAGGTTGTTACAACCATATACGAGTCGACAGTATGAGCTCAGCGCATTACTGTCAACCTACACAGAATTGTTTTCTTCAAATCCTTTTGTACCGTCAACTGTTAAAGAGTGTGCTGTAGTGAACTGTAATCATCCGTCCAAGCACTGAATCCAACTGACTCTTCTTAATTTCCTTTTACGTTGAAGCAATTGTTTTATTATGGTATTACCGCCGTCTCTTATCAATGCACAAAAATAGATACATATATTCAAGTGTATTTTTACTAAAAGCAATTTTATTTGTTTTGTTCTTATCCTACGCCGCGCCGGTAAAAACTTCTTTCGTTATAAGTAGTCGGTTCCGTCTTCCATTTTGATCGCGATTAATTACCGTGAAAGCCCTTCATTATAACACAACGATGTCTTGCAATCGATTGTTTCCTTACTGGTTTAGAGAAAGTTTCGAATTCACCTGATGTCGTACACCAGCTGCTTTTTTATAATTTTTAAATCATTTCCAGTATTTTTGCACTAATAATTTGAAACGATGTTTTTATAAATTAGTAATTATAACCATCAGTTCCTGTTGCGGTTTACTTTTTTATATCGCCAGCTGTAAAACATTGATAATAGGTACAACCGCTTATCAAACTGCGTAGCGTAAATTGTGTTTCCGAATAATTTTTCGGTTGTAAAAGCTGAGGAGAAACCGCAGATTTCAGGAAATGCGTGTGATGTAATTTACACGTAATAAAAATAGTATTGTTCTCATACCACGTAGTTACTCATAGTAAGATATTTAGTAATCAAATATTTAATGTTTACAAAACTAATCATATACACAAAAATAATTTTAATATTATTTTCCTGAATTCCCAACGATAAAGACCAGTGGAGGAAATGGTCTTTATACGCGTGTGGTATACTTCAAGAATATAATGACATAAAACTAATCGGGCGGTTTGAGATTTTGTGGTCAACAGATGGCACCACAATCAAAATACACCCCTAAACTTTAACATACAAATGTCAAAAAACAAATATTCTTTTTAATAAAAACATCAACGATCCGAAAGTAATAGGAACTATCAAGAAGTTCATCTTGTTATCAATCTGAAATATGTCATATGTTCTGAGAAAATATGCTCCAAATATTGCAGATTTCCAAGGTACTGCTATATGTGTTTTGTTTGGCATTGACAATTTGTTTTTGTTGAAATCTGCAATGCTTGGTAGGTATGTACATGGTTTCTTAAAATGCATGATATATCTCCAATTAATAATAAAATTAACTCCCTGATTGTTCCTTCACTTTCAGACTGTTAATAACTTTATCAAAAACAATATTTGTTTTTTGTTATTTGTATCCTAAAAATTAGTAATGTGTTCCTATTACCTGTAAAATCCCAGATCGATTTACGTCCCCCGACATCAAGATCGGCTTGAAATAGAAGATTTTAATTTTCAAATGTTCTTTTCTATTTTGAATATTTTAGGATTTTTGACATAAATTAAAATCGGTGATTCTGACTCATGTGACGTAAAAACTGGGCAGATGTCCGCCTAAGTGAACTGTCACGATTTACAAGCATGTTGTTGCACCTTATTTTTGCTTTCCTTTATTTCCTCTATTTTAAATTTGTTTTCTATAATAATCCTGTACTGTGTTTAATTATAAGCTCTATGTGATTTACATTCAATAAGTGCCAGTCTCCTACAGATGGCGCTACGTTAAAATTGCCTATTTACCTATTGTCTTTCTATTCGTATTAAAAACAACTGTATGAAGTGTTCATAAAGTACTTAGTTTATAATAGATTTAAAGCGGTCACTTTGTTTGGTTTATCGATTAATGTTAAAAGTTGTAGACGTACTAAGTGAAGTTGGGAACCATGATAGAAAAGGGAAAAAGTGTGACGTGCGCAGAAGCAAGAGGGACTCGGGGATTAAGTGTTGGGAAGGCGGTGAAAAGGGAGAGAACGACATCGGCATCAAGAAAAGTAGTGCTGATAGCGAGGTGGGTCTGACAAAAATTCAAGTAATTTTTCGATTGTCGAGGATTAGCGGCCTATCTCGCGTGTCATCCCCCAGTTGTTTAGCCCATGTGGGATTTTGGATAATGTATCCATGAAGGAAAAGGGGAGTGACAACACGGAAGCTCCGGATTTTTAGATCACGCTACCGACACCAGGCACTACCATCACCCGGCCATTTCACCGGCGCCGATCAAGAACACGTTCAGATAAATACTTTCTTTTATTTCTTAATTTCCCAGCCTTCAGCATTAACTTTAGTAACGTAGTGGTAATTCAGTAATTATCGTTTAGTAGTAAGATTCTTTTGTTTTCTTTTATATATATATATATATATATTTTGTTGTGGTTTATGTGAGCAACTTGTCGCCAATTCTACTTTCCATCAATAGCCTGTCAGGTTTCAATATTTCTCTGACAGGAATAACATCTAAAGGCCGCCTCTTCATGCTGAAAATATTGTGGCCGCCTGAGAAAGAGTCGAGCATTTAGCCGAGGCACGGCGTGGTCTTTGTACAGGCTGATCAAGCAAGGTGCTCATATAGGCATCGGGTATTCAATTGTATATTTTGATCCGTTTCATTTGTATCGTTTGATCGACGTTGTAGTTGGATATATAGATTCATACACAGATATACCTATATCAGTGATTCTTTTTTTGTACCCCTCCCCTTCTTTTTCTTCTTTCTCCGTAATGGAACAATGTCGCTCATGTTTCATAAATTAGATAACAATGTTCAATTTAAATAACAGCAGAATTTGCTTTATAGACAGGAATATCACGATACATATCATCGGTCATCTTCACCGCCCTAGCAAAATGACCTCTGCAAAGATCATTCTGACCCTGCCGACAGTCTTTGGAATTAAGAAAAAAAAAAAAAACTTTTGTCAAGAGCACAGTCTTATCTGCTAAGGTTTCAAATATTACACTAATAATTCCCACTAAATTTAATTATTTGTCAACGGACAATAATTGAGAATTTGAATTAGAGATGGCATTAGGTGGCCAAATAACGTCGGTGAAATCTTTGGATCAACACAGCTTCAGAATCCCAGATTTGCTTTTTAAAATCGTGACGAGCTACAGAACTTCTGTAAAAAAGAAATCTGGGGAGAAACTTGACCGTTATGATAAACAAAACTTTACTCGTAAGAAACATACCTAGTTTAAAACCTTTGTATCTGGGTATTCTCGACTTCTAAAGTTCAAACTGAAGTCATGCTTTGCGAATTGATAGTGGTATTCCGCCTCGAGATTTTACTGTATTTGCATGGCTGTTTTAGACAGAAGGAGGATTTGAACAGCCAATGAAGAGTTTATTGTACATTTGTAAGTACATTGCTCAAGCCAGTTAACAGATCTACGTCTTTCCCATTAATTGGTCGAAGTGGTAACTGCTAATTCAGAGGTAAACATTTGGATAACGGTTTCACAGAATTGCGAATAATAAGAAATATGTTAGTTTCAATATCATATCTACAGTGTTTCCGAATTGACGTCACTATAGGTCTAATTAATCAAACATTTTTGAATCTCGTTCTAATCTTTTGGGATGCTAGCATGCTTGCTGAAAAGATGTTCAAATACATTTCTACTTTTTAAAAATCAAGACCGCCATCACAGTTGAGGAAAAACATTTTCTGTTCAAGTACAGTACCATTTTGCTGAATAATACGGGAAAATGTCCTCGAGAAAAGTTGTTCCGAATATGAAATTACGATATGCAACATTTGACAAACATTGGATCATTTTATTTTGTATTCTCGCATTATAAAACCACGGAAAAATTTAGAGTAGATATACATTTCTGATTTCACACACCAACAAATTTTGATTCTTACTGGCCGCGACGATATTTTCGATGACGTAGAGCGATTAATAAATTACTTTACTTCCACATTAGTAAGTTATGCTTTAAATAAACAATATATTTCTTTAATGATTTACGATTATATTTATGCGGCAACGTCTCAAAAATTGGCAAAAATAGAGTCTCTACTTACTTAATGATATGGCACAGCGCCAGGACTATATTCTCTACGAAAAATTAATAGAAATTTGTTTCTGATTTTAAAAGCACTCGCTTCGTTATTCCGGTTCGAATTCAAAAGAAACCATTAACCATTCCATACGACCAGGAAGATTTGTAGTCTTTTAAATATTTCTCTATGCATATATACAAGGCAGAAAATCCTGTCGTTATATGCACCTGCTGACATTATAGATGTCACGTCAGTAAATTCGTTGTAGTAATTATTGAGCTCTTGAAAGGACAGGGGATATAAAACGACTGGTGGTGACGAGCGCATATTAGAATAATAAGGTCTTCTGTAAATTCCCGGCGCGTACCGCCGCAGACGATATGGCATTTTCTAGCAGCGCTCATCCGTTAAAACGTTTCGTCTATTAATAAAACCCGGCACACATTTGCGGCTTGGTGGCAGTTTTCGCCTTGTTTAAATTTTACGATCGCGCGGGCAATGATTCAATTTCGGATGTTTACAGCGGTATTAAAGTTTTTCAGATTTTCTTTCGACGCAAAAACGTATAGAATTCTTAATAACTTCAGTACGTATTTCAAATAAATTTGAACTTACTTTATTCGTTAACGACACTTACAATAGATCCAAAAAAATTTCCATATACATATCTCCCTTCACAATCCCTTGCATCTCAATTGTAACCCCCAAGAATATGATCAAAACTTTTTATCCTCCATTCGAAACAATTCTCAAAGGAGAAAAACAGTCGTAGTCTTACAATATCGCGCACGAATTGTTTCACCAGGACCGAAAGAGATAAATTCTTGCTTTTTCGAGCGCGCATTTAGCTGCACTAGGTAAACCAGCGTACGCGGAGGCAAAAGTAAGCAACCGGAGGCCTGTAGAGATATTAAGTGTAAAAGGAAACGGGTCTCGTCGACTTTACGACGCGCTGCATCACGTGTTTTCGTGAATAAAAACTTTGTGTTGGATGTGTGTGCGTACGTGTGGATTGTGTTTAAAAGGACGATTCCAAATCGTCGTTTTTTAAACATCAGAAACTCAACTGTACTACCGTTTCACGCGTGTTTATAGAAACATATACAATGCTTGTACACAGAAATTCGCTTGTCTTGATAAATGTATGGGAAAGTTAATGTATGTATGTAAGTGTGCACCATACCAGGAATTATCTTCCGATATAATTAAGCATAATACATTTGCAAAAGTACAGGAGTTAGAGAAGTCAACAATTGGACACTAGATATTACTAATTGATTTTGGACACTTGTTTCGGTGACCTTAAAGCGAAAGATTCACTCTAAATTCGGCTTGAGTGCTCCACGACGACCTTAAAACATTTTCGCAGATTGTGGATGGTAATGGACACATTTTCTGGACGTGGAAATGTTTGCCAAGGCAAAAACAGCTTCGACAGTCATTGGAAAAACAACGAAGATAAAAGATAAAGTACGATTGAAACCATTATAAAATACAAAATTTAGAGAGTTTGGACGAACACTAGGAAGTTGGCTCAGATTTAATGAAACGGTATAATCAAATGGTCATTGTATATAAGTACGAGTCTAGGTTAAAAATACACATAATTGTTTTATTTTTAGCAACCAAGATCTTTTACACTTAATAAATTATTGCATAACCTCCTGACAAGGAAAAGGACAAAGAGAAAGCATGTAGTGCCCGACTCTACATATGAAAATCCTAAGGAGTGAGACGATGAACATGCTGAAGCAATTTGATAAACAGTTGAGGCTTATTCATTACAGGACCTTCAGAGGACGTCGCATGACAATTGCTACAAATGAGCAGGAATCAAATTGGATATTGAATCTGTAGACTGCTTGCATTTCTACAATATCGGAATAGTAAAAGTTCCTAGGTGTAGACCTGTTGTGAAAGAGAGAAAATTTTGCTATATTGTCTCAGTCGATGCTAGCGGCTTCAAAGTAATAAATTTACACTTTGGATCTTGGTTCCTGTAGCAGCTTTGCAAAATTGTGAGAAAGTGAAACAAAAAATATAAAAAAAATAATGAGGTGTATATTCCAAAAATGACTTTAACTTTTTCTTTTGTGAAGAGTACCATCAGAACTGGGCACATTGATTAAAAACTATATATATGTATATATGACACCAACAGCTTAAATTCGTCGAAGGTTCGACATTTTATTTGACAAAAAAGCTCTCGACATAAAAAAAAAACCAATTAAAAACGACCAGAAATAATTTAAATAAATGACAACCACTTACTTTACTTTTGAAGGACCCTACATCGACCCTTTTTCTACATCGACATTGACCGTCTTGCTGATAACCGCGTCGTTACAAGATTGAGTACGCCTGTCAAAATATAAAGTGGGTGATTCTGCAGAATATTCTTTCTCCTCCCAAATGTAAACCGAGATGACTTGCGGTTTTCTCGGCTTCGACTCTCGAGACTTTCCGAGAGGTATATACTCAGAACGTCAGTCATACGGTTCGCATTAGTCGGACAGACGGACAAGTAAAACAATCAGCGGATCGTGATCGAAAGCTTCCCCGAGATTAAATTCTGTTTAGGCCGTCGCTTCGGCAGGTGCGTCGACGTGCCAGAAGTTTCCGATTGTAAATTCCTTAATTAATCCGTAGAATGCGGTCGATTTATTTCGATGAACGAATTCTTTATTTGGAATACGTAGCAATTTATTTCGTGTTGCTTATAGTGATTATTTATAGAATAAAATCCATAAAAACCACAATGAAATATAGAAGAAGTTGTTTTAAAAAAGGGTAATTAAGTAGATATACTGGAAATTAGACATCTGCGTATTCAGAATTTGATTATCTCAACTCTATTCGATTAAGAAGATAACATAACTGAATAATGCGGTGGTGCTGTCACATGTGCTTTTCATTTTTCCCGGTGTTCTGGACATTTGTTCAAGGCATCCGCTAATCATCTTTATTTGGTATGGTATTCTCCGATTAGTAACTGGGCTTTGCACAGGAATATGGTAAAATTTAAGCAATTTGAGAAGATGTAAACGTTACTCAGGATAAATTTACAGAATAACTATTTGAAATAGATTATATCAACAGGCCGAATAATAGTTTCTGAACATATACCAATTAATTTTCAGGAAATGCGGATTTCAGACAACTGATGCGCACCAATGCAGTTTGTGCTATAAATATTTGACCCGGCGACATTTTGTTGTATCATGAACAAGTGTCAGACGCGCATGAGGGAAAAATTGGAAAAGTGTGTACATAGTGTTGTGTTATTGTGTTCAATATGTCGAAATTTATACCAAACAAAGAGCATTCACGGACAGCATTAATTTTTTGTTTTCATTTGAAGAAAACTGCTGGTGAATCATAGCGATTACTTCGAGAAGCGTGAGGGATGGTTTCGGCGTTTCAAAAGTGGTGACTTCGATGTTGCAGACAAAGTACGTGGAAAACCGCCAAGAAAATACGAAGGTGTGGAATTGCATGCATTGTTGGACGAAGATGGACGAACACAAAAACAACTGGCCGAGCACTTGGACGTTAGTCAACAGACTGTTAGGCTGTTTACAATCGGCTACGAGAGATGGGATACCACATGAGCTGAACCACAGGCAAATGAAGAAGCGCAAAAACACATGTGCTATTTTGCAAAAAAATCATGAATGCGCCCCGGTGCACCATCCACATCGACCGCAAGACCGAATCTCTTTGGCAGAAAGACTGTTTTAACTCCATGTTTGGTGGGACCAGAGGGGCGTGGTGTATTATGAGCTGTTAAAACCTGAGGAAACGGTTAATACTAAACGTTACCAAAAATAATTGGCCCATTTTAACCGTTCGCTGCTTGAAAAAAGGCCGGAATATCAAAAGAGGCAACACAAACTCATTTCTCTTCATGACAATGCTCCATCATCTACGGCAAAACTGGTTGGAGACACGGTGGTCACCCACTTGCTGAGCAGCCCTTTGGTTCGTACGACGATGTGACAAAATGGCTCAATTGGTGCTCGAAATGGTTCCCAATAAAAGGGGAAAGACTTTTACTGGCGTGGTATTCACAAATTGCCCAAAGGATGGGAAAAATTGATAACAAGCGATGGAGCATACTGTGAATAAAACCCTTTTTATCATTCTTTCGAATTTAACATGTATCTTTTAGAAAAAAATCCGCATTTTATACTTGTACACCTGCTGTTGTATCTTGTGGGTGATTTTACATGATAATAAAAATTTTGAACAATTTCGTTGATTACGAGCCCTCATCGGACTTCGACTGATCCAAAAACAATTTCGAACTAAAAAATCGATTTTGTTCAACCTTCATTACAATCTGGATATGTTTCAGACCTCAGTGAGTAAATTTTATTGTATTCTTTTTTTTTTTTAAATCATAGCTGGATTTCAATAGCGTCATCGTATTTTACGGTCGATTTTACATTCAAACATTTTGGATTCAAAGTTTGGGAATCTAAATCGGTATAATTCTTTCTTATGTTTGCGATATAATATCTCAAACAGAATGTAAAATACAGCTACTGAGTTTTCATAGTGTGGTTGGCCTCATTATGGTATGTGCAATGAATATTAAAAAGGCGACACGTAAATTGAAACAATTTCGAAATACATATATTTCCACCTTCTCGGTGAATTTCTATATATTTCTGTCTGAAACCGGCTCACAGTGAAATATACGACCAGAAAGTAAAAAAAAGGAAACGAATTCCTGGTTACTACAAGCAAAGTCAAACAAAATCTAAACTGTAGCTCAATTATAATATTTAACAATAGTTGGCGTGGTTACATTAAACACAGAAATATTCATTCTTTATGTATTCCATGAAGGTTGTATACACGTAGTTGTCTTGCCATTACAAAGCTTATTTACGTCTGCGAGCTTTTACTCTTCGAGAGATTATTCGAGACAACGACCACTCCTATTAGGGCTACATATCTGTCATCTGTATCGGCTGTGTTCCTCTGATTTACGAAGGTACAATGTCGCGTCGCCTACGACTAGACACGACGACACCTTTCGAATATATCTAGGCTGTTGCCAGCAGTTCCTCTCCCACAACCAGCAACCCCTCTGTAAGATATGCGGTTGTTTATTCTATACTGGCTGCGCTTCGTTTTCTCGGTACTACGATGCGACGAGCTCTGTTTAATTTTGTTATCGTACGGTAGATTTTTCAGTACACAGACTGAGATAACCTATCCGTCCGAAATTAAAATGCCACAAAATTCCGTGTATGGTGGAACCGGGAACCGGGCGATAATTTCAAAATTAAATAATTCGTTATGAAAACATCGGACCCGGACTGGAATGTCACATCAGTCGTAGGTGTTTGTTCAAATCGTTAGCGCGCTAAATAAGTTGTATCTCTTTGAATCCTGTATGTCGTTTCTATTTACGCCTTGTTCAAAATTAATCGGTGTATCGGTATCTTCACAAAGAAAAAAAAATCGTCGTAGGGAAACATAAGTCTTCAGCTATAACAAATTATTCTCCAAAAGAAATGAAGTGAATTTTAAGGCGTTTGCCAAAAAGAACATGTAAAAAAATTGAAATATCTGCACGTAACAATAAGAAAAACTTAGTGAAGAATAGAATAGTGATATAAAATATAATGTATAATGATTCTTGAAAATAAAATATTCTCATTTCTCCATCTTTATTAAGGTTTTAGTACGATATACATAACTAGAACCAAAGACGTGTTAAACACGAAACTGTGTTTCAATAAATTGCTCAATTGTTTTGTGAACATCTGCAGATATCCCACTATTCTCTTCGCCTGGTCATTCGTTTCTCCGTCCAAATAAACTTGCGATTTAAAGTGAAGCTATATATATAGAAACTTCATCTACTTTTGCTCAATCCAGTGGCCAGAATGTTTAGACTTCTTCCTGAGCATCACATTTTATCCATCATTGTTTCAGATGCGTTTGTGACTATAAAATTACCAATAATGGCAGTAGAAAGAGAGCTTGCATCATAGACAACGAGTTGTTTCAATGGATTATTTTTACCTATACAATATGTTATTTATTTCGAGGAACCATTTCCACATAAAGTGTAAAATCTCTGTTAGGATGTATTACATTCGAACAAAGTACACTTGAAGGTCTCAAACACATAACATTATTTACATCAACATCACAATCATCGTCATATCACCTCCATCAAAATGGTTAACAAGGCTGCAGTATAAACATAATTGGTAGTTACTAGTCACAAATCAACGTACATCTTAAGTTTTTAAAGCAACACCGGTCTTTTTCGATCACAAATTCTCCCTATCCAAACAAAACGATGCTGGTATTTCTGAAAGCCGGCGGCTCCCTTTGAAATTTGCATACTCGCCGACCGAAACTTTTGGTAAGGGATGTACTCACGGCCACGTTGAACGCCAAACACGAAAAGCATACAAGAGAAGAACGAAGAAGGGAAAGCTCATGCTCCTCGAGCAGCATGTGGTCGGTCCGGGCGAGCACCGAGATACAACAAACACGGCCCATCGGAACCCTCTAGCGTCGTTGTCCGTGCTGTGGGACACTTTATATCTTCGATGGTAGACAGATAGCGAGGAAACCGAACCTTAACACAAGAGAAGACGGTCGAACAACAACGGCGAGCCTCAGCACGACATCGGTGACATTATTGGACCTCGACATTCCTCGTTCGAATATACACTCGCTCTCCGATAACGGAGAGAGGCGAAGAAATAGGAGAAGAAACCTGGTAGTAAGTTAACCTGCTGATTTTTATCGCGCCGATGTCACTTTAAATTTATTGGTTGGCCATTCTACGGTGTTAATAAGTAGGTAGGTATATGCATCTCGAACATGTTGACTCAGACGACCGACTCAGTAATTGGGTAACCGTGTTTGTTTAGTTGGCTGGAGACGAAATCTTATCGATTAGCTCGGTAGGTCACCGAGTTAATACAATCATTGTTAATCAGAAGAAAGGAATTTGTAGATATGATTCGATGGTGGACATATTTTTGCGACTTTTAGTTTGACTTATTACCGCATTGTAAAAAGTTGTGCAACATAACTTCGAACAAGAACAAAAAATTCAGAAAAGTCCTTTGCAGACGTCATTTCACAGTTCACGCATTGGATTAACACACCACCTCAGTGATCTCTTCTTAAACCGCCCATTTCAAAAAATGTTTATATCTTAGAAATTATCATTATTTCTTGATAGGTTAATAGGAGCTGGAGTCTAAAACTTGTTGTCATCCACCGACACGTCATAGTGAAGATGCAAGCATTGTAATTCACCATAATTCCTCATAAATAGTCAAAGCTGTCGTGATTCCTCTCTCCCACACACGATCACGCATCAAAGTTTTGGCAATTAAATCAAACACGATGTATTCAATTGTATTTATTCGTATTGAGTATGTTGTAACTAAATTATTTCCATCTTCAAAAAGAAAATGTTTTCTCGGCCACTACTGATCCGGCTGGGAATCATCCCTTCGACGTAATATAGAAAGCTTCACTACATAAATCATGAAGCTGAATAAGTTCAATTTAAGTAACCCCAATGGAAAATTCTATAAAGACGTAGGTACGCCTTACTAAAATCCATTCTATTCTGATCATTCAATATACAATTAGATATTTTAAATAAAGAAACAGTATGCTGGATCATTGAACTTAAGAAGTCAAAAACCTCTACGCATTTACGTATGTAAATTTCGTACATAATTTACTCGATGTGCTTGGCAACTGAGGCAGCAACAAATCCATTCATAATGCATCATATAGACAGATATACGACTGTATAATCGTTTCAAAATTGACTGTCAAGATTAGAAAAAGTTGGCAATCATTGGAAAAACAAGAGGGCAACGGCACGTTTCTACAATCAAGTAAAAAATAGATTTTTTGCATTCTTTTGCCTTCTAAATATTCTTTTTATATAAGTCAAAACACAAATTGGAAATCGACAGCTATATTTTCAGAATGTTAATAAATAATAAAGAAACGTTATTTTTTAATGTTCTGAAAATATAACTGTTAATTTCCAATTTATTATTTGACTGACCTAAAAGTGGTGGAGAATATTTAAAAGATAACTATAAAATGGTCACGATAGATATAATACATTTAAACTTTTTTAAATCGTATTGCTCTGTCCATGAATACAACAGGTTTATGTAGTTCGGTTTTCTTCTTCCAGAATGAGCTGAAAATGACTTTCAGCAAACTAGAGGGAAAACAGTTTTTCTATAATTTAATAATATATATTTATCCAGAGATTGTGAAATACATCGGAAAAGAGGGAAAAAAATGACTATTCAATTTGTTAAATGGCATATTAGAGACGAGAAGAATATCTAAAGAATGGGAACAAAGATTCATAATCCCAATTCACAAGAAAGGAGATGAGACAAACTGTAAAAACCATAGGATATATGCCTATTACGAATAATAAATATATACGGATATAGGATTATTGAACAAATATTAAGACAAATCGTAGAACCTAACATGGAGGAAGAACAAGTGGCACATAGAAAATGAAGGCAAACAACAGATAATATTATTACATTAAGGGACAAAATAGAAAGAAAGAGACATGTGAGGAACTGCACATAATATTTATGGATCTGAGAGCCGCTTTCGATTCAGTAGACAGGAAGATAATTTGGAAGTGTCTTAAGGAACTTAATGTACCTGAAGAATTAGTGAAAAGTATATACAGCGAGGTAGGAGGATAAGTACCGCTAAACGGAGAAAAATCGAATATGTTCCAAATGCAAAAGGGAATCAAACATGGAGACAGTCTCAGTCCTCTTCTGTTTAATATAGTGATGGGCAGAATAAATAAGAACACAAAGAGCAGAACTGAAAAATACGAACAATAATAGGGCACGGAAACCTAAGGCCAATTAATATTTAAGGACTACTATACGCCGACACCATAGTACTGATAACGGACACTGGCAAGAAAATGCAAACAATCATAAACATATGGGCAGAAGAAATAGATAGAATGAAGATGGAGGGTAACAGAAGCAGGAACATATGTTATAAAGGGGAATTAGAAAGAGTAAGAACATACGAATATCTAGGATCTATAATATCAAATAACGGAAACATTGATGCAGAAGTAGCCAGTAGAGCAGGAAAAGCAAACAGAATATACTATGCCATTAATATAGCTATTCTGGGGAAGAAAGAAAAGATACAAAGAAACGTGAACAAGACAAAAATAATTACTGCAGAAATGAAATGCCTTCGGAAAATAAGCGGAAGAACGAAATTTGATAAAATTCGAAATGAGGAAATAAGAAGTGACTTAAAGCAGGAATGTAGAATAGAAGTTATTGAGAAGAAACAAATGGGCTGGTTTGGACATGTATATAGGATGAGTGAAAGCGGATTAGTTAAGGCTATATACGAGGCAAAAAGATCCAAGAACAGAAGAAAGGAGAGACCCAGGAAAACATGGACCGGAAATTGGAGAAAACAGAGGAAAAAAGATCAGAGAAATGAAGGTACTCGCACAGGATCGGGGATTATTGAGGAAATGGAACAAAGAACATTAAACAAGTCAACTCCGACACTCTACCAGGGCAGCCTGAGATACTGGACAATATATATAAATATATATTCTTCAGGTCTTTGATGTCATTGCCTTTTAAACGACCCCTTGTCTGAAAAAGAAATTTAGCGAATCAGTGGAAGGATGTATCGATAGACTGGTCTATTCATTTGGGCCGAGACTCGGAAACATTCATGAGCTTCTTCGTTTTGTCTGTCCTCTTCTGTTTCATATCACTATGAGGAGGTGAGATGAATCAATCGTACTTTTACATGGTTTTATTGCTCGTATATGTCCTTTCATTTTAAGGGATTTTCATGTGGTAGAGGCTTAATCTAATTAATTCATGTTGTGAAAATCTTTTGCGTTCGATTTGTTAAATAGATGCCATAAATCCCACAAGGCATTTCCTCTCTAAACGTCTAAAAATAAAAATAAAGAACAGTTATCCGCGGCTTATTCCCTAAATGAAAATCCGTGCGTTTAATGAGCTTAACAAACCATTTAACAGGCGCAAAAAAATCCGAAAACTACGAGCAGTTGCGACCTGTTTTATGTATGTATGCAGACACTACATACATCTATATCCATGTGCTACGTTGTACTTTGCAGAAATAACGACGGTTGACTCATGAGACATTAAAAGAAACACGAAACGGAAAACACAACGCCAAATCGTGCAACAAAAAAAAAAAAGAAGAAACAACACGCTCATCGCACCACATCCACTTTAACATCAGCAGCAACGGGATGGATGGTCGTAGTGTCGCAGATGCTAAACACATCATCTCATTCCGATTCCAGCGACAGTTCGTGATCGTTGGCGGTAATGAATTGTGATCGGATGCGAAGTTAATCTTCTTAAACGATCTAGACAGGTTGAGCAGTGTTAAACGAACTGAGCTTGTACATAGTAGATGTAAAAGCGACAACAGTCAGAAAATCTGAACGTAAAGTAGTGAGACGCGGTAAAATTTTTAGGGGAGATACAAGACGTTAGTTATTATACCGGTAGATACACAAACATTCACAATTGTCTACACGAACCAAATGATTTTGAAATTTGGAAAATGGTAATTTGCGTGTGGAATGTCTGCTATCCAATTGTAAGTTGGCCAAATTTTAAATCCAAGCAAAAGGCGGCCGGTTCTATTCTTTGTACTTGTTTACATAGGACACGTGTTTCGTTGGACACTTTCCAGATATTTAACCGACCACAGCGACACCGTGATTGTTTCATACATTTGAGTTGCTGTTCAGAACAATAAATCTTTAGATTAATTCTTTGTATTCACGTTAACGCCTGCTTACGATTGTACTGTATCGATATTCCATGGATTAAACACGACCTCCATTATTTTAGCATACAGCAAATTTCGCGGTTAAATTTAATGTTCTCAATGCTTCAATTTTAGGTCACTATTAATAGTTAATCCATATTACCAGCGAATTGAATTTACGACATATAGTAACCTTAGCATTAATAATACTTTTAGTATCGAATCTACCAAAAAGGCAAGAAAAACATCGAGAATTCAACTACTCTAAAGAATTTGGCATCATATTTTATGATGCTGTAAACTACAAGTGTGATGTATAATTAGATAGCAGTTTCCTTTTCTGCGGTTAAATCGGTTTGGATGTTAGAAAGAATATCGAATAGCGGACGAAGTGTTTTACTTCTGCCAAAAATTAAGTTATGAGGTCAAGTAAAGGGACAAACATTCAGGAATTTAAAAAAAAAAGTACAAAAAGGTAAGAAAAATTTGGGTTCTAGATAATATATGTTGAGGGAACTGAAGGTTCTGACTGTTCTGGAAACTGCCTACATTGAAAGTATATGGTTAATAAAAGAAGTAACTCCAAGGTGATTTAGTATCGCACAAGAGTACTGCAAAAAAAAAGGATTGTGCACATAATCCTATACAAGAAACAAGGTCCACAGCCGTTTTATATCTTTCGAGAAAACGATGTTATTAATAATGGGTCAAAAAAGGAAGGATATGCGCGATTAAAGCAGACGGAAAAGTTTGTGTGGCAATGAACTCAAATATCTTCAAATCTCACAAAGAAACAAGGAGCAACTGGTACGATTTTGTTTTCTCCACTGAGGATTACCGCTTGTTTATTGACATGTACAGGTTATAACAATTAAATAGCGGGACTTGTCCGAAAAAATATGCTTTATTGAAAACTTATTACAGATAGCGTTAGCCATAGTGGAAACGGAACATCTCCGAAATAAATAACCAAATTTCATGAGAGATGTATGTATGATTTAGTATCATGACGCAGAAAGCATCCTATGGTTTTATTAATGTTTGTAACAAATTCATCAACAAGAATTAAACATTCAGATCTGAAGCGGCCAACCAATATATTTTACTCTTTGAGTCATTTTCCGCTTGAACAAGTTTTATTAACCGACGGGCTATCTGCTGACTTCGTCGACTTGCGAGGAATTTTAATTCCACCCCTAATTCATTAAAATACCATTGAGGGCGGTAGACGCGTTCTCCACGTTTGGCGACACAATTGCAATAAATTCTCCCGTTGCTAGACTGATAAATACGAATCTAAGGAGACCGCAATTTATGTTGGGAAAATACTGATATAGTATAAAACTCTCCGTTGAAGCTAAAAAAATGTCGCATGATGGGTACTTTTAATAAACTTCCTTAGTCTTTCCCAATCAGTTGCATGGGTAATTCTATTCTTATTTCACAGCAAATCATTGCAAAAGATAATTATTTTAGAATACCAAATATCATCGGAATTACGTTTGAAGATTACTACCGAATTTGGAATTGTAGGTAATATCGGGGGTGGTCCATAGTGTTACCCTCAAATGTGAAGTTCACTTATAATATCGAAAATAACTGTCCATGCTTACAAGATTTACGAATAGACAGAATGATAATTTCCATTACTAAAAGTTCGTATTAAAACCTAGCCCTCGCTTACGTTGGAAGTACATAAAAAATTACAACTCGAAAGATAAGATAAACAGAAGTCGTTCTTCGATTGGTGTTGATGGCTCCAGAAGTGTGATGCCAAAAGTAGTTGATACAAAGTAAGGAATTTCGAAGTATTGAGGGATGGAAAAGTTTTCTTTCTCTTTCAAGGAATTAGAAAGCAAGAGTCAAAGGAAAATTAAAGTAATTGGACAGTTCCATTCGCCTTTAGATTCCAAGCTCATTAACAGAAAATTCAACTCGATTTAAAAATTCCCAAAATCTTCAATGCCATCACCCAACCCCTCTTTTATTGAAAAAATTAATACAAAAAAAAAAACAAGATAGACCAGTTTCCTGCTTTAATCTAGACTTATTCCGACCTTTATTTCAGTTTTTGAACCAGTTCCCTTTTACTCTTTTTTTTATTTAAACAAAAGGAACATTGTTTGGCTGTATGGTGGTGTAATAAGCGTTAGCCTAGCGCTATTCAAATCCAAATAACAATTGCTCGGTTCAATATTTGGCCAACAGCTATCACTGTGCTTAGAAGTCCCTTCTCACACTAACAGAAAGAAATATTTACACAACTCAAAATTCCAAAAGACCTTAAGATTTTAGAATTGGTTTTCTATTTTTAGTAAAAAAACTTAAGGTAATTTGGAATTTAACTCTTTTTCTTATTTAAAGCTTTTATAACTACAAATCATCGATAAAAAAATCCAAATTGGAAAGAGGGAAAATTACGTCCAGAAGAATTTCAAAATCTATTTTCCAATAGGATGCTATTCGCTCTTGTTTTATTAAAGATACCAAAGTATAATTACTTCTCGATTTTGGTATTAATTAAAGCAAAATTACGGGTGAATATATCGATGTAATCCACTGTTAAAAGGATCTGAAGTGACTTTCATTCCTTTAGGAGCTAGCCTATTAGAGCGGAAATTTGCCTTTCCATTACTATAATATTATTAGCCATGTGGCGATTAGAAAAAGTAAAAAATTGTATCTGCACGATTCGGTCCACGATATGGTCAATAATTTTACTACTCCGCCATGTCTCTAGTTCCTGTGGGTAATACAATGAAGACGAAACAAATACAAATTGTGGAAAACCATACAATCCAACGATCTGTTTTCTATAACCTATTATACAAAGCGTAGCAAAGAAAATACTCCTCACTTCTGGGCTATTAAGAAATTGTCTACGTCATTACCTTAAAATCTCATAACAGGAAGCAGATTAGTTGAAATTTAATTTAATCACATCATCTACTTTAATTAACTATGCAAACTAGTATAATAAACCCGATACGTCTGTCAGCTACGAAACTTATTTCAAACTCCGTTTGGACGTAGCTCGTCATCATCCAGGACTGTTTAGCAAACACCTCCAGATAACACGAGGCCGATTATCGAACGTTTACATTCAGCGAGAAACGCATTCCCTTGATTACGTACGTTTCTATATTTCCCTCCCTCTCGTTTCGTGCTTTCATTTCTCTACGTCTTTTCTTTTCCCACTCATCCATACGTATACCTACCTACAGGTATACATATTTACATGGGTCAGCGGATGCCACGAAGAGCACGCCGTTAAGGTGACGTCTTTGATTGATCGATCGACACGGAGCGTTCGCCGTACCAGGCCATGAATAATGCAAACACCAAACTCGGACCATCCAGCAGCAATGGCGAGTACCCTACCTACGTCTGTACGAGTACTACGTGTAGTTACTAAACGTTATAAACTATTTTGGACGTCAGTGTAAATAATTACATCCTAAATTAATGCGATGAATATTTATCGTACGTTTATTCTACCGGAGAATTTTATTTTCTCAAAACCGCGCCTCAAATAAATCTATTGAACACAACCGTTGTATCGGCGTACGGTGAGGAGAATAACACTTCTATTAATCATTCATCCGATTGGACACTTGCAATAATAACGATGGAAAATAAATAGATACTTGAATATTTAATGTTGGGAGTTGGAGGTGCATACGCATTTGATGTGGTAATTTAGAGACGCGTGAGAAGATTGTTACCCAGTGGAAAATGCGTATATACATTACCTAACTACCTACGGCTAGAATTCTAGGTTGTAAATGAATGATAAATTTCGGATTACCTCCATTGCAAATCTGAAAATACAAAGGACGTAAATTTGCACTAAATTTTGACTGTTATGATGCCATTTAATTTTCTTCCTTACCTCAATCTCCGAGTTATACCTAAGCTGCATGCTTGTAAATCAATTGTGGTCAACTTCAATTTATCTAGGACCAGGTTTCTCCTTTAAAATGTATCGCGATTTATTTACTAAAACCTTGACATATTCACTTTGGCACCACTATTGGTAACAATAGTCCCGACCACATTACAGGTCTGTGAAGTTGGCACCGCAAAATAGAAAATATCCTTGGATGTGACATACTTGTTTGACCATTTTTTGACCATGTTTGACCACAAAATAGTTCAATCAATAATCGATGATAAAATATCTCTCGCACGTAGCAAATCGTTTGCCCACCGCCTAGAATTTGGATAAAGTTGAATAACCATTATTTATTCATAAAAATTGGCAGTATCGACCTTCGGACTTAAAATATCTACTTGATTGAACAATTTTTAGGAATACGTGATTTTTATACATTAGGATAAAAATTCATGCGGTGGTCAAACATGGTCTGCTCAATATTGATTTTAATTCTGAAAAAGAAAAAAACTTTGGTATATAAATAATTCCTCTTATACCCGAATGAAATTTCAAGCGATGGACAAACGTGGTCAAACGGCTTTTTGTATGGTTTTGACCTTAAATCCTCAATATCTACATTGAATAACCTCAATAAATAATTTCTGTTACTCTTAACTAAAAATTCATGAGATGGTCAAAGGATTATCTAAACGGTTTTGATTACCAATCTGAAAATATCAATTTGCCAAACAATTTTTATGAATAAATAATATTTATTGAACTTTATCAAAATTCTAAGCAGTGGTCAAACGTGGTCAAATGATTTGCTATACAGGAGGGATATCTTGTCATTGATTATTGATGTTTGAAAACTATATTTTTCCAAAAAATTATTTTCTCGATAATGAAGGGTGGTCAAACAAAACTATTTTATGGTCAAACACGCTCAAAAAATGGTCAAACAAATATGTCATTTCCAGGGATATTTTTCTGTTTTGCGGTGCTAACTTCACAGACCTCCACATTGCATTTGTGATCGACCAAAAGTCGCCTCCCGATCGACTTGTTGGCGAATCCTCTTGCAAATAGATGATGGTTATGCCATTTTTAGCAGATGTGTAATAAATATTAAAAGAAGAAGGAACAGATACTTGATTGTATTGAAATTGCAATTCCATAAATACGCAGAGACAATGTGTAACATACCATACCCATTAATACCCATTAATTTAAAGTTGGAAGAAGGAATGAGTGAAAGATCGCCCTATCGAATTGTTAATCAAGGAAATTAGATAAATATTAGAAAACTAAGGAAATCTGTCAACAAAATTTAAGGCGACGCGACAGGCAGTTTCTTCAAATTCTTCTTTCGTACTCAATCATCACCAAAACATTGCTTTTTAAATACTGCAAGACTGTGTGGAACGTCAAAAAATTAATAAACTTAAAAAATAATAAATATCACACGCTTAAATTCAGGCCCGAAGGCTACAATTAACTGAAGGACATCTCGTCGAACTGTTGATCAATGAACTTGAAGGGATAGACTCGATTACAGTTAAAAATATCCTACTCGATGTTCTTGTATTTCTTATAATGCCATTTAGCACCAATTCATAACAAGTTCACCTGGTTTAACCTTCCTATACTCACGCATACGGTCTGTGAGACCGACTTATATAGTATAGTATACGTCTTTCATTTTGACGTGAGTATAGGAAGGTTAAACTAAGAATAAAAGCGACATTGCAACACACCCATCCCTCGCTACATGCATATGTATAAGCGAAACTCGTTTGTGCCATTAATAATATGGAACTTCTCCGCCAGTAATGTCTTGAAAACGATGTCCACGACGTTCGTCGAGAGCATTCACTATTTGTACACCTCGTTTAAAATTTAAACAAAATAACCGGTATTTGGGTGCGTTTTCTTCACCTGTATCCACGCTCAGTACAAGTATCTCCAGCGTATTGTATGGTAATAGGATTTTTACAGTTACCGCCGCTCTTAACACCGATACACTTAAAAGTTAACAACAAAAAGACCCGTTCACACGCATCCGTACGTACGCGTTTGGATGCAAGAGCGCATAAGAGAGCATTTAAAGGCAACTTACAGCGCCCGAAGGACATTCGCTGATTGATATTTAACGTCAATATTTATTATCGGGCACGCACTTCATTAAAAAAGCTACAAACACTCGCTTTTTTCCTTCGATCGGGAGAGATAAACAAACTTGCGGCTGAGCAGATTGACGAGAAGCGATTTGTTTTGTTGCAGTGGTGCTTGTCGTTCTTCGATGTGTGTCGCACGGAATATTAAGCGGTTCACAGATCCGTTCAAGAACTGTTGATAAGTTACGTACAATAAGTTACCATTATATAGATAGATCGACTGAAACTACAAGGTCGAAGAACGCTAAAAATATATACAATCTGCTTTTGAATTTGTGAGTCAGTATGATGAATAATGTGCTAATATCAAAGCAATTAATGAAGGATATAACCCTCGATAGAACACTTTTCTTAATTTTAAATTATTTTAATGAAACCAACAAAATATTTTTGTATAATCTCTAGGGGATTATGATTTTTGATTTTGGAAGCTGAAAACGGTTCTTTCCCATTGGACTCACCCCTAAATTCTGTCTGATGAATTTGTGTTAATTACAAGTCAAAACAAGTTGAATGCAAAAGAAGGCTATCTCATAATAGACTTCCTTTATATTAAACATTGCTTCACACGAAGTACGAGGTATTCCATTTATCTGATATACCTTTCCATATAAAGAAGTGCTAATCATCTATTCGATTAAAATTCGCAAACACGGATCTTTCTTCGTTCTCGGGTGCTCGTACCGGTAACTAGTCGAAAAGAATCGATGCGTCGATAGCGCTAAAACAGGAAATTAACTGAATTGTTCTAATTAGAAAAACATCACTGAACCGAAACGCCTAACAATAGAAAAACTAACGAAATAGCTATGTGGAAACTGGGTAAAAGTCAATCACCTTCGCAAAGCAAAAGCGTAGAGCCTGCGCGATAAAATCGTGATACTACGGAAAAGTAATAATAGAAAGCTAATCACGGTGCCAGGCAGAAAAATAAAATCGAATAAAATAAAAAAGTATGTTCAACATAGTAGATTTTACAGCTACATGAGTCGTTACTTCGGATATAAAACATCCAAGAAATGGTGAAAAATCTATCGATTGCATACAATGCGTGCAATAAATAGGAGATTCTAAAGGCAATTGAGCTCTTTCCGAAAATTTGCCCAAACATTCTGGAATGGTAAGACTGTTACATATAATTTTGTAATACTAAATAAAAGTTACGATTGAATGTATCCAGTTTACAGTGCTTATAAACTGTTATAATAAATAAGATTTTTAGTTTTTGATGATTGGTTGGAAGGAACTTAGAATTTCATACTCGCCTATGCTACATCATAAAAGAATCATTCGCCTGAATCCTTGCCCTGTTTTAAAAGGAATCTGCAAAATGCAATTACTGTTATATTCTATGTCAAATTATGTTAGGAATTTGTATCTCAATATTCATCACTACATTCAAAGAGTAACAAAATACGACAAAATTACATGTAATTACTTTGATGACAACAATATTCAAATTTATTAACGCTTGGTAATTTCCACATCGTCCAATAAATTTAAATCCTCAATATTTTAATACCATATAATCCAGTTTCCTATCATAATATTCAAAATAACGATATTTCCGTCCGTTATGCATACATATTTCTGTGTGCGGACTAATAAGCACGGCCGCTCGCTACAGCTGTCGTTATCCTTCGAGTACCTGCAATAATCCAGACATTTTCCCCTTGTATATCCAAGGAAGAAGGCGACGCAAGTCGTCTAAGCAGGAACTTCACGCATTTCCGACGCGCAAGGTGCTCTAATATTTCTTATTCGGTTGTGCTATAGCGACGATTCTCGACAGGGCTTAATTCGACACGAAGAAAGTAATATTTCACTTTAAATCTGCTCGAGGCGGGATCGTTCAATCTTAATAAGACAGACAAGATTTGCAGCTGGTGTATCCAATATAGGTATATAGGTGCTTCATTTCGAGTTTATTGCAATTACGTACGTCGAAATTTTAATAAAAGATCCGGGTATTTACGTAAAATGAAATAACAAGATGTATCTAATTTCGGTCGTCTTCGTTGATATTTAATTTCGAATGGAAAATAATAATATATACCATAATCGAGAAATTTTGTCCTTATTACTAGATTTTTACATTTTCGCCATATATTACAATATCTAAGTAAATCGATTTGCCACAAACACATAGAGGTATCTTCTATTGTTCTATGCTAAAGTAACAGTCCGAGATTTAAACTGTACTTTTACCACACCAATGGGAATGCCACCAAATAAGTATTCTGGCAATATGTATATCCTCACTATAAAGTCCCAGGTTCTTGCAGAGATTTACCGTAATACTTAGAAGGGTTAAACTCACACGTATTAACCACAGGTAAATTTACTCATCTAAAATGATGTCTCGACTCAAGCTTACAATATTAAGACTTAAAAAATGTAAGATCATTAAGATATTACCTGACAATGTACTAAGTGTGCATCTCCGAACGTGTATTTTCCAGAACGACTGGAACCAGAATATGAACCCACTCAACAATGTTAAAGACAACTTTGTTTTTCACTAACCGTAGCAGCATTTCTTAAATATGTAGGTACATCATACCGTATCGGAAATCGCTGACCAAAACATAGTGGGAAACACACTTAGCAGCGCCCAGAATTCTCGAAGGTGTTTGGGGGAAGAATTTGACTACGACTAGGTTATTGTTTAAATTTTTATAAATTTTTATAAAACAATATCGTGATGTTACAGCTTAGAATTTTTTAATTTGTTTTATAGATATGTATGAAGTTTAATTCTTTTCTTTTTCTTCAGTTTCATTCAATACTCTCTATTAGTTCGTCTTACACCGAATTTTAGAAACAAAATAGATACCGAGAACCGTACTATCTGACATATGTAGTTGCTCGTGAGATAATTAGTCAGACTTAACTGCTATATGATTCGGTAAATATGTTCTCCGACATGTATTGATCGACGACTTCCGATATGGCACATTTCCTTCATCTAAACATAATTCTTTTCCCTTACTAAACTACCTACTATTCGCGCATTATCACACGTTTATATAATTTTTGATAATTCTTGACAGCATTAGGAAAGGGGAAATGACTTTTCAACACTAGAGTATTATTACGATACAAAACCGTCTTAAATTTCAATTATCCGTGCATTAAACGCGAAACATTAAACTTCTACGGCAATAACTCACTGGAAAAGGTCGATTTGGCATTGTTAACGGCGGAATCGAACATCGGAAGGGCCATCTATTTTCCTAAATCGCTGTGCTAGTTTCAGATAAATGTAGCTCGCAGGCTATATAACACGTTAACCCAACGTAGAGACATTGACAGTGACCGTAATATCACAAGAATTACATAGTTATTTCACAAAGTTACTTCTTCTGTTACGTACTATATTCGCCTTTATGTTGCAATCGGCTAAAATCCCAAATTCAATAATTCACTTATTAAAAAAAAGGTAAAATTGATACAATACAGTTGAATCGGATGTGGAAGGTAGGATGTTTGGTGTTCACTAGTTAATGATTATATAGTGTTTAGTAATCGATATTTAAAACTTTGTGATTCCTCGAGATAGAAACATAGTTGCTGAGATGTTTATTTGCAATTTCTCTAACCTGGTATTAGTGTTTTCCTTTTTTTGTTACATTTTCTAATAGTTGTAAATTTGTACTACACAATGGAGATCTTTTCAGTAATGAATTTAGTCCGGGTTTAGTAGCTTCATACTTTCGTCTTCCGGATTGTCTCCACCACTTTATGGATTTATAAGTTGTACATTTGAAAATTGTCTTCTACTGATCAAAAAGTGGTGTAAATAATCCCAAAAATAAATATTTAAATCAGTCAGCAGTCATGTAGTTTTATATTCAAATTTATCGAATCCAGATATTCCTAATACAGAGTGCAGCAAAAGTACCTTTACTATTACAAATACATAATTCTACCTTCTGTCTTTATTGGCGTTAAATATAATTTTGTTTTGTAGAATTTCAAGCATGGAACGATACACAATCAAACAACGAACTAAAATTGTAACATTACTTGAAAGTCGTCGATTGGTAATGAACACCCAAAGAGCATATCGAAGATTAATTGCTTATATTTCTTCGGAGTTCGGATAGTAAACGATCACACACGATCAACAAGTTATCAAAATGATAAGTTTAACAATTCATACCTAATGTATATAGAAGATAGTTTGGCATAAAAGATGTCGCAACAGCTCCAACAATGTATGCATTAGCAAGAAACAGAGATATCGACCAGGAAAATCCATTCAATTGCAGCTCTCTAACCGTACCCCTGAACAAATTTTTAAAAAAGATTTGCAGTTGTTGCCTTATATGATTCAGTTGGTGCAGAAACTAAATCCTGGAGACGCCAAATTACCTTTATTGTGGGGCCATTTTAAATGATTTTGGGAATGATGAAAATTCCTTATCAAAAGCTTTATTAGTAAGCAAAACTGTTTGAGATCACAGAATCCATTTCATCAAAAACCATTACATTGGACTCGTATAACTGTTTGGAATGGCATTTCTGCCAAAAGAATTTTATATTGTATTCTTTTGAAAACGACAATGTTGTTCCGCAAACACTAAACGATGAGCGATTTAGAGCGATGCTTCCAAATTTTGTATTCCCACAACTGCAGAATGAAGTCGCCGACATATGGTTTCAGTAAGATGGTACAACGGCCCATACAGCACGGGAAACAATGGAACTTCTTTGGCAATAATTTCCAAATCGCATAATTTCAAATAATGACATTTTGCCTTCGCCTCTCCCAATTTGGGCGTACCTGGTTCTTTCTTGTGGGGTTACCTGAAAATTAAGATATTCGTGATAACTTTCGTGAAGAAATTTTTGAATATCCCCTGGACCACTACGAAAGGTGTTGGAAAACTCGATGAAAAGATCGTATTCTTATTTAATCATAACGGATCTCATTAAACGGATCAGATAATAATAATAATAATAATTAATATAAAAACTAGCAAATAATATACATACTTTTCTTTTCAACATTAACTTTCTTGTATTTCATTTTGTTCAAAACTTATAGCTCAATTAAATTGTAAAGGTACTTTTGCTGCACCCTGCAACTGTTGGCTGAAAATAAAGACCTTGCTCATTTCGCGATTACTTAGGTCCGGTTTTCTCTAACTGTTGGATTGGAAGGTGAGGTTTCCTAATATGGCCAATTATATCATCAAAGCGTAATACTACACAGTTCAAGCACATCAAATCATTGATTTGTCCGTTTAAACATTTATACAGAATTCACGATTTTACAGTGACTGAAATGTCTCATAAGTAATTTCCACACTGGGATTAGGGTCAAATCTATCATTAACGCATTTCATCAATAAGTATATCTCCACTAAATTTTAGTAGGAGTTATTTAGTTATGCCTTGATTTGAATACAAATATGTAGATACTTAAATTTAAATGATTTATACTTATATTCGCTCGGTTTAAAATGCTAGTTCTTTCTCTGGTTTTATGCGTAACAAAAACGACATTTAACCGGACCAAACACAATGACCGCTGCTCATAAGCCTTTTCAAATTGTATACATTTTACAACGCACTAAAAGCTGAAATTTCCGGGAGAAAAGGCAATGGAGTACAGTATAGCACAACGAAGAGCCGCACAATGCACGATCATCAGTCAAAATGTCAGTCGTACATACCCTTTTTATATTGTCTAAGCGCGATAGCAGGGTTCGGTCAAGGTACCCGAACTGTGTAAGGTTGAATAAATTACAATATTTTAATAAAAAGAAGCTCACCGAGCCCTACGACTTATATATATGGACTGTCTATTAGATCGAGAATGGATTGAATACGTCCCGAATTTAGTTTCTGTGTAAATATAGAAACCAGCTTGTTTTATCTTCTCGAAAAAGGCAATAAAGATAAACGGTAAGTGTCGTATAATCCCCGCTAATCCCACAAAAAAATTGCTCCGTGGTATTTAATCTTTTGTAAACAGTAATATGGTCAATAATAAAATGTGATTTCTCTCGCTGGAAGGTCATTGGAAGATCAAAATCTAATTTTGATTACGGTAGATATAGGAATGCGTTACTAAAAGATAAAAGCGCATAAACAAGTTTAATCAATGTTAGTCAGCGCACATTTAAGTAACTGTAAAGATTGTACCCGAAAATCGTGCCAATCTGATCAGTTCCTATCCTTACGTAAGTTGATCTGGTATAATTAGCGTAATCCCTTGTCACATGACTGACGTACAGCGACGTGAATCTGAGGATTAAGTAACCTTAATTACGATTATCTGCTATTGCACGTTTTCGTTCTTTTTAGTTTCCTTCTGTTTGAAAGTTTCAAATCTGATGATAGTGTACTAAGAATTACTTCAGCGCAATCCAACCGCAGTTAATCAGTAATTGCTAGAGCTAGTAGTTGGATGGCCAACAACAATGATTACGGCTTGGTGTGTTCAGCCCCTCGTCACTAAATGTTGTGAGAGGATAAGCGATGAACAAATACGGAAACCTGACTGAGACGCTAGGCAAGTCAAAATTTGTGTTTCAAAGACGAATGGTTTTTCGTGCACCGCCACCGCAAAAAAGTAGTTCGGCAATGAAACGGTCTCTCAAAATCAAGAAACAAGTTTGTAGTTGCTATTTTAAAAAAATTGACATCAAATAAAATCTGTTCAAGGAAAATTTTATTTCGCTTTTACTGAATTTATTCCATATTTTAGGTGCGCACTGTACAATTATGTTGTCCAGTTTCAATCTAACAATAAAACTAATAAAATTTTGAATATAAAATTGCAAGCTTTCCAAGAATGATCATATCATAATCTAAACCAATCAGAGAAAGAAGAGACTGAAGAAAAGTAGCAAAAAGAGGAGAAACATATGTATATGTTAGCATCAGGTTACAATTTCAAACTACATAGTATAAACATGAATAATTAGGTATTTCTTTGGAAAAACGGTACCTATTAAAACAGTATGTTGAGAATTTAGACATTTCTCCTACACACATATGGAAGCCACAATTTCATAAATGCGATGGCGATAAGAGCAGTATTGATTCCAACACGAGTAGTACATCATAGAGATAAGACAAGTGTTAAAATTCGTGTCGTCAGAAGTTGATAGATAACATTTTAAATACTATTGTTCGCGATTAATGATATCAAGTGCTGTGTGTGTGTGTGTGTAACCTTGCTGCTGTTAGCAATATTTCCTATGTGGTCATATCGACAGAATTGTAGGATTAAATTTTCAAAATGAATTAATTGAGATTGAAATTATTTACATTTGTAATTATGTAAAGGTTTTGGAGCAAAGAGCTCTGCAAATCTTTCGCTCTCTCGCCATCATCCGCTTGCATATAATTCAATCCTCCTTTATGCAGTATTTATTATATTGGTCAATGGATTAATAACACTAGAAGGAATTAATTTCACCAGTTTCGTTGAAAAGCCATAATGATCCAGGGTGTTCTTACATTTAATTTGCATAATTATTTCCTTCCGTTCAAAGTGATCTACTGGCGTGAAAAAACATGGTGTCCTATTGCGGATGTACTATCTGCTTTTAGTAGCAATTCATGTACATCAATAGAGCGCTACCTAAATGTTTGTTTTCCATGGTTTATGTAACACTGATTCACTATCCTAGGTGTCAATTGTTATTTCCCGATTATATTCCAAATTGTTTTCTGTTTATCTTTAAATCTTTCAATTTGGTTCTTCTAAGCATCCCTTATTTCGTTATTCAACGCTATTCTATATATAGTTTTCACTCTTCAATATTCTTGATATATTGGTGGATTTTTCGTTACTGTTGCAATTACTGCCAATGTGTGTAAGTTGTTTCTCAATTTATTAGCATATTCGAACACTTTCCGCGCTTTGTTTCTGTGTATTATCTTTCTTTTTAAAGTAGGTATAACTTAAATGTCATTATATAAACAAAAATTTATAGCACTTACTCAACTGCCATTCCCTGCATTTCACCATACCGACCGAGTATTCGCATTGATCCTGCTCCTCCACTAAAGTTTATTATTACCATAATCAATGACATCTCATTCATCTTGTAAACTTTTCCAGTTATTTTTCAGTCGTTTATTTACATTTTCTGATCGTCCGTTTGCAACTATCATACTATTTATTATTAGCAGCTCGTTTCACATGTTTTTCTATAATCTTCCTTGATGAATCTCTCAGAAATATATATCCACTAATGAATAATTTTGTGATCATTCTTATATACCTATACTTAGAGCATCTCCAGCTTTAGCATAGACTGTCTCGTTCACCCCTACTAAGTATGCATATACCTTATGACCACTCTTAGCTGTTCTATGTCGATTTCCTTTTAGAGCGAACCACTTTTAGCGAGGTTCTGTGGCGAGAGTTAAAGTTGAAATCGCAACACACACTCATTGCAGGAGCAACTATGAAATGCACCGTATTTGCATCTCCCTCCATCAGATGGCGGTCTTATTATTCGGACCCGAATTTACTTCAACTTCAACTTATTTACCATCGGTTTCGAAATGAAATACTTTTTCTTTATATATTGTTTTTTTCAATTATAGAATTTTAGCTTTTATTCAAATAAGCATCAACCGCGTAAAGAGCACCGCTCTTGTCGGGTGTCCCAGACACCTCTCTTTCTTTTCTGTTTCAGTCCGATCAAAAATTCCCATATTAGTTCTTTTTCAAATTTATCGAGTTCCTTGCTTTTTAGACCTTGTATATTTCATACTGCCATTTTCGTTACTCACAACTTCATTATTTGTTTTTATCACATTTTCCATAAACCTTTCCGTATGCGTACGCGCATAACCTTGTTTCTAGCCGTTGTCATCAACTCCTCCGTCCAAATTAATGTCTCCCACTTACGATTTTCACCTCTATTCTTTACCATTGCCTTATTCGGTTTTCATGTATTTTTTGCATTTTTGGAAGTTTCTTCTCTCAGGTGTAGCACTTAGCATACCATTTATTTTTAATTCTTTATATTCCAATTTGCTTGAGTTTCCTCTTATTTCCTTCATTCTATTTGTTATATATGCTTGAATTTATGGCTCATCTGTTGTTGAATTCGAGTTAATGTATACTTTCTCTTCATATTTATTACCATTTAATTTGGCGGTAACAAACGCCAGTTCGAATTTAAGAGGGAACGATTTCCAAGGTTATTTGTGTAATTATGTGTAACCCTCAATGTAACTTAATTATAATCTTTTTCTACAAAATCCTCCAGTTTCTTTAAGCAATTGTTTTCAATTACAGTCAAGTCGGAGATTATACAAACTTTTACGAATATCTACAAATATGTTGCACTGTGACGATATCTGATGGTGTATATAATAAAATCGGTGATCTAAATGTAAAATATTTAAAGTAAAGAGAAACAAATAGCCAATATACTATCTATACTATGAAATGCACCTTATTATCAAAGACGCTAATAAAAAATATCTCAAATTTCGATACTTCAATAACATAAACAACAAATAATTCATTATTACAAAAACAGACAAATGACAAATAAACTAACTTACAAAGCAAACATATTTCGTATCAATTTTGTCAACAACTCGATATTTACATCTAGAACCGAACATTAAAAATAATCACGAGTCGTATTCTTCCATTCCGTTCATTTATGCATTATTTATTTATTTACCTTTCCAATGCATATTTAAACGTATAACAGAAAAATAAAACATACGTGTTCATATACAAACACGTGTCCTTCAATCTGGCGTACGAAAACAACCATATAGAACCGACTAAACTATACGTAACCGAGCTATCCTAACGAGATAAGTCGTCGTCGTCCCAGCTACCGGACTTTTATGCATGCCTGTCACATTCGTAAACCAGCACGTAATTATAATTGACTTATTAATTAATTAGGTAGTTGCTTTGCGGAGTCGTGACTGTATAATTAAATCATAGTTGGCGTGGTATATAAACGCACTAGTACACACACACACAAATTATACGTTTTTGAGAGTGGGAGTAGTTGCGGCTTTCGTTTTGCGATGACAAGCAAGTCGAATGGGTACCTACATACACTAGGAGATCGTATTCCTGTATATTTAGCGATGCCTGTATATAGAGATGGGATAATTGATTGAAGCGGCCGTATCTATGTATAAAAAGGTCTATGTTTAGATTCATGGATGTGCTATATTTGTCGAAATGTAATGAGATTGTAATTATTAATTACGATATGGTAATGGACAGATTTCATTTGGGAATATTGTCTACTTTACATAGTCGGAGAATGTCTTTAGGAGATTGTAATTAGAGTGGGTTGAAATAAATTATTTGTTATTTGGAAGACTGATATAAAAGGTTTAAAGATTCGGCACAAGTATCATAAGAAGATTTAATATGCTTTGAAGAAATAAGAGATAAAAAATTAATTACAATTAAAAAATTAGTTTTTATTGTCCAAAATCATAGGAGCATATAAAACCCAATAAAGAAATAAAACACAGAAAATGAGAAGAAATTACTTTATGCATACTTGAAGAAATATACAACTAACCACTAAATCAAAACAACGAGAGAACGTGGAACAAAAGAAGACACGTCAAGCGAATGTACAGCTAGGTCAGATTATTAGAAATTTTAACTACGGCAGTTTTTTAAAACGCGAAAGACAATAGCCAACCCCAAAGAAAATTTTATTCAAATTGAAGTGAAGGGATAGGTACCAAATTTATGGGATTACTATACTTAAAACAAGTGCTGTAGATTAACTTTTTGTAACAAAACTAAATTTATATCTATTAACTAATCTAATGAAAAAAAAAAATACATAGGAGGGGAAAGCTAGAGCGGGAAACGGGCGGACCAGTGAAGTTTTCAAAAGTAAAGTTGATTTGAGTATAGGGTCTTCCAATAAGAGGTTTCATTTTGATATGTAAAAAAACGAGTATTTTTATGCGGAATCATGGTTGTTAGTTGTAAAGAGGAGGGTATGCCATTAATAATGAAAAACAATATCAGCCAAATGGCCGCCACGGCTACGCTTGCAAGAACTTATTCTTTTCATAAAATTTTCCATTACCAATTCGCACATTTGCGGCTGTATGTCCTCGATAACTTCACGAATTCCATCTTTGAGGTCTTGAATCGATTATGGGCCATTGACATACACCTTATCTTTCACGTAGCCACAAAGAAAGAATTTAAAGGTGTTAAATCACAAGATCTTGGTGGCCAATTGTGATCGCCTCTTCGAGAAATCACACGCTCAGGAAACTTTTCACGCAAAAAGCGATGTTATCGTCACTTGTGTGGCGCGTAGCGCCGTCTTGTTGAAAATAAACGTCGCCCACATCAATATCTTCCAATTCCGGCCATACAAAATCATTAATCATCCTTCGATAGCACAATCAATTCACCGCAACAGTTGCTCCAGCCTCATTTTCGAAAAAGTAAGGCCCAATGACCAAAAACCGCACCAAACAGTGACACGTTGAGGATGGAAAGGCTTTTCAACAATAATTCTTGGGTTTTCCGAGCCCCTAATGCGACAATTCTGCTTGTTAACGTAGCCTGCGAGGTGAAAATGGACCTTATCACTCTAGATGATTTTTCGATGAAATTGAAAAAAGACACGAAGCTGTTGATGGTCGGTAGGCTTGAGTTCTTGTGTTAACTGAACTTTAAAAGTCTTAAGACCTAAGTCTTTATGCAAAATACGGTGTAATGTGGTTTGTGGAATGCCCAATTCCAAAGATCGATGAAAAATGGACAAACCTGGGTTTTCCTCAACACTATGGGCTACGCGATGACCCAACAATGCATTAGTTTTGCGAACGGTGACCGCAAAATTTTCACCATTTTTTGTAGTGAATTTTAATAATTTCAATGCGTTGTTGAAGAGTATATAGAGATAATTGTCAGTTTTTGAAAGCTAATATACAAAAACAAGCTGTTACTATTTGCATTAATAATCTGCGACTATCGTTTAAATATCTTTCTTTGTTTTATTTGTTTGGTATTTACTACGGAAACCCAGAGTAGTACTATTTTTTTTCTAATCTAAGGTATCTCTGATCAATTCATAGCTAAATATTTCTGGCTAGGTCGCTCAATTTGTAGGGAAAATCCAAAATTGTGTTAAAATATTATGCATATTTTGAGCTGCCTCTACTTAGTACATCACATCCAATATATTGCATGTTCAATAAACAATGAACACAAACAAATTTGAATCCTTTCGCATTCGTCACAGCTTTAAAATTCTACTTTCATTGAGATTTTTTCAAAAGGTTCGAAGGTATTCGAAATGAGTGAGGATCTGTTTCTTTGTAGCAGTAGTGCTGCTTTCATTTCTATTTTCAATCAATATTTCTATAACGGTTTGTTGACAATTACTATCGTTTCCTTCTTTTCTTTTGTTAAAAAGTTAGAGCCGCAAATGAACTTCGTCAACAGATACAACCAACAAATTTGGATTATCGTTACTATTATTATTATATAAGAATGCCTGCTGTAATTAATAATTGAGTGACAACATATATAAATGAAAGTAATATTATATTACGCATTCATTCATCCTAACCAAATAGCACGGTAGAATAAAATAAATCGAGTGTTGTTAAACACGCTTTGCATATACTTGGGATTGCATTTAAACTTTTAAGCTATTTATAGCTGTATTATGAATGGCTTAGAAATAATGTTAACAAACGTATTTTATCAGCAGATGTTTATATTTTATCGTTATATTGCATTTTCCGCTGAATGAACTGTATCTGCCATGTCTCGGAAAGTACCACTGTAAATTACTGATTGTAACATAAACGCATTCCTTTAATATACATACAGCTGTGTGCGAGAAAATAGCAGTGCGTCGAAAAAAGTCCAAAGGGAAACCACAACACATTATAAACTCTATATATGTAGTTATACTTAATTTATAATGTAAAATATAATCTGCATCTTCGTTGCAAAGCAAGATAATAATAACTTTAGAAATTATAAAACAAATCATATATTGCAACTGTGCGAAAAAATAGCATTATTATAAAGAAAATATAAAATGTAAAGAAATATGTAATAACATTATAGACTTTTTAATATTTTGTCGCATAACCATTATTTGCGATGACTGCTTCGCAGTTTCGTGGCATCGAATCAACCAATGCTTGACATCGCACATTTGGAGTGGGGCGCCATGTTCTTTCAATTACTTCCCATAATTCTTGCCTCAATGTGGACGCTGCTGCAAAAACGGCCTGTTTTACATCTGTCCACAGATTTTCTATAGGGGGTAGGTCTGGTGATTGAGCAGGCTACGCCAGAACCTTAACAGAAGTCTCCCGTAACCAGTCCTTAATCCTACGACTTTCATGTTTCGGCTCATTGTCATGCATGTACACCCAGCGATGGGGCATCTCTTCCTCAGAATAGGGCACAATGACTGTTTGAAGGATACTTAGACAAATTGGTCCATTGTCTCCTGTATCCACAAGATTGGACCAATACCATAGTATGAAAAAATGCCCATACCATAATAGAGGATCCTTCATGTTTGACAGTCGTTATTGTATAATTTGGATTGTATTCCGTTCCTAGAGGTCTTCTTACATACCGCCTTAATCCTTTCGAGGCAAATAATACAACCGTACTCTCATCTGACGACAAGATGTTTCGCCATCTAGTAGCTGGCCAATTTAAATGTTCCCTACCAAAGCGCAATCTTTGTTGAACATGTCGCTTCATCAGCAACGGGACTTTTCTTGGACTTCTAGCTATCAAGTTATTGTTTATCAAACGTTTTCGAATAGTGGAAGTGTGAATTGGAAGATTTAAAGTATAGATGGGCAACCTCCGGCCCGCGGGCCACATGCGGCCTCGAGTAAGGTTTGTCCGGCCCGCTACTGAATTCTTTCGTTGCATATTAGCACGGTCCGTCTAAACCTAATTCATAATGAATCATAAGGATACCACAAAAATGTATATTTTTCAAGATTACTCGCAGCATAAAACGTCTACAAAAAAGGTTGCCCATGCCTGAATTTTAAAGTTTGCTTTATTTGCGTAGAAGTTGTAAAAGGGTGTGGTTTAACAAATTTTTTAATGCGCCGATCATGTCTGTTAGACGTCTTTCTCTTTCTTCCTCTTCGTTCAGGTTTTGCTCGATATTCTATTGCATTAGAAATCATTTTCGTTGAGCATTTTAGGGTGTCTTGTATGAATTTGTAGGATTTCCCTGGTTTTATTAATTTTTGAATTAATTCACGCTTTTCAGGTGAGCAATGCTTCATTCGACCCATGTTATCACACAAATCTAAATAAAATACACCACTAATTTAATACTGACAATAAAACTGTATATCTGATGTGTCCGATTTTCCACACAACGCTGCTATTATTTGGCACAGTAGCAAAAATCTACCGCGCCAAGAAAAAGATACTTTCCCGGATATTAGAGTAAACTTGGTGAAGAACACTTCTTTACGTCAATTCGTCCTGCGTTATATAGATGACTTTAATCTCGGATGCATTTAAATAGCTGGGTTCAGTATTTTTATATGCACTGCTATTATTTCGCACACAGCTGTACATACATACATATGTACACCTACGACAATGTAATACAAACTATAATACTTTTCCACTGGTATCGGTAATTGTAATTCGTCGTGTTGATAACATGTTAATCATTGGAGGAAGTTACAGAAAAAAGGAAATTGTGAAGACATCACAAATCTGTGATGCAAAATGAATCGACATTTTTTATGCAAATAACTTATTACGACAAAAATAGAACAAATTTGTAATCTTTTTCTGCTACACGTCAGATTTCAATAATTTAAGTAAACAGGTTCGTTTATTAGATATATATATATATATATATATATATATATATATAATTTCCTTATTTGTGCGTTCCTCTTTTTTGTCTATCCAGAGCTTTTTGAAGCCCACTGATGGGCTAGAAAGCTGAAAATTGGCATGCATATAGTAAAATGCCTAGGCAAAATCCCAACGTAGCCGGATTTTTGATTTTTGGTCTGTGGGCGGAGAATTAAAACGAAAAAGGGCCGTGGCAAAATTCAATTGTTTAAACATTTTAGCTTATATTTTCTTTTTCTTCCTACCTGGCATAGACAGGCTTAACAGCTAGTAATATATATATATAGCGCTAGCTTTGAAATAGTCAAATCCATTTGGTATGGTAAATGTTAGCTAACGTTCGTAGCATTATGCCTTCTTTTTAATTACATTAATTTCGCTCGTGTTTTCTCGAAATAAATGTAATGTGAAGTACAATTCTCACATGAACAAACGCGCATTAAGGATATCTGACAACTTAAAACCTAAACATCTATGTACGGTTTGGATGTATATATTCCAATTACTATTAACTTATTTGGACAAGCGCGAAAGTAATAAATACAAAAATTTGACCCCATTTAACAACTTTTCTTGAAAACAATTATCCATAAACTCGATTTTACAACTTTCCTGAGGTAGTCTACATAAAGGTATAAAATATTTAAATCCGAATTCAGCAGAATATATTACAACGACAAACTTTTCTTTCGAAATCTCGCATTCTACCGTTTATTCGGAACGAATTTGTCCAACAATTTCATCGATAAACATCGCCACCAATTCCAGACGCCGTTGTGCGCGTTTATATAAATAAACAGGCGCTATCAAGTTTTCGATCAAATAAACTACTGTTTATAGGGTTTTATTAGAGGATCGTGGATCGTTATCGCATTTCCATAATAATTTTATCGTAATTTAAAATCGCCGCTCCGGTTATCGACGAGACGATAAGCCGGAATAGGAGGATCGCATCGATAGTATAACTACACCGAGATTTTAGTTATTTGGAGGAGCTCACGAGTCCACTTTTAAAGTCGATAAGAGAAGATAATTTATTTCAACAAAACATATTTTAAAATGTTATACAAAGTTTTCGTGATACAGTAAAATCTCGTTTTCAGTTCTACGTCTATAGTTTGTTGAATTTTCTATTAAACTTGTGTATACGTTTAATAATAACATTAGTACTTAATAACGACAATAATATGAACCTACCGCTCTCAAAACTTAACGGTGTAACGGTTTTCCTTTTCAAAAAATACTGTTAGATCATAAAATGACATAATATCTTGTAAAAAAACTACTTAGGTTCAAACTTGTAATTAATACCAAAAAACCAGTACACGTCCTTCGATACATTACTTGTAGCTACCACCGCAATTCTTGTTCGAGTTCAATTAATGTTGAAATCGCAAGACAAAAAAAAAGTTATTAGTGTAACTGGGTTCTTTAAATGCGTTGTACGGTAGTATGACATAAAATCTACTGCCTTACGAACTGATGCGAATGGAGAGGGAAATTTAATTGTACTTCCGAACATTACGTATGACAAAGTTATACGTATGTAGTTGGTTCCAATTTCTATTGGAATAACTAAAAAATTATCGGGGATTACTTTAGGTCGTAAAATCACTGGCATAAGTATTCGCATAGTGAGCGGTCATCAAGAAACATAGAAATAAGCATACTCCCTAAGCAGGTATAAATGTGTAATTCAATAATTTAAGTATATTTTATGAGCAGACAAGCTATATTATAATAAGAATATGCGTCTATTTAGATAGTCCTTTAGGTACTTTGGTCTAAATTGAAACAAACTATAAAATGTTGAACGAAATACTCAACGTATGAGAAAATTAGGAATCATGTATCAGTAAATATTTTGCAAGAATAGCAGTTATATACAAGATACTAACGGCGGGCTTCCGGGAAAAAATCGAAATGCAAATGAAGAAAATGTATCTTCAGTAACATATTGCAACAAAGAGGTTTATAGTTCTGAAGTAATTCCTCCACAAAGTTGTTATAGCTGTCCGCCCTGTTGTTTCCAAGAAAATGCTGGACTACTTTCTTAAATGACTCCCACGTTGGTATTTCTTGCTCATTTAGGGTGGCATCGAACTCAGGATCTTTCACTAATTCTCGAATTTGAGGGTTAACGAATATGTCTTCGTTGATTTTTGCGTCACTGACTCGTTAAAATTTATTTGTTAGAAAACTAAATGTATATATATATATATATTTCGTGACCTTTTTATACTTATCTTATATGATAGATCTCTACCACTAATAGGTCAATAAAACAAGGCTGGTTTGAACGATAGTTATATTTTCAGAACGTTTACAAACGTTTTCGGAACACCTTCGTCAGTGAAAATATAACTAGATAAATATATTTATCATATAAGATTTGTTAGAAAACTAAAACCATCGCCGTTGCTACCCTCTTTATCCAAAACTTTTGTGATTTTTTTAGGAACCCGAGTTTGATGTGTAGAGGTGGCAGGTTGACTTTCTGGGGATCCACCAGGAGCTGACTGATGACATTTTTTGTTCTCGGAACCAGCTGTCTTTTTGTTGTTGTTTTTTTTACATTACATTACATTGGTTTTATTTATCACTGCTGTCCCACTCGCATAAGAAACGGCAAAATTTGATATATCCTAGTTGAAGACCAAGTTCCAAGACAAGGGCAATGACTTTCAAATCTTCGCAAAAGTACCAGGAGCATATTTGATACTGAACCATCCGTAATGGTCGAGGAGCAAAAGCTAATCCGCAACCATGGAAAACGCAATTACGGAACACTGGTGCCCGATGGACAATTTTTGACGACGGATTCAAAATGAGCATCGAAAAATACATAAGAAACGGGACTCAGCATACAAGAAACAAAAACATTGTGTACCAGTGTAATTAAGAGATATTTTCATCAAGATGCTAGTATAATGGCCATGACTAAGCGCTACTCCCACAAATTGAATGAAGGAAAAGAAGAAGAGGGTTCTGGAGATCATCACCAATTTGCAAATATGTAATTATTTTCCAGTTTTTCCCTAATAAAAATAATCCCTGCGAATTATGTTTAGACATAATAAATAATACCGCGTGATTAAATAGAACTGTCACGATTTAAATCTCGGCGGAAATTAAACAACAATTTGTAGTTATTTAACACCGTAGTTTTCACCTGTTTTATTTGAAGAAAGAAATCAGCATTTTCGGAGCTAATTCGTTGAGATTCAGTTGTGGTTTGTAGGTCATATTTGTGTGTTACAATATGAATTGTAAGTATTTTTGATATATAGATCATGGCGTTCTTACAACAACACGATATTTTTATTTTACTACCTTATTTCCGCATAGGAAGGCAAAATGATGCAGGCAATTGGGAGTATTTACGTCAGAATAGTTACGAATAGTTTAGGTAAATGTATCCCAAAATCGATGTGAACTACAACACATTTTCACAACATCTAAACAGAGTTGTTAACCGATTTTTGAATACTGGAAATGCAAGTAAATCAAAACACACAGACAGAGAGATCAGTTTAACGGAGGAAGTAGTTGAAGATGTTCCACAGCGTTTACTCCAAAGCCCAAGAAAGTCTCTACGTCAATTATACTATAAACAGAGGTTTAATTCAACTAATAGAACATAATGCAATTTTTAATATTCAATAAGCCTTTCTTATGGAAGCTGTCAAATGATCCTAAAGAAGAAAATGCATATGCATCCATATAGTGTCCGGTGTCCATCAATTATAGCCCCATGAATATCATGGTCCGATACAGCGCGTTCAATATTGCCAATGGTTTAATGCAATCATTGATAATAATATTTTATATGTCACATTCTTTTCCGATGAAGCATGGATTCATCTCAGTGGCTTTGTGAACTCACAAAATTATAGAACACGCGCAACAGAGAATCTGCATACTCTAATTGAAGCCCCATTACATCCACTAAAGTTAGGGATATGGATTGCTATGGGCCGGAGAAAGATCATCGGTCCAGTCTTTTTTAATGATAATATTAATGGGCAAAAATATCGCAATTTAATATTGCAACCATTAGTGATCAATTGCATGATGACGACTTGCAGAAACGCTACTGTCAGCAAGACGGGCCAACTGCATACACAAGTTATGAAAACTTAAGATTCTTAGAATACTTTCCGAACAGAGTAATTAGTCGTAATCGTTGGCCAGCTCGTTCACCAGATCTGACGCCACTTGACTTCTTTTTATTTGGATACTTAAAAACTAAAATATTCCTAAATCGCATACACAGTGTGGAAGAATTACAATTGGCAGTCACTGAAGAAGTTAGAGATATAAATGTTGAAATTATGCAAAATGGATTCGATAATATTAAACGAAGATGTAACATTTGCATAAAAATAGTGGTAATCATATACAGCAGCTGGCGTGAATAAAATTTTATTTGGATGGTCTTGTTCTTACTTTTGACTCCTAAATAAATTTGACCGTTTATTTCGATCTAAAAACAGCTATACTCCCAAAAAACCAAATCGTCGTATTTTACGCTATTTAATTTCAGTACGTGCTCGAATTTAAAAATAATTGCAATTTGTTTATTTTCACTTACGAACTGCCTTCGTAAATGTGTGATATTGAGAAAGTAATTTTCCGTTGGAACGGCACTGAATTTTGTTCCAATTTTAACCAGGTTCACCAAAAAATCAGTGTGACCACAACAAAATTTTGTGACAGTTGCACTTGATCACGGTGTATTAATCATCTATTATTTTTTTCTGGTGTTTTTACATATTTTATTTGCACTTCATTTTGTTGTTGTTTTTTTTTCATTAATGGATCCAATTTAAATTTATCTAAATGCTTTATGTAGATTTTCTCGGTAGGCATTCAGTATTCTTTTCTCGAATTTGCTTGTACTGCAAGTTGCTATAAACAATATAAATACCAAGAAGTACGTGGAAAACCGCAAGTATCCCAATCGGTGTGGTAAAGATAACAAGCATTTGTTATTTGACATTTTTCTGTAAAATTCTGTATTAGATAAGTTTATCGTCTAATGTATCAAACTATTTAGTAATTTTCTTGTGATCGTTCAATGTTGCTGAAGAATAATTTAAATGTCTACCGTTATTTGTTTGAATCTTTAAGATTTCAGGTTATAGTCTCAATTAGAAAATCGATAGGAAATTATTTTATGCCGCTCAGCGAGCTAGTCGATTAGTATTCATAGGGACGTCAAACAATCTTTAGCAGGGAATAAATCAAAGAGGACGTGCGCGGAATGCCTATTTAAACGGACATAACAGTCGGGGAACATTTAGAAATTGACGCATGTAGAAAACAAACAATTACGAACGAAGCGTTATAGAACAAATTCAAATAGGTTCTCATATTCATCCCCCGAATACGTATTTCGGCAACGATGTTGTTATCCTTGCAAACAATTAAACGTTCGATTTGTAATCAAAGTAAGGAGGGCAAGAACCATTTAAATTTAGGAAACAATCGGGTATGTTTACGGAATCGCTTCGTGTTGACTTACCCAGGTATTAATCGGCCATTTAATCGTCTCAAAATAGGTCTTAACGTATCCCAGAAGAAACCAAAAAGCCACAGCTATTAGTACAGCAACAACAGAGCACACACGGCGCGTACATCTCGAAATTTAATTCACACTATATAAATCTATCCGTATCCTATACGAAAATATTTATAGTTTGCGAATTCGCTGCCGTTGAGTGAAATACATTCGGGTACATATCAGTTTATTTTTAAACACATACTACACACATAACCAGACTCGAAACGGTCACGAACATCCTAACACCTCAAAATCTATTCTGGAACTGATTGAAAAAGCGCATGGCTCCCGAGTTTCATGCATTCGTGCAGTTGCTATCCACCGATCGCCAACCGGAAACTCACGAGCGTTAACGATCCTACGTTTGATTTATGTTTTGCTTATTGGTTTCTTATTTAGTTTTCTTGCTCCTTTTTAATCGTCATCGTTATAATATATATTACTGTGCGCGTCGTTCGGTGGGTTGGATGGCCCCTTTTTCTTATGATAATCGAAGACGGAGGACGTTCGGGAATATTTACGCGAGACGATCGAAATGTTTGGAATACGTTTTTATCGTCAGTGAAAGCTTACGGAGGATGGATGATTTGGAATTTTATGGGATTTTTGCACGGGCATAAAATAGCGATCGAGAGGATGATGCATATTTAATTTTGGACGGCGATGCATAATGCTATGGATGCAGAGAAATCAAGTTGAATAAATCAATTCTTTTTAGTGATTTCGTCATTTCCCGTCTTCCCTTTTTCAAATCCAGGTTTTAAAAGCATCTTCGATTTTCTTCATATCTGTGATTATAATGGATAAAGTTGCACAATTTGCGCCAACAGCCAGTGGCGGGCGCAGAAAAGTTTATTAATAGCATAAATAGTCAGATAAATTATAATACGTGCTCAAAACACTAACCGGTTTAAGAGTTATCCATGAAGTCACAAAGTGAATAACATCTGTAAAATACAGTGTACTATCTCTTTGCGGACATCTCCGATAAGCGGACATCTCTTTTAACCCTTTCAACGGGACACATATATCCCGTTGAGTACTCTTACTTAACTAAAATCCAATTGCTAACATATATTCATATTTATTTTTGTCTCAACAATTTTATACAAGCAATGCTTTTGTTTCCACATTCTTTAATTCCGTTATTCTTTGAATTTGTACTGAAATGAGCTTTTAGTTTGCTGTTAATTGTGGCACATGTTAGTTCAGTGAGGCAAAAAGTTGTGTTTTTAGTAAATTTACACCCGATCTTGCTTATAATTCATTGAAAAATGTCGAGGTACGTTAATATCATTATAAATAAATAGTTATCTGCTATGAAACAGAAGAATCATATAAAATATAGTGGAAAAACTGAATCTGGGACGTATGTATCCCAGCAGTAACTTCCACTGGGACACATTTGTCCCACTAGTAACGCGCAATAAGTAATTAATTGTTTTCTGATTAGCGAACGTTTTCCAAAAAGGAAGCGTCAGAAATTATTTGATGAAGAGAATATTCGAAGTTTATTGGAAAACACCGACTCCGAAAGTGGCAGTGACTTCGATGGCGATAGCATTCTTGATCCATGTTATTCAAGTGAAAGTGATAGCTCATCTGAAGAGAAGTCTGATGTCGAAAGGAGAAACAATATTTTCCCAGAGGAAGAAAACACGCAAGTCAACAGTGGAGTGGTATGGAATAACAGTGCTAATAATTTTTTGCCTCGAAAAACAATTCCAAGCTTCGAACAGCCGGTTATTCTTGGTTCAAAAGAGCTGGAAATTTTCTTCAAAATTTTTCCGAGAAACTTATTTATAAAAATTGCCGACTGCACAAATAAACGAATTGATATATTCAACAGGAATATCGAAAATAAAAACAAGAAACTTGTCGATAAAAAAGGGAAAGTTCCAATGAAGCGTACTGATCCATATGAAATGATGATTGTTGTCGGTATATATTTGGTTATGTCTTATAACCATTTACCACACATGCATATGTATTGGTCACAGAATTTATCTTTGGGTAATACAGTAATAAAAATTGCATAAGTCGAGACCGGTTTCTATTTTTATCATCAAAATTGTATATGAATTACCCAGAGAAACCTATAGGTAGCTCAAAAACGTATTACGTTGATGAAATGGTTTCATGCCTAAAGTACACATTCAAAAAGTGTCGAACTGATAGCGTTTACCAGTCAATTGATGAAGCTATGGCAAAGTTCAAAGGCAGGTCTTCTTTGAAGCAATATAACCCGATGAAACCCATAAAACGAGGCCTAAAGATTTGGGAACGATGTGATTCTACAACAGGATACACCTATGATTTTGACATATACTGTGGAAGAGAAATAGTTGTGTGCGATGGTACTCTCAGGGAACGGGTTGTGAGAAAATTGTGTTCCACACTCTCAAATTCTTATGTCGTTGTATGTTGTGACCGCTTTTTTACTACCATCAATTTAGGTTCTAGCTTGAACTTCGGTTTAGTTGGAACTATTATGAGAAATAAAAAATTCTTACCAAATCTTGATGGCTCAAAATTAGAAAGAGGTGACAGTATTTTTAAATTTAGCAACAACGGTACTATGTTTTGTAAATGGCAAGATACAAAGGAAGTTCTGCTAATCAGCAATTGTCACGCTGATACCGTAGTGAACCTTAAACGGACAAACAAAAAAGGGGAAGCTATTGAAGTTTCATGTGCTGAGACCATTTCCTTCTACAATAAATATATGGGCAGCGTGGATCTTTCTGATCAATTTTCATCTCTCTAGGACCCTGATAGAAGGTTAACAAAATGGTGGAAGAGAGTTTTTCAAAAGTTGCTTGTGATTTGCGTATCTAATTCATGGATTCTTTTTCAAGAAAGTCGACATACACAGTCACCATTAATTGGGTTTCTCGTTGAATTGGCTAAGCAGCTTCTTGGCTATGGAAAAGAGAGAGCAAAATTCAAACGACGTAGCTCAAGCGGGCGCCCTTCTATGCGAACAAAAGCACTTTCAGGAGTTGGAGAGCATCTTCCTTTTGAAGGAAATACATGCCGCCGTTGCAGAAGCTATGCAGATAATAAGAAAGAGCAACTTACGAAAATGATTTGCATTTCTTGCAATACCCCTTTGTGCAAGCTATGTTTTGCTAAATATCATTCCAACTAACTTACAATTTATATTCATTTTATATAATTTTTTTTGCCAATAAACGAATACTGGATTGAAGTTTCCTTATTACATATTTATAATTCTATTATAATTTTTGCCTAATTCTGTTACTGTTGGGACGTATGTGCACCGTAGCCATTTACTGTTGGGACATCCCTGTCCCAGGATATTTTTCGTGTCCTGATTATCCTCTACCTGAACGCACCCTAGGAACCACTATTTAAGCCATTATCAAGCAACCAAACCATAAAGAAAGTTTTTATCTTAAAAAAAAAATCGTATTGAAAGGGTTAAATTGACACTTTACTGGGAACAGTACAAACACATAGGTTTTTACATGTAATAGTTTCTCTCTTAAGCGGACTCTCTGTTAACCGGACACGGACACGCAAAGGAAGCAGTTTACATTCATCTTTATCTAATAAGCGGACATTCCCGAGACGGAAGTGTCGGGATTTCCCAAATTACTTGGTTTATGTTTATGAGTTGATACGATTAGGCCCATAGGCAAGCGGTACAGTGTGTTTCTACATTAGCTTGAATCGCTAGGGTAAAAATGTCTCAACGAAAATCAAGTAAACGAATGCTTACACTTCAAGAAAAATAAATATTATACAAGTATATAATAATATCGGTAAAAGACAAGCAGCCATCATACGTAAGAAAGAAGAGCTTCAAAGACAATGGCACTCTAATGTAAATGTGCAACAGAAACAAAGTTTCTTCCATGTACAGGGCTAAAATATAGATGAGCTCACATATGAGTGGTTTGTGAAAGCAAGAAATAAAAACATTCCACTTTCTGGGACTTTAATTCGGTGGAAGGCAGAACAAATTGCGGAACAATTAAAGTATGAAAAGTTTAGTGCCTAACAAGTCATGGATGACTTGCGAAATAATGACTGAATTTTTACAGGAATTTGACAGGAAAATGAGTTTAGAAAAACGAAAAATATTGCTATTTTTAGATAATGCGACGTCACATCCCCGCGCCTTGAAACTGAAAAACATTGTGGTAATATTTCACCTTCCCAATATAACTGCATTTTGTCAACCGCTTGATCAAGAAATTATCAAAAATTTTAAAACTTGGTACCGATCCATTATTTTAGAACGTATCTTGGTTCTTACATGTGCTTCTTCTGAAGAATTGATGAAATCTATTCATTTGTTAGATGTTGTTTATTTTATTAAAAAGGCATGGAATCAAGTAACACCTATAACTATTGAAAACTGTTTTTCTAACGCCCAAGCTAGGACTAGTATATTGCTGAGATCACCCATTTTTCAAATGTGGAATACCTTTAACAGTATTTCCAGTACATGTGATATTTGTTCTACAACGCGAAAAGCTCTAATTTTGGTGATCCGAAACAGAATTTATTTTTTTCTTTCTATTTTTTCTCTGTAACCCATTTTTTGTGTTTATTTATACAATTACCTATTTGTTTTATTTGTGTTAATATTTTTATTTAGGCTATTTAATTGTTAATATACGATACCATATACTTTTTATAATTGATTCATAAATTTTCCTGTAAATGCAGGTTTGAGTCTGTTGAGTAAATTAAATTATTATTATTATTATTATTATTAATGACGTGTGCTGCAGCCTAATAATGTATACGTTCGGAATAAGTGAATTAATTAATTTTATTGGTACAATTAAAATATGTAAGCAAGAATAATTTTATATTTGCCGCATAAAATTTCTTAGAAAAGTTTTGAGTAAGATAATGTCATTCGGGCTATGGGATTTGTTCAGAAAGTTGTCTCTCTATTTTTGAGATAGACTGTAGTTACTGAGAACACTTTCTATTCTGCACTTCTTGTTGTCGTTGAGTGCCAAACTACATCTCGATTTATACCTTTCAAGTCAGCTTAGTTATAATTTTAGAAAAGCTGATTATTAAGGTTTGATAAACGAATGGATGACATGTTATCATTAAGTTTGTAAACCGGCCTTTGCCTCCACTTACGTGCAAAGCACGGCATTAAAATTTGGAGAAGTGAGGGCGTCAGTCCGGTTTACGCTACTTAATGATTACACGTCATCCACTTTATCAAACCTTAGTGATTATGTTTTACTATACATGTAGTCTCCTTCAAGTTGATTGGTCATTTGTAACCAATTTTGATAACGTAAATCAAGCTTTATGTGAATTTTACAATGTATTTTCTATTGAAAAAAGTAACCTTAAGGTAGAGAGTCTTTTTGGTAAGCAATGATTTCGTTCTAAAAAGATGAGGTTTTATAATGAGTTTAACCGTTTAAGAACGCGTACTAAGACACTTATACGTAATGCTTATTAAAGTTACCTATCTATTGTTGAAGTTAATATTAAACATGAATCGAATGCTTTCTGGATGTTTTTAAATAATAAGCACAAGGCCACTAGAATTCAGGTCAATTATATTACAACGATACTGTACATACGATATAGTAAATGCATTTGCTGCTATCTTCTCTGATGTCGTTTACTCTTCCCAATCCGCCTCTCAAATACCTACATCTTCTTTCAGTAATTTGCGTTTTTCTTTTATGTTCCTTACTGAGGATGAAGTGACTAAAATCTGGTCTAGCTTGCTTAACAAATTTACTGCTAATGATGATTCAATTCCCAGTTCTTCAGTTCGCGACTGTACGCCTATCTTGGCCAAGCTACGGTCAATTATTATTGATTTGTCTCTGAAGACTTATGCCTTTCCTGTCCTTTGGAAATGCGCCGTTATTTATAAAACCACTCATAACTAACTGTAGACCAAATTCTAATTTAACAATTAAGAATTTCTAATTTTGCTTAAGAAGAGATTTTATATAGATCCATATATTCTAATGTTGGGTCATTCATATCGCCTGACCAACACGGTTTTATTCCCGGTCGTTCTACTGTAACCCATCGCTGGTGCTCCATCGCTCAATTCACTTGTGACAATTTGGGTAAACGGGCTCAACTTAATATATAATATATAGACTTCTCAAACGTTTTGATTCGATTAATCACCGTGCACTCTTGACCAAGCTGCTAGTTCTTGAATTTTGTCCCTCGTCCTTATTCGTGGTTGAGTCTTATCTGGAGAAAATAGGATATCCTAAATATCACATAACGGGCTCGTACGAATTCACTGCAACATCTGGTGTTCCCCTGGGCTCGAATTTAGGTCCACTCTTTTTCGTACCGTATATTCATGACCTACTGCTACAATTCTCCTATTCTGTACTGGCTTATGCGGACCATATTAAAATTTACTCGGAAATGTCTAGTTTTAAAGATGTCCATAAATTCCAAAATTGTTTAGACTTAATTTTGGATTGGTGCAGGAGTTGTGCTCTGAAACTTAATATTAGCAAATACTGTTGTGCGACTTATACTGAAGTAAGTACTCCAATTCTAGCAACATACAATATTAGGAAACAGGATTTGGTGGCATCATCGATTTGTTCACCCAATTAGCTCTCTTTTGTTCTGCAGTATTTCATTATTTATTTATTATTCTTCAGTATACAATGCTGGTTAGTTCTTACTAGTGAGGTATATTTCACAGTATGTGTTTGTTGATTACATTCTCGTTTCTTCTAGTTTCTTTATCGTGCTTATCCTTTCTGCCACGTTTAACACATACCACTGCTTTCATTCTCAAGTTTCTTCTCTTATTTTTATATCTTCGTTTCCCTTTCATTTTTTCTCTTCAATCGTTTTCTTTTAACATTTTCTGTATTCCTCACAGTGCTTATTTCGTCCGTTTTCTTGGGCTGATCCTTCATCAAATAGTGAAATCGAGTAAACTAAACAGCAATTTACGATAAAAGTACTTTTACACGTAGTCTGGCATTAACAAGCAGCCCAATAACATCTACTAAATCAACTAAACGCCGTTATTCTTTTTAAAATTATCTTCTAATCTTTACTAATAACTTTCCTCAAAAACTGTTTCAAGACAAGTTAGAAATGAAGATACTATGTGTAGCTTCCTTAAAAAGATGTTTACTAGCATTGCCTCAAAACAGAATAAAATGTTTACTCTTTCATTAAAAGCAATCGTACATCGCCTAAGAACGTCATAAAGAAGGAAATGGTATTAAATCAGACGGCACTATTACCTGCTACCAGCGTTTTCATAAAATATTTATGGTTTCGATATTACCGAATTTATCACATAAATAGTCTTCATTTTGTACTGATTTATACTGCAGTTAAAAATAATTTTTGGTATCATTAAAATTTAATTTTCTATAGTGGTTATAATTGTATATTCTTCATCGGTGTAACAACTACACTACTATAGCAGGATATCTTTTCGCTAACACAACTAAGACATGGATACCAAGCTATCATTACGTTAAAACATTCTCTTTAGTCTCATTTTTTGATTTATAAAACGCATTGAAATCTAATAAGGAAAGAAAATTTAATTCAATAAACTCATCTTACCTAAAGTTCGCTGTATGCACGGATGTGGTCGAAAAATCTCGTCTGAAACAGGAAAATAAATTTTTAGCAAAGTCAAATTAATTACATTTATAAATAAATATAACTGCAATCGATAGTTAAAAGTTGCAGTTCAAAAAAGCAGATGAAAATGTTTTTAATTAGTTTTGGTGCAAGGCTCGGCAAACGTGAATTTTGTTCGCTGAAAGAGCAATCTATATACAGCGAAGAAGACAAGCGTTTGTCGAAAGAAGGCGATAGACCTATAGAAGTTTGATATATGTGACGGAGCAAACGTATATATTAAATTGTAACTCGGCTCCAAATAATTATTGATTGAGATAAAGATGCTGGCCTCGTTCTCATATTCCGGAGTAGTTAATAATTCTGTTCTGAGGACTTACCATTGCATGGTGTTATTTAGCAATCACAAAACTTTATAACATTTAGTCTCTACTATCCTCGCGTAAGTATAAATTTGATGCATACTAAACTAACTACGAGAAGTTCGTGTTTAGGGAGATTGAGCCGTTGTGAGAAGGTACAAATAACAATAACACCCAGGCTTAGGCAGGAAATAATAAACTGGGTAAATGTAAAGAAAGTGGAACCGAAGAGAATTATGATAACCACATAAATTTAAGAGACTAGAAAATCAAACGTTAAGATATTATTTATGATTTGGAGAATATTTTGTTAATCTATCGATACACTGCTTACAATGCGTTCTGAAGATATGTCTGCACTTTTGCATTGTAGAATGTAGGTTCCCCAACTTATGCGTAAAGAATATCAGGATTATCAGAAATATTCACTACATATACCCGCATCATTGCAAATACTAAGAGTAGTAAGGGTATCACCAAGCAGATAAGAGTTCTTCAATAGGAAGATTTTTAACATATTATCCATGTGCATAATCAATAGTAAACATAACAAATGCATAAAAACTAATTTATTGTCGGCAAACTCTAAATGCTGCATATTTACTTTGGCTTAATGAATTTATCTGCTTGTTGACAAGACGTGCAGAAAATGTTACGCGTTTCTCATTATCTGTTCACATAAATCTGTTTTAATGGTAGAAAACATTTCACAGTATATTATCAATATTATTATTTCATCTTTAGCGCTCGCATATAGATATTTCGTGTAAACGTATTGAATTGATGATTTCGCATCTTCCCAGAACGAAGTTGTTTGCGAGGTCAAATACAATCAACTTATCTTGCAAAGTTCAAGTAAAGGAAAAAATAAGTTAATGCTTCGGAGTAGCATCTTAGGAACGCATAGCACTTAATTTAAAATAATCCTAAATTATCGGAATTGAAAAATTCAAAAAAGAAAGGTAAGTCAAGGAATTTTAGTGCTTCAAAGAATTATGTGAGACTGCACCAATCATTTTTCATAACATAACGAGGAAACAACATATTCAATCTCCAAGACGTATTTTTCTTAAACGAATTATGGTACTGTTAAGCCAAAAAGCGCCCAAAATGTTGTTCTCATCAGGAAAATGATTGAACATAATGATAGATGATAGTGCAGGAACTATTCAAGTAACTCTAAGATTAGTGTAAAAAATAATTAACAATATTTTACATAAGTATATGAAAGTAGACAAGGTTTGTTTCCGTTGGATTTTCCACCATTGGACCTCAGTTCAAACTGAAGACCGTGTACTTTGATAAGGGGTTGTCTCGTCTGGTGTACAACAGCATTACATGTGATGAAATATGGGTATTATACTAGGATCCAGAAATAGAGCAACAATTGGCAGGTTTGTTTTCGAGAATGAGTCGGTCCCAACAAGGTTATTCGTGAAAAAACCGACATCGTCATCACATGTTTCCACTGTAGCACTAGAGGATTTCCGTACTGTTAATGATAAACTACAGTTTGTTTGTCTCAATTTCTCTACCACTCGATCGATTGAGTATTTGGATGGCCAAAACATTTAAATAGTTTGGCCATATATTAAAGAGCTGGTGACCAATGTTTCCTTTTTGCTTTTACATGTAAAGGATAGGTCAAGGTGTTTACGTTTTACGGTGAATTTGATGAATGAAGTAAGCAACCTGTAGATGTTTTGAAGACTAGTTTTCACAAACCAATAAATGTATTTATTGTGAAGGGGAATGCGTTGAAAACGTATAAGTAAATGTCAATACTACTTTGCTAGGCGGAAAGAGACCAGTGCTCGTACATAACTCCAGCATAATCTACAGAAATTGTTTCACAATTTTATATTAGTTCCATAAATTTTTATTGCTACTTATGTTTTTATGTCATTACTTCCATCAATTATTCCGTCAAAAACGAATTAAATGCTTCTTTTTTACTTTGATCTGCTCCATTCCGTGAGTCTATTTGATTTCATATTATAAAATACGCCTTCCGCGTCGAAGCTTATATACCATTTGTGCGTTGAAGCTTGAGCGGTATTTAACGAGAATTTTAATTGAAATAATCCAACCATTCAACGCGTGACAATTGTTATGAACGCACATTTAATAAGTAAGCCATAAATCATACTTTCTCCGTGCAGGCGGCATAATGAGCCCATTTCCTATACGTCTTTTATATCTTAAGCCCACAACAGAGTGCGAGTATACGAAATGGATTTTCTAAAATGTCGTTTTCGACGCGTAGGTGCGTTTCACTTTATTTAGTATGGGAGAATAAATGCGATGCGATGAGAATACGGGTCCCAGGAATTAAATCGAAATGGAAATTTATTTAATTAATTTACATATAATTTATTTTTAGATGGTCGATTAAGGTAATTAATGTAAATATCTAATTAGCCCTTCGCATTAAATATCCAAAATTGAAAGAATTTTTCCCTTCTTTTTCCAATAACCTTCTATCCCATGCTGTCGTATTTATAACATCCATTTAGCAATGCGAATACCAAGAAGAACGTGTTAAACCACCCGCAGTTTCTGCGGGGAATTTATTTTAGGACCGTCCGTCGTGTTACTGTCGCGACTTGAAAAAATAGTCTTGGTTGGCACTTCTTTGGTCTGTAATATGCGCAAGAAGGCGTTCGAAAAATCATAAATTTGATCATAACTGGCGCCGTTAATATGCAAATCGATGTCCAAGAATGGAGGTGTTATTAGCGATTTATAGATGTGAAGGCGAGAAATAAGACGGTGCTAGATACTTATGTATATACATTCTGGCCTACGAACTTCGAATTATGATACTGTGCTCAATGAACTATTAAGTAGGTGAGTAAAGGTCAGGACTTAAAAGTTTATGATCGATGGTGGAATGTGAATGCTAGACCGATTGAATACAATTCTGGTGTTGTATTTTATTGCTGATATATTGTCGATTAGAGGTGGCACCATATTTGCACATACCAGTAGGTTAATTGCTTCCGTTTGTAACTTCCCACAAGAAAGATTACATGACTTTTCTAAACATAAATATAACGGTATGAAACGCCTAAAAGTATTACTTTGACTTAGAGCAGGGTCTTGTCTTAATGCTTTGTTATCACGACTCATACAAAATGTCCAATGAGGTAATAAAAGTCAAACTTCGGTTGTTCTGACCAGTAGTTCCATTAACAACAAGTATCAATACGGCTTGCTACGTCCATCCTCCAAACAAACAAACAATAACCTTGAAAATATTATGGCCAGAAACATCATTAAGCCAAGAAACGAGATGTACCGAAAACGCTTATGGAGTGTGTTGAAAGTATAAAAGAGTAAAACTTGGAGACATAGGGAATTAAACAGCCGTAATACACAATCACATATTATATTTATTTTCCATGAATTTATTAACAAAGTTTGAATTTGACCATGTATTGTCACCGTGTATTCCTATATCAAGTTTTACACGCAATATTTCAGATTTAGATGATGTTGTATTTTTGGTCATTGTCGTGAATTTTTTCATGTAATATTTCATGTATTTTACATGTAAAAATTTGAACGTGTATTGCCTGCTTAACACTTCAAAACTCCATTATAGGTTTCAGATTCCAATTTGCTTTCCTCGAAGTTCTCCTCAATGAACTGGCATAATTTTATCTTTTAAGCGGGTTTTGGTGTCTTGATGCCATGTCCTAGATAGTAAATCATTCATTCATTCTTTGGGGGAGCATTATGCTTTTTGTGCCGATCCCCAACTGCGTGTCCTCTACAATGGCTTTCTTCAATTGCCCAGTGTCACCAAACAATCCATAAGTAGCAGATATTGCTAACAATTTAACGCTAAATGAAGCTCTGTACTATATGTGGGATATGTAGGCTGAGCACGTAACACACCCTTCTCGCAACCGCAATCTACACTATCGAAGACCTGACGAGATTATAAATATTTTCGGGATGGACAGGTCGGTTCCTAGTGTAACCTAACTCTAGTCGTAGTGCTGAGGATGTTTTAAGAGAAGATGCGTACCAACAGTGTAAAGCACGGAAGTCGAGCGCATGTCTAAATCCTCAAGAATAAAGGTCGAGAAGTCTATACAGAGAGAAGAGTAAGCTAAAAGTCTGTGAATTCGAGGCCTTTAAGAAAAGACGTTTCTTAACAGTGTAAAACATGGAGGTCTGACGTAGAGTCTGACTTCCAGTTTATGTTTAAGTGCTTGAGCCTAAGAATCGAGGAGCCTAATTGGAGGAAAGTTCGAGTTCAAGGGAATTGGAGAGAGTGGTTCCGAAATTTTGGATTCGCGCTTTTTCTTAGTTGGTGGTGAAAATAAACATGAAATTGCCTTTTGGGTTCGTATTGGTTTCCATAATTATTTCAGGAGTTTTTTATTTTGAAGTACCTAGAATAAGTTAATAAAACTCCTAATTTCTCCGTTGGCACACTAACATAGATTTCATTGTCAGTTGTCGCCATGTCGTTCCCACCCTTGTTTAATTTTGTTTTCGTTCTTTCTCCTATTTCAAGTGGTTTCCGGATTTTATATTTTTGTTCAAGCGTTTACAGAGACCAAAAGAGCAGGTACAACAAAATATTTCAATTCTTGTGCCAGGACCCGATTCTTAAATTATTCCGTACTTTTTCTTATTTGGGACTTTTTGGAAAAACCTATATTATTACAAAACTAACCAGACCATGCATTGTTATTGAGTTAGGCCTACAAATTATTCAACGATTACCTTCACGTGAGATTTTCATTCATTCACAAAATTTATTTTTTGAACGTCTACTGTAAACAAACTATTTGTTCAATTTCTAAGATGCCACTGTTTTCAGAATAACAAATTACATATTTTACGGAAATAGTAATAAAACATTTCAATGAAGTCACTTAGTGGTCGTTTGTCAAAACATAAAAGGTGCCCGTCGTAATGGGAGTTGGGGTGTGAGCAATCATATAGATTTCAATCTTATCCTCAATATTTCCTTCTCTTGCGCATTTTACAGGATCCACTAGCACTTCGACATCAAGTATGTCTACTTTTGTTTGTAGCATGTAATTTGAGAAAACTTTATTGATTAAGTATCGAGAAGTGTCGGCATACAAAACCAAGTATTTGATTTTAATAATACAACTTCAATGTTGAACAACGATTCATGTTCGATATGTATAACAGCACTTAAGACCTAGTGGTCTGTGGCCTCAATATTCTTCAATGCTCCCGTCCAAGTTTTCCTACTTTATATTTTCGTTTTCCAGTTCGGTATTCCCTGTATTCGAATATCCACTTTAACATCTTCCAACCATTTCTTTTTGTCCTTCCACTCTCACCTCCTATTAGTACTTTTTTGCGTGTCTGTGTGCGTCCATTCGATAGAGATGCCTTAACCAAATCGCTCGTCAGGCTCGTATCTTTTAGGTTATGTTTGTCTGGTTGTATAACTCCATCACCTCACGGTTTGTTCTTGTTCTGCATATGCCATCACCGCTTTTTACCTCCATAAATCTTGCGTAATATCTTCCTTTCCCACCGTTCTAACTTTATGTAGTTGGGGGCAGTACTTGTATTACTATTTTTCTTAATAATACACGTTTTATTCTAAACTAACTTTCTATTCTACTTTCTACACCGCCATTCCCATATGATTCTCACTCTACTCTACTCTACTCTACTCTCCCGCCTGTCCACATTGGTCGGTTAACCTGACGAGCGTTTTTGAAAAAATTGACCACATTTTTCTGACTTAACAACCAGGTTTTGCAACCGTACATCACAGATGGTTGGATTTCTGTCTATATTCTTTCTTTTGTTTTTCTAGCTATCATTCCTATGGCTCTACTTCCTTTTGTCATTCTTTTCTCTATCTCTATACACATCATCTCATTCCTTTACTTAAAGATTACGACCTTCTTAATTGTTATTGTTACTTCATAAAAATCAATTCATGAATTCTGCATCTACTTGTCATTCCTGACGAACCAAAATCAATACGGTGCTTCCACAAAATACTCAAGAACTGACTACTAAATCGCCCGGTGTATATACTAGACATTATTCTTATGCATCTGCAACGTAACGAGTTTACTTTAGACCGACGTCCGCCCGCCTTATTTTTCCCAGTAAAGATAGAAGAGCGTATATATTATCTGTGAGGAAAAGCGCAATATATCTTGTGTGTAAATGATTTTAGACGGCCCTGGGGTCAGACACAGTAGCTCTTGGGACGGGCCGACCCGACCACCTCATAGTTAAGCATGCCACTACCCTCCACCCCACGCTTCTCTTCTTTCTGTTTCTTTACACAATAGCGGCCTCCGACGGCGTCCGAGAATCGGAGAAGGATAGCATCCGTCCTCTAATTATGATGATTGCCGAGAAAATAAATTTTACAGATGTATTATTTAATATCATTACTACGGTTTGAAATAGAATAATTGTGGTTTTGACAGCGTTGCTTGATATCTGTATGCTGAAAAAATTCCGAACAAACTTAACCCGTTAGTACCCGATGTACTCATTTGGGTACAGTTTCCCGTACTAAAATGAGGACCGCGGGAACTAATGCGTTAATAAATAATTTGTCCCGAAATGTCGATTTCAGGAGACCACAAATTTAATCATTAACTTAGTTATGTTTTGGATATGTATTTCGGTAACTCATCATTACTAACATACGAAAATCGTTAATTATTTGATTTTCTCTGTGCCTTCGATATTTATCGGTGTAAAAGAGGTAAGGGTCGTAGCGTAGTTTATAACCAAATTAGGAATGAAAATCAAGGTCTTAATATATTTACCATATAACATTAGCAGATGTACACGCCAAACATATGGAGGAAATCAGGAATTCTTTTATATGTATTCTTAATGAAGTTCAGCTCATTTTTACTGATAATATTGTCAACGGCTTGGGGATTTTCATGTAACATAAATGAGGATTCTGAAAGGGCTGACAGTATGAATACCCAGTCCTTACGTGAAGTTCTCTCCCGTCAATTATTTCCCTCCAACTCAATGGCCACCGTTCATTAGAGCGAAAAGATCATCATCGTACCTGGTCGTATGTAATCACATGAGCTTTCCAATTTCTAAATGATTTTACCAAACAATTAATAAGTATGTATGTGAAAAGGAAACATTCTTCATATACTTTCATTGCGCCATCCAGTTATAAACAATAGATTCCTGCAAGAATTAATGAACGTAGCAATTTCCACAAAAATCAACCGCATCACGTAACCATCAACAAAAGGCGACAAAAACCGCTAACATGACGTTTTTGCGGAACGCTCTTGAAAAAGGGATCGTAAAATCTGTATTCTTACAGGAAGACATTCAGTCGTATCAGGCGCGCGATGCATACCGATAGGAAAGATTTCAGACAGAGCTAACGAAAAGAAATAAGGAGGTAGAGGCAAGCTTAATACGCGACCTCTCCTCGTTTAATTCAGATATAAGCACGCTACGATGTGCAAGCGAGCGAGCACACACCGTTTATTGATTTTTTCAGTGCGGTGCTTCGGAGTTACACATGCTGAATAATTTAAAATAATCTTCGCTTTTTATATCAACGTCTATTAGTAAACGTATCTTAGTGTATGTACTCATACATACATACATGGATACATATGATGGCGATGATTGCGCAAAATAACATGAATGGAAAGTTCAACTATGTACGTGCACTGTATTTCAGTTTGCTGTGTGGTGAAAAAGAAGTAATTTATGCACATTTTCTCTTATAACAATAACTAAAAGCGTTCCTATCAATAATACAAAAGTAACTATTATCATATGTCAATCATTTGTAAATTGTTATATTAGAAAACGACGAGTGAGCACTGCAAGCCAAACTAATCTGCTTTAACCAAGTAGCTATGATGGACTCATGAAGCTGATGCCTGTTGAAAAACGCGATCAATGACGATGCACTAAATAGATGTTCTGCTTTCAAGCGAACGACTTGTAAAACGAATTACAGAACGCTGGGAAGGTCACTGCAGCCTCTTGGGACCTTCTGGGATACAAATCTCCATAACTATGAAATAATTTAGGAACAATATACAAGTTTGTAAATAAGACAAACTTAATAGGGCGCCTAAATTGTTTGTTAGGTAAACATATATACTAATCTAAAATACATCCTAATCCACTTGATCGGCCCTATTACGCAGAATGACACACCCCTCAATAGAAGCGGCGAATATTTCATGTTTCTATTGCAGATACATAAAATTTTACAAATCATTACCCAATTAAGTAATTTTTCCTTTATTTTCTATCATCATTCCTTTTAGAGGCAACTAAATATGCACCTAGTATACAAGCAAAGAAAGTTCATTATTTTCGAGACAATTCAGCTAGAACAGGCTGAGGACGTTCCAATCATTCCCATTACTCCATGCTATACCTTAGGCAATATAGGCTCCTACGTATTAAGAGTTCGCAGAAGTTTATGCTCAGGTTGTTACGTAAATGTCGTAAAAGCTAATTAGAGAGATGAAGAAGCTGCAGAAAGTAGGAAAGATGCCCTTCGTGAGAGAGAAAAGACCGTAACAAAAAATATAAATCAAAATATACTATCTTGATACACAATGCAGCTGCAAGATTAGGTTCCTACATTTCGAAGGGGTTGAGCCTAGAAAAAGTCGATTTCATTCTATCCCAAAATATTTTCTCAGAACCCTAAGTTTGTAGACAAGTGAAAGTTTATATTGTAAAAAAATTCTTATAGTGATGTTTGGAAAGAATTTAATGCCAAGTACCCATTAAACTCGACCTACCGTTTGTAATCATTTTATTTAATTAGGTACCATAGTCTACGGATAAAAATATTAGGTCAAATAACCGGACTTTTTTCGAATTCGTGTTTCGACAGGTAAATTGACATATTCAATGAAAAGTTGTGTGAGAAGGGTGTTGCTTGGTAGCTATGACAGTTTTGTTGAGATATCTATATTGGTAAAGAATTCGTTTGGCATTTACGAGTATCCATTTATATTTAACATATTAACTGCCAACTGCAAAGTAGCTAAATTGATTATACGATGTTAGTTACTGCATATGTCTATGCCCACTTGTACGAAATCATTAGGCTTTGCTAGACTTGCTTAAATACCTTCATGGTTCTGATTTTCTAAACTCTATGTATTTCTCCTGGTTTTCCACGATTTCCTTTAATTTTTCGAGTCTGTTGCAAATAATTCACATGAACATATCTTATTGTTAGTTAACGTTTAACAGAAAACTTGTTATATACCAGGTCTAGTAGTATGAAACCGGAATTTCCCTATAGATAGTACCAGCGTTCAGTTTAATCACCATAAGACCCCTGTTACATAGCCATCGTCTTCTTCTAACAGCTGACGAAGAGTGTCAACAAACATTAACCCACGTTCCGTACATTAATATATTTTTATAACCTCAAACATGTCAAGTTTCGAGCCTAATAACTACGATTTGCGGACAGCATTAACTTTTTGTTACCATTTAAAGAAAACTGCTGCAGAGTCGCATAGAATGCTTGTCGAAGCATACGGTGAACATGCTCTCGGTAAAACACAGTGCTTCGAGTGGTTCAAAAGATTCGAAAGTGGTGATTTTGAGGTTAGTAACAAAGAACGTGGAAAACCACCAAAAAGTTTGAAGACAAAGAGTTACAAGCCTTATTGGATGAAGACGATGCTCAAACTCAACAAGAACTCGCGGATCAAATGTATCGCAGAAAGCTATCTGCAATCGTTTAAAAGCTATGGGAAAAAATTCAAAAAGTGGGAAAATGGGTTCCGCATGAATTAAACGAAAGACAGCAAGAAAACCGAAAAACCACCTGTGAAATGCTGCTTAACCGGTTCAATAGAAAATGATTCCTCCATCAAATCGTGACAGGTGATGAAAAATGGATTTATTTTGAAAATCCTAAGCGTCGTAGATCATGGCTGAATCCAACCGAACCATCGACATCAACTGCAAGACCGAATCGCTTTGGAAAGAAGACGATGCTCTGTATTTGGTGGGACCAAAAGGGTGTTATTTATTATGAGCTGCTGAAACCTGGTCAAACCCGTCAACACTCAACGCTACCAACAGCAAATGATAAATTTAAGCCGAGCAATAACTGAAAAACGACCGGAATATGCAAAAAGGCAGCACAAAGTGATTTTGCTGCATGATAACGCCCCATCTCATACAGCAAAACCGGTCAGGGAAACAATTGAATCGTTCAATTGGGAATTACTACCGCATGTGGCTTATTCCCCAGACTTGGCTCCATCCGACTATCACTTATTCGCATCGATGGGTCACGCTCTCGCTAACCAACGCTTCAATTCGTACGAAAATGTACAAAAATGGCTTGATAGTTGGTTCGCTTCGAAAGAAGAAAAGTTTTTTTGGCAAGGCATCCATAAATTGCCGGAGAGGTGGGAAAAATGTGTACAATCCACTGGAAGTTGTTTTGAATAAAATATCACTTTTGAATAACAATCGTTTTATTTTTACAAAAAATTCCGGTTTCATACTACTAGACCTGGTACAAGACGTACGATGAGTCTGATAAGTGATGGAGGTAATTATAAAACTCATACTTCTATTTGTATACCTCCATAACTTTTCCCAGGGTCTACCAGCGTCTGCGCTTCTATAAATCTTTTACCATACCAAGCCGAAATACCAGGGCTTGTCATCATTTCCCTCAATCAGTGGTGAACCAACTCCATAACATTGCCAGTTAAGAAATATACAAGCCATAAAGCGTAATTTAGGCTCAAGAGGTGCTAATAGAAATTCTGAAGGACGGTGGTCACAATCTTCGTAATTAGACCTAGATTTCAACGTTATCTACTCTCTGCTTGATTAGGGTTTTGTGCAGCCTATATTTGTGGAGATAAAAACTAAATTGAATACTCCAAGAACGAATAGTTTCGTCTTTACAATGGCATTGCACATCACCTCAATGGACGCAATGGTAATATTTTCCATTTTTAAGAATTCATGCTTATCAATTGTCTCAACGGACCTCCTTAACCCGTATACGCCCAAGTTTTGAAAAATTATATTTCGCAACATTAAAGTACTAAAAGGGTTTGTAAAACATACGTTTCAGGGATTTTGTCTCTGTTTTGTAGGAAAAATGACTGCCCCAAAAATGAGGCGCCGGGCATGGCAGTGGGCATTAAAATATATGAGGCAATTGATTATAAAATCAAATCAAAATACAGAAACCCGTTTATTTTGTAACTAAACATAAAAAGTAACGATACATAACATAATTTTGTTGGCAATAGGCGTATACTACATGCTCAGCGCTGCAACAATGAGGCACTATACGTAAAGTTCAAGCGATATAATAAACGTTTTATTGAATACCAATAATATTTTATATGGGCAAAGAAATAAATCAATAGCAAAAACTACATTGTTATGTAAATAATTCGCAACATGGTCGCAGTTAGCTATTTTACTGCGGTATATTGGCCAAACTGCATATATTAGTCTTACCACACATCAAAATAATACTAGCATAAAGCTCCTCCCCTAAATCAATAGTTCTTCGTTTTATAAATCGACAATTGTAAGGCGTTTGAAAAATAGGGCGCTGAGCGCATATGGGTTAAGGAAGTTACGCATCGATACAACAGTTGTCATTAATTGTAAGATGAAAGAAAGAAGAAAACTTTTCATGCCGTACTTTCCCGTCCCAACATGATATGAATCAGGGCACAACCGCATTTGAAAATTCATTCCAACAATCGTACGTAAAGCTAATACCAAAAATACAGATGTGCTGTAGAAAGGAAAACATTATTTGGAAACGATTGAATAAAAATCGAAAGCAGACTATGTAGACTATCACTTCTTTGATCTGGAAACCAACAAAAGATAAGAATGTGATTGCTGTAATTTTCTTTCAAAACACAGAACTTAAACTAAAATTTAGCGGTTTGCCGAAATAGTAGTCTCTCTTAAAGTGGCACCAGTTACAGCTGTGAATGTTAACGCATTGAAAGCGTACAAGCAAATGTACAGAAAGAAAGTACTTGTGCGTATTTGCTTTAGTTTTGCCTGGTTTCTTAATGTTAACCTCGTTTTGTATTGCAAAGTTGTCCCTTCTTAGAATCAGTGGACAATAATTAGTGATAAAACGAAAAAGCCTGGAAAAAGCTGTATGGAACTAACCGGATGTGTATTAATTATTAGCTATTCAAGATGTTTCACCACAGAACCACAGTATTCTTCCAAACCGTTTACCTTAAAATCATCATCCACGACATGTAAAATTTAAATTAAGTCCAATCCGGATGTTAGTAATAAAGAGCAAGAATTGTGAATTAACAAACGTTTTAAACTATTATCCAGGATACAAATGGCGCGCTATGAACGTAATTCAGTATTTACGTATTATCTAGTACTTGTCTAGAATATTCGAAAAAGACCCATCATGTGCCTTATTCCAATTTCCGTCTAAACTATTTCTTAAAATAAGTTACCTATGTTGAAGGACACTGTTAGTCCGATGCCGGATGTCATCATAAAAATATTTGGATATTGTATAGTTGAATAGACGAATAGATGTATCAATTCACGAACTTCCCTGGATTTACCTTTCCAAAAATAGATGTTATATACTCTTGTTTGTGGAAATATTAATCTGTTAAGGCTAATACATTGATACATAAGATAAATCTGCTACAACTTTCAAATCCCTTAAAGAAAAGATTTTCGTAAGTAGGAAGCACTTCACCAAAAACAATTCTATTCTTGTTTTCGTAAATTTCGACGAAATCCGCACAATACTTTCGTAAATACATACTACAAGCATCCCTAGCTATCGTTATTTACATTAACCACAAAATAAATTTTGTTAATTTTACATTTATCTTCACCTAGTGCAGCTCAAAAATAGGTTGAGCTCGTTTATTAGGTATCATAAAAACCGGTCAGCGTCCAACAACGATACTCCTTATCCCTGAGTTAGCAGCACCGTATATCACAATAAATCTGCCACATTATGTGCAGTGGTTGGAGCATGAAAAGGCTTTCTCCTTCGTGCAATACCTTCTTTTTGGCTTTAAGCAATGGTTTATGAGGCAAGCGCAAAATAGATTTATGCCTGTATTATATATTCGGTCTATCTCGAATCTATTATGGTAAACAATTAGTTTTTGTGTTTTGTAAGAATTTAGTTAATTAGAAATTTGAAGATTTTCCGGAAGGATTTATTAAAGGAATAAATAAAGGATGCGAATATTAGGACGGAGAAATTGGTAAAAAGGCATGTACCAGGTTACGGATTTACAATACTTTTCCAATGATGCGTAACATTGCTTATTAGCGATGTTCCCCTTTCACTGAGCTTCTCCAACACGCTCATGATATTTTTCGAAAAATTTAAGTTAATTGTTTACATGTTCAACTACTGTTACAGTTGGCAGACGTACTGAAATATTTTTATAATGCATAAATTTAAACTGATTCTCTCCATAAGAAATCACAGAATTAAACAAATAGTATTCTCAAACTCTGATCTTTTACAGCTTCTAACGTCGCTTAAGTCGTAAACAATATTTTAAGGAAATCAGTCGAATATGTGGTGACAAATCTTGTTCTTTAGCTGCCTAAAGTAGTGGTACAATGAATTTCAACGTGGTCGACTTTCCTTAAATGACAGCCTTCGAGCTCCTAGATTGAAAACGGCCTTTACCGAAAAAGTGATGGTCTTATTCGGAACATGATTGAAGAGAAGCGGCATTTTACTCTAAGGAATATTTTATCGAATGACCAGTGCTAAAGCAATTAACACTACACACGTAAGCTTTGTTCTACTATTTTGCTCCAGTTCAAAAGAATGTAAAATGTTGTCCGAGCATTAACAAAATCCTACGTCGTGGGCGCTTTCGGCGAAGATTTTGGAAACTTCAGATAGAAAACTACGGTTAACCAATCAGCATTAATAGTACGGCCACCTTCTAGTGCTACAATGGAAACATGTTCAGGAATTCGAGAAAATCTGGCGGCCTTCTTTTTGTTTCCGCTCCCTTTCACCAATAATCTTTGGCGAAGTCCAATTATTCTCAAACATCCGATTGTTGGCTTTTTTGTGATCATAGTAGTAAAAACACCAACAAAGATAATACAACCTTTTGTCAAAAGATGTAATATGAACTTATTAGATCGCTGTAACAATGAGTTGTCTCATCTGGTGTACATCATTACAGGTGTTGAAACATGTGTACGCTATGATCCCAAAAAAGCTAACAATCGGTGGTTTGTTTCTTTGAGAATTAGTTGGCTCAAACAGCAGTTTTTCCCTGAAAAAGCGCTGAAACAAAAAAATGGTCGCTAAATTTTTTGCAATTACTGAACATGTTTTCAATGTAGCAATACTGAATGGTTCCCTATAGCTTTCTTTTCTTAAGTTACCGCAAAATGTTGACGGTTCCTTGAGTGATTATGTATTTAAATGTCCAATACATTGAAATAATGGGTCATTCGCCTTATTGGTAGCCCAAACCTGACTATGATTTCTTTTTTGTCTCCATGCGTTTACAAGTTGGTTTTATTTTTTATCGATTGATAAGCGATGGACGTGCTTAAAAATGAAATAACCAAACTACTGACTGGATTTTACGGATGCAAAAATCCACTAATTATAAATGGAATTATTTTGATAAACATAGATACATAGGTACACAAATGCGTGTGGCCAAGATATTGTATATATTATATATTACTTTACTGTACTCAGTGGAAGGAGAATAGTCCTCCTATAGCACTCGCACGTACATATTTCTGTGCAGAAATATCTTTTTAATAGAATAGAAAGCATTTAATTACACTGGTAAACAAAATGTTACAGTTTAGGTGTTTCTTTGATCAAATCACTTGATCACTCTTATAGTATTTTCCCCACTGATTCTGCATATGCTTTACAAATTTGTATGTCAGGCATAACTTTGGAGTAACACACGTTTAAAATTTTCTTGCAATTTAAAATCGCTTAAATTCTTATATTAATGACAGTTGAAAAGATATTTTTACATGATTTTCTTCTCTATTTGGCCGCAGGAATATCTCTTTTAATATCCAAGAGTAATAGGCCAGTAAGTTTGTGCTCAACTTATTTTGATAACACGATTCCGTGATAAATATGACCTGATGGAATCGTTCACGGTGCTCGTCGCTGACGCCACTTAGAGAGGTTTTCCGAGAAAAATTCAAATGTGAATGAAGAAAATGTATCTTTAGTGACATACTGCAACCAACAGCGTTATAATTCTCACGTAATTCTTCCACAAGGATCTTATCGTTGTCCGTCTTGTTGTTTCCTAGAGAGTGATGTACCAATTTCTTGAATATCTCTCGTTACGGTGCTCTTTGCTAATTTAGGATGGCATCGAACTCAAGATCCTTCATTAATTCTCGAATTTAAAGGCCAACCAATATGCTTTCCTTGGTTCTTGCGCCACTAACTCGTGGAAATTAGTTCTTTAGGAAGCTGAAACCATCGCCGTGTCTATCCATTCCGTTCACAAAACTTTGTATTAGTTCAAATTTAATGTGTAGAGGTGGCAAGTCGACTTTCTGAGGATCCACCAGTCCCTGGCCGATGACATTTTTGTTTCCCGGAACGACGTGTCTTCTTGGTAACTATTGTATCTTTACATAACTAACTCGCAGCAACGGAAAATGTAATTGCGGAAAACGGATGCATAATGGACGATTTCCGACCACACCTTCAAAATCAGCATCGAAAAATTCATAACAAACAATACTTAGCGTCCAAGAAACAAAAACGCTATTTACTAGTGTTACCGGTAAATACTCTTCAGAAATAATTTCAATAACACTAATTGTAAGTTTCCCTAATTTGCTCGAAGAAATTAATTATTGACAGTTATTCCCAATAAATTTACAAACATAAGTATTAGTTTGACGTATCAAACATGTATATGTACCTTTGTCGATCATCACAGCATACAAAGTTGCAAGAGCTCGGATTATAAATAGCTGTGAAATCCAGCTAGTTGAATCATTTTACTTTATAATTGACAACTTTCTAAAAGGTAAATTATTCGAAGAACCAGTCACCTTCCCTCCTAAGAGGATTAATATTTAACCATCAACTTATATTTACAAGGCACTACCTGGAAATATACCTTTTGGATCTCCAAACTAGACGCAGTAACTTGTTCTACATTTGTATGTATGTACCAAACTACAAGCTACTCTCATATGCAATTAATTCTCGACAAGGCAAACGATAAAAACATATATGCATGTAAAAAATAGACACGCATAACATTTCTAGATTAACAAACAACGCAACACCGTTTAGTACAATATTTAAGACCGACACGGTGCCGATGCAGAAGCGAAGCCCAGCTATTCCGGCTCCAACAACAACCAGATGCAAAGCTACGATAACAATGCTTAATACGTCAATCTTCCCAAACGTGACAGTCAAAATAGTAAACGTTCTCTAGCAGAGAGTGAAGCAGGACCGCGCTAACGGCAACCATATTTCATAACCGGACACTTCGTCCTTATCTGATTCGAAAGCTGATGTGTCATTCTTTATTCTCGTTTAGTTTGGTTAGTTTTTTTCCACTACTATTCCTCGGCGTCTTAAATTGAAAACGGACGACCCCGAGGCTGTGCGCGGTCCTCAAGATAAAGCAGCTTATTAAAATATTTTAACAGGTTTATTGAAATTGCTCGGAGTTTTGATAAGGCCGCGATTATGTCGTTGTTCGAGCCGGCATGTGTGTTTAATCGGAACTAAACGGCCGGTATGTCGTGTTACTTATATATTTATAGCGTTGTTGTACAAATTGCTGTAGTAATTGAGGAAAATTTATTTCGTTTCGGGAAGGCTTCTCGATTTTAAGAAGCCTAAAATTATGGACTTAGGTATAATTATATAATTCCGATTGTTTTCCGTTTTATTTATTTATTTATTTATTTACCTATTTATTATAACAATGTTAATTCCTTTTTGTTCAGTCCATATAAATAGTATACAAGGTTAGGTACTCTTTACGATCGTGGTGGAAGATAGTACTTCGAGTACTTCAAGTCAGTCACTTTTCCTACGTAACCCAGCCCAAAGCAACCAGGAGAAACCACGTTTCATCTTCATTACTATCCCAAATCCATTTCACCACCCTTAAATCCAGACTATTCGCCAACTGATCTATCATACGTGGCGAGCTATGGTTAATACATCCCCGATAGTAATGTTCGCAGAAGGCTATATCTAGCAGTGTATGTAAACGGGCTATTAAAGATAAAGAAGGAATAGTATCAGAGGCGACTGATACATGAGGCTAGAAGAGCACGTGATCCGCACGTTGGGGTATATTTTTTTAGAAAAATAGTTTTAAAATACTTGAGAGTTACAATTACAATTGCGATTAACAAACCATGGTTGTCTCCATGATAATATGCAAATAGGCTGCAGTGCAGTCGTTGCACATCTTTCTGTGAAAGTTGCCTATTAAATGAACCTCGGCGTAGGTCATTTCTTAGAGAGTTATGTAGATTGCTACTTTTCTATTCTTCGAAATATTTTTTCTTCTTTCTTCCTCTCTTCTTCAAAAAATGCGTGTGGTTGTCAAACTTTCTGAAAGATGATAGGTCAGCTAGGCCAAACTAACAATCTCCACAAAATTAATAATAGATATACAGCAATTCAAATCACCAGCTGACTACGCTCGGCACTTTGCGCCTGCCGAAATTAATCTAGAGGGTTCCTTAAGTTCGTGTACACCCACGTTGTTCACGTACACTGCAGGTGATAGATTAGTTTGGCTCTATCGCAGTGTAGTTAACTATCACACACAGGATTAATAATAAACAGATTGCAATCCAAATTGTAGATTAACAGCAGACTACACTTGGCGCTTCGTACCCTCGCACTTCGTACCCCCAATTTTAAAGAATCCTAGAGGTCGTCCGTGTTGTGATAAGTAGAGTTGCTTAATTTGCGCCAATAGCCAGTGGCGGGCACATAAAAGTTTACACATAAAATAAATGGTCGGAAATAAATCGCAATACGAATAACATCTGTAAAATATCTGCAAAATTAGATATATTTCCAAAATTGTTTCAGCAAACTGAGTGCGGCGTGAGGAAAAATTGTTTCTTTTTATGCAGAAAACGAACGTTCTACATCTAGTGACGTTAATAATCTTTGGAACAACTTAACGGTTCTGCTGACGCTCCTTCACAAATTTATTTTAATGTGCCAAAATCAGAAACTAATATGCAGTCAAATCTTTGTAAAATACAAACATTTTTTGGGTCTTCTACTGCGCATAGCTGAGCGTATTCATGTTGCACTATTTGCAGAGATTTTACTAACAACACCGAAGGATTTTGTAATTTTTCTATTGCTTCCACTAGTCCGAAGTAATTTTTCTGAATAATTCTTTTGGATTAAATTTCAAAACTACGTTCTTAATATTCTCAAAATATTTGATAGTAAAACGCGGCCTGTAACCATGTAAGAGTCGGTGGCTAGTGGCTCAGGTATGCCGAGGCAAAGCCTGCGAAATTCGTAAATACGTTTTAGCGATTTGAGAAACACTGCTTTTGTATGCGCTATTAAAACGTCTACCTCGGAGTAATATTTTCTAATACTATCTGTCACAAGACCGTCAAGAGACTGCCTTTCGGAAAGCATGTTTTGACACCATCACTCATCTCACAAATTAACAGTTGGTTTGTTGAAAATTCGAACTTTTCCGATGTATTTAACACTAACTTTGAAATTACTTCGGCAGTACATTGTTGTACGCGGCTAATAGAATTGCAGGTGACGATTAATGTGGTTCTATTGTACGTACCATTACATTAAGCACAGAATGTTTTTTACGATCTGTTGCTTGGTCCACAGATAACCACAGCTTTTTAACTTTCCACTCCGATTTAATTCTTTTTTGAACGTGTTCACTTGTAGATCTAATCTATATATCTATATATATCTATAAAACGAGGCGTGACTTGATAATTCCCAGTCCTAATATTTATTCCAAAACATTGCTTCGTTGTCTAGTAAATTAAATGTTAGATTACATAAAATAAAGGTAGCATATAAATTAAATTTAACTTTTTCATAGTGTCATATGCACCTTTTTTTTTTTTGAAGAATGGTGTTTGCTATTTACGTGACGTTAACAATCCCTTTTGGATCAGTGCAATAACACTAGCTTTACGGGACCCATCATTTTGACGCATTTCGAATTTTGTTAGGAAAATTACAAAAATCGTTCGCATTTTTATTCTATCTCTTGTACTGACTTTTATCCATTCAACGAGGTAAATATATATTGAAGTCTATTTTCTTCACAGGTTTTGAAATATTGAAATTCTCTATGTGCAATACCTATCTCTACGGATGTGCGTCAATTTGACGCGTTGCAAATTCACACAATATATTCCAAAAAAGTAGCATAAAATTTTGGTTGGCAGTAGATGTTTAATCTAAATACGTTATAAATAGATTCTCTTACTTAGGTAAGGATAAAACGCCAACTTCAACACCCCATATCTTCACCAAGGCAGAAATATAACAACGGATAATTTTTTCATTAGTATTCCTCTAGCTAAAAATTAGTTGCAAAAAGAACCAGTGTAGTTGAAACTATCAAAAATCAAGAAAGATAAAATGAAGTTGTATTCATCAGAACATTATAAGTCAGGAATATGCATACTCCTGTATATAAAAGTACGCCAAATCTAAAGGTACTGTTACTAAGTACTAAGTACTAAGCATACGTTTATAAAACTAAACGACAATAAAAAAAGACCCCAGAAACAATAATATATTACAATAAGACAAAGTTTGGAGTCGAAGTAGTAGACCAAATCGCGCGCAAATATACCTACAAAGCAGCATCTTTTCGATGATCCCTCCAGGTGTTCTTCAACATTTTGGATTTAGCGCCACTAAACGCATGGATCTTTTACAAATAATGTCTTCTTCTTCTTCTTCTTCTTCTTAATTATGTCCGTATCTACCTTTCGGTGTAAGCTTTGGATGGGGTCAAGTTTCCTATTTTCCATATAATTCTCTCCACCGTTTTCTGTCTCCGGTCTGGTCCTTTATTCCCTACCACTCAATTCCCCTCTCCGCCGCTGCTCCCTGATATCATTATTCCATCTTCTTCTTGACCTTCCTTTTTTGTTTTTTCCTATCACTCCTGTCTCATACACTATCTTTGTCAGTCTATCATCACTCATACGACACACATGGCCGAACTATCTCAGCTGATTCTCCTCCACTATTCTCCATATGGGTTTTATTCCTAGGTTTTGCCAGTAATTCTCGTTTCTTATCTTGTCTTTCTTGGTCTTGTTTTCAATTCGTCTTAGGAATCTCATATCCATGGCGTTCACCCGCGATTTTACCTTTTCTGACCTTGTCCAGAACTCACTACTATATGTTATTGTTGGTCTTATCACTTTTTTCACAATTTCCGTTTTAATCTGTTTTGGCACTTCCTTTTTCCCCAGAAACGTAGTTCTCATCATATAAAACATTCTTGCCGCTTTCTTCATTCTTTCATTAATTTCTTGTTGCATTTTTCCGTCCCATTGAATTATTGTTCCTAAATATTTGTAGTTATTCACCTGTTCTATTGTCCGCCCTTAGATTTTGATGTTATGTCTTTTCCTTTCTCCTGCTATTATCATTGATTTGGTCTTTTCGATGTTTATTTTCATGTTTATATTCTTTATTTCCTTATTTAGGATTTCAAGGTTCCTTTGGGGCGCTTCTTCTGATTCAGCCAGAATTGCCATATCATCCGCAAACATCAGTTCACACTACAAATAATGTACTGTATCAAAATTATCCAGAAAGAATTTTCTATTTCAGTTTGGCGAAAGAAAGAGTACAAAAAGATAGATTATAATAAACCTAGTTCTTTGTAAGAACGCAAGACTTGCCAAATTGGACTGTAAAAATGTGAAAAGATTATTTTCGAAAAGCGTACAGACAAAATTGAGTATTTGAAGTATTAAAAGATGCGCGGAATAAATGTAGAATATTAAAGTAATGTACTAAAATATTATTTAATAATAAAAATTTTCTATAAATATGTATCTCATATTTTCATTTTTTTACTTGTAGTGTTCAATTATATTGCTTTCTAAGTGGTTGTTTTTCTTTAAATATATGTATTCGTTCATGCGTCAAGCGGACCCATGTTCGTAGAGATAGGTATATAAGAAATGTCCGTAAACCTAATGTTAAAGGGATATTACAAACTACACATTGAAGTATAACGCATAATTTAGGTCAGGCATTTTTGCTATAAATTTTGTAAGTTTGTCCAGCACTGGTCTTTTCGCTCCGTAGGCAACATTTTTAAAACTAACGTAGAACTACGAAATAGTATTTACGGCAGCGTACATGTATACACAACAGATCTCATTGAGACTCGCAGTTATACTGAAGGTTGTATAGAATCTCCGACACTGTTCGTTGGTGCTAGTGAGCAACTCTAGTGATTATTCGCACGAGTAATAATCAATTAAATATAAGAACAAAGCAAAGAGCGCACATCGCCCAACACCCTTCATCTAAGACACATACCTGACAAGATTTGGCTCAGAATGCACGCCTGTCTTAATCCATTACCTACATTATTAACAATGCAATATTTTGTTGAGATGTTTATGCATAGAATATTATAAATGTAATAAAACTATTCAATCCAATTTATTTGTCGATAACTGTATATTGAGCTTAGCAAAGGATCAAAATGAAGATTATTCCCACATCAATCCGATTCGAATTCGAAATCCGATACGTTTTTCACTTGTCTGTAGCTGTTGTTGCGAGAAATCAATTCTTCTTGCATAATGAGATCGACATTCGTAATAGCTTTCTTGGTATGGTATGGTGTGTCAGTCGTGCTTATCTCGTCGTGCCTACTTACATTTCTCTACCTCGTACGTGTATATCTATGGGCAATGCTATGTTGTGTATGTATACATTTAAAAGCATTGATTCGTTACGCTTTTTCCGCGTCCTCCGACGACATCGACGATCGACCGGTTTAATTAAACTGCCACACGAATATCGCATCCGTTCACGATATCGAAATAAATTAACGCCGAACGAAAAATCCAATTTGTCAGCGTCACGCGTTATTCAAATATCAATCAAACCGTGCGACGATCGACGGACTCGAATCGGTAGATCATTCGATGAGCATTGTATTAGAGTCGGTGTCGCTAGTACCTAGCATTGGATGTAGTTTATTGCAGAATGGACGCGATGCAGATATACATAGCAGTTTGGATGATGTATGTACGTAATGAATACGTACAGGCTATCCGTGGAATGCAGATTTGCATGGTTATGAAGGATGTAATTTAGAACGAAAGTGACTCGTGTTAATTTATTGTAGTAGTGAAACTGTATCATACAAGTCTATTTTGTCTTTTATAAATTTAAATTCAAAAGCATAAGTTTCAAAATCATTTGATTTTTAGAAGTACAATTGGAAATAGTTCCAATATGACTTCAAACTTACAGCGACTGAACCAACTTGAATCAATTGATGTAAGAACCTAGTATTCAAAAGCACTCTACATAAATTAGCTCAGCTTATACTTGAAGTGTCTTTAATTACAGAGTCGCCGGGGAAAAATTAACTTATGGAATTCCTTTAGCTTTGGCCAATTCAACCAATTTTCAATGTTTTGTGGAGTTTAAACTTTAAAACTGATTCACCAGATGCTACAACAATGTCGATGGGTTGCTATTAAACTTTTTATATTCATATCATCTTTATTTGGCACTTTCATAGAGCATCTTATAACTTTTATATGCCCAACGTCATCATTAACTGCAGCCACAAAGATGCTACGGCAGATTTTTTATTACTATTATGAGAGACTTACAAGTGAGAAGAAGTGAGAACCTCTTACGTGAAAATATAAAGCAGAAAAGTATTAGAAAACTAACCAGTAAAAATATTTACACAGCCTTAACCACTCTAAAGTAGTTCTCTAACGAAATGAGTACAGATAATCTACGAAAGATGCAACTCATAGATATATTCACTCGTTGGTCCTACACATACACTGCCCTGGGTTAGTTTCGATCACAGTCTCGACACATATTCCTTACTATTAGATAATGGTGTCACCCGCCGCTATCTCCCTAACACCATTCACAGTCAGTTTCTTGTATGGAGTTGGATGCTTTGTGTTGTAATGCTGTGAATGTGACCCAATTAGCTCTTGCGAATCTATTTCCAATGCCATGCGAATCGATTCGATAGCAGGCTGCTTATAGTGTTAGCAACTGAAAATACTACTACCAGCACGTGTGTTGTTTTGTGGTGAGGGGCTGGAAATGGCGACTATTTAATTCTAGTAGCAATAAAGAAAATGTTTTCTTGTTGTTCTCTTTCTCTTTTCGGGTATTATTTTTGCTTCCTACGTGTACTTTTTTCAGTAATCTGTAGTGTTTATGATATGGGCATATTATCAAAAACCTTTGCTTTCTATTTTGGGTTCCCATTCCTGATTTCAAAAGCATTTGTTGTATTCTTCATCTCTCTCGAAAAATCCATTTAGCTGCTTATTATTATTGCTTCTTGAAAATTGATGTTACTAACTTGGGAACAATAGCCTCCAGAAATACCAAATTTTACAATAGTTAAAAATGGTGAGCATCAACAGTCCTATAGATAAGTGGGTAGGTACAATAAAATTTCGTTGGAATTCTAATTTGGATGGGTAGTACTTCACCTTTGTAAGTTATGTAGAGGTGGCAATCGCTAATTATAACAAACATTCTTAGAAAGCTGTCAATATTGCAAAAATATGTTTGGAAATATGATAAAATTGGACCAGTAAATTTGAGGTCGACTTGTTTATACAATTGGAAATTTTAAATGCTGATATTTGGAAAATCGATGGATAACAGATATATAGCACATCTTGCTCTAATAATCTAAGAGTCTAAGAATCAATGCATAAGGTTATTGCTATTCAAATTCGACTAGAACAATACACAAAAGTTTTGGATATGTTCAGCTAATCGTCGGATTGTATGTGTTGACCCAAAGTCGCTTACAATTAGAGTGCTTTATAAGCAACATATATATCGAAATATTTTCCTTGAAAAGTTAAGTGAAAATGTAAAGGAATTAATACTTCCGTTACACTGTTTCCCATTGAGATCATTATTACGCTAGTTTGTAAATCCGTACGAAACTATAAAAGTAATAAAAACTTCGCAATTTGGAGTTAATCATTTTGAAATGAACGAACTGGAACTTTTCTCGTCTTTTATGCTCTCTGCTTTGTTTTGGTATTAAATTGTATTGGAACAAGTACGAATATATTTTGACCTTTAGTTTGAGTTAGAAGGGTTCCTTCAATACTTATCTAGGGTTGGAATAGCCTTAAACCATTTTATTTCCATTTTTCAAACTGCTGTAATCGTTTAGTCTACTAAGTAGACGAAATGGGAAATGAAAAGCAGTTATTTAAAAAAACTTAAATAGAAAAACACCAATTCTTTTTCTAAGAAGTGAGTAACCGTCGAGAGGCGTAGGTCCTTACTTCAGCTGTTGGTAAAGAAATCTGCCGAGCGACGAATGTTCACCCGAGGAAGTGATCGATCTTGGGACTAGACAACCATCCGATTCCCGGGGGTTTTTACTGGCGTGGGAACTTTCCCACGTTGCTCTCGGAAATTTTTGGCAGATTCGGAATGTTTAGATCTGGATGAATCTATTTATTCCTTATATAGCAGGGGAGGTCGACTAGGATTCGCAGAGTCCTATTTTATAGAATCTCCAGTCTTTTCAGGTGCCAGGACCAAGCCATAGCACCGTACGTCAACAACGGCAGAAACGACGAGGTATGGAGAAGTAACTTGCTACCTAGGTGAAGGGGTGTCCTTCGCCTTAGGAATGGGGAATGATACAGCGTGAGTAGTAATGAATCAATCGCGAATCTGTTCGACCTGCTCCTTTCAGAGTAGTTTTTGGTCGAAGTACACTCCTAGGCACTTAATCGCAGGGCTCCAAGGCAGCTCGACGTTGCCCATTAGGACTTTCTTACAGAGAGTCTTCCTTCTTTGTGTGAATCTAACTACTACGCTTTTAGACTCGTTTACCTTGAGTCTCCATTGAGACGTACAGCTCAAGAAACCATCAGTGGTGCGCTCGGAGCACACATACAACCTAACCTAACCTAGGCTTAATCATTGAGAGAGATATTCCAAAAATAATCATTTTGTAAGAAGACTTCCGAGATGAAACGGAATGAATCTCACACGTGCCACACCAATCTAAATACTTACGTCCAGAAGAGGACAACATAGTTGTCTAAATACTCATTTTCAAGATACACAACTTGTTTTAAGTACAATATAATAATAATAATATATAATATAATAATATAATAATAATTTAGCTTATTTCAAAATTCAAGCTTTTCTATTGTTCTTAAGTTTATGTAAGTATACAGTTCGTTACTGAATAACAGAATCCTGCGAAATTTGTTAGTTACAGAAATGACTTGCGTGAATCTTGTAGATTTCTTGATGCTCAACACGAATCCGGCCCCAGTAATTGTCTAGCACGTCAGGAGTAACTTTACGTTAAATGGTCAAAAATGCCCATTTAAGCAAAATTTCTGAATTTGTTGTGGAGGGTACTGATCTTGGTTTTATATTTCCGAAAAAGGCATCGTATTGTACTAGTCATCAGCTTTAGAATCCATTGTCGAGAAATTTAATGAACCATTGCCACCAATCATATCGATTCACAGGTCTGTAAAAAGTAAGTTTTTGCCATATCCAGGAATCAAGCCTGTTATATGGAATTATTTCAGTACAAAATCTAGAAAACATTATCAGACCCGTTCTAACTCTTAATGAGGCAAATTGTGGATTATGTACAACACAAGTTTTGGCTTTCCTTGTAATCGTCGGAATATACATACATATGTATATCGATACATATACATCGTTCCGCAAGAAATATTTAAATCTGCGATTGCTGTCTTGAGTTTTTATGCAATTTCCTTTATTCCTTTTTATCTTTTATATATTAACATGTCAAAGAAAAGTGAAGTTAGTTTGATTTATGCTAAAAAAGCAAAATCAAAATTTTAGATAGCTGTATATCAAAGAGTTATTAACAAAATATAATAGCGTTATTAATAAAAATCAACTTAGTAATGGAAAAATTATAAGCTATAATATGATAAATGTGGTAAATATACAGTCGGGAACATAATTGAGTGGACACCAATAGCAGGCGCGCCTTGCCTTTAATTACAGGTCAAACTTTTTACCGATTCCATTCTATATAATTTTCCTTTACCTGTAAAAAGTCTTTCAATCATTTGAGATACAATACACATCAAAATAAAAATGATTACCGTTAATTATATGCACTAATAGTAATATATTGAAAATTGAAGGTGGACAAAATAAAGTGGACATTTTAACAACTCAATGTTTTATGTTGAGTACTAAAATTTAATACTTAGTGTGTCCTCCTTTAGCGTTAATTACAGCTTGTAATCGTTTTGGAATACTCTCCACAAGACTTTCAATGAGTTTTTATCTAGATTTTCCCAAGACGACTTTATTTCCTCGAAAAAATTCGTTTGTTCTTTGTTTAGTCGGTATTTTCTTGTCGATTAGAGCCCACAAATTTTCGATGGGATTTATATCCGGACTTTGTGCAGGCCATTCTAAGATCTTTATCCTCGAATCTTGAAAGAATTTTTTAGATTTCTTCGCGGTGTGCTTGGGATCGTTGTCTTGCTGATAAATAAAATGCTCAGCAATACCCATTTTTTCCACGGACTCTTCTAAATTCTCATTTAGGATAGTGATGTATAGATCGGTGTTCATAATTGTGGCGATCAGAATTATATTCCCCACTCCGTTAAATGAAAAGCAACCCCACACCATTATGGAGCCGCCACCAAACTTTATAGTTGGAGCAATAAACTTTTCGTTATACGTCTCGCTTGATTTTCTCCACACTTTAGATCTTCTTTTCATGCCGAACAGTTCAAACTTGCTTTCGTCGCTCCACACAACTTTTTCCAAAACGAAGTCGGCTGATGCACATACTTTTTGGCAAATATTAGTCGTTTGCGTTTATTCACGTTGTTTATAAATGGCTTACGTCGAGGTACACGGCTATGCAACGATGCTTCTTTCAATCTATGGGAAACAGTTTTCGTCGATATCTTTAGGTTTAGTATCTCACTCAATTCACGTCGTGTAACAGTGGGTTCCCATCTGCATTCTCTGACAATACGTCGATCGCATGTATCGGTTGTGCATCGTTTGCGACCGCGACCTGTTAGATTTTCTGTTGTATTATATTTTAAATATTTCTTCCACACTTTTTGCACAGCGCTTTTAGAAATATTGTATTTTTCACCAATTACTCTGTAACTGCGACCCCTAGTCGGTCAGAAAGAACTAAATTTCTAATTTGTAACGAAATTTCTCCGCGGTTACTCATTTCTACGTGAACAGAATAAATGTTACTGAAAACGATGCTCTGTTGACATGACAAACGAGATGGTACTTGTTGGAAAACGAGAATGTTGTTAACTAACATTGTCGATGCGCGTAAACCACGTGATACACTATCTGAATAGTGTCCACTCAATTCTGTCCCTCCTTTGGGAACAATACTTTTGTTCATAAATGTTTGCCGTGAAAACTATGGTAATTATTGTTCGTATATTGGTGCATGTTACTTATAAAAACATCATGTTTAATAAAAAACAAATTACTAAAAATTTGCTCCAGGAAATGGCGTAATTTTGGTCCATCTCCTCGAATCAGTCAGGTGTCCACTCAATTTTGTCACCGACTGTATGTATGAATATGATTTTGCAAAAGAAATTTTGTGTATTACCCTTCGAATTTTCGTTTAATGCTTTGTAAGAGTTAGTAATATGTAATTATGTAACGTAAGCAACACTAAACTCAAACAAAAAAGAATATGCCCTATTTGTATAAAAGGAACTAAAAAGCGAGGTATGCCATAACAACATGTCAACCGCGCAAGGATTGCGGAATATACCGAAGCGAGTTCGACAAAAATGGAATAACTGTACCGGACATGATGAAGACCATTAGGGAATTTCGCCCGGTCGTAACATACAGTCGCAACTATTTATAACGTGTTGTGACTTTGGCATATTTCACAGACAGTCACCATGAAACGCCATTAAAGTAAACAAACAAAACCTCCCTGTTCGAACAATCTCCGTTCTTCCTTGCTCCTCATCGATGCTTCGTCTTAATAATGCCGTCTCGCTTTTTTACCTATTCCAGTTAGCTCGCACCCTGACAAGGTCTATTCGTTCCACTGTCTCCTTTCAGTAATTTATGCCGTCATTATTTACGGTCGATTGTCAATTTGACATCTTTATTGTACCTATAGATGTGTATTTTACAATTATAAATAAAGCCAACGAATAGGTGGCCATTTCATTTACACTTATTTACTGTTAGTTTATTTTCTTCCATGAAAACATCATGAAACGTACCAAGACATTCGATAAAAATAAGAAATACATACTTTGTTAGCGGTTGTAAAATTATTATCCAGCGGTTACTAAGCGAAGACCATCTCTTCCAACATTGTTAGATACAAATTGTTACTACATTGTTGGTTGTATGAGGTTTTTTATTCAGTTGTTCATGTATATTTTCGTATACACGATTTTTTACAACTTACGCGTCCAATTTATTTATATGATTATTTCAGGTAAAAGTAAGTCAATGAGTAACAAAGAAAAATTACTACAAGCAAAACAATTGAGCATCTATCGTACTTGAAATCTCGGCTTTCGATGCCTGCTTGTGACTGAGAAATTAAACATACATGTCCTATCCATACATCCACTTGATCTTACCTAACACATGAACCGACTTTTACTAGCGTTTACATTTCTTTGTCAAAATAGTAAACATTCGACTTATTTATTGAGACAGATGTATCGATACTCACTTTAAAAACTAGGCGTTCTATGAAATTGACGGTTCCCGTGAAACTAAACGTAATGATCCTATCCAAATATCCACTTGACCTTGCTAAAAGTATGGGCCAAAATTTTACTAGCGGTTCCATTTCTTCGTCTAAATAGTAAGCATTTGACTCTAAATCGTTTTCTTGTGAAATCTCCAAAATTAATTTCGGCCTTCTTGCAATAACAGAAAAATGTTTTGTTTCAAATTTTGTTTTATATAGTATGTACTTTCTTCCATTTTAATTTGATGCATAATTTGTGAAACGAATGCTATGTATCAAAACATTCCGATTTATGAAAGGACCGAATAGCCAGAAGATAGAATTTTAATTAATTTCTCCGAAGCAACATGCATAGTTAAAATAATGAATTATTTAAAATGGGGGAAAGGAATGTTATACACGTGTTTACTCACATTTCATAGCAAATATTACCTACTCAAATATAGCTGTATTAGTACACAGAGATAATGTATGCTGAGTAACTGTCATCAGCTAAGTAACTGAAGGACGGAAGGATTACTTTTCAAGTAGACAATTTTCAGACTAAATAGTTTATAATACTGGTCACACATATTTTACTTACGGACTTTTTAACTATAAAGTAAAATAAGTTTATTCTATAAAAAAATAATTACAAATGTTATTACCCAAAATAAATATTTACAGTAGTTGGTAGCTAATTTTAAACTTTCTTTTGAGCACTTTTCTTGCGTATGTCCGAAAAGGTTTGTCTCTTTTAATACTCCTGGTGGAATCGTTCGCCTTGCTCCTCACAAAAGTCGCCAGGATTGATCTCCTAGACTAGATGAACACCAAAATTGGTTTTCTACTCTCTCTTAATATGTATTCGCCATATATATAGCAAGGATGATTAACACAACTACGTCTGCTTGTAGAAGCCATGTTTTTAATAACACTTTTCAAACAAACACACTTGCGAGAAAACTTAAGTTCTAATTGAATCAAGGATTGACACGTAGATATCTGTATAGTTATTTATGCAGATATTATTGGTAAAGTAAACCTTAAATACCAATTATACCCCTATTTTCATAAATTCTTCATGACGTAAATTCATGAAAACTGTTTATTGTATAAACACATTAAAGCTGATACTCTTGGAAACGATTGGGGGTAATTACAGGAATTTAATATGATAAGTAAATAGTTTCTTACCTAGAAAGATTAACGCAGTAAAAAACAACTGTAATAAACACCTAGAATTGAAAAGAAGGTCTGCTCAGAAGGTTTATTGTGGCAATATGAATGAAAATATATGAAACATATAATTTTTATCTATCTGAACAACTAGAGCTGATACAAGAAACAGAATGGTATTTTTGGAATCAGAATTCTTGAAATATTTAAAATCAGCTTTTTTATGAATGTGTCAGCAGTGTTAGCTGAGGTGCATTGTTCCGTAACTATTGGCATAGATTTGGATGATCACGAACTCCGGCGCGTGTAGAAGAAAAGTGGTGCTCACCAATGCGGAGATTGGACCATGTATCATTAGGAAATGTAGAACAGAGAACCTCTACGTCGTCGATACATCGAAAGTTAAACCTTTTGTATTTCGTCTTTATAGTCCATTCTTATGCGTTCCATTAATATCCTGACATACTCATTACTGGAGTGGTGTAATCACAAATCACGAGATCTGCTCTTGAGAGGAGTTGTAATATATATAGTCCTGTTTTCGTCTTTGAATCCACAATAAACGTAGGAAAATAAAGTGGAGAGTAGAATAATGTTAAATTTGATCAATTTATGTGTGGTGTATCGATGTTGACGACCTTCACCTGGTGCCTCCACTGCTGCTTTACGTCTTGTGATGTCGGGGAAGCCCGGGAACGGAGGAAGAAGACGTAAGTGTAACAGGCGGCATTCCTTTCGTGACTATCGAGGTTTGTGTTAAGTCTCCTGTATTTAAGTTCCTTTTATTTCAAGTTTAATTGTGCATTGTATTACAATTACTACAGATGGTTTGCCTCTATGGCTTGGACCTTTTTTCCGACTTTCCAAGTAGTAGTTTTGTAACTGGTAATTTTACGAAAGACACGTTCTCTCTTGTAAATCCAAAAAGGCACCAACATCAACCGTAAAGATTTTACCATTACAACAATTCCGTTTTTTAATTTGGCCAGGTAGACCGTTTCTGGCACCAATTCCTAATACAGTATAAAATACGCTTTCATGATTAACTCCTTTTTGTGCGTACACTCGCGTCCAATTACACCTACGAAACGCCGAACATCAATCACATCGATGCCCAATTCCCGTAATAACGACGCAGCAGCAATCACACGGAGCGTAATTTTCGTTACGCTGCCAATTGATCGCCTCATCGAAACCGTTTCGGACCCGGTAAGGACCCTAAAACGAATGGCGTGGTGGCTACAATCGAGCCGACCACGCTCGAAAGCCACAATTCATAATAAAACGTACCGCCTGAATAAATAGTACTGATGTGTTCTCTCTGAATCCAAAGCGATAAATCAAGTCTTTAATTGGTAGAGTCTCTAGCGCTGTGTGCAGGCATAGGTTCGGTAAGCGGTCTCGTTCAGAATGAGGCAATTGCAACGAACGAATCGTCCGGCGGTTAAAAAGAAAAGTTGTGAAGTACATAGTTTGAGAAAGCGCTCCTCGTCCATCCAGTATATTAGGAACGAATCCGCGATGACGGTGACGATAATTGAAAATCCACCTTAACAATGAATGGCTACGGTTGCCACAAGAGGAACGGCTCTCCGTCGAATTACTGTAAATAAATTTTATCGTCCCAAATAGAATTCTCGTTACTTTCGATTATTGGGTGCTCGCTTCGACGTTAAGTTATTGCCACTCGTTATGGGAAAAGACGTTGTGTTGATATATAGGGTTTTGTAGAGGTACAGGAACGTGATATACATGGTGCCTTTCATAGAATTCAAATGAACGAATACTGGTTAGGTAACATGCTTTCATGCCATATAAGAATTGGTATTCTAGAGGCAGTTGTTTAAATTTTGAACTATTAGAAGGACTCAAGCAAATATTGAAATAGTTTACTTCCTTCTTGTTTGCATATTTAGTCACTCCCAATATATTTCAATTTGACTGACCACAATGAATTTGGTGCAATGCACGAAAATCATGGAGAAATTAAATAAGTGATAACGGTGAACTTTAAAAAGCTCAAGCATAACCAACAAAATCAATACAGAATCCATAAATTGGATATCCTACTTGTAATGTATAGAAAGTACATTTGTGGTATTAACTGCCAGCTGCATCTTGTATAGGGTGGGCCATCTATTGGTCCGATTTTGAACAGCCTGTCGATAATGGCGCTGTCAACTTTAGCACCATAAGTTGTTGATTCTAGGTTAGTTCTAACCTTCCGCTGAACAAATATGGATCGGTTTTCTTTGGAACAACGCTTTGAAATACTGAAAACTTATTTTGAATGTGGTTCTGTCATGAGTGAAACATTGCGAAAAATGCGTACAAAATTTGGAAGAAATGCAGCGCCTACCGCGCGTGCAATTCGAAAGTTGGTGCATAAAGTTCGTGAAACTGGGATGCTGGTCGATGTCAGACGTGTGCCGCATACACGTCCGGTGCGTACAGCAGAAGCAATCGCTGCTGTGACCGAAAGTGTTCGTCAAAACCCCAGAACATCGACTCGGCGCAGAAGTCAATAAGTCGGCATTTCACGAACCACTCTAAGGAGGATTTTGCATAAAGACCTCGGTATGTTTGCGTATAAAATCCAACTCGTTCAGGAATTGAAACCGAATGACCTTCCACAACGTTTACGCTTCGCTGAGTGGGCTTTAAATGAGTTGAACGATGACCCAAATTTCGCACGAAAAATCATCTTTTCTGACGAAGCGCATTTTCACCTCGACGGCTACGTCAACAAACAAAATTGCAGAATTTGGGGAACGGACAATCCACACGTTGTCGTCCAGAAGCCAATGCATCCAGCTCGAGTCACTGTGTGGTGCGGATTTTGGAGTGGTGGCGTGATTGGTCCTTTCTTTTGGAAAATGCGGAAGGTCGCGCCGTGAATATCGATGGTGAACGTTATCGCGACATGATAACTGACTTCTTGTGGCAGGAATTGGAAGATATCGATCTCGATGAATTATGGTTTCAACAAGATGGCGCAACTTGTCATACCGCCGCGCGTAGCATCAACCTTCTGCGCACAAGATTCAACAACCGTGTGATTAGCCGTTTCGGCGATGTCCACTGATTTGACGCCGCTGGACTTTTTTCTGTGGGGTGCATTGAAGAGTAAAGTTTATGCCGACAATCCCCAAACAATTGATCACTTGAAACAGAATATTCGTGCTGAAATTGCCCAAATTGACCAGGAAACAGTGGACAAAGTGCTTGAAAATTGGTGTTCCAGGATGGCCTACTGCCGAGCCAGCCGTGGCCAACATTTCAATGAAATCATTTTCCATAGTTAATCGGAAGAAACACTGTAGTAAATAAAGCGAAATTCGTTGCAAAAAAATCAGCTTTTGTCTATTTAATGATCTACTCAAAATCGGACCAATAGATGGCCCACCCTTTATATAACACCAACTATTGGCCAACCTTCTTCTTCGTGTCAATGTACAATCTGCCAACGTGCTAAGATACAACTGGTTTTCAAAAGAAAATAGAAAAATCTTCGGGGGTAGGCTTCAAAGGCCGGTCGATTGATGGTAAGAAGGAAGATCTAATGAAATTGGAAGAATCCTTAAATTGAGTGCCACATAGAAGAAAATTGCAGCAGTTAAAAGGCGCAGTCCAGAGCATAATACATAGGAATATGGATTTCGCATATACACTGTAACTACCTAATTACAATACTCTGGGTGTAATGGGTAATTCTTATCTGAAAAGAATTATTTTCCGTACAAAAGTAGCGTCAACTATTGGAATGATACCCAAATCGAGAATAGTGCAACTAAAACCAATAGGAGTAGTTCTCTTTCGGATTAAGTACACAATTAGAAAATGTAGGTAATTCATGTATTCAACGAAGCAGTTGTTGAATCTTTGCAGCCGAGTGTGGACAAACATAGTCATAAATGAGAACGAAAAATTTCATCTTTCATAATCCGTACAGCAAGTTTGAATTGTTGAAAAGTTTGACAGTAGATTTTTGGCTTAATTGCCTTCGCTGTCTGTACAAAATCAACCAGAAAAACACTCTATGGGTATCAAAGCTTGGTCGCCATTACTCTTCATGTGTTGCGTTTACACATATTTTGTTCTGGTAGAGGTTGATGACATATGATACTATTTCATAAGCCGGCGTCTGCTTCCCCGTGTTTTGTACAAAACTAGTGACCCTTTACCAATTACAACGTAAACATTCGCCACCGTTTTTGAAACCGCCAATAAATAATGTTAAGGTACGTTCTAAATGTTTGTTCTTTATGATCATCTTCCAAAACTCGGTACACATATCTGGCACACGGTTTTGAAAATCAAGATGATCAAGTAACAATTTATAAAGGGAGCCTTAAAATTCCATCCAAAGTATAACGTTTGTCCGTCAAAGATTTTTCAAATGAAGAGAAGGTCAGACAGCATTCGTCACCGTACACATTTGAGTAAATTATACACATTCTCGAACAGATGATTAGTCGATTACATACTTGTCTTAAATTTTCATTTCTTTTATACGGATTTCCATACAACGAAGCTTTTAGCGTTATAAAAAGCGTAGATAATATTTCGAACTTTAAATTTGGTAATATTTTAGATTTTGTTGTACATTTTGAAGGTGCATAAGGAACAAATTAACGTCAACAGTATAGATATGTCCGTCATGTTCAAATCTTCTTTACCTTTTGAACGATTCTTGTAGTTGTATACATATGTGGAATTACCCAAATTGCAGTGGTAATACGTACTTTATTTTGGTTGACTTTGAGCAATTCATAACATTATTTATAAAATGCAGCCAATTTCTTCTATTTATGAAGTAAAAGAAGGTATGAAATTCTTATATTGGGCGATTAACAGCAAGAAGATGCTTTTTGCGGATCCAGAGGATGAACAATTAAGCTTTAGAAAGTATTTTACTTATCGGTTATTTTAAAGAAAAATATATGATTAAGATTTATGAAAGAAAGGAAAGAAGAGCTTCGTCTAGGATTTAGCAGGTGAAACGATTGCCATCCTTTCTGACTTTTTATTTATTAAATGAAAACTTAGAACTCTGCTAGATACTGCCGATTAAAATATCATTTTGAGAAAGTAAGAATATCTTAACAATTTCTGTAATTTGGGAGCAGGAGCAACGAAATATAAGTTCTTTAATGTTGCTTCGTCTCCAAACAAATATTTTAGCACATTAAAGACCTAAGATTCAGAGCATACAAAATAGTTTTTCTACTGACAGTGACCGGAAACACCATGGAGCACGGTTTTCCTAATTTATTTTAACTTAAGTCTTCTTCTTCTTCTCGTGAATCGCTATGCCTAACAGTATTAGATTTTCGCGGGAGTTTCGACATTTCTTAGCCACTTTTCCATTTTACCCGGTGTCACATAATTGATTACTAATCCTAATTTTCCTTGGTCTTCTTTTTCTCTTCCAATTTCCGATTGCTTCCACTACTTTCTTTGTTAAGGCTTTTTAATTAGTTCTTACTATATGTTTAGCTTAGTTGTATTTCTTCTATAGGTATAGCTTCGTGGTTTATCGTCTGTCTTATTTCTTAATTTTGGATTGAATATATTAAATGATTGATCAAGTTACATAGCTTTAATGATCGAATTTCTCAATGATTTTAATTTTTTAGACCATCATCAACTTGTTTAGCTTATGTTCTGATCAACCTTTTGGACTACATCGTGCCCTCTTCAAAACACAAACCTGTAATTTGGCGCTTAACCTTAGTTATACCGTATATCCATATCATAAAATTGTTAACTTATCATTTGACGATACCAACCACTGATTTCTTGACAAATGATGTTATCTTTTTATTTATTTCTTCGTTTTAGCTTAGCTGTCACAATAATTTGGTCTATTCCTCCTTGCTTAGGAAATTACACCAAACTGTATCGAAAATTATCATGCACGTACCTTCTTCCTGGTCATGAGATCAGTCTTGTCATCGCGAAGTTAATCTCACTGTAGTTTCAAGTACCATACTTATAATACGTCTGGATTAAAAAAGCATAAAATATTCGTCCACCTACTCTTTCCAATTCCTTGCGATACTTAATAATGCGGAATAAACGGCTAATTTAACAACGCCCAAATGTCGATCGTTGAAAGATCTACTACGCCTTTCCCATCTAGGTAACAGAATAATTATTAATTATAAAATCCACTCCCGACGTTAACATTCCGGATAAACAAAGGTTACGTGTTAATGTTTACCTTTACCGCGATACTTGCGTATTACATTACGATCTCAAATTACAGGCTACGTAAATTTACTGTCAATATAGTCTTAGATACTCGACCTCTCATGGTGATCGCATCGTTGTTACTTCTGGGGCACGTCCCATTAAAATAATTCGATTTATTCAATTAAAGTACTAAAACTGGTAACGAATCGAGACAACAAACCACAATTCCTTTATATTTATTCGATTCCATACATACGGAATTCTCCGAGCGTATAAGACAGTCGTTTAAAACGCGTTGTATACGCTGTCATATTTAATTCGATAAGAAGACAACTTTATCGTATACCGGCGCGAAATTTAGATAGGACGCGTTCGTAAATTTTAAAGAACAACGAAAAGCGGCGGGAAGAAAAGCAGGTTGCCCGTGTTGCCCGTGTTGCCGTATAAATATGTAAAAATACCGCGATCACAATCCTATAATCCCGAAAGAAGAGTGGATATATGCAGGAGGATATACAACGTTCTGTCTGTTATGTATGTGTGAGCGTGTTTCTGTTCATATGTTACGCGATGTGTAAAAGTGTGTTTAAAATAGTATAAATATAAGTTTCGGGATCCAAACAAGAATTCGATTAAAAATACTTTTCAGGGAATATATTCTAGCGCGTTATTTTTATGCGATCCGATAATAAAAATATATACCTATGGGTACTTCTAAAATGATAACGTAAACACGGAATTTTTAAAACAGAAGGAGATCCAGCACACACACGCCGTATTAACTATTATATTTATCGCCCGTATGTGTATACGGAGTGTTTAAAATTATATGATTACCGTTATAAGAATTCCTTTTCTAAGTGCTTTGAGATTTTCGTACGTTTTGCTTCCTTTGTCGACTAATTGGGAAATATATTCAGCTTTAAATAATCGCTGGTTGAAAATAGAAACAGAACTTTCTTAGACACTCTGGAACTCTATGTAGTCGTATCTCCACACAAATAGCACATTTTTATACTCTCGTGCACAAGGCAAATGTCTGAGGTACCAACTAGATATATATTCAAAACTCATATTTAATCAAAAACTACTGGCTATTGGTTTGAAAGTCTGAGGAGGTAACAAGAAAGTAGTAGATAAGTGAGACACGAGTTGGATTCAGAAAAATACGAAGCCGAAATCGATAATTAGAAAACAGAAAGAACCAACGTCATCCCTCTCGATAAAGTAACCAGAAACGTACTAACAGTAAAAAAAAGTGAAGAAGCGGAGAAAGCAAAAACCTGGAAATAGGGTAGACCACAAGCAGAAGCGCGAAAAAGGGAAAACCCAAGATATGCGGAGATCAGATCATGAACTAACAGAAAAGGGTGGAAAAGTATATATCAGACATCTGACAACAAAATATTTGCATATCAAGACAATATACTCACAGAAAATTAAAGTTACACTCCAAATTGTCGTCGAAAATTCTACTATCCTCATCGAATCATCGATCATTTCATTCGCTGGCACCTTCATATAGAATACCTCCCTTTCTCATTTTCAAGGACTTGAGTTTATTTCAGCTCAAGGGCTCAAACCGATAACATCACGACAAAATAGCGAATGAGATTATATCCACACCTCGTGGAAGCTGTTCTTAAAATGTCAACCTTGTAAAGCGTATTGCTTTGATTTTCTATTGCTTGATTTCATTTTTTCAATCTCTGATTACAAGCTCCAGTCTTTGATTTCCCTATCCTCTAAATTTGGTTTTCCTTTGGCTCCTATTTTCCCTCCTTTTTCTTCCTTTGCTTTGTGTTTATGATTCTATCAGGAAAATCCAGTCAGCTTACCTTTCACACTTTCACCATTTGCATTGGCTATACGATTTCTCTTGCACATCATTTTTATTACCGATTTTGATTCCTTACTTCGCAGAAAATCTTTTAAGATTTTTTCGTTTCCAAATCGATAATTTCACTTTTTGATTTGCGATATCTTCTCATCCATAAAACATCGCCCTTTTGATCTGGTATCGAACCCAGGTGATTTCGCGACAAAGAGGATGGCTGAAATTGTACATGCTGTGAAAGAGAAAGCTATAAAAAAGGGAGATGGATTCAGCAAGCCATTGCATTGCCAAAAATTTTCTAGTAGTATTCTAGTAGTTATTATTCTAGTAGTTATTTATGCTTTCTAAGCGATGATGACAGAACTATTATTACATTTTCATTTATATTTAGTGAAAGCTGTTCTTCGGTCTCGTTACGGCACGAATAGCAATAATCGGCGACATGTAGGTCATGAGGTTTATGGAGAATTTTCAAAATTTTTAAAAATTTCCGAATTTTTCGAAATTGCAAAAATTTGTTTTCCAAAAATTTCTAAATTCTTAAAGAATTTTCAAGTTTTTTTCTTTTGTCATTTTGAAAAGATTTATAGGTTGGCACTGACCATATATGTAATAGCCTAGCGTCCTTCAAAATCAAACTGCAATTACTCGGTTAAATAGTTGGACAAACAACAGTCATTATGGTTCGGTGTGTCTGCACCAGAAAGAAAGATTGAAACACTTTTCTCCTCTAAATCCTTTTGCATCTCATCATACCACCCTTTTCTTGTTATTCTTCTTCTATCTAAGCACGTAACATAGCCTTGATTTTCCATACAGTCCCCCTTCTCTTCGTTCTCTTTGTCCCAATATCTTCTCCTGTTTCACACCCAAAATATTATCTTCGCCATTCTAAAATATCAATCCCTCCTTCCTCCATCATTTTTAACACCCATATTTCACTTCCACGCAGAGCTAGCGGTCGTAACATTATCTTATAAAGATATTATTTTATTTAAGGCTCCAGCGCATTTCCATTCTCTTATCAATCTTACCGCTGTTCCATTCTTTCCTCTTCCATTTTTAGTTCTAACTGTTCTTAGGTATATACCCTATATTTCACAACTTGCGGCAAATTTGTTTCTAAGGTTATACAAGGAAAGAAATTATTACAAACAATAATTGAGCAAACAAAAGTTTTGTTTTGTATGTACTGATTTATTTATCGCAAACAGATGTTCGATATTGTCTCGACAGTATGGATACATACGACTTACTGCCCGCATGGCTCACTTTCGATCGGATTCAAACCAGGCGAACGAAATTAAACCAACAGTACTTATCCTAATATACACTTCCCTTGGTAAACATACAGGCCAAGTTTTACTAGCGCTTACATTTCTTTATCTAAACAGTAGACATTCGAGTTATTTATCGCAACAAATCTCACGATGCCCACTTGAAAACCCAAAAGTTTGTTGAACTTGACGTTAGTTACGGTAAAATTAAACATACGTCCTATCGTAATATCCACTTGACCTCGCTAAAGCTATGGGCCAAATTTTACTAGCGTTTACATCTGGTCACCTAAATGATAAACATAGGTAATCTGAGAGGTTCTCCATCAGTGCCCTTTTGAAACTTCAAAATTTAATTTCGGCTTTACTGTGAGGGCAGGAAAGTATGTTCTCTTACACATTTTGTTTTATTTGGTTTGAACATTCTGTTTCAATTCGATGCATAATTTGTGAAAGATCCGGTATATAGCTTTCTACATTGTCAGTACTTACAGTATTCCTTCCTTGATCATCAATGATTAAGTGTTATCTTCTACTTGGTATTCCGTGTGCTCTTTTCACATACCTAGATTTCGTTTCATTTATAATTAAATCTATTTGTTTGTTCTTTAGCTAGAGTAGTTACACCATCTGCGCATGCCAATAATTGATAACTTTTATTCGTTATTGTCCTTTGCCTGTCAAGCCGTTTCTCTTACCACCCATTTCAGTTCCTTGTTGTAGGGTTTTCGTTACTCTAAGGTTGTCCGTGTCTTCCCATTAAATTTAACTTTCGTTTGAACACGGTTTAAAGATACTTATTACATTGAACGAATATTACTACAGTCGAGTCTCGTTTATCTTGAGGCTCATGTATTTTGAGTTTCATTTATCTTAACTTGGGAGTCTCGTTTATTTTAAGTTCCACGCTCCCCTCCATATTCTATAATTTCACCCTCACGCTAGAATCTAGAGTGAGCTTGGAAGAAATGGGAGGGGTGGAGGTGACGCATTCCAGTTGGCATGGCAACGTTGGCGGTAGTGGGGATCCCTGCCGACTTTCGGAGGACTGAAGATAGACGAGACTCAACTGTTTATCATTAATTCATGCTCGGCTCGGCTCAAGGGATGACTTGCAATGTAAATATATTTTATATGCGAATTTTCAAACAATTCAATTCTCCAAAAACGCATATCGATACCTTCACCACACAAATTCTCAGCTTACAACACGAGATTACTGCTTTGGGACGGATTTGCATCATATGTACGCTTATATGGTGATATAACATTTCCAGAAACGACGCATCGTAGTTCACTTCAAATTTATCTTTATGGTCTCCGAAGAATTCGTAAGACGGGCTTAATATTTACATCTAAATAGATGTACGAGGCGAATAAAGCCACATTACACTAAATTGAAAAGTAATGTTCTGCAATTTTGTCTGGAGATCTGGCGCTTTGGATATTCTCCCGATATTGCTTAGCCGCTCTAGAGAACGCAGATACGTTCCGAAATAAGTTGTTTCCCAGCGAGCAATATAGAGAAGTGCGTAACTTTTATGGATATGGATCCGACTATCTTTAACTGCAAAAAGAATTCGGAGCAGCATTTATGGAAATACAGGATAAGCACGTATGTATGTACATATCTGGTTTAAAGTTATTCCGACGAAAATATCTATTACATATTGAATTAATTACTTGCAAAGATCTATACGGTAAAGTGAAATAGTAAATTAATATTTTTTCGACGATTGCGTAAATTACGATTGCTCTTATTACACTCCATATTTTCAGGCGCGGTATCGCACGCAATCTTATATGATGATTCATATTTGCGGTTGTTGCAACTGGTCATGAATCTCTACTCAACTTCCATTTATATAAAAACTAATTAACTGCAATCAATTATACCAATTAAATCGATTTTAGATTGTACGCCTTCCTCTTTTTTCAATAACGACCTTGTCCAAACTTAAATGCTAATGAAGATAGTAGTAATGGGAAACGATAGGAACGGTGTATGTTTTAATTAGCGAAACTGCGCCGATCCAAAACAGAAATTAACAACAATATGGTTCTAATGAACTCTAGGAAATATGCATAATTGAATTTAATTGTGTACGAGTGAATAACCTCCAATTCTAAGACACTCTCCTACATCCTTTGTGGGTTTATATTTATCCGTGTATGACTTTATATGTGTGCATTAGTGTATGACAACTTTGTGACAAATGAAAGATACAAACGGAAAAGTTTCAGATTTATATAATTGGATCTCACACAGATACTAGATTTTAATTATAGCTCATATTAGATTATCGCACACAATTTGCGTTATTCCCATTAAATTAATCGAAAACGATTAATTAGATTTCTAAAACTCAGGGCTTACAATTAGTACAAAATAGTACATGTGTTTACTTTAGTATTGGAATTGAATGGATCCTTTTCTAAACCGAATTTCTGGATATAAATAACTTGTTTAGTGATAGTGATTGCTGATACAATATGACATCGGTAAACTCTTCATAACAATTTAATAATAAAATTCGGTGACCAGTGTTTTGCTAGCACAAGGCGAGCATTATCAAATCCGTATAGAACCCGAAGTGAGTGAATCATTTTCTTAAAGTACTAGATATGCTAGTAAATGGCATGGGCAACCTTTTTTGTAGAAGTTTTATGCCGCGAGTAATCTTGAAAAATATACATTTTTGTGGTATCCTTATGATTCATTATGAATTAAGTTTAGACGGGCCGTGCTAATATGCAACGAAAGAATTCAGTAGCGGACTGGGCAAATCTTACTCGAGGCCGCATGTGGCCCGCGGGCCGGAGGTTGCCTGCTAGTTTATCCTATCTTCACTGTAATGGTGTGGGGCGGAAAAAATATTTTTCGGAAACGCTCCCTCCTCCTCTTTTCTATGCCCATCTGTTGCAAGTGACCCTTATAAATAACATATCGTTACAGTTACATCAGTTACATGCATGTCTAATTTCTAGTTCTTATTTAGAGAAAATAAGTATGCTGTCTTTTTCTTCTCTTAAAGAAATCAATCCAATATCGCAAATTCTATCGTTTTGTAAGGCGTTGCAAATGTTATCTCCCAACCATTTCCATTTAGTGTAACTCACTTGTAATTTTCTTTTTGCGCGGAAGGGGAAAATCTTATACAGTGTGGACATGTAGGTTGAAACATTTGTAAATAGTGAAAAAAAAACAATCTGACACGTCAACCTTAATTTTGCGGAAATTTTTCAGAGAACGTATTTTGTGACGTCGTTATTGTCGCAGATATTACGTCACCTCGTTTTCTTTTACATGGTAATCCCAATTTTATGATAGCGCCATCCGGAAGAGAACATGTTTCTGTATAAAGAACGATGATTATTAAGATAGGTTACATAGCAAGATTTTGAGAAAAGAATATTTTGTTTATTATTCAATTTAACAATCAAACTTTAACTAAAATGTCAAAGGTTCCAAACAAATGTAAAATAATTCAAAAAATGTTCAAATTGCACACCATTCACGTTTTGACAATGAACAACGCAATGTTCAAATTCTTTTATGATATTATTTAATACTTGGAGAATTATTAACCTTCTTCCTCGGTTATTCTAATCTTCAAATCTTCAGTATTATTAGGTTGGTTTAGGTACACTTTGGATTTGGGATAACCCTATAAGAAGAAATCGTGTGGAAGTGGATCGGGAGATCTTGTTGGCCATCCAATTGCGGCTTATCTACCAATCTATTTTGTTGGGAAAATGGACAAATACGAACAAATAGAGAATAATGTGGCTATGCACCATCCTGCTGGAGATCATCGGATTGTGATTAAAAAGCTTATTCTTCCAGAATTCTTCCGATCAAAGTCAGCTATTCATCATGTTTTGGGAGTATAGAGGAGCTTCCAACTTAGTTATAGTAGTCCTTGCTTGACTTTGCACGAAGCACGCGAATTGCGTATGTTTCTTCTTCTTAGCAGTGCGTGTGTTCGCTTGTGTCTGTTCTAGCATGATACTGCCTAAGAATACCTGCCCTAACAGCGCCTGTTGCGGGAAGTAATTTATTCCTCTGTACAGTATATATGTATATCATCCGCCTTCTGATATTCAATATTAGACATCACATCCAACGAGGGTTCCGAGTAGGTTATCTGTAGTCTTCGATTTTGATATTGCTTGGTACATTTCTGTCTTGTCTTTGATGAGAGACTCAATTGGTAGGATGCCTGCGATTAACGCTGATCCTTCTGTCAAAACTTTTCTGTAGGTGCCTATTATCATCTATTTCTGAACTTCCTGGAACCCTGTTAATTTCTTGTTATTTGTCGCACGAGTACATTTTTTTTTCATGATCTGAACCTCTCATGTTAGCATGAAACTAGCAAGCACTGTTGCTGTCCTCTCCGTTTCCTGTATTATTTTATTGGCGTACTCTACGAAGACTAATATGGAGTCCAGCTGGGAGGCCTAGGTATTTGACCGCTTTACACGGTACAATTCCTATCAATCATCGAATTGTACTAGCAATATCTTCTTTCTGCTTGCTAGCAATTTTATTACTCCTAGTGGGTAACTTGTATCATCTACAAATCAATATTTAATTGCAATCCACCAGCTATGTATGAATCATTCAAAATTATAGTTTACTTGTTCCACTTGCTTTGCTTCAACGGTTTCCATGAACAAATCTGTCAGGTACCAAACAAGTTCGTATGGTTTTTGATGGTAAAATATAAACAATTATTACAAACAAAAATACTCTATTATTCACTAAAGCACTTCTGCCAATATGACACCAACTTTTGTATGCCGGCATTAGAGAAATCTATCGATGTTGCATCAAAAAATAGAGCAAGAAAAGGTGATAAACGCTTGGCGAAATGTCCGGGGAATAAGCAAGGTGTGGTAACGTTCCCAACTCAGCTCAGATTTTTTCCTACGGTGTGAGGTTTAGCACGGTCCTGTAAGAATAGTGTTTGGTCTTTTGCAAAAACTCACAATGCCAACGAATGCTCACGATGCCGACTGATATTTAACCTTCCTATACTCACGTCATAATGAAAGACGTATACTATACTATATAAATCGGTCTCACAGACCGTATGCGTGAGTATAGGAAGGTTAACAGACACACAATAAAATCTCTTTTGGGTGCAAAGGAGCCTTTGGTGTTTCAAGGTAGTGAATGAGTGGATGACAACCAATGATGCGAATGTTTACAATTAAAATATAGTATCCACTTTTCATCGAAAACTAACAGCAGATAAGAAAGGCTTTATTTTCATTTCGTCCAAAATTTTCCGAACAAATTAGGAGACGGCTTAATTTGGCAATTCATGTGGAATCTATTTGCTTAACTTCCACCTCCTTCCTAGCTGGTGAAGGAGCAAGCGCATCGTTTTTACGTTTCTGCAAGTTTTAAGCATGTTGTATGGGAATTTTTCTCCACAACGGGTGCAAATTCCTCTTTGTTAATGATCTTTGGTCTTCTAAAGCGTACTTCACGGGTCAAGTTGAAATTTCCGAAAGAAAATTCCCTGAACTATTTTTTCACGTCGCCTGGTCTGCTTTAGTGCCGAGTTTGTGCTCACAAAGGATATTTCGAATTAAAGTTTTGTTCGTTAAAAATATAGGAATTAAACAATTGGCGTTAATTTGTCTGTGTCTGTGTCTCTGAAGATAGATTAATATTAAATCAGACGACTATATAAACACGTTCTTTCAACAAGCAGTTTAGAAGGAAATCCGTAGCGATCTGTATTAAATGATACTGGAATTTTTTGGTTGCAGGACATTTTCTACAAGTTTTATGTACTGCACTAGTTATTCCAGTGTGATTATAACGATACAATAATTCATTTAGCTATGATACAAAAACCCGGCTTTTCTGGTACTGCACGTACTAAAAATATATTGCTTCTTGTTTTTATTCCAAGCGAAGGTATTAAAAACAAATTGAAAAACCATACAACTTCGAAACATCACGTTCTAAAAAAGCTATAAACGGCGACAAACGACCCGCGGGCAACATGTAACAAGAATACTTACAGCTTTTATTTACGATTTAACGTGTTTCTTTCAATTTAAATCTTATTTAAATTTTACGAGTGATTTTATCGCATAAGTAGCGACTGCGATCGGACAGACGTACGGATATTTCATTACAGATGCTTCTCTAGCGAAATCTAAATAGACGTTCCCATCGTTATTAACTTTGATGTCCCGTGTATGAGCATTCATACATAGTTGCAGAAATAGACACGTTGATATTTAACAACGTCCGTACGAGAGATTGAAAATATATCGTCGTAAATATCGTGAATACTAATTACATAGTTTTTAATTATAAACTATAAATGTTGCAGTGACAGTGCTTGTTTGTTCGACGTAGTTCGGCTAATGTAAAATAGTACATTTTAGTTATAACTGATTCAGGCGTGAATAGCCCACTGCCAAATTGCGGAATTAGGTAATTGCTGGAGATCTGAGAAATCTATGGTTTCATAAAATAGGCGGATCAGCAATACAGTTTTGGTGAAGTCGACTGTCTTCTTTAAAGGCTCCTCTGGATAGTCGCTTACTTATTAAACAATTTTTCCAGAATAAAACAACAAACATTCAAGAAAGTGGAAGCTAGTTCACGAGAAATGTAGTAAATATGACGGAAGAAAAGAAGGAGTAGTGATAGTGTAAGTTGTGTAGTTCTCAAAGTTTAAAACAGTTACTCAAAATTTACAAACCTCTATCGCCATTGATTTAGATTAATCAGTTTATTCAGGCCACTTAACCCCGCAAATGTTGATACCAACTTCCAAATAAGTACACTACTTCTTACCATCAACAGTTTACCCACATTTTAAGAAGAAATAATGAATAATATCAATCGGATACACTATCATTATCATTAACAGATCATTATTTTCCTTGGACTATGGTTCGGTTTAGACATGTGCTTGATTTAATTAAGAACCGTATTAACTACTTAACTTGCACATTAATTGCTAGATTTAACAAATATACACTTTATTCACTTTTACTAGTAAAAATTGAAATTCTCAAATCCATTAGCGTAAGCTAGGAATCATATACATACCTACTTCCTATACCGGTTCTTCTATCTTCCTTTTGTTCTTTATTCTATCGTCGAGATTATATCCATATTGCCACATTCTTTGGTTCTTTTCTTTGTTAATAATACAACTGTTCTATTTCTAATTTGACCGGATTATAGGGCACAAAAATACGTTGCTTATTTACTTATCCCACTTATAACCGCTTATATACGACGGAAATTAAGCCGAGGTGTGTTTATGGTGCCATAATTCTACGGCACCTTGTTCCACGGTATTATGCTTACACGATTCTCGTGGGATTCGGACTACTTTATTGTGACATATTTTTAACATTATCTTCCGAACACGGCACGCTAACTTAGAGACAGCAGACAAAAACAGCTTAAAACTATGCTCGAGTCGTATGATAAATAATTTCTATGACGGTAATTACTTCAAACTTCGTAGACGGTAGATTGAAAATTAAAATTTAACATTCTTCATTATATTTTGCGCCCGCCTCCTATTAGCTTCGGTATTTCTGCCTGCACTATTGCAAAAATGTTGCGAGATAAACGAGCCAAAACCAACAAGGTAAGCGCAATACGAAACTCAGATAACCAGGATGACTGATAAAAATGATAAAACGAAATGGTTTCTTGCTGTCAGAAGAAATTATTTAGACTTACACTGCAATGGCAACTGTCTAGGTCCAGGTTGTGATTTATTACCTCTCACATAACCAGCCACTGAAGTGAGTCACCTAATACAAAATGCAACCGCCTCAGTCACCAAGAAGGAAAAGTCGCTGGCTTACGGGTTACCACGTAGGTGCGGTTTAAAATTCTGCCGTAATAAATACGTTTCCGATGTATACGGTAAGTGCGATAAAATGTAGAAATAATCTGTAATAATAATGATGTTTATTGCACAGCAGGCGTTCCATCGTGTTTAGTGTCTATTGTTGAATTGAAAATGTATATGTATAAGCCTGTTATAACAGAACACTGCAAGTTGTTTGAAATTAGCCAAATCTTTGCATTACAAATTTCAATACCACAAATTTTAGAGCCTGGAAACTTTGAAAGAAAAGACGCCATTGTTCACATCAATTTAAATAGCTCACTTTAAAGTTGGAACTTAAATTCAATTTTACTTAATTCGAGATCGGCTTTCGCCGTTCTCTTTCTTGTACTTTTCGCTGGAGAATATTTCTGTGTAGATGTAGCACGCTATATTAGAAAAGTCGGTACTAATAGTAAGCGCACGTATTTTCCGTTGAAACTTTTAGCTTCACATTTAGTAGCAACAGTATGCATAATTATTAGTAGTGAATTTCGAACCATCTGAATTTCCCCTTATTTTTCGTTTTCCTTCTCCTACTTTTTACGTTTCTGTCTTGCTACGTCGCTGAAGAAACAAAAATAACATCAAGAGTTGTCGGAAAGTTCGATAAGCTCTTATAGGAAATATATAAGTCCGCTGTATTTTATACCGAATCAATTTTTTCCGGTACAGTAGATTATTTGTCATTTCTTTCGTATGAAAACATGGTAGATATTTCGAAGTTAGCCAACTTTAGATAAGTACTTTTATGTGCGATGTAACAAGATTTGGATAAACAAAGGAATTAGCCATTCGATGATTGAGAACATCGACCTCGTAATGGTGATTTTAAGTTAGGACTTAGATGATAGTGATTTAGTGCTAAATCTAGTAGATGAGGGTTCAATTCACTGATATAACTGTTGGTAAGACAAGCTATATGTAGACGCTAATTACCAAGTTGAAGTAATGGTTTCAACTTCAACTTTTGTGAACATGTACGAGTAAGTGCTATTATAAAACCTTTTATCGGGCTCCACTAACCAAACATTCCAACCCCTTTGTATTGCAAAAAACTCATGGTCTTGCTTAATGACGCGACAGCATGTGCCCTTAACCCTCCGTCCGATAAATGGTTCCAGCCAGACCTTTTTCGTTTTCAATCGTTAATTAAGTATATTTCTTGTTTATCTATCGACTTGGGCTTCCAGGTACCTTCCTGGAATTTTATTGGCTATCGATCTAGACATATAGCAATAAGGATTTAGTCTCCGCGAAGGACGAAAAAGGACGTTTTGAAATCTCATCTTCGGTCCGACGGATGGTATCTGGCTGGATCCCATACATTTTGTATGAAAATGGATAGAATATGATATATTTTGGTGATTCTACTTGTTTTTTTTTTGCACTTTTATGTTGTAATTATCCACTCTAACTTCCTTGTAAGTTCACGCATATGGTGGCATATGGTCCGTTATGAACGTAATGCGCATTTTTGGGAAAAATAGATTCATTGATCTTACCGGTACAAACGTTTAAAATTCTTCGAAATATTCCCCTCCTGCATCGATGCACTTGCGGAGACGTGCTTGGATTAGCTTTCGTCGGCACTGTTCGGTCCAATAAAAATTCCTCCCTGAAGAAGTGAAGAAGAATGCTTCTCGTCCTATGCTGTCATCTGTGTTTGGTTTTCATGAAAACTTGGTTTCGCTTTGTAGCTACGTGCCGAACAGGAACAGCGCTGTGAATTTGCTCTCCACTGTGCATTATACGAAATGTTGTGAAGGCGAGGCAATGAAACCAGAAGCTATTTTGTTTTACAATGCGAATAAGGCCGGCGTCGATTGTATGGACCAAATGGCTACTCATTTTACAATAAAAAGGCCAACCAGACGTTGGATTTTGGCATTTCTTTTTCAACATGTTGGATGTTATGGCATTGGCTGCCTACTGCATTTGCAAAGAAGTCGAGGGGACCAATAAAAATGACGCTAGACGCACTTTTCCATATGTGACCCGGTCTATGAAAAGGTGGCTTATGACTCAAAAACAAAATTGCAAGAAATCAACTGTTAAAGATAAACAATGGATTTCGTCAGTTTCTCGGTAGTTGTTCTCCTTCGTTCTGTTTCTGTTGGTCTTTTCCGTTATAAACTAGTGAAGTTTTGAGGAAAAAAAAAACTGTGTACGGTTGTTGTTGTTAAAATGTCATTTATTTCCAATTTCTCCTTTTCCACTCTAGGAAATTTTGACGTGAATACCTATAATGCCTGTCGATGAAGAATTTTGCGAGGTTTTTAAAAAATATTTTGGTGAAGATGAAGATGAAGAGAATGATGATGATTCTTTCGATGATGTTGGTATCAATTACGATGAGGAACTACAATCATTATTTCAAGCTGAAGATCAAATGGAAGTGGAACAAATTTTTTCAACAATGGACTTGTCTACTATAGATAACAAAGAAAACAAATTGATAAATAAATTTATTTCGCAAGATTGCTGTAATAACAAATGCCAAAAAATGATACCGCGAAAGATAATAGAAAATGCAAGAAACAACTATCTAGAATTATCAAAACATGAACTTGATTTGGTTATGCTGAGCCATATCGAATCAGCAATAATGTGCAGAGACAAACTTGGAGATGCCTACACAAAAATGACGACGTGGAGGGAACATGAAAGGCAAAAGGTAAAGATGTTGAAAGGCATAAATTGATGTTCACTTTTTATCACTTACCTGTTTGCCGCTCATTTTTCCTTTTTGTGCATGCGTGTGGAAGAAAACGTTTTGAAAATTTACTTCGACATTTTCATACACATGGTGCCATAACACGGGTACATGCGCTAGCAAATAAACCATCTACACATCGGAGAGCTTTTCAACCATCTGTTATCCAAAAAGCTGTCAAATTTATTGAGTATACAGCCGATCTATTGGCTCTTTCACTGCCAGGACGTTTACCCAAATTCAAAGATTATCGTGTAATGAAGTTACCATCTAATGAGACAAAGGACTCAGTTTATCGAAAATACATTGCTTCACTCGGTGATGATGAACTGAAGATGAGTATTTGTTCCTTTCGACACATATGGGCCAAATACATACCTTATGTTACAGTAATGAAACCAGCGAATGATCTCTGTGATTACTGTCGTAGTAAGTAAACCATTGTTTACTTCTTTTTAAGTTGTATCCATTGTAATTAAAATTTTCGTTTTCTTCAATAGTGAACACAATATCAATTACGCTAGCCAAAAACATTCCTGACCCTGAACGTAAAGAAAAGCTAAATCAATTTCTCGATCACCTCCACAAAGCTCGAAATCAACGTGCATACTATCAAAAATGGTGTGACAATACTGATGATACTGTAAAGGTCTTATCATTTGATTTCGCCCAAACTGTTTATTATCCAGTGAGTCCTCAACAACCGGGTACAGCTTACTTCAAGGCAACAAAGAAGTGCGCAGTCTTTGGAATTACAGATGAAAAAGGAAAGATACAGGTTAGTATTTCATTGTAGAAATTCAAATCACTTGCTTTGAAAGTATCTTGAGTATTTTTTTCGATAGTATAATTACATGATAGATGAGGAACATGATATTGGCAAAGGTCCAAACACCGTTGTGAGCATCCTGCATTATCACTTGGAAACGGATTGCAAAAATGTCCAAACAATTGTCCTTTTCTGTGATAACTGCGTTGGGCAGAACAAAAATAATGTTATGTTATCATATCTGCAATGGCGGTTGGTTCGAGGACTCAATACAACGATTTTATTGAATTTCCTTTTGACAGGGCAAGTTCGCCCCGGATCGCTTCTTCGGTATTTTCAAGGCCAAGTATGCTGTTACTAATATTCATACGTATGAAGATTTACTGCAGTACGTCGTACAATCGTCACCAGGTGGCCATAATACAGCTGTATCGTCGAAAAATGTCATTTGGTATGAATGGGACAGTTATTTTAAACCATTCTACAAGCCACTTGTTGGTATTACACAATTCCACCATTTTATAATGGACAAAAACTCTTTAAAAACCAAAAAATTTGCTGACAGCGAGGATGTTGAATCATTTCAACTATCATTGATCCCAGTCGATGACAACATGCCCGAAATTATCCAACCAGTTGGTTTATCTCTGCAGCGTCAGTGGTACATTTATCAGAATCTCAGAAGCCTGGTTTCAGATCCCATGAATGCTGATATTTTGGGTCCATTGCCATCGAAAAAAATGCCATCAAAAAAATCTGAAGATGCTTTACCAGCCACAAAAGTGGCATCGAAGGAACCCAAGGCTTCATCCTCAAAACCTAAACTGAAGAAACCTGTAGCTTCATCGTCAAATCACGATCCAAAAATGAAAAAACTGAAGAAACCTGCGAATTCAACTCCAATAAAAAGTCAGGAAAACGTAAGGCCTCATCTTCAGAAGAAGATTCAAAAAAACGAGCAACTTCAAAGGTTTCAACAAGGATGGCGACGAAGAAAACTACTTAATATTGCTAAATAAATATTTTTTGTGCAAAATAGCTTTTGTGTTTTTGGTAAAAACATTTTTGTAGCGTTCAATCCTTTTTTTTTTTCATTTTCAATTCCATGTATTATCTTCATTCTCGATTTTCAATAAAATTCTGTTTTTCTTTCATTTGTGCTCTTCTTTCTCTACATTTTTAGTACACTTCCAAGCAAGTTAGGACTTTCTGCTTTTGACCATGTAAAAGAGAGTCTCAAAAACTATCCGAACCAAAAAAAAATGAAAAATAGTTTTTTGAGTCATAAGCCACCTTTTCATAGACCGGGTCACATATACTTTATCCAGAACATTGGTCCTTCGAAATGTTGAAAATCACATGAAAAATATTCACGTAATGAAGCATTTTACTGTTCGTTCGGCTATTGAATCGTTCTTCGGTAGATCAATAAACATTCCAAGAAGTATTGTGGCTACTCCTGCCAGCGGCGCCGATACACTCACAGCCAAGAGAGACTGCAAAATTTGTTCACACGGAGAGGAAAAAGTTCGCCGAAAAACTCGTTCATTCTGTTCAATGTGTTCAGCGCCAGTATGTCAATAACATTCGTTATTCATGTTTTTCATGCATTGTTTGTACTTCTGAGAACCCATGAGAAAGTTCGAATCATAATTAATAAAAAAACGTTGTAATTCCTTCTTGTAAACATCAAACAACATTGATTTTAACTCTGAGAAAAGTAAGAAATAAAAATATATACCTGGTTTGTATTAAAATGAATTTTGCACCACTAATTCGCACCAAAATGCAAAGAAATGCATGTTAATGTATAGGGGTTTGGCCAGACACCATCCGTCGGACCGAAGGTATTAGAATATCTGTCGGACGGAGGGTTAATGGTGAATCTTCTCCACACCGCTACCATCTTTCCAATTGCGTCATCGTTTGTTGATTGAAGAATAAAATTTACGTTTCATCTATCGCTAAGAATCGACCTCAAAAGTGTCCTGATTAATATTCTTGAAGAATTAACAGTTCCCCAATATTGGGATTTTGAATCAGGTGCGACGTATCAATCTGACATGCTCTTTGTTAATACTTAAATTATCGCGCGCAACGATGTGTACTGTACCTAAATTGATCATTGTACTGTTTCTTTAATGATTATATTTCGATCTTGAAAAACCATTTTCGGAAGTGTCTTTGTTTTCCTTGGTATTGACTGATTGCTGCTCGTCTAATTCGAGATTCATCGTTAATTGATTCATTGATAGATTATAACTTGAGGATCTGTATAATTGCCTTAAACACCTTCTTTTCCGCAGGCAGACAATATAATCAATCAATGACAACCGGAAATTAATACTTACTTACTTAATACTTCAAGAAGTATTGAATTGGCTTACTTCGGGATTTCCTCATTATGCGTGCGGTATTCCAAATTTCTAACTAGATATTGAACAAATTACTGATCTCAAGTTGAGATGGGTCGTTATTGAACTATCTGTTATTTTAAAACCGTTCTCGATCCAGAACGGTTGCAACTGTTATCTCGCTGGGCAAAGAACGGTTCCTTTCGGACGGTCTCCAGGGTACGCGGTTGAAGAAGAAATTCCACATCATCGACTTCTTTCCTTATTAAATATTTCTTGATGATGATTACTTTGCCTGGGAAACTTCCGGACGAATGAATTCTGATTACTTGATCATTGTTCCTATTTCCTAACTATAAAGCTGTTGTTCGATGGATCAGCTACGGATTGTAGCAAACGGATGTGTCCACAATGAAAATGGACTTAAATGTTTTTGTTATATTTATTTTACACCATGTGTGTAAACTAGCGTTTAATCGTGAGAAAAGAAAACTGTATAGGAACTTCTAACGAAAAACTTAATGTACTTAGGATACAGTTACATCGTCAATACACAATCATACAACTCGGGGAATCACCAAGATGTTAGTGATGGGAAAGTATAACGTCGGAGAAAAACAAACTATGTATATATCAAATCAAGCAAAGGCCGCCAAAGGCGATGTACGCATGACATATTTTATTGATTTTATGATGCGTTATCAAATAGAACGGTCGAGTACGAAACAACGATGACGTGTTATATGGGAAACGTTATTTCAATATAACGAGAACGGTTGGAACTGTTCTTTTAAAAGAATGGATTTTCCCATCACTAATCTCAACTCAGACAAAGTGTGAATTGATACTTTTATTTGAGTGATCGAATAAGCGGAATTAGAAGATGAAGAATGTTAATCTTACCAGATCTATTTAAAAAAAGGGCCGATTTTTTTGGATATTTCTGAACAATAAATTCAATAGTGGATATTATTTTACTCTAGTTATCTAAGTCATATTATTAAATAATGAAACTAAAAACTATTAAAGCGGTGGTCATCTAGGAGCACGCTGGTTATGATAAAGGTAAGCTATTTTTTGTTTCTTACACTTTAGTGTATTTTTAGTGCTTGTAAATCCGAGCAAAAGTTGGATACCTATTTGGTAATGGTGTAGTGACTAGGCATTAGCATAAATTATTCAATAATATAGCCTTGTAATTAGATTGGCAACAAGTAAAACTACTAATTCATTCACGTGCTCGCTCCGACACATTGTCTGAGAGCGAAAAATGAGGTAAAAGAAAAAATTAAAACCAAATATCAAAACACTAATTCTTTACTGAGCGTTGTTCAATAATTTTGTGAATGATATCGTCTTTATTGACTTATTAATCGAATATTCATTGGAATAGACAGATAATCGGTTTCTAATGGCATACAGCGATGTCCATTGTAATGGATGTTGTTAACTATTAATCATGGCCGATTCTTTAGACTGACTTATTTCTGAAAAGTTTGATGGGGATATTTCACTGCAAATACTGCATAGTAGGGAATGCTTGATGAAGAAAAATAGGTACACCGATAGTTATAGAACTTTTCTGAAACTACAAATGTAAATATAAAAAAGTCATAGAATTTGATAATATGCAATAGCATACAAGTACAACCACAGATTCTCGACGTAAAAGGCCACTTTAACGCGGGAATACGCCATTGCTATACATTCAAATCTATAGCAGAGTTTATCGAGTAGAGTAGAGGCGCCATTCAGAACTTCGCATTAAGACGGCGCTGTAAACGTGACAAAAACAATATGAAGATAATATGAATTGGTAGAGTGGGAAAGTAATTGTATAAGGATAAGTTGAAAAACTCGTATTGTATCACATGGAAGAGTCTATAAGTATAATAAAGTTACTAACAAGAAAGATGGCAGGCGAGAGGACAAAGCATACCCTGAAAAAGGCGAACACACGTGGTGGAGGAAGATCTTGAACCTTTGAATAAGAAACAATGAAAATAAGTCTTAAAAAAGCTAAAGAAGAACTAGAAGGTTTATACGAAATATATAACAAGGACGAATTTACTCCTACTATAGAAAACTGGTAGGGTTTAACATGCGACCAGACATCTACTTCTAAAGGCATGATCAGGCATTCCAATAGAGAGACGATGTGCCTTAAAGATCCCCAAAACAATGTTTTCTTTTGCTAAAGCTAACATTCTAAAAACAGAATATGTCAAAAAGGAATAATCAGTCTATAAAATACTTCAATGGATTATTACAATACTGCACTTTTGCTTTAGAATGTAGTAGAACAGGCTGGTAAACTTCAAGGTTTCTCATTGAAGCCTCAGTGCCTTGTTTCATTGCAAACATCGATTTTCAAATGAAATATTGGTCGTACCGCCAAAAATAGTATTCTAGATCCAAATACAATACTTACAGTGATCGACATCAAACAATAACAGAAAGAAAATAGAATTGAATCTTTCTGAATACAATGAAATGGAAAGACCATAAAAGAACATAGGTTTGGAAATAGTTTGTCCCATGTGTAATATTTAATTGAATTCAAAAGCGTTTCCAGAAAATGTAAAAAACTATTGTGTTGTAGGGGAGAAATGAGTGAGAACCGAGAAAGATTTTCTTTTTCAATGTATGCGATGCTTTTGAGCAGAAGAAAGTCTACTCCATAAGATGACTGATGTGAGGTTTTGTTAATAATTAGAAATAGGCATTTCATTAGCTGTACGTTCAGAATTTTCTATCTAGCAGACTAGGTTACATATGTGTCTATAATAATTAGACTTTCTGCTGGGAAATGCATCATGATATCCGAGTTACTGCTGTCCTCGTAATTATGGAAAATTGCAATAACATATTATGTTCGTATATTGCCAGTAAATATTACCTACTTCCTTCCTACAGCGCACCCTTAATGATCCAAAGAACAGGTGCAATGTAAACAACGTTACGCTATGTCGTCAATTCACAATTTAATGATCCAGCTCTGCATAGACCATATTACAATAGTTATCGTGCTTACCACTATAAACCCCATTTGATTTTCTGTATATTTCAACGGTATATTTAACAAGACGTATTATATGCGGAGAATTGAGTTAAATTTATTATAATGCAACAAGAAACTTCATTCCTATCAAAAGATATCTCTTATATCTAACACGCTTAATGGGTTATATACTAGTGTCGAAATAAGTATTGTTCCAAAGTAACTTCGCTCGTTAGTCTTGAAAGACAAACAACGGCTACAGATAAAACTGAAGCACTATCAAGCCATTAAGCTTTATACGTTTTAACGTTGTCCACAAGCCACAGCAATATTTACCGTTTCAAATGCATACAGACATATACAAACACACTCAATGAGCTTAGACCGTTATGGAAGAGAGAGATATGTATTTGAATTTATTACTTGATACATGGGAATTATATCTGTTGAAAATTATACATATTCATTCGTGTACATTTGTTAGGTACGAAAGCTTATAATGAACCGTAAGCTTTATCGAAGTTATGGCATTTCTATTAGATCTGTGTTGATATATATATATATATATATATATATATATATATATATATATACTAACATGCAATAATGTTGTTAGACATATAACTTTCAATAGAAGTTGAATAGCTATAGAGGCAGCAGTAGCAGAAATCTCTGAACTCTTCCAACATGTGTGGATAGTTTTTCGAAAATAATAGTAGTCTTATGAAAGGTATTTTAATTTTAATTACTAAATTTTTGTATATAAAGCACCTTCAGAGAGACGATAGTATTGATTTCGAGAGACTCCACATACCAATATATGCAATTTTATCCATGTCTAGTTGATTTTGTCCCGATATGTATTTCCATCACTAAAGAGATTATAAATCTAACACCATCTTCTTGGCACTCAAAGTTACAAATTCGAAGACAAGTGAACTCCCAAGCTGCGAAGATTATAAGAAGAAAATAATTGCATATAAAGAAGTTTAACTAAAGACTAAGACTAACTAACGCATTCATTTCATCTATTTTACAAATTTTATTTTTATATTTGTTACTCATATTATTCCTTTTCTCCGCCTAAGACCCACGTAATAAGTCGAGATCATTATTAATTAACGTCCGTGTATGTCAGAGAAAGATTTATCCCAATCGTTATTAAGTCCTTTAACGAAAGAACTGATGCAAAATAAATTGACACGTCCTGCCCACGCTGCTTCAGCCGCGACCGAAGCATTTTTCAAAATTCCCACTGTTCGTTTTCTCGCTGGGCGACACACAACGCTCGAGTGCTCATGTTTTAACCGTTTTTAATAATAATCGTCGCGAGAGTGATCGCAGATAAGCCTGCTAAAGCCGCAATTTATGGAACGCTCTAAAGGAATTCGAACGCCTGCGAGTCGTCCGAATTTGAATATTTTAACGCGCCGTCGTAGCCGTTCGCGCAAGAAGGACGAAGAGGGAGAATTTGCGTATTTTAATATTTAGCGTCACAATACGCAAATAAACGGGCGTAGAAATGATGCAAAAATCTCCAAAACTGGTTGCCCGAGCCGTCTGTCGTGCTGGTCTGTGCCGGTTCGGTCGGAGTGTGAGCGGTTGTAAGAATCCAGGGGGTGTATGTCAGATGATGTATGTGGCCTCCTGGTGTGACAAGACATTAGTCATAACATAACCGTGGTACGATCTTGAATAATAAACTACCTTGTGTTGGATAAATGCAAATGAAAGGAGGTGGTTTTATAGTCACGGCAGAAGTACAGCCAAAACACATTTACCTTCTTGAACACACAACTCTTATAAAACACTAAAAGTAGCTCACGAAATCGAATCGAGTGGTAATTTGCGATGATTGGAAAAAATATTTTTGGATACAAATTCCGTTTCACCAGAATATCACTAAATACAATTTCGAAAGAACCGTAATAATAAGAAGAACAAACGATGCATTAAGACTCATTGTAAAGATCCCCATACCTCACCTCATATCTGCTCAAGTCCAAATTTAATTTTCCTTTGTATAAGTTGGTTAACAGTGCACATCTGATTTTGTGTGCCAATGATGTTCTGAGGTTTCAATGTATGAAGTAATATTGAAACTACACGTCAAACTTCATGACATCAGCGCTTCAATTGCCCGCTTCTTCATTCCTCTTATGGTTAAAGTCTGAGCTTGTCTAAAGTTCAAAATCGTAAGTCCACCTAACTTTCATTGTAGAATTTCTGAATTTAATTTATTTTGGTTCGCCTTTGTTTATTCCTATCTAGATTCTGCCATTTTCCAAGCTGAATACATTGGATTTAGCTTCCATTTGTGTTTCCAGAGTGTTTCTACCCTTACCTCCTTCAGCTGTCCTAGCATCACATACTTTTCTTAAGTTTTCCTGGAACGCTGTATGCATATGTTCTAACTATCCTAATTCTCTCTCATATTTCCTGCTCTATTAACTTAATTTTCCATTGTTTCCTATAGATGTCGCTATCGACGTGGTTTTTCATAGTTTCTTCTAGTTGTTCCCTTCAGAAGTCTCATTTCTGGTATGGTTACACGAGTTACATTTATTTCTGTAAACACGTAAATAAAGACTGTAGTAACTACTTTCTAGGTACCTCCCCCACTGTACTGTTAGGATTCCTATCTTTTTTCAATAAGGACTGGGGAAAACCCGGAAGAATTTCTAAAATAAAATAAAAGCGCGGTACCAAAATAATATTCATTTTCGTCTTTTACAACATCAATAAAAACATATCAAAGAAACATAATAACATTTAAGATATTTGTCGCAGATTCAAGAACCTAAACAGGACTGGACTTAAATTTAAAAATGGAAAAATTATTTGGGATTGCAGCCAAGGATGTATTGAAATAAAAGACTCCCTTACGGTAACTCTAAGCTTAGTGGTTCCCGAGAAGTAGGTGTAATGGAAAGTTTTTATTCGATTTTATTTAATTACATGTAAATTTAAAAAACCTGAATTTTAACTTATTTCAAGCTTTTAAATATATTGCGATGTAGTGTGATCTTGACATCATTCTGTTCAGTTGCTGACAAGCTGTTTTCTCAGCTCTCATGTAAGTCATTTTCTGTGATTAGTGCTGCTGTGGCTGATGATTGTCTGATAATTGTCTTTAGGGAAAACCCTCCGATAAAGAATTAAAATAATTCGAAAGGTTAGAGTTATCCACAATCATTTTTCCATCTTTAAATTTTTAAGTCCTAACGTATACAGCCAGTACTTCTGCTAAAATAAACACGGCTATTCTTTCATCTTGCACGAAATAAACAAAAATGTTAACAACTTTAAACATAAAATCCAAATTTTAAAGTAAATGATATTAGTCCCGCATAAGTGCATGTTTTTCAGAAACTAGGTTCTGAAATTTGTATTCTGTGTTTGATGCACGCACAATGAAGTGACTGCCAATTTAAAGTGTGATTTCTTACTTCTAAATATTTAGCCATATCGAGGTATTCATGCATCCAATTCATCAAAATTCGAAAGCATCAGCAAGATGCCTAAGAAAGAAGAGAACATAGGTTTTCATATCCGGATTTCTGATCTTGCAAGTACATAAAAATTCTACTTTCACTTCAAATTTTGAAGACGTCACCTTCCGGAAGAAACTTCACGCAATGTAGTCATGAAGGATTTAGTATTACTTCTTGCAATCTGACAAGATCAGATCGGTGTTTTACCATGGCCTCGGCTCCATTGGTTCATATAGAAACGTATTTTGTCCAAGAAATATCGTACTTATTATGCATAAAAGTGCAGTGTAGATAACTTGCTAGTAATGCTTTTCGATTTCATTGGTAAAGTGGCTTGTTCCTTGCACAAACAGTTGAAGTTTCCGTCACAGAATTCCACACCGCTTGCCCTTTTGGTCTAAATGCTGGCTAGGTAATTGTGAAGCAGTTTTAATGACTTCCTTTTGATAAGATACCCCCACAAACAGCATAATGTGGTTTACTGGAACTAACAGTAAAACCATAACTAAGATGTTAATTGCTTTTCTTCTTATTAAATGCACTCCCGGGCGTAGACGATTTTAAAGAATTTTTTAGAAAATCTATTTATTTGTAATAAAATAATAAATATACTACATTACGCGTCGCCATTAATTTAAAGCCAAACTTACCGCCACAATTTGGATTTTTTGTTTTCTTATGAACGAAGTTGGGTATAGATGGAGGCGGTCAACAAAGTTCTTGCTAAAAGGGAGCAAATGTTTTAGAAATTATAGATATTATATCAGCAATTAGAACCGCAGCACTATAACGCAACAAAAAGAAAACATGAGCAAATAGGTACAATACTCAATCGACCAATACATTAATCTAAATTGCTTACATTTTCTTCACCTTCAATAATTTTCTCCTCGCCTGAGGACATGGTTTGCTATCTATTCAAATAGTGAAGTAACAGATCTACCTACCTAGCATCCCCCACATTTCAGATTGGTTAAGGTAGTCATACCCGGTTAGGTATTGTCTTATATTTACTGCTAGATAAATAGCTCTTAAACAACTTCATAAATCAATCCCTTACTATTAAATTTGCGAATTGACGTGATTTACAGTACCCGTATGTATCTCGACAGAGAACGCACAGACGTTTGTGCTATAATAATCTACCGGCCCTTCGTTATTGTTAACCGCAATTACCTACTCCGGTTCAGGTACCTAAACAATACATCGGTAATCTATAGTTATAAAAACTTCTTTAAAATAACTTCGATTAGGCATAAAGTCTACTATTGGGACATCACTGGCGCCAAAGACAATTTGAATATGAGGATAATTTGGTGAACACAACCGCTGTTTAAGGTCGCAATAAATCCATAGTGGTCGCGGTGGAGAAGGTGGATTCGGTATTACTCGTATTAAACTTAACATATTTGATAGCAGATTATTTATGTAATCGAATAGAGCATTTGAGAATTTTGGGTAATCTTTGGTTTCACCAACACTAAACAAATGCGCAAATAGGTATTCTACGAATAAAGTTTATTCTCCAGTTAGGTAAATTTCTGTTTCAATAACATGTCTTCAATCTCCGTTAATTATTCAAAGAATAGGAAGCTTTTGAGTGTGATTAAGGCTTTTTAATTCATAATGCTCTTACTAGAAGCGGTACAAAAACCTTATTTTCTTATATTGTTATTTCTGTTGTCATATGGTTCCCGGCAGTATGCCATTTGACGTATCTGGACGTATATGATATGCGATTGAAAACATTTAGTTTTGTAAAAGAAACTTTTATTATTTCTCGTAAGTACAACTTTATCTACATTTGATAGAATTTGAATATGTATTCTTTAAGAAAATGTTTTTGTGTAATACAACAGTATATATCAATTCGAATAAATACAAGTTTGAACGTCTTTTAGATTAATACGAATCCAGAAACTTCCAGGAACGGAGAAAGACAAAGAAACTTTCTCGAAGAAGAAAAGGAAAACTTATTAGGGATAATAGAATGATATAAACATATCATAGGAAACAATCAAACTGATGCTGTTTCGAGTGCCACTAAATCCAAAGTATGGGGTTAAATGGCAGACCAGTACGATAGTACAGCGAAAACAGGTCTGCGGTGCTTGCTATGAAGCAAGAACAGCATACCAAAAAAAAAAAAAAAATGGAGATTCGGAGGTTATTACAGAAAGAGAGCTAATAGAATTAGAATTAAAAAAGGATGGAATTAGTAAAAATGAAGAAAAGTCTTTATACATATATTAAAATAAAATTTTGATCTTGCAAAAACTGTATTTCTAACACCTTTTCCAACATCCACATTGTCATTTTCAATGTTGCCCAATGTATATAGGGTTATCAAACAAAATGTCAATTACTAATTGGGAAATAATAATTAAAATGAAGTACTACACAAGTTTGGCTAGGTTAGAAATCTCCGAATAAAATTTAAACCGTAAGTATTTAGCCAGTTAGTTTATTGGGCGATTTAATCTACGAATAGTACTATTCGTTGTTGGTGAAACATAAAACGGTGTTTTTATTCGAAGAATAATTTCTACATTTTAAGGCATTGTACTAATATATTCGTACAGTTCAAAATATTCATCCTGTGATTTAGAGTGCTGCTAAATTAAGTAAACTAACTATTACGATAGAAAACTTATAACCGAGATCTTAGAAAAGGTTTACCAAAAAGTTCGTGAGTATGATGGTAAACAGAAACCTATCTGCTCATAAGGAAGTTGACATTTTAAAAGAATGGTCCCAAATTCCCCAAGTTTGAGGAAACCCACCACTTGAGAATCGGGAAAATTAAAGGCAGAAAGTTCATTAATGTGAATTTCAAAGATGGAATCTAAGTCATCATACTTCCTGATCTGTTTTAAGGTGTAGTATAAAATATTCAAAGATTTATTGCCCTTCATTGCCTTAGATATTACTTCGCTTAACCAGGATGTACACAATTAATCCTTAGAAGAAAAAAAGGAAAAAACGGAACAGTTGTCTGGATTTTTAAAATAGAGAGAGTACATACATTGTGTCATTCCCATTGTATCATCAAAGCGAATAGCGTAATGGTATATATCCTGAACTAGTATAGACTAATTAAGCAGATAATGAAGCGAAAATCTGCTGAAATTGCAAATAAAAGTGCCTAAATATAGGTAGCGAGGATTAACCATGGAGATAGTATATACACATTCGTTTACCAGAAGGTAGTACAAAGCACGCATTCCTTCCCATTACTTTCGTTAAAGCTTTAGAAACTAATATCCTTCCAGTGAATCTTTGCACCACATCATCGATTTTGTCTGTATGAATCAAACTAATAATTTTTGGTCAGAAGACGTACCATGTTCGCATTACAAGAAATTATATTAAACAATTACTTACATTTGAAGCCATCAAAAATCTTGTTTAAATATTAAAATATTATTAAATGTAAAATATTGTATATAATTTTCCAATTTATCATTTTCTAGTAGTTAATTGATATACATAAATGTCACTTACGAATTTAGCTAAGAACCCAACCTTAAAATATTGAAATATTTATGTCATATCGTGGTCATATCATAACATAACCTCAAATATTATTGTATTATATATATATATATATATATTATCATAATTGAATAGTCTTCTTCGTTTGAATTAAAAAAATTGTGCTTTCTTTTTTCTAATATATCAAATACAGAGTGACATCCACTTTCTGTATTTGAATGCATGTTTATTCATCTTTATACTTTCAGATATTTCTTTTGGAAACTCGTCGTTTTACTTTTAGGTCAATTAAACACACGCATAAAATTAGAAAGAAAATTTACTGACAAGATATTAATACACTATTTTTTTGTATCTGTATGTTGCTTTTTCATTGTTTATAATCAGTAAATTATAATACATTGTACAGAATAGCAGTCTACAACTCTTTTCAAAATACAATTTGATTTACAGATTAATTGCACTATATTAAACCTTATTAACTAAAAAAAAAAAAAATTATTCACTTTCTGAGTCAAATTCTGAACTCGAGTCACTTTCATTTCCAGTATGTATCACTAACGGTTTAACTTCAATATCTGCCAAATATTTGCTCTTTCATACCATTCATTTATTATTTTATTTGTGTGTCTAACAATTTTCCCACACATTGCTGATGCATGTTGCCAAAGCTTCATTCCACATATCAATAACTTTGTCATCTCCATAACCATCTCTACCAATGTTTGCGTAATAGTATGCCTTTGCTTTAGCCCAAATTAATTCGATGGCCTTAAATTCACATTGGTATGGTGGTAATCTTAATACTTCATGACCAGCCTTCCGTATTATTTCATCGATAACATAAATCTTTTCTGGTTTATGTATTTTTACAAAGTTTAACAATTCTTATTTTGTTAATTCGTTTGAACAATTTATATTATTTGTTTGCAGCCACTCAATTATGTCTTGTTTCTTTGTGAAAGTATTCGGCACTTTATTTGCTACGACACTATGATACCGAGCATTATCCATCACTATAAGTGTTGGTTGTCTCAGTTGTAGCAAAAGATTTTCCATCCACTTCGTAAACAATTCACTGTTCATTTCTCCATGATAATCAGCAGTATTCGATTTTGAGGCAAATATTAAGCTGGCATTCTCAACAAATCGTTTATAGGATCCAGCATGAATGACAATAAAACGTTTTCCATCATAACCCTCTGGTTTCCGAACATTTGCAGTAGAGGCATTTTGCTAGGATTTACCTCTAGTGCCCTTGGCATAAATCCAAGTTTCATCCAAAAAATTACCTCTTGAGTATTCTGAAGATAGATTATTCATATACAGTCTTAAAAATATGCTTCTCATATACACTATATTAAACTTTTCCACCAAAGCACGACAGTTGCATTCTTTTTAAATTTGAAACCTATTTCTCGCAATAAAATAGCTAAGGAAGATTGTCCCAAATGCACAATTTCCTTTAATGCCAACTCAGCCTTAAGGCTTGAAAGCGTAACATGTTTTCCTAAAAATATTACTTGTGCATTTAATAAATTAAAGCTAGCACAATTAGTCCTTACATGCTTTATACATATTGTAAATTATGTTTTTCACTTCCATCTCAGAAGAATCAGGTAAATCGGTCGTTTTTGGTTTGGCTCGAGGTCTTTTCTTTCCAGGAGATAACTTAGGATTTTGTGCCTTCCATTTTCTAATTGTGCATACAGTTCTCCTAGAAATATGAAGAGCATCTGCCACCCTCTAAAATAGATATACGTTACATGCTAATTCTATTTTATTTAATGTCATTTTACATCATACACAGCATCAACAGAAATTAAGGAAGCCCCATTGCCTTTTTCTTTTTCAAAATAGTCCCATAGATTTAGCACTAGTTCCCGTGCCTGCGAGTTTAAATGTTTACCAGGCATTCTCTATAACAATGAAAAACAAAAATAATATCCAAATATACAAAGAACCTGTATGAATAATAAGAAACAATTTTTAAAACAGAATTGTACTAACCACAAAGTGAATTCCATATATTATTTGCCCTTAAAAGAACAGTTCTCTATTGATAATACTTATCGAGAATATTGGGTGGATGAAAACGAAACAGAATTTTTAAGCCACACAGGTTATATTACTAAACAGCTGTCAAACCGCAGAAATATCAACGGAAATAAAACGGATAGCATTTGAATTAAGTAAATATACGCGTTCGTTCTCCTTCTCTGTCTGACACTTCACAAATCCTGCAAATTATTGAAACGTACTTCCTAACTTCGAACACAAATGTTTTATAGGTAGTCTTCGTCTAACATAACAAGTTTGATGCGACGAATATGCGGTATTTGTCGTTGCTAATACTGTTAGATGATGACGTGTGCAAAGATGCACTGGAAGGATATTACTTCTTTTGTTTTAGAAAACTTTGTATGAAGAATAAAATGCTAAATAATTACTTATAATCGTAATATATAAATTAAATGTAATTTACTAAATTTGAAAAGAACAAAGGCTAATAAGAAAGCGGTCATACTCAATGGCAAACAACTGAATAACAATTTTGTTTCCGAAATAGGTATTTGGAGTAGTTTGGATGTAATGGTTTTTCTATACAGGTGGCCCACCACCAGCGCCTCGGACTATAGCTCCCAAACTAATAATTTTTTTAAATACTTTTTGATAAGATGGTGTATGTTTATAATGGCCATAATTAGAAAATATTTTCATTGATAAAAGATGCCCCAACAAAGCGCTAAGTATCAAAGTTATATTTTTTAAATGGAACAGTCTATATTTTTTGTTTTTTTCGAATTGTATAGAAAAAATAAAGGTGAGTTACTTCCATGTTCCATATACCTATCGTTAGCCGTTTTCGAAGTATTTGAGGATTTTCGAAAAAGTAAGATGTTTTGAAAATGGACATAACAGACAAACTAATTGAAATTTTTCAAATGATGTTTTTAGCCTTGATTTGGTATATCTTGGGCTACTTATTTTCAGGTATGTAATTTTACAATAATGTACAGGGTGATTCAATAGACCGGCGTTATTTGTCTCAACTTTAATAGTATATAACTTTGTTATTTCAAATGGAACACCCTGTATATTTCCAGACTCGGAGAAAGGTTTTTCAATTCCTACCCAAACTGTATTAGGTTTCCCTATACCTACCTCTTGTGATTTCGGAAATATTTGAAGATATTTTAAATTTTACCTAGATTGAAATTAAATCGAAGCTGCTGAATATGGAAATGCAATTGTTTTTTATTTCAACGATCTGAAAAAGTTGCTAATGAAACACATATGCCTTTAAATGATAAGTATTATAATAAATGTTCTACATGATCGCCATTTTACGCTATGTATTGTATTCTTTCATTAATTGTAACCCCTTCCTACGTATTTTAATAATTTTTGCGTTCCTCATAGTTAAAAAACAGCCTACTACTAGATACAGCAATTAAATTGTCATAATGACATACCTACCTTTTAAATGTCAGCACAATTTTACTTTAGTTTAGTATACTTTATTCTTTGATAATTGTACATAACTACTATTAGAGACATTTAAAAAAATTATTTTCTTTTATTTGAGATATTTTTACAATGATGGATTTGTCTATCCTAGAACGAGTGGATATGATTTTGACCATAGGTGAATGTCATGAAAACTGTTTTTTGGCTGGCAGAGTTTATGCGCAAAAGTATCCTGAACGAAGACATCCTGAAAAGCGGGCTTTCGAAAGACTTTTCGCAAGGTTTCGAGAGACAGGTAATACTTCCTACTCTAAACGAAAAAGAAGGAAATCAGTCGTTGACAACGAGGAAAATGAATTTCTAGTGTTAGGTTCAATTGCTGATACAGAAAATCCACACATATTTAAGGCTATTGATCACCAAAATTGCTGGAGTTTACACGTCTATGCGAGAATTATTGGTGACTATGTTATTGGACCTTACTTTTTGAAGAACGATTGAACAGGCACCGTTTTTTACAATTTTTACAAGGAGACTTCTGGACTCTTTTAGAAGATGTTCCCCTATTTACAAGACGCAAAATGTGGCTGCAGTTAGACGGGGCTCCTGCACATTTCCACGTAGATGTTAGAAACTATTTAAATGTAATGTTCCCAAATAAGTGGATTGGAAGACAAGGACCCTGTAAATGGCCACCCAGGTCACCCGATTTAACTTGCATAGATTTTTTCTTATGGGGATATGTAAAAAGTATTGTGTATAGTTCGACACCAACTACGCCGGATGATATGAAAATCAGAATAACAAATGCATTTGCTACCATTACCCCGGAAATGTTAAGAAGGGTTAGAAGATCGTTTGAAGAGAGAATTAGAATATGCATAAAGGAAAATGGCGATCATGTAGAACATTTATTATAATACTTATCATTTAAAGGCATATGTGTCTCATTAGCAACTTTTTCAGATCGTTGAAATAAAAACAATTGCATTTCCATATTCAGCAGCTTCGATTTAATTTCAATCTAGGTAAAATTTAAAATATCTTCAAATATCTCCGAAATCACAAGAGATAGGTATAGGGAAACCTAATACAGTTGGGGTAGGAATTGAAGAACCTTTCTCCGAGTCTGAAAATATACAGGGTGTTCCATTTGAAATAACAAAGTTATACACTATTAAAGTTGAGACAAATAGAGCCGGTCTATTGAATCATCCTGTACATTATTGTAAAATTACATACCTGAAAATAAGTAGCCCAAGATATACCAAATCAAGGCTAAAAACATGATTTGAAAATTTCAATTAGTTTGTCTGTTATGTTCATTTTCAAAACATCTTACTTTTTCGAAAATCCTCAAATACTTCGAAAACGGCTAACGATAGGTATATGGAACATGGAAGTAACTCACCCTTATTTTTTCTATACAATTCGAAAAAAGCAAAAATATATACTGTTCCATTAAAAAAATATAACTTTGATACTTAGCGCTTTGTTGGGGCATCCTTTATCAATGAAAATATTTTCTAATTATGGCCATTATAAACGTACACCATCTTATCAAAAGATTTTAAAAAATTATTAGTTTGGGAGCTACAGTCCGAGGCGCTGGTGGTGGGCCAGCGTGTATATTTCATAACACTAGATTACAGTCCTATAGTTAATCCTTGTAACAACTTCAATCCATCCTGAAGTTTTCAAATCAGAAACATGGTTGTAAAAATATTGGAAACTTTCAATCGATTTCTACTACACACAAATAGAGAAATCTCACGTGTTTCCTAATATTTATATAAAATCGGAGACCCAGGAGAAATATGATTGCGCAATAATCTACTTATTCGCTCTAATGGTCGCAAGCGGCCATTAGTCGTCGGACGTAGGCCGGCGAAGAGAGATAACAATAGCCAAAATGCGCCCGAACGGGCGGTCGGGCGCCCGCTGAGTGTTTATGCATCCAGATATGTACTGGCTGGCTTGTTCTCTTGTGCACGACGTGTGTAAACGTAGTGAAATCGGAACAATAACTCGTGTTATGTTCTCCATTTATATCCGATATTTACATATTTAATTGAATCGGTTTTTAGGCAGGGGCGTGCTTGTTCTTTATTTTAGTTTTCGCTTTTTACTCCCGTCGTGTTTATTCTGTTGTCAATCTTGTTTTACATTTAAAAGTAAAATTTTGTCTTGGACGGTCAGGGTCTTTCGATGGCGTAATAGTTGAGTAGAACTAGAATAGTACATACCTACTACGAACGTATGAAGATGAGTAATTTCTTAAACCTATTTCCAACACTTTTCTCTTTAATTTGAAGTCTACCAGGAAGTGTTTGAGGCATATTTAAACTACGAAACTATTTCGAAAATACCCATTTAAAATATTCAAAAAATAAAAAAGACCGCATCTAAGTTGTACACTAAGTTGTCCCATTTCAAGTTCCGAGTAAATACCAATATCTGCCATATAAATTGCGCCATCTACAAGAAATTTTCTGATTAAATTTGGAAGAAATCTTTTGAAAGAGATGGAAAAGTAATACGTAATGATTAAAATTTGAAGCAATAATGAGTAGTCCTTTATCTCTCACTAATAATGTGTTGTCCGAACTCGGCTATTTATCCACGCATTCAGTAACACGTCATGTCATCGAATCTAAAAGTTTATTGATGTCAGCTTAGTCCATCTCTCATCTCGAGCAATATGTATTTAATCTCGCAGAGCTTCTAAAGGCAAGGTCTTCTATCCATAATGTCCCACAGATGTTCAAGGGAGGAAAGTCAAAGACCTCGGTAGGCAAGATAAGAAGTTGACGTAGTCCTTGCAATGCGAGGAAAAGCATAGTCCTATTAAAACAGATGGTTTGAAGAAATGGAAGAATTTGGGACCAAATGTCTTGGGAGACTCTTGACCCCGAATAAAAATCGAAGGGAATCATCATAGCCAGCACGGGCAAATATCAAAATCCCGCTGGGCGGTGGGATCGTATCTTTCGACTGCAAATTGATTATTGCGTCTACATCCACATCTTGGTCTAATGTTAATGACATGATGCCACTGCATACTCCACTGAAGTATCTCTCTACGTCAGACATCAGACATTGCTATCAATGTAAAGCCGTAAGAGACAGTACTAGATATTTTGGTAGGATCGCAAACCAGAAACTCGAATACAGTACCAAACAGACAAAAAACGTACTAGGCGGGTTCCATCTTCAAACCACTTGTCAGCAATAAACCTGGCGGTCGAAAAACGGTTATCTTTTCGGCGATGTTTTTGCCCTTGAAACCAGTCTCGATACGCTTTAATTATCTTAGCACTTTTTGGCGGTTTGCAATTTCTCCAAATGACAACCGCCTTAGTACGAACCAATAATTCGACCACTTTGAAAATCGCTCACCTGGCTATAATTTCCACGACGTTTTACTCTAACAATAACAACCGGTAACTCAGAGACTCTGATTTCGATGAAACTGTACAACCTGAAAGAGTACCTTGCTATAAGAACAACGCAATTTTTTTAGCGGCCGAATCCTCCGATTTCGGGATACAGCCCCCTACAAAAATTTGCACGATTTTTGGATTTTTGTAAACATCGCCCTAACTATCACAGATAGCTTTCAATTTTTAGAATATTCCAAGTATATTACATAGCCTCAAAGAAAAAGACTATTAAAACATGGGGAGTAGGGGCTGCCCGATCGTCCATTATTTAATTTTTCCGGAAATAACTTGCATCATTCTTGCGACTGTTTCAGTCTGTACAGTTTCATCGAAATCAGAATTTCTCATTTGCCGGGGTTCCCTTGTTAGTGACTTAATTTTTAGATTTCTACCTTCCAGTATAAGGTTAGCAGCCACTAAGCTGTATGCATGCGTATATCGTACCGCTCATAGCTCGCCCAATGGCATTTTCTTACTATCACAACGCATTGTTTTTCATAACTTATGCATCGAACTAAAACAGAAGAAAGTTCGTACTAAATAAAACATTTTTTAATTAATAATTATTTTTTTAATATTAAAGTTCCATATGGTAAATATTGAGAATCCCTGGGGTCAACTACGAAGTTTATATTTTAGACGTACAAACGTAAACGCTAGTAACATTCGGGTCATATCTGGAGCAAGGATTAGTGGCTCGTGTTGCTTTTATCATGCAGGTAATAAATAAAATATGTCAAAAAAGTGTGATAAGAAACGATTGCAATTTAGAGATAAAAACATAAACGCTAGTCAAATTCGGTTAATACATCTCACACGGCGAAGGGTTTCTTTTGATAGAACGTGTTGTTTTCCCTTTCATGCCTCGTATGCTTGAGAGTTCGAAGTCAACACTTTTTTGCGCAATATCTTTTTACAATGAAATGGAATGGAACTTAAAAATTATTAGGTTAAGCATTGAATGATATATAGTTCAACGTCGTTTAGATTACGACTACTTGATCAAAGGCCTCAACATGTGAATCATGTATTACTTTTCAATAGTTCAAGGTTTCAGTCAAATTTATGAAAATCTCCGTTTTCTAGGTGGTGCAGATTCTGTTAAGTAATAGGTACATCTTACAATGTAGTGGAGTGTGTCGTATGTATTTAACATTTATATCTGTGTACCGTCATATATAGTCTGGGCGCGCAGCGGTAACAATTACGAAATAAGTTACGACAGCATCGCCGACTCTTCGCCACCTTATCTAGCTGTATGCGAGTAGTTCTGTGTATATGTAGACTGTCGTAACTTGTTTCGTAATTACCGCTGTTTGCCTAGACTACATATGTATATATGTACACGTACGAAGTAGTTTTCTGAAATCATATGTTCAGTAACAATAAGTTGATTGACATTATGTGTACTGTCACCTCAGTCTTTGATCTGGAAAGCTTTCATGACTCGACTAAGTTTAACCTCAGTATTTGATGGTTTACAAAAAGGGCAACCAAAGTAATTAGAAAAAAATGTTTCTAAATCGTCCTCCGTTTAGCTAATTGGATAAAAGTATTTCTGAACGTATTAACAACAATTTCCTTGTTATGTCGAACATTGCTTTCAAAATTTCAACTGGCAAAGGAAATGGGAGTGGTAATTCTTTAATTTCTGGAAGTTTTCCCATTTTCCAGATCTAAATAAAGCGGCAGCAACTCTCCCGCGTATTCGTTGCTCTATTTACATAGCGCATTCTCAACGTGATTCTGTGACCTGCTCGGCGTTACGGCGCTCCACGTCGCCTATGAATGAACAATCACTTTGGATAATGGAGGAGCGAGTTTATCGATTAAAAATGGTGTATGTGTGCGCGTCGCGGTGGTGCACGGAGACGAAGCGGAGGCTGAACGGAAACGCGTAAACCAGACTTTATGCCCTTTCCATTGTTACGTTATTGCTTATTCCCACGGTTATTGTTCCAACAATATCTTTACGATACTGTTAACCTCGCGACGCGGATTTCCCTTCCCTTTCTTTCTTATTCCACGCATATTCTTCTAGTATTTGTGGAAATGTCAACGCGATTTGCTTATGTACGAACGGATTTTATTTCCGATTGTTTCCAATACCGACACGTTCTTTTACGACGCACTTTTTTCGATGCTAAAATACGTTTAGTACCAGCATATGAAGTCCACTTTAGAGCCGTGCATATTTATTGAGCTAGCCACAATCGTAGACACTGCTCATATATGTAATTTGACGGAACACTTAAACTATCCACTTGAGTGCTAATATTTTACACAAACTTCCCATTTAGGTTTCCTTGGTGTCTGGTGACTCATAATATAGAAACCACGCTCGGTAATAAAGATACCACAGAGATGAATAAATGTTGAAATTAGAAAACCTTTGGGTAGTATATGGCAGGAAAGTCGGATAGCATTCCATAAAGTTTCCGTACTGCTAGAAATATTTACTTGGTTCAAAACGATGGTTACTTTAATAATACACCGTCTTCAAGTAAAATAATAACTATTTGACTTTTGTAAAGAGAATTGAATTGTTCTGTTTTACGAAAGAATCCATCACCAACTTACACAAAATTCTGGAAAATAAATACAGTACAACCTCTCAATAACGACCAAAAGTTTTTGCAGCAATATTAGCCGCAAAAGGGACGTGCCCGCCATTCAATCGACCATAGAAGAAAACTTAATTTTTATGTACGAAGGAAAATGTATAAACAATATAGTTACAGTTGTTAATCTTTATTGTATTTTATATACAAAAATGTTTCTATGCCCGTTATAGACTTCGAAACTATCCAACCGATGTGCCCCAAACCGGTTTCATTAGAAAGGCAATAACGCGAGGATGACTTTAGACCACTAAAAAGTACATTCGGTCCATTCATGAAGTGGATTTTCGACTTTTCCCATACAATAATTTTTCCGAATACAGCTGTAAACACAAAAACATTGATCTGTCACTGTCATCAGAAAGTTTCATCATTTGTGGTTATCGCGTCGACCATGTCAAATAATCGAATTAGAAAATATTAAAAATCTCATAGACAGTAAAGGCGAGTAATTTTGGCTCCGAAGAATGATGACGTCAACAAAACAAATCATCAAATTTAATTCAAGCTACCCGGTGAAGTTGTCACGTACAAATCAATTGACACAGTTATAGCCATAGAAAATATAATACTATAGAAGGGCATCCTCTTAATACGACAGTGATTCCATGAAAGCGATATCTGTTGAGGATTTATCCAACTAATTTTAAAAAGCGGGCCTTTCAAAATATATTTATACCTTATTATAAAACTTAAAATTTGTTCTAAAAATAAAAACTATAAATTTTAGATTGCTTTACCGTAAGCCATAATTTCAATAAAAATACATATTAGTAAATCTAAAATTACAGATTACAGAATTACAGATTTTTTATCAGAACAAATTATTATCGAAAACTATTATTTCATGGAGAAGGTAAAAATAGAATCACAAACTAAGTACACATTTATATTATTATGTGAAATATAATACATCATAGAATATCCAAAGCTGGTGTAAAAAGATAAATAATTATTTAGATTTCCTACGTTTTCTAAATAATTCAATAGCCTTGTTTTATATCTGGTCCCTTTTGGGCACGCGATTATCTCTGCCCAATAAAACAGCATTAATACCATTATTTTATGCTATGCGTGTTCAACCGGCTGTAATGATTCAATTCTATGGTGAATTTGTCCTTGTCTGTATCTGTATAGTCAAAATGGAAGTGATAATTAGTGATTTATGATTGCCGAAAATAAAGGTTACTCTCTTATTAACAAACATTACCTTGAATGTCAGACTGAATCCGCGTTCTTCAATAATATATGCTCCAAATGAAGTCATTTTGAAACATGCGTTGTATCTTTAAGCTTTACAAAGAAAATATCGTGATTCTTGCGTTTCACCATGAAGCAATGTTTCTCCAGCAAACTTCAACGCACCGCAATGGACGCACACAACATCCATAGGGCCAATTCTGACGAAAGAGTGCGAGCTGTAGTCAATTGTGGAATCGTATTGCAACGCTCCCCGATTCAAATTAACACTTGAAGCATTTCTTCTTGCGGCTCAACGTTGTAGATCTTTGTATTCCGCTCGACGATTTCTGATTGCCAACATTGTGCAACGGAACAAGATGGTAAGTGTTGTTGGTTTTGAAAATTCCTGTTTTTCGCACGACCAATTATACATACATATGTTGCTTGCTCCAGAGTTGGAAAGTCGAAAATTCTTTATGTTTACACACCTACCGAAGAAACTCAAAACACGACGGATATCTGCTAGTAATATATAAAAATGAAATATAAAATAAATATCACAATTACACTAGCCAACTATAATACATAACATACTCACATACAGTTTCTACTGTACTGTTTTATTGAAGTTTGTTTAACTTTCTCAATTTCTGTTTTCAAAACCAAAGTTTTACCTTTTTTGTTGTAATTTATGACATTTCTAAAACTACTTTATTTTATTCATTACAGAATAGGAAATTTTGTATCCTTTTAAGTTTAGCACACACTTCCACAATATAATTTATATCCGTTAAAACTTCAAATTCTTCCAGGTCATTTTCATTACATGAAGAATCAACTAACAGTTCGCTCACTATGTCCTTAACCCCAACAGTTGGATTTTCAGCCAGTTGATCAAAATCTATTACAAGCGAAATTTTGAAAATTCGTTCCGTTATCTGTTAATGTAAGTTTGCAGAATATGTGTTTCCCAAGAATCCTGCTTTTCCAAAGTAGTTAGTAATGATTTCCTTTGATACATTCTTCCGAGTTGATAAAATCCAACTTAAAGCACTGTTTAAACTTTTCTCTGTTTCCTCAAAAGGTGCTCTACTACCTGTAAATGCTAGAAGTCTTTTAACCAGGGATTTTCTGAACACTAACTTGTAGGCTTTTTGTTCGAACATACACGGCAGGTGTCGATTTGTATTAGTTTGATTAAAAACAGTCTGATGACATTTCGTATGTATGATAATAATTACTCCAATCATTTTCGTGTTTTTAGTTTTCTATGTAACTGTTAATGGGATACTTATTTTATTTGTAAATATCCTTCTTTGCTCTTTAACATTTAAACCCAACTATGTAGTTGTAATCCTGAATTGGTACGTATTGCTATGTATTTTGTTCAACATTAACAACTTCTTTTCCTGAAATCTGCAGTGTTTGAAACATGTTTTCTTGTTATTTCAGACTGAGAATAAAGCGAATTCTTTGTCTACTTTTAGCATTTTCGGAATGTTCATAATTTTATTGAAATAAACATATTGGTTTACTTTTTGCGTTTTGTGTTCTACAAGTTAACGCCGTGTCTCTTTCGTTGGGTACTATTGCGGCACCAAAAAATGGGACACTTAAACTAATGTAGTTTAAATCTGGCTTTTGCCTTGTCAAAAGTTATGTCATTTTGAAATCATTATTGACATATGTCATTATGCCGCATTTAAATGCTACTGGAAAAATGGAAATAATTACATTACTTGGGGAAGGATGGTCCATAAGAAGACTAGGTAATAGATTTGGAGTGTCCAAAAGCACACACAACATTAAAAAATAAATTACTACAACAGGGAACTGTAGAAAGGCAAAGTGGTTCTGGTCGTAATTAGTACGGAATTTCATGGAAGAAGAAAATCTTATTCAGTTTTTAAGGAATAATCCATTTGATACCGTGGTAAAAAATAACTAAAAATACTAGATTAATTTATTGTTTCCATTAAAAGAAGATTTGTTTCCAAGATTTTTATTTCAAATAAATGCATTTAACATAATTTTCTTGCGTTCGTGTGTAAACTATTCTTGACATTAGACAAGATGATTGACGTGAACATGACATGAAACGACTGGTTTACACAGCTAAAAAACAGTCAAAATAGCCTATAAGACGTCCCGATTTTTGTTGCCGCAATAGTACATACATACTCTTATATCAAAATTTGCTCTTCGCAAATGTTCGCTTTTGCTTTTGACTATTTCAGTATTGCACACAGACATGAATTTAATATGCGATTAAACGCTTTCAGCCACATTTATCGTTGTTACCACGTTTCTGACTTACTAATGTGGAATACTATCTCGTATAATTAAGACGTGCTAACACTAACATACTTGAAACTGGGAAAGCTACTTGAACCACCAGATTATCAGTGAAAGAACTGCAAGAAGCAGGAGGAAAAAGTAATATTGAACAGCGGAAAATTTGATGAATTTCAGAAATCCGAGAACCTTACGGCTAGAGCATCCGTAATAATGAGAACTTTTGAACTGTGAGCGATACCCTCTTAGGATTTACAGTTGAATTCTGATGATCAACACGGAAAACAAAGTATCTTCAAATCTAAAATACAGAGTTTAGTTCCTTCATATCAAAAGACAGGAGCTTATCACTCCGATTGTAAAATGTTCTGAAGAATATCTTTATTAACCATGCTCTTGCTATCCACACACTGCAGAAAATCAATTAAATTAATTAAATTAAATTAACAAGTAATAGGTACAGTAATTACTAACAAAAATTCAACTACCAACACATTTCTATTGATACCATAATATGCTACAATTCCGTATAATAGAGTTTATCAATGGCAGATCGTGCATCGTTAACTAAAAAGCATTAACCAGTCTCTAAATTGGATTTATGTCGCGCCGGCCAGCTCGTAGTGTATCGCAACGTATTTCTATTTAACGAATGCGCGTCCTTGTTTAATTCCCTCTCGTTGAAGCGAACAAAGTCAAAAAGCGAAAGAAACCGTGAGCAAATGAATGCTGCGGCGACCGATCTGCATAAAAAAGGGAGCTATAGTTGCTCGCCCCGCTTTAAATGGACTTACGAAAAGATTCAGGTCTAATTAATTAAGCATTTACATTGCAAATTCCGGATATTTCTGTCCGTGAAAGTGGTCGTTTCGTCTGCGAATTTAACATGGTATTTAACGCCGAGACGAGATAACAGATCCAGACGACAATAAATACATATGGATATATGTAAATATTGCTTCAGATAAGTCGATAAAAGATGGCCGGGAAATGTATAAGCGCATAAATAGAAAATCACCTAATTACAAAACAAGATGTTATCAAAACAAGTTATCTGCTTCTGTAGAATCAAATAGCTGCAAAAATGCGTAATTAGTACATTATGGCCGAATTTCGTAATTGAACTCTCATATGTACGAACATCTAACACCCAGGCATATATAGAGCTTCTATAGAAATGAAAACTACTTCACACAGTCGCACTGATGAGCGGTATGACCGCGAAACGCGCGTCTGCGAATAGTGAAAGTAGTTTCCTAATTAAGCACAAGATGTTATCTTTCCAATTTTAATTAAATCTTTTAATCGTACAAATAAATGTTCTAAGAAAACAGCCAATAAATTTTGTAAACTGATATAATTTTACAAACGAAGAGGAGATTGTAAAATAGATCCGTGCAATGTGTGGTAGCAGTTGTATGGATATTTTGTTTACAATACGTTTCGCGATAATGCGAATAGAAACTATTATTATCAGCAGTACTGCGAATTAATCAACAAAACTGTCAACGTTTATCTCCACGACACGTACGGGCTCAGATATAAAATGGTTATTTTTGCAGGATGTCCTGTTGAATTAGTATTTCCGCATTATTATAACGTTTTAACTTGCTTATCATTAGGTATTCGCGCAGTGGATTCGTTTTTACGTATTCATTGTTCTGTTTCGTGTAGGCATTCATCATCAAGATGATAATGCATAAATTTTATAATTTATTTACTAACAAATGATGATAATGCTAAAGAAGGTAGTTCCTAATGTCATTTGTTAGATATTAAGAAGCTTCTCTAACGAGGAAGCTTAATTCTCTTAAAGTTTAGAGAATCATATTCCAATTTTACTTTTGTCGCTTCACTTCCTTACTTAGACCATACAGTACTATATGGTCAAAGCTTCCTCAATATCCAAAAAATTCTGGTTATAAATTCTTTCGTTCCACTTTAGTTGAGAAATAACGAAAGCGCAAAGTTATAATGAAAGGTTAGAAATCGAACCAATATATCCATGCATGTAAGAAGAATAATACAGTACGCAAAAATGTAAGGTGTAACTTGCAACACGATAGGAAGCCAGAATAGACATAAAACATACACGTATAATGTAGATATACTTAGACATAAATATGATGAGAAAAGAATGAAGGAAGAGCATCGCGGCTGAGAATATAAACAAATACTGATGGACACACAAGTGTGAGAATGAATCAGTATGTCATATTTTAATTCTAAGCGAAAAGATGTAAGAAAAGAGTTATAATTTTTCTATAAAATTTCCAATTTCTTTAGCTAGCTTTCTAATGAAATTTAAAGGTATGATATACGAAGCAAAAACGAATGGGAGACCACCCTATTAATTATAAATCGGGAGTAAATGTTGAACTTAAGTAAATTTTAAATGATAGCGCCAAATGTACCATTCTGAACATAGTCGCAATGTGGAATATATAAGGTATGCACCTGTGGTTTTGTTAGTAATTATAGTCGTATTGCAGTCATTTCGTAGTCATTTTCATAGTCGATTATGTAATGAGTATGTATGTGGTAGAATTTAAAGTGTGCTTCAATTAAATATTTAAACTAATAGAAACAAGTGTTATATTACTTCTAACGTCTATTTTCAAGAGTAAACACAAAATAAGTTATAGAAGTCGTTTCTCTTGCCACTTCGTATTGGATTGAATAAACAATAGAGGTGGTTCTACTTCATATATCCAATACATATCTTGTATCCAAACACACACTTTAAAAAGTTACAGTTAACACTGCAAGCATTACTAAATTTCAACTATTACACTTGATTGCATATGAATCACTAGTAATAAGAGTAACAAATTTATTTTGCGAATATCTTGTGATCCCAACAACTTTGGTTTATAGATGCATTTTTTTACTTATACATTAATTGATGTGTGCATCAATCGCGCAGAATCAATTGAATCTCGATGATTGCTTACCTAACAAACTTGGTACCTGAATTTATGTATAATTTCAGATTGTTAACTAGGCACTACTTCCTCTGAGATATTAACTGTTCTCACTAACATCCATGTCTCAACTTATTAGGAACGTAAACAGTATACTGCAAAAGGAAAATATGGATATTCCTCTAAGCAACTTCGGTCGACAACAATTCTTGACATTCTGCAGAAATAAAAAACTGATTCCCTCTACTTCCGCTGCCCATAATAGTGATAATACTGTACCGCTCTGGTGCTTATCATAGGCTACACCTTAATCTGCAAAAATACAGCGTTGTTATCAGATTCTCCAAAATTGCTTCTGACTACCATATTAATAGTAATTTGTTTTCGTTATTGGGCGCAGTACGAAACTCAAGGATACTGTTTCCCGATATCGAACATCAAATAAGATTGGTATGATTCAATTCATATACGGGATAGGGCAAAATTAACTACGCGGTTTAAATTTGTAATAATGGTAATTTATTTTCAATTAATTTACCAAAGCCCTAAAGATTTGTGAAGTCTGTAGAAAAACCTGTCGTGTGGTTGTTAGGTTTGGAAAACAGCACGAGTCAGATGAACTCCACTCTTCCTCAAACATTCCTCGATACGTCAGCTAAGAGAGTCACTTGGAGTTTGCGAAATGGTGGTCTTGATAGATTATTTTTACTCACCAATTGTTCGAGGTCATTTCTCGCATGTACTGTACATATCCCCAAAGAAAGAGCGAGAAGGACAAGCGATGTCACCTTTTCTCGATATGACACGTCCTAGAAACATTTCTCGTATTTTTGGATCGGGATTCGTGCTGTATGAGAAGTCATACCATATTGTTGAAATTATATTAGACGAATATCATTGTTACGTCCGCGAATTTCTGGGAGTAGAGTATCTTCGCATAATACTCAGATTTTACCATAACTGCATGTCTGCTATACACTTAAAAAAAGTAAGGTCCTAAAATGCCAAATGAACCAAATCCACAGCATACCGTAACCTTTTTGCTATACAAAGGTAATTGGTGTAGTAAGCGTAGGGCTTCTTCCGGCCAGTACCTAAAATTTTGCTTGTTGACATAATCCTTGAAATGGGAATGGGGTTCATCTGATGTTATCAAGTTTGGAAGATATTTCTGTGTTAATTGTTTTCAATAACAATGGTGCAAAGTTTCCTCATCCTAATCAGTCACGTCACCATTTAAAATATAATTGGATAAAGACGTAAATCCGTGTGTAACTTGCTTATAATACCCTTTTCTAAAATTCATAGCGCATTTCAAGAGCGTTGGGAACTCTGTTGTATGGCCCGTTTTCATTCTCTGTGCGCTTTTGGGGTTACGCACTAATGTTGAGCGGGTAGGATTCATCTTTGAGAAGAAGAAGAAAGCAATTTATATTACAATGGTTTGGGTAAGGATGACAAAGCTTGTCCAAGGCATTCGCTTTGCGTGATATTTCTCCTAATCTCCATTTGTTGTTGAAACTTCTTCGACATTTATGTCCTGCACGCAGAGTGGTTTTGCACTTAAATTAGTAGTATCTATATATATTTGTCGAATGTTTTTAGCTTCGCGATTACCGGTATCACTATTTTTCCATACAAAATTCGTTAGTGAATTCGTGAATTAGCCACAATTTCTCATATTTTTATTAACACTAGAACGTGTGGTCAAATTCCTCAATATAAAATTAATTATTACTTCTGGGATACGTGCTTCCCTAACAACGGGATTAATATCGTCAAACTGTATTCTACAAAGTAATTAATAATTACCAAGCGATTGTGGGTCTCATATCTTTAATCACACATATGTCATTTCCTAAAGAATTGAAATGTAAAACAAACATTAGAAAAGCTGCAAATGATTTTATTCATTTTAGAAACCTTCAATTCCATCAGGTTTTCCGATGGGATCCTAATTGGGTTGTGCAGAACAAGTGTAACAAATTTGTCTACTCCATAAGTTTCAGTTAAAAAATCTGGGACAAAAATTTAATTTCAAATTAATTTAAATCATACGAGTGAACCGGACACTTACATAGAAGAAATTTCTCAAATGCTGAACATTTTTGAGCGAAAACTTTTTACCTTAGGATCAACTAGTAAAAGACGAATCTTGAGAATTAAATAGAACCACGAACTATAACAATTATAGAAAGAACCAAAACTTTTCAAAGACACAAGAATAAAGCGCCTTATCCATTCCAAGAGCGTTCCAAGCGAAGTACTAAATAGAAAGCTGACGTGTAGAATAATGGCGGAAAAGTTACAAGATGAGTAGATAAAGTGGAACGGACAGGAAAGACCTACTATAGGTCAGAATTAACGTGGAGGAGGAAGATTAAGGAGGACAAGGCTCAAATTCAACCGTAGCTCCGTTGGAGACAAACAGAATAATTTAATCTTCAGATGAAAGTTAAAAAAATTTGATATGGAAAACTTGTCTGTCTGAAGAATTCGTCAAACTTCTCCGCCAAAACGCAAGGATTAACTTATAGCAAATTCTAAAAGAGTACAATTCAGAAGTCACAAGATTAAGTGAATCGAAATTTATCATGCACAGTATACATGGTACAGGCGATCCATTGTAACTTGTTAAACCAGAAGAAAATTATCGAAAGTGGCAGGGGTTATTTTGAAGGTATTTCACAATAATGCGAGGATTCCAAATAATCATTGAAAAATCTTGATCGTTCCAAAATTCTAATTTAGGTGCTAATCAGTCATTGGTGAAAAGGTAATCCAATTAATAAAAATAATTTTAGATAAATACGTTTTTAATCCTATAATAACAATTTACGTTATTAAATAAATTCTAATTTCATATTAATTAACGTGCAATACAACAAACAGTGTCCATATGCACTAAATTTTCATTAATTGTAAGTACAATTTTTCAAAGCATGCAATTTATTGAGAAATTTTGCCAAAAACCAATTCGCAAATTAACGACTCTACTTTTCCAATGCTGCTTTTGATTACCGATGCACTTTTTTAGAACAGGTTTACCGTGAACTTTGAGATGAATGTATTGCCATCATTCACGCTACCTTACTGTGCCAACAGGATCATCAACCAAATAATGAATGAGAGATATAAATACATAGACCGGTAATTACATAACGTCCTTACGTATTAAATACGTGCTAATAGCTTTCATACGCGTTAAAATATTTGTATAACTGCTTTCGTTACGCCTTTAATAACACGTTCGCGAGTACCACCAGCGTCGTTTGACTTCCACGCTAAAATATGTAATTTCGCGGACTAAATCTAAACAGGATAGAAGTTAGATTACGACATGTTATTATAAGACATGATTGGAACATTGTAAAGGAAAACACGTCAGCGAAATGACTACATATTTTTATTAGAATGAAAATAGATAATAATAACAATGCGTTCGAAACTTCAATAAAGTCAAAAGAACTAATGTAAATATTTTTTGTACGACTTTTCCTGCGAGGTAAAAACAAACCGTACGTGCCGGTGCGCCCGCCTTCAAGATATAGGTGTACGGAGGAAACTGACGCATGCAATAAGATTTCCTTTTAGTTTACTTTACCTGTACGCTTAGGTAATGGTAACAGCAATTGGCGGCTTAAAGTTAATTGGCACTTCCAGAGCTGGTATTTCTCTTATTGTTGCCAATATGTATTTTAACACTAACGGGTTAATTTAAGACGACTTATTTTTAGAACGATTTCTATAGTCCGATAAAACTTTAATTCAACACGATCTAGTAACACGTCATGGTACGTAATGGCTAACACATCAGCGTCATCCAACAGAAAGTACGTTTTGATTTATATTGAGGACTACATCTGTACGCATTTTTAAACGTATGTAAATGTATATATGTGCATAGATGGTGGATAATATACGCCTAGATCTATCACTAGATATTTTTATGTAAGAATTGCTAAAAACAAAAACAAAATAAGAAAAATCATATCTTAGACGTTATTATAGTTAAATCAATTATATACCTATTATATATATACAGTGTGTAAAGCGATGGGGTATACAAGAGGGAATTTTTTTAAATATTGATTTATGAAAAAAATTTATTCTTCATGATATTTTTTGCTTGCTTTGAAAGTACCAATAACGTTTCGATAATCTAAAATTTATTTCTAGAAATCTGGAAAAATAATAAAATTAATTTTTTTATTGGAAGTTATCATTCTACATTATAATCAAGATAGCGTATTGCTATCAAACCACAAACAAAACACTCCATGTGTCAAACTGACTTACAAAAATGCTAACGTTACAGCAAAGAATTCATTTTGTTAAATGTTACGGTATTGGTGATGTTTAATATCAGTACGCAATTAATTTGTTTCATCAAAAGTATCCAGATGTAGCTGTAACAAAAATGACTCAAAAATTAATTGCAAAATTCGACGAAACAGGATCTTAGTGTTATTTTTATTTTCTATCTTTTGTTATTACTATTATTTTGTATATATATTATATCTATTGATTTTTGTTAAGCTACCTAGTCATGTATTATACCTTATATATATCCTATATCTGTAAGATTCTTTGTAAAAAACGAAAGCAAATAAACATTTTTGATTTTGATTTTTTTTTGATTTTTTGGATCGGTGGTCGATAAAAGAAGATAAGAAAGGTGTACAATGAGAATGATGCTGTAAGTATTATGGCACTGCAGTCCGTTGAAGACAATCCGCGCTTATCGTTAAGACAGAGGGCAGCGGAGCTTACTGTCAGTCACACTTTATTACAAACAATTTTTAAAAGAAATAAAATTTATCCGTTTAAGCCAAAATTTAGACATACCCTTGAGATTCCAGATCATGCTTTGAGACTGGACTTCTGCTTATGGATTGGTGAGAAGCTCATGGAAAACAGAAACTTTCATAAACGCATATTGTTTTCCGATGAATGTACCTTTCCTACAAATGGTGTTGTGTCTTCACAGAGTTGAAGATTTTTGGTCACGAGACAATCCCAATTTTAAAATCAACACGAGAAATCAGCGTTATCGAAAAGTTAATGTTTGGTGCGGAATGTTAATTAATAAAATTATTGGGCCCTACTTTTTGACGAAAATTTGAATCAACATAGTGTTATTTAAGTATGCTACGAAATTTTTTGATTCCATCATTACAAGACGTGAATTTGGAGAACATTTATTATCAACAAGATGGATGTCCAGCCCACAGCACGTTATTAGTTCGGGCATGGTTAGACCAGCAATTTCCTGAGAGGTGGATTGGCCGTTATGGTTCAATGCATTGGCCTGCCAGATCACCAGATTTGTCTCCCATGGACTTCTTTTTCTGGGGACACCTTAAACAAAAAGTATATGAAGAACCTGTAGGAAATAATGTAGAAATTTTAAAACAACGAATAACTGCAGCGGTTAGAGAAGTTAACTTGGAAACTTTGGGGAAGGTTTATATGGAATTCAGGAATAGAGTGGAAAGGTGTGCAGAAAACGGAGGAGATTATGTAGAATGACAGTTTATAATAAATAAAATTTATTTATTTATTTCTTATCGATACTTGATTAGAATGTAGATTAGTTACAATAAAAAAAATAATTTTATTATTTTTCCAGATTTCTAGAAATAAATTTTAGATTATCGAAACGTTATTGGTACTTTCAAAGCAAGCAAAAATATCATGAAGAATAAATTTTTTCATGAATCATTATTTAAAAAAATTCCCTCTTGTATACCCAATCGCTTTACATATTGTATATATACATATATAATATCATATAGTTACTAAATCAGGAAAGAAACTTCAATGAGCTTCTTAAATGTTATAATAATAACCATTACACAAATTCAAAAGGTACTTTAGAATACCATTCACGCTCAACAAAGAGTCTGTCACTCCTCATTATAACTTCGACATGTGCGATATTAGATTCGTTATTTTTATGAATGTTTGCGAGTCACTTTGAACGTTAGCATTTAATAATCACATTTACCGTATACTTATGGAGGCGTACACAAATATTAGATCCTGGTATGATAATTTGTCATACTTACATACAATGCCCTACCAGAATAATATGGGAGCCTACGTGAGTTCAGATAAACGTGTAACTGCGTACAATTACAAAAGATTATGCAGCAATTTCGCTTATTATTATTAATTATCTATTCGTCCTGGTCAGATAATGCAAGTAGAATTATCCAGAAAAATGGAATTAGTGAGGACACGTAGTCAATCAGATAGGTTGTACTCTAAGTTTTCTGGAAATCACTTGGTTTATTGTGGAATCTGTTCATCCAGATAGGTACTATGGAAAAATAAAGTATAAGCACATTCCTTGTCGGTCAGTTAAGTATTCAAGCGAAGAAACTAGCGTCGTCCAACAGCATTTAGCGAATTACTCCCGATCTTTAAATAATCCAATTATATTTCCAAATTATATCAAATGACAAATGGTTGCGTAATTGCGAATTAGGTTTTGCTAAAGTTAGCAGCCAAAAAGTGAAGATGACAGCGGGTGTAGAATGGAATACTGAAATTATCATTCCTATAACTTACTAGTACTAGTAGTGTATAGACAAGAGTTCTCACAAATAATTGAAAACTTCAACATTTAAGCTGTAAACAAGGGTACCGTGTCGATGCGAATAGTCACTGTTCAACTGAGTTAGATTCAATATTCCAGAAATTGAATGAAGATCTAATTTTGAAAACAACTTATGCGTTGAGTATCAGTAATTTTACTAATCACCAAGTACTTTAACATTTTGGGAAGTGACTAGGTTTTTGCTACTTTGTATGATCGCACCAAAGACTTTTTGTGTACATCAGCAGGTTCTGATTCATAAACCGAGGATTGGATATGAACTCGGAGACTACGTCTTTACTTTCTATCCAGACAGTATATGATAAGAGTAGGTTATCTGCTAGTATCTCTTTTTGATACTGAACTTATATATAAGCATAGTGTTGAAGAAATACGTGAAAAACTTTTACGTTAGCTAAGACAGATAAAAATATTACTCGTACTGTATCTCGCAAGCAATAAGAACGATAGGAAAATTCGTCATGTCTTTGTGTTAGATACACATAACTTTCTTTCAAACAGAAATAGATTCTCATAGTGAATACGACAAGACAAGACCACTTGCACTAGTGGAGCTTGAGTAAATAGTTATAGAAATGTCCGATGAAGAAAACAATGAATATAGACTTAACGAAGACGAAATGGAAGATACATATGACCCAGAAGATGATGCAAGGCACGCAATAGCAACAATTCAAATAGCATTATCATGGGGAGACATCAGCAGTGGAAATAACACTACCAATAGGTAATGGTATAAAGATTTCCCACAAACTACAATAATTCGTGAACATTTTATTTCATGTTTCCCGTATGACGGTATAAGGTCGATTTTGTTTAACTTGTTTCATAACAATGTGTTATATGGTTTTGGACTGACAACGTTTAGAACATTTAATTGGGTACTTGAAATAATAAAAAAAAAAACAATACAAATTTTTTCCTGGAATATTCTAGGTAAAAAATCGCAAGAAGTAGTTTACATATTTAAACCGTACTTTTCATAACAATATGAACAACGTTTAATTACTTTGTACATTTTGGAGTAGTTTTTCTTTTTAGCATCAATAATAATGACTTATGGAACTTACAGAAGAACAAAAAAATTCCGGAATGCCGACAAAGATACAATCGTAACTAGCTAAGAGTCAAAAAAGAGCTCGCATTCTGGTTGAACTGATCTCAAAAAGAATTATTATTGTGCCTACAATCAGTAAATATTCAGCTGAAAGTTCACTCGACATGATGTGATATGTATAGTCATCCCTTTTATTATGAATACAATTGAACCTCTATAAATCGAACTTCTGTGCACCAGCTCAAATTGTTGGATTGTTTTCTTTAACATAAGTAAGAGTTACCGATTCAAAAACTTCTTTACTCTATAACTAACTGAGAATGGCCGGTGATAAATACTTCAGAAATCTATTACTAATAATCAGCCCTATGTTGTATCATTTACGTTAACTGTAACGTAAGGATGTTATCGTAAAATAACGTAAGCAAGTATAACGTTCTTGGTTAGAAATTTTATGCTGTATCCTAATTTAACGTCAAACGTTATACTACGGGCAATTTCACATCTGTTAAAACGGAAGAAAGTTTTGTATCCCGAATTTATACCGAGAAAGGTAAGGCAAAGCGAATACGGTACGAGAAGAAGTGAATAAACACTACAAAATTCTTGCGGGTAACGAAGGTACGTTGGGTCGAAACACATGCGCATTTGGCTGGTACACGAAATTTAAATCGAAAAAGATGTTAAGCAAATGTAAGTACTTTTGTCATTTGTTCGCATTTATTAGTAGCCGCTGTCGTGTATGAGAAAGCAGTAGATATTCCCAAAATATGGCAAAAAGGCTGCAAAAAACAACGAAAAGACAATACGAAGAGTTGCTCAATTTTATTGAAAAAATAAAATAATTATATCAGGCAAAACAAAGCCATTGGACACGAAAAAATTTCTAATTTATGGAATCAATTTGCGAACGAAATAAATGTTGCCGGTTATGGGCCTCAGTAAAGTGGAGAACAGTAAAGAAAAGTAAGCACACACAAAATAACTCAGTGGGCCCTCATTTAATTTATATTTTTGTTATAGATTTTTAATGAGTGGAAAATTAATACTCGTAGGAAAAGTAGGGGGAATTAACAGATTTAGAAGAACGTTTACTAAGTATTGTTTCCCGGTTGCATTTGGGCGATGAAGATCTCTTCGAAACAGGGTTTTCCACCGAGATATGTAGTGAGTATTCAAACAACTATATAATTTCTAGATTGTGCAACCAAGAACACTTTTTGCCACAGCTTTTTGCAGATATGAGCAAGACAAACAGTAGTATCGCAGCAAATGGAGAAGGAGAGATTCCAATGAACTTACCAGAAGAAGAATTGGAGGATATATAATGGTATATATACACTTGTGTACCATTTTATAATAAATTTAGGTCCTATATTTCTTCATTTAAGTAAATCCAATAATTGAAATTGTTCGAAACCCAGCTAATGAATACAGCGAACAAAAAAAGACACTCCTAGAAAAGGTAATTTTTTCTGTTTTATATTTTATTTTAAATTGAGTTTTATCTTTTCTTCTTTCTTGCTATTAATAAGTATGATGCTAGTTTGTTTATTTTTAGAGAAAAGTAATAAAACTCCGAGAAGGGATCAGAGATATACCAACTCCATTTTGCAGGAAGCCTGTGAAACATTTGCCACAGCGCAAAAGATATCTTAGGAGACCGAAACTATAAAAACCATTTCAGAACTTGCAGAAGCTTCGAAGCTGCGTGCTCAAGCTGAAATGACTAAGGCGAAAATTGAATTTTTAAAATTAATGACAGTTTGGATGGTTTCGACAAATTTACATAAATATATTTAATTACATTATATATTATTATTTTATTTTTTTGAAATATATACATTCATATTAGTAGACTTAGGCAAACATGCACGTAAAAAAGTAGAAAATATGTATGCAGAAAAAAACAGCAATTTTTAAATTCATAATTTTTAATTTGATAATAATTAGGATTTCTTTATCTGATGCATAAAAACTAAATACCTAAGTAATTAATAATAACTATTTAAAATTACGATAATAATATGATTAAATGTTCATTTTTCTTTTTCTTTAATTTATTAATTATGCCCTCATTCCTCTTGGAAATGGTTCCTGAGGAGCCGTCCTTCAGCCATCCAATTTTCATTACCTAAAAATATACATATAATTTTAAAAACTCTATTTATGAACTTGTCTAATATACTTTCATTAATTCCTATAACTTGACCTTGCTCAACCACTTCCTGAATTTCGTTGCCATCATTATCTAATGGCAAACCTTGTGCAATAGCCATGTTATGTAAAATGGCACAAGAATAAATAATTTTTCCAGCTTTAACTGGGCTGTAATGCAATGTTCGGTGTTTCAGCAAACAACGAAATCTTTGTTTTAATACACCAAAGCACCTTTCAATGGTGTTTCTTGTTGTAATATGGGTTCGTGTATATCGACCCTCTGGAGTATTTTCTGCAGCACCTTCTACATGTGTTAACAGCCATGGCTATAGAGCATATCCTGAATCGCCTATCAACCAACATGATTGCATACAGTCTAATATATATCTGTCGTGTAGGTGTTGTTTAATACAGCTCATTGACCATATGGCAGAATCATGAACAGAGCCAGGGTACCTCGCATTACAATTTAGGATTTTCATATTAGCATCACATATCTGAAAAGATTCAATATCATAAATTGATGGCTATAAGATGTAATATAAAATATACATACCATCTGAACATTAATGCTATAAAAATCCTTATGATTATAATACATAAGGCCTGGTCGAACTTCATCTTCAGCTGGAGGTGCAACAATTGCTACATGGGAACAATCAATTACACCAATTACCCCAGGAAAATTGTATTTTTCCATAAATCTACATTTAAAGAACAAAATTATTTAGTATGTTATTTTACTAACATATTACAAAAGAGGATGCATAACTGTTGCTTTATTCTGTTACATTCCAAATCCGATTGAGGAAAGGCAATCCATTGGTTTAGCAAATGTACAACCATAGTCTCACTGATGTCAGTAATTATCCTGCTGACAGATGACTGTTCTATGGCTAAATTTAAATTTAGACCAATACATTTTTGGTAACTACCGTGTCCAAAAAAGGATAATGCAACTAGAACGTGAAATTTGGCATGCATGATCTATTGCTTAATTGACACTTATTGAAAAAATATACTTTTAGTTCTAGTGGAATGGAGCTTGTTTTGTGATGATGTCCTTGTCCCTGCATATGACCGCAAAACATTTATTAAATGTCTCGTTAAGTCTTTTGTCAACTGGAAATATTTAATAAAGTTTTCATCCGTAATTTGGAACGGATCGCTAGCATCTCCAAGCATTCTCCTTCTAATTTTCTCCTCATTCCTTAAACCCAGAAAGTAAATACATAAAATTAATAAATAAAATTAACAATACAGAAATACTAGAGACAAATAACTTACTTTGCATTGCCGCGCAACAATTCGTCTAATAATCCCACATGTAACAAATTATTAAAAGCCATTATTCGTGCTCGTAAGTCAAGAACTTCTAAATAAAAAACTTGGGTTATAGTAAATGTAATAACCACTTGGATAAGACGTGTGTTATTTCTCGATGTTTGCTTAGTACGTTATATTCCCGATAACAGCCGACAAATAACGTACGTCTGTTATGAAACAACAGGTGAGAGTGATACAACATACCAATTTGAAAGTTATAACGTATAAACCACGTATAAACTGTTAAAAGTCGTCGTACGTAACGTATACGTTATCGATAACGTAAATGATACAACATAGGGCCGAATGAGTCGAAACCTATTTTTAGTTATGGTGACAATGCAATCAAATAAAAATAATTTTACTTGATTATATCGTTCTGGATACCTCCAAATTCATATTTCGCCTAAAAAATTATCTTCAGTAGAGAAAATTTAACCTTCCTATACTCACGCATACGGTCTGTGAGATCGACTTACATATATAGTATAGTATACGTGTCTTATTTTTACGTGAGTATAGGAAGGTTAAACGAAAAAGAAATCTCGCAAACACTACTAACGGGCTTAAAAGGGGAAGAATCGAATATTCTGAAAATTATTTCAATTTCCAACTTAAGGTATCTTACATTTTCTTCAACAAAACAGAAATAATATATAACGCATCCTGTGAATTCCTCTATGCCAATAATACCAATTACATATACAAACAGGCGCAATTATTTGGAACTCTAATCTCTTGATCATTCGCAGAAAAGCAAATGACTGCTGTCTGCTGACTATCGAAATTTATGGTGCCTCGAATTTATTAGCCACGTTCAATTTTAACGCGCCACAACGACAATTACATCTGCATCATCTGCTACAACGTTTCATGTTATAATTTGAATGCGGCAATGAATTTACCAAGTGGGCGTATGAGCGGAGGTTCCAATAAATTTGGCATGAGTGTTTTTCGCTTGAAGTACACAACATGAATTGAAAATAAAGTTAAACATCTGGGTGAAGAATACGACAATACGTTTTGATTGATTTAGCATTTTATTTGTTAATCAAATCAATATTAAAGAACGTAAATTTTTCTAAGCAAATATAGCACTTTTCACAACTTCATCAAATTAAAAGAGAACAAAGTTCAAACAAAATTAATAAAATTTGTAAAAGAAAATATGTCCCTACTATCACAGGAAAGCCGCAATAAATAGTTAAAGTTTTATAGGCAACATTTAAAAGTTACTCGTAGTATGGGATGTTTATTTGGCGGGGGGAGGGAGGGGGAGGCGTAAATGGTAGCAAGAGTCGGGAGCAAAGTCAAGTAGTTCGTGTTTTTGTTATCAGGCAATATATAATATGTGTCGAAGAACATCGAACATGTGCTCTGAAAGTAAAGGCGAATGCCTACACTTGCGAGAAAGAATTATAAATGTCTGTAAAATCTCGGCCATATATCAAGCACATTGAAGTCTTGAAAAAGTGTATTGTTTATCCATTCATAGTGGGATTTTACACGTAGTTCGATGACGCCGCGATTTTTTAGCAGTTCATACTGCAGGGATTCTAAAATAAGACCTTTTATGCATTTTTTGTAATCGATTTTTTTTATTTACACTTATTGACTCGTATGTATAATGTTGTAAATAAATTTGACGCAATAGTAATGATAAACCCTGTATGACAAAACTAAATTCAATTATTAGGTAAGTTTAATTTCCTGGTCCAAATTGCGGGAATCGGATTTACAATAAAACATCGCCCTGATCAGGAGTTCAATTGAATTATCGAGATCTCAATTTCAGTACTCTCCACGGATTGGATTCTTGCAAATTTAAGAAGTTTAATCCCAAAATTGTTACCATTAACTAATTTCAATGTATAAATGATCTTCGATGAATATCACCAAATTGTGTTTATACATGACTCAATTAAATTTCGTTATATATATATATATATATATATATATATATATATATATATATATATTGTGTGTTTGTGTGTGTGTAAATGTTATTATTATAATGTTGATTCTAATAATTTCCATTCAAAATAATGGAAACTATAATATCTTTAATATTTGTCAAAGGAACTGTACATCTTCACACATGAAGGAAGCTACTACTACGATATAAATATATCTGTGACAGATCAATTTTAAACGTCTCTTCTTGAATTTTCTACCTATCCTTACTGAATGTAAATAACGAAACGTTTACACACACGTGTATTTGAAGTAATTTCGTACAATACAGACACAATTTCTCCTCCAATTACGTAGTCATTCGGTGAAGAAATAAACGCATTATCATCGGCGACGTTATTTGAACATCTTGTCGTCCTTTCTTGACGCGCACAATGAAAAACACCTGTGGGAAAGCTGTTCTTCTTCTTCGAGACGAACGATAACAATAAGAAAGTGTCATACGGGCGTGAATATCTCGGTTTCTCGCAAATGAATTTTTAACATATCAAAAGCCTTCATCTTCTGAATAATTCATTACCGTTTTTGTCCACCAATTCGACCCGAATATGCTTGTACGAAAGCGTATGCAAGCATACATACTTATTTGTACAACTTTGTGTCGCCTTTGCGTAACGTCTTCCCAATATAAATCGAAGGGAATTGTTTGTTTGTATGATTACTTCGCTCCATTATTATCAAGATATTTTCATATTTGTTCTAACCAAGTCGAATAACAGTGCAGTAAATCATGTTAGAACGTCATGCTATATTCTTCTATGAGCGTGTGTATGTGCTTTTGAAGACTGCATCAGCATCAACAAGCACAGCAGCACTGTAAACACACAAACACCAGCTCGGCCATGTATGTATATGTAAGTATATTCTCATTGGATCTCTCTCTTCCTTGCTGGACCGAAAACTACATTTACATATGTAAGGAAGTGCTAAAAGAAATATCGCTTTAGTGTTTGATTTATGTGGGTGATAATGAAATATACTCATCGTGGCTTATATCTTAACGTTTTTCGAAAACGTTCTCGGAACTAGATAGAACAATATACATTTGTGTATTTTAAGACGATCTCCACCGTCCTCGACAGGCCTGAGAAGGAGGAGATCGTTTAGATTGGATCACAGGACGATTGTATTAGATATTTCGTATGTTGGCGGGTCTGTTTGTAAGTAATTAGTACGGTAACCAGGGCCGAGATACACAAACGGAATCGGAAACTAGATTCTAATTGGAGAGACTGCTGTCTCGTAAAACACATTGTCCGAATTTAGATATCATTTTACAAGAGAAAGTTGACCAGAAAAAGGAAATCTAAACAACCTCCAGCTGATAAATAAATTTTGGACAATGTAGCGTTCAGGAAAGAGCTAAATTTGATATAAAAACATTAAACAATAACAGAGCCTTATTCATTATAAGAAATGCTAGGCAAGATATAAACATCTGGAATTTAAAAGAGATCAAACTAAACAATTCTCATGTTTACCATACCGATTTCAATACGTATTTTCAAATACCTATTGTCACATGTCATCCTTAGTAAAGAATTTTAACAAAGACAACAAAGTAGATATACATTTGAACAATATAATAACGAAATAAACTATGGTTAAGAAAAGCTCATAAATGCGACCATTTTCCAGGTTACTCTTAAACGAAAATATTGGATATGCGGCCATGGTACATACATATATTTCTAATGCTTCGTCACATTAGGTCCTCAGAACCGTAGTATAGTCTCATTTATGAATGCATTTATTGCAACGACCTATCGTATATTCCTTAAAATGTTGAATTCTGTAGTTTTCCTTGTGAATTAAAACATGGGGCTGGATGTATTTGCCTGCAACCAGCATTAATTTCATGAATTTTGTGCATCGAAGCTGTTTCTATGTAGTTGCATATAGGAGCGCCTCTGGATTTTAGTCTTTGTTTTGATGGGTTACTCATATCCAAAGACATATGCTTTAATTTGAGCCAAGGCTTGCTTCCTTCGCTAATTCCACATAGAGCAAGCGACCAATCGACTGAAGTTACTTTGATTATTTCCGATATAATTGGTATCTTACACTATTCTTTTCTTTAAGGACCATATATACCGGGCAGATACTTCAGAATAGAGCAGGAGGAAACACTCTGAATTGAAACAGAGATATACACGAGAGATGCCGGAACTCAATCATCACAACAAGGCAATTTAACATCTACAAATCTCCATGTATCAAATTAACAATTACACCAAACGGTGGAAAAATCAAACTGAACGAGGAAATATCTGTTCATGTCGATTTCACCAATAAAAGAAATCAATACCTCCCCATCAGAATAAATGCGATTCCACTTGACAACATTGCAAAATAGTTGGGCATCACCTTCGCTGCTCGACTCCGATGGAGAACACGCCAAAAAGACAAGGCAAGAACTTGGAATTAGATATAAAATAGATGCCTTGATGGACGTGGATAATAAGACTATTAATAATAAATAAGATGCCTTTGTACAATCAAATTACCATACCTGACTACTTACACTATTAGGCAGACCATCTATAAGCATGCTAGGAACTATAAAGACAGTCACGTGAATGCTAAATTGATTCAGCTCTTTGGCAACACGAATCAGATCAACCGACTCAAGAGAATAAAACCCTATGAGTTAATGTAGTGAGACGATTTCACAAAAGCAAAGCACGGTGTGGAGTATCTACATGTAATTTAAGTATATCTATAGATATGCAATAAGTTGTTGGGATTTAAACAATACTGGCGAGTAAGACGTTAGTTTAAGAATCACATTAATTACTTTTGTTAAGAAATAAACTACTAATTGCTCTATTAGTGACAAGATTGTCATATCATTCCGCAACGAAGTAAATATCACTCGCATAGCTGAGTTGAGTAAAACAACAACTCGCTTGATGTGACGGCTACTTAGTCAAACAGAAACATAATATTCGGCACTGGAAGAGAAACCAAAACGAAAGAAGACGACATCTTCCAACGTTTCCTATTTAGTGCCTGCTGATTTTTGGGCGAGGTTCTTTGTTTTCATTTCTTGAGCTCAGCTTGTTAAATGAGCTTCTTACGTCAATGTTCTGTGTAGAGTTACCCCACGATAAGGTAAAGTAAGCTTGCGCCTCAATACAGCTTCAATGAAGGTAATATTTAGCTTCCTCCATGGACCCTATGACTTAAAGAGCAGCATCAGGCAGGTTAAATTCTCTTATCAAATCTTTCGCTGTAACTGCCGATCATTGGTTTATGATGTGTGTTGTATTGCTGTCTGTATTTAATTTTAGCTTAACAACATAGATGGATTAGATGCTCCAAGTTTACGTAACTGATCTTGTGCCTAAAGTTCATGTTGTTAACGGTATCCAATCATTTCGCTTTCTTCGCTTCATCAAAACTCTTTGAAAGCTCGGTTGCAGTTTCGGGGGCGCCTATTGTCTTTAAAATCGTTATAGATATGGTCGCTATTCTCTTTCCAGCCAGATATCCATTCTTTACAATGCCGTTTCCAGAACATTCATGGTTTTTGTACAACAGAGGATGAGCACTTATGTGCACTTAGGTCAATGAATTTTTTGAAAATTCCACCTTAGTGCAGATGTTGACGTTGAAACTGCAACTTTGATGTCGAGTAGATAAAAATCGAAGGAAGAAGCATCAGTTGTGATAAACTCTTAATTTTTAAGCGGAAACTCGTATCGCTTTTGTTGGTATTGAAATTTTGTATGATAGAAAACTGAGAGCGCGTTTATGGAAAACTTTTATTATTTTTTTATGACAGTATTAGTCCAGTCATTATTTCCAAAAATAAGCCTTAGGAATGAAAAATTCTGAGAAAATCAAATTTTTATATGTTGTTGGGGCGGAGGGGGGGAGGGGAGGAGAGCTTAATTTTGAGTCTTCGACCGTCTCGACCCCAAGCTTCGTTCGCCATCTGAGTTTTTGTTTCTGCCATAACTCTTTACCCCTTCGAGATAGAGAATTGTTATTTGGTACTTTCTTGTCTCTCTTTCGATGCACTTCAATTTAAGTTCTATGGACTTTTCCTCCACGGTCATAAACTCAAAATTAAGCTCTCCTAGCACCCCCAACAACATACAAAAAATTTGGCTTCCTCGAATTTTTTTCATTTCCAAATGTATATAATGACTGGACTATATGCAAAGGGTACAATATTGCCATTAAGGATATATGGTTTCATGAGATATGGGTGTAGTGAATGTAATATGTTGACATACTGAGGTAAATGCTCGAGTCGTCTATTGTTAAATTCTTTCATTATGGAACGGGGATGTAACTGTTCTACACATCGTTATCAAAAATTAAGTATTCACTTTAAAACAGCCTCCATAATGACTTGTAAAGTCTTCAATTGGAATTTTATAGATATCCCTAAAATTTTACTAATATCCCCAGAATTTCGTCACAATATTTTCATTTCAACTCTAACCACTCCTTAACATTATCCAGACTTATTCCGTTTTCGACAACAACGAAATGATTACATCAATTAAGTCCAAATTAAAACCCCGTACATGACACTTCCAAAGTACGGCGACAATTTTTACTCGTATACTAATGGAAACGAAACAATTCGAGCGTCTAATGACAACGTGAAGTGCGTACAGCCATCTAGAATGGTAACCGCGCTTTGGAATGCAAGTGTACGTTCGAAGTCTCGACTAATTCATCTTAATTTCCGACACCCTGTTCGCTTTGTCAATGTCATTCGGTTAGCTCATGCGGTCGCGACGTTATCATTTTGAAACGTCCCAGGTTGCCCACGTCTACTTAACTCCCGGACGCACGTTTTACTCGAGCCGTAGGCCATGGGTAAGGTTTTATCGAAAGATCCTACACATTCGAAATAACTTACCTGAGTTAGGTCTATGTAAGTTGAGACGATATCTTTTACATTTTTTTTTTGTTTACTTACTTATTCTAATTTGATAACAAAAATATTTGATGGAAACTACATCGACCACATCAATATTTATACTTGCTCGTGCTGTTGCTGCGAAGCAAAATTGTGAAAAGTGGTGTAAAGGTGCAACGGTAAATCTAACACAAAAGTCGTTAGAATGTTGAAGGTTACTCAAAATCCGTTTTTGGTGTTAATATTAATAATGACTGTAAATGATTGCTTTGAAGGATATGGAAATATTGTGGAACGACCACAGAAGTGCAGATATCGTCCATATTACATAAACACGATCGTAAGCTACTGGTATTAATTAAAGTTTTATAGTACAAAAGTTTTATCATTTAAAACGAAACACACCAAACTAACATCCATCGACTTGTTCAAAAACTATTAAAAGGTCCTGTACATAGCTTGAACCTTTTTGATTTAATTATTACTAACGGTTGGATAAATTTAGTTTGAGATATGTACGTCATTTCCTATAACTATAAAATTAATTTAACGAGCACGTCAGTGCGTTTAATAATTCCACGCACCCCGTAACATGGATCGACTAAAATTAGCGCTTCGAGAAACTACGTAAACTATCGTACCATAGCGGCTAGACGTAGAAATTACCCCATAAAATACCGAGAATTGGTTGTTAAACGGAATTTCTTGTGTTGGGCGATCTGTATTGAACATTTGTATATATAAATATACAAGCTGTCTAGGAAACAACGTATGTACATTTCCATGCTGGTAGGTATAAACTGCTCCCTAAAATCGTTCGAAAATGTCGTGTATGTCTTGTTAGTACAATATTGCTGCGCTTGAATTGAATTCTGAAATTTTTCTGTAAAACGGTTTACGTCTATATAAAGAAATATGGAGATACATTCAGAAACAGCCATTCGAAAATATCTCGGTATCTCTGGAATATACCTAAGGTAGAATATTTTTAAATGACAGAATTTGAATTTAATCCAAAAGTTTCAAAATTTATTGATATTCATCGAGGGTTCCTTCAATATAATAATTGCAATAGAATTACAAACTCCCTAGTTAAGTTAAATAAATGAACAGACCTCATTACAAAAATTGGGTTAACTACGTCTCATGATGACTAATATTTTCTTGGGATATTGTTTCTTACAATTCCTTTTTTACAAGGACCTTGTATGTTGCATATGTGTTTATGTCAATATGATAACGCGTTCTATACTTGTATTTCCCCTGAGCGTTGTCATCGAGTTTCTTCAAGGTTTTGAAACTATATTTTTACCTAATTTAGACAAATCCAAATGGTTCTTTGATTTCTATTACTTTATAAATGCGTCTAACATAAAATATTTTCCAGAAGCTTTAGACCAAGTTTAGTAAAAAAAAAAAAAAGATTTTGTAGTTGATCGCCTTGCTTCTACTGAAAGGGAAACTACTAATTGCATTATCAAGAAGGTTAGGAGTTGTAGATATATGTTGATATGTTGCTGAATGAATGGCCACAGAAACATCCCTGAACAGTATACGTTACCAAACAGCAGATTCGTTAGTTCTAGTAAAAATCGGAAATTCCTAAACACTTGGAATCCACAGTAATTGAACCTCATGGAAAGTGGATAACCAAAGAATCAACTAAAGAGAAAAAAAGGAAACTAATGACTGCTGCATAGGATCATAATAAAATATTAAACATTGAAGAATAAATGTTGCTGTAGATTTCATAAAAGATGATACTGCAAATTCAGGGGTTAAAAGGTAGGAAAATGAATGTAGGAATGTCTTTGGTTTAGAGTTTAAATAATCTAGCCACACACCGATTTTGGAAAGTACCAAATACATATTTTGACCACAAAGTGGTCATCCTGAGTGGAGGCCAAAAACCTCCTGCCCGACTAACGCCTTCTTTCCTTTGTGTCCTGCACTGACAATTTAGTGGTCGAAACACGTAATTGGAACTTTATAAAATTGGTATAGTTAGTGCAAGAGCTAATTTATTAAATTTCTCTAATCGCTGGATTTATCGCAAACTCAGAAATTCATTATTCGGCGCACCAAAGCTTACATATGTATATACAATAATATTCTAGCTTCACACAATATTACAATTATATTACCATAATAATGCTTCAAGTATATCTGTTCTAAATTTTGGGATTAGTTGGGATTACATTTTGTAATAAAATACAGAGAAAAATACAAATTTACATTTAGTTGGAATACAGTTTTGATAACAGTGGTACACTTTTACCTCAGCGAAATTATCTTAAGTATAATACAATTTAAAACAATATGGATTGAGTTACAAAATTCCAGTTTGGAATGTTTACATCAAAACGCTTACTAAGGACGAATGCGATAAAGGCTTTAAAAATAACGGCAATCCACGCAGTTTGCGACGGATAAATAAATGCTGAAATAAGAAACGATGCAAAATAGAAGACGGATGTATAAGAAAGCATACAAAAACTAAAATATGACAAGCATGGGAACTGATCAGTCAAAATTGTAAGATAGAACACACCACAGGTCAGATGATCCGTACCCAGGTTACCAAAGTGATGGCGTTACAGTTGACAATAATCAAAATATTCTCGGACAGCCAATCAGTTCTTAAGGTCCTAAGCAGTTGTACAATTCTTCTTCTTCTCGTCAATCCTTATGCCTTTCAGCGTCGGTTATTTTTGGATCTTACGACGATTTAATCCATTCTTTCCATCGTGTCCGGTCTGTACTCATTCTTCTCATTTCTGCTATGGTCTTCCCTCGCTTTCGTCCCAATTCGTTGACTCTGTCAATCCATTTTTTCCTTGGTTTTCCCTTTTTTCTTCTCCCGTTATTTTTGGCTTCTATTATTTTCTTTGTTAAACTCTTTTGTTCCATTCTAATTATGTGGCCGTACCAATTCAGTTGACATTTTTAAATTCTTTTTAGTATATCTTCTTGATTTATCATATTCCTTATCTGTTCGTTTTCTATTCTGTCCATTTTTGTTTTCCCCACGATCTTTCTCAAAAATTTCATTTCCATAGCTGTTATTTTGCTTTCGTGTTTTTGCTGTATTGTCCAGGACTCACTTGCGTACATTATTGTGGGGGCTACTATCGCATTGTATACTATCTGTTTGATCTTGGGTTCTATTTCTTTTTTCCAAAGATGGTTTGATTCAGAGCGTAGTATATGTTTGTGGCTTTCCGTCCTCTTTTTGCCATGTCCATCCTTGGATATAATGTACCTAAATATTCGTATGCGTCGACAATTTCTTCTTGTTCAGTTGTACAATTAAGTCCAAAATATTATTGGAATGTCACAACATGCTTAACGACCTGGCGACTCAGAACCAGATCACTCTGGTCTGGGTATCAGGACATGAGGGGCACGGCGGAAATGAGATGGCAGACATCTACGCAAAGAAAGGGGCTGAGAGAATTTTTAAACCCTTTGGGTTTAACAAAGGTCTCCTTAAAGGGAGGATAAAGAAGTGGACAGCATCCATCACTACAAAATACTGGAATGACACCAGTGGGCTGGAACATTCGAAAAAGTTTCTGAGCTTCGACGCTAGGAGGACCCCACCTCATTACATTACATTACATTACAGTTGACAATCAATTTGCCAAGAATCACTACACGACAATCTGCATTGATCAGGCCCCATTTTGCAAATCTATTCCACCAGCCACATTCACAAATGTCACAATTTAGATTCAGATTGCAAAGGAACAATGCTGTTTTGTTACGGCCGATTCTGGAGTCCTGGGTTACGCTATTTCAACTGCTTCTTTCTAATAAACTAGTGCAAAATGTGTAGATCGGGATCAGCAACGCGTGAATTAGAGTTTGAAATCCAGACCAATAGGCGATTAACACTTCGCCTTCCTAAATCTGGACACTACAATGAATTGAACGAATATGCGAAATATTACAATTATTGATCATGGAACATTGAACGGTTGAACAATACATGATTATAGTGAAAACTTACAGGAAAACATAAAGGAAATTATTCGAAAACAATTGGCAAAGTGATATTTTCGATCGGAATAATGTACCATCATATACGACTTAGTTAACGACGTTAATCAATACGACGAGACTCACGCATCGCTCGACCTGTGGAAAAGTTTCTTGCAGTCTCGGAAAATGTCACCGAGAGCTCAGACATCTACTATCGATCTTACAGGTAGTCATTGTAGAAGCAATATGCAGCACATTATTACAACAGATGTCTATTTACGTACGTCTAAAATGGTCTTGCCCCGAGAACAAACCAGTAGATCTTGGTTTGCACCGTCAATTCGTCAATTGGATATTGAGAACCAAAGCGGTGGACGGTGATTTTTTAAAATAAAATCCTACTTAGTGATACGTAGGTAAACAGAATTCTTGGATTTTAGGCGAACAAACCCATCGAGTTATTCATGAAACATCAAGGAACCAGTGTTTAGCGTGGGTTTCGGGTTTACGATATAAGTAGATCGTACTTCTTTGAGAATATAACTGGGAATACGCTAGCAACAAAATAAATGGTGACGCTCATTTAATTAATTTCTTACATATTAAATTTCTTGGTCGAGGCCACGAAGGTGCCATATCATAACGTGCAACTTTCTTCGATAATGTTTGTTGGATTTGCGTATCCATGCCAACAATTCTGCAACAGCTTTGGACTTGAGAAACCAACTTTGACACGCCACTGGTTAAATTCCCTGTAACTATTCGACAATGTCAGCTGCGGAGCAAACACTTGTCAACAATGTCGCGATGAGCAATTGTTCAATATCGTACTTCACACTCAATAATGATTATAGTAGAAAACCAAATTTATTTTTTAATTAACAAAATGTGCGATTATTTTGGAGCAGCTATTGTATGTAATATTCACTAAGTGAGCCGGCAAACTTCGTTTTGCCCAAAATTTTTGTCGACTTTTCTTTTTCCTAAACCTTCGCGTAGCAATTACGAACAAACCCGCTGGAGGAAGTATTCAATTTGGTGCAGTCGTTTTCAAGTTTTAAGCATCCGAACAAACCACGATCCATTTTTATATATACAGATTTGTCATATCATCACCAAATTATGAATTGAATTCCTTCGACTATGCCTTAATAATTGTACATATTTAAACCGCGCTGTGCTAGTATTGTTGAGACTATGGAATATTTTACATTTAAAAGCCACCCGGAAAGCGTACGCGCATGCGTAACTAGAACACATTCTGATCTGACATCAAGTACGTGCATAAGCAATGCAATCTGTAACAAAAAACATACAATAAAAGCATTACAAAATACACATAAAAGTGGTCCTTCGATCAAAATTGGAACAGCGATATATTTTAAAACATCGAAAATAGTCCTTCGCTCAAAAAGTGGAATAGCGATTCATTGAAGACATAGAAAAGTAGTAAACAACGCCATTCCAGGAGAAAAGCAATCGCAGTAAGTCAAATAAACCGATTCTTTCCCTCATTTCATTCGATACATATTCCTTTCATTGACAAGCATACATTACACATTTAACATTATACATATAGAAAAGATTCATTCTTTTGCGTCAAGAGAGTGTAGCTAGTTAGAAAATACAAATCATTTTTTGTACGTTTACATATAGTCGCAAAAAATGGTTGACGAACAAGCACAGCTAGTTGCATTACATAAACAACGTGGTGCATTGAAACGAAAAGTTACTGATTTGAAGGCATTCATTAATACATTAAACCTTAAAGCGGATGACCCAAAACAATTAATACGTAGTGACATAATCGAATTAGAAACTAGAATTGAACGCTTAACGTCTTTTCCCGAGCAACTTCAATCAATACAAGAAAAAGTTTATAGTTTATCAATTTCTACAGACAATGAGGAAGAATACGCGTCCGAGGTAGAAGCAAATTATTTTTCTGTTATATCTGCCGCTAAATTATTGCTTGAGACGGCATTAGAAGGTAGTAATGCCGAAGTAAGGGGAAACGTGGGGTCAAACTTGGGAAGTTCACCTCCGTCATCTGTTTCAAATATAACCTTAAATAATATAAAGTTACCGGTAATCACATTGCCTAAATTTAACGGTCAATACGTGAAATGGCTCGAATTTCGCGACACATTTGTTTCTTTAATTCACGGAAATGAAGCGTTGGGTGATGTACAGCGGTTTCATTATTTGAAAGCGGCTTTGGAGGGCGATGCAGCTGATATTATAAAATCATTACAAATATCGGCGGCAAATTACGACATTGCCTGGAAGCTCTTATGTGAACGTTATACAAATAAAAAATTGTTGATTCAAAATCACATTCGAGAATTGTTTCAATTAAAAGAAATTACAAAAGAATCTGCATTTCAGTTACGCGAAATGCTAGACACTGCCACAAAACATTTAAGATCTTTAGAAGCGTTAGAACAACCCGTAAAACAATGGGACACAATGATTATTTATTTAATTTCAAGCAAATTCGACAAGCGCACAGCACGAGATTGGGAATCCTTTAAAATATCCAATGAACTGCCCACATTAGACGAACTTAAAACATTTTTTAAATTCAAAGGCGGATATGTTGGATAATTTAACACTTTGTCATAATCAAAGCAATGACACAAAATTAAACGTGGATTCGAAATACAGTAAAGACAAACTTAGAAAGTCATTTGTGGTATCAAATGCCACATGTTATCATTGCAAAGGTTCGCATGCCATCTACAATTGCGAAAAATTCATTCAACTTCCAGTAAATGAGAGAATTTCTCAAATTAAATTTCTAAAATTATGTTACAACTGTTTTCGCAATACTCATATGGTAGAACAGTGTACATCAGGTGGTTGCAAAAATGCAAGCGTAAGCATAATACTCTTCTACACCATGAACCAGCTAGAGCTGACAGTACAACCAATCAATTATCGCTCTCAGCACATCATGTCTCAGCTTCTCAAGTACTACTTGCTACAGCCTCAGTTAAAATTAGGGATGTATATGGTAAATTTCACCTGTGCAGAGCGTTACTTGATAGCGCATCACAATCAAACTTTTATTACTTTGGGGTTACAATCAAAATTAGGAATTAAAAAATTTGATGCTGACATTTCAATTCAGGGGATTAACCAAGTAATTTCACCTATCAAGTCACAATGTTTGGTAAGAATAGAATCACGGGTAAAGCAATTTGGTGTGGAATTGAAGTGCTTGATCATCGACAAAATTTCTGACGATTTGCCAAATTCGTTCTTGCAGTTGGCGACTTTCAATCTACCCGACAATTTGCCTTTAGCAGATCCTATATTCGATACACCTGATAAAATTGATTTATTAATCGGTGCGCAATTATTTTGGTCCCTTATCATTGCGGGACAGGTTAAGTTGGGAAAGGACCTGCCACTATTGCAAAATACGCAGCTTGGCTGGATACTGTCGGGTCCAATACCTTCAGGGGCGGTTACGTTATCACGTTGTTATTTATCAAACACTTTAGAAGTTCAGGAGCAACTGCAAAGGTTTTGGGAACTTGAAGAGTGCCCAACCAATCGACCACTCTCACACGATGAACAAGTTTGCGAATCCTACTTTCTCGATACTGTAGTAAAAACTAATAATGAAGGATATATTGTTTCACTACCCTTTAAAGATTCCACAGATAAATTAGGAGAATCCAAATCTTCTGCTATTAAACGATTTCATGCGTTGGAAAGAAAGTTTAAGGTCCATCCCATTTTAAAAGAATCTTATATTCAATTCATGCGGGACTATGAATCGTTGGGACATATGTCTAAAATCAGCAACCCAGATGACGAGACTTCACATTATTACATGCCTCATCACGGCGTTATAAATGAATCTAGTAAAACGACACGACTGCGCGTGGTATTCGACGCATCATGTCCAACGACAAGTGGAATATCACTTAATAAGCTTCAGTTAGTCGGTCCCACATTACAGGACGACCTTTTTATGATTCTAATTAGATTCAGACAACATGCAGTAGCATTCTCTGCCGATATACAAAAAATGTATCGCCAGATACGAGTTAAACCTGATGAACGAAAGTTCCAGCGAATTGTTTGGCGGGAAGAGTCGTCCCAAAAATTAGAGGTATTCGAACTCAATACCGTTACGTATGGTACTGCTTCGGCTCCTTATTTGGCAATTCGCTGTCTCATAAAAACCGCAGATGATAACTTTCAAAAGTTTCCCAACGCGTGCTCTGTAATCAAATCAGATTTTTACGTGGATGATATTCTTTCGGGAGCTGAAACATCAGAAGAGGCAATTACTCTTTGCAAGGAGATTTCAGTCGTATTACAAGAGTCAAACTTTACACTGCACAAATGGGTCTCAAATGATCTGCAGGTATTATCAGTTGTAAAATCTCAATCAGATCAAAATGAAATTTGTATTGCGTCAACAAACATGACAAAAGCATTAGGCTTATACTGGCAGCCCACAAATGATACCTTAAATTACAAAATCTCATTGGTACCAATTTCTGACACCGTAACTAAAAGAAAAATTTTGTCAATTATAAGTACAATTTTTGATCCATTAGGACTCTTAAGTGCGTTTACCATTATAGGAAAAATTGTACTACAATCTCTATGGCAAGAAAACCTAAATTGGGATGATCCAGTTCCTAAGTCAATTGCATGCAGATGGAATAGGTTTCAGTCTATGTTATTGGAAATAAACCATATAAATGTTCTCAGATGGGTTATGTGTAGCGCGGCAATGCGAATTGAATTACACGGATTTTCAGACGCGTCTGAACTAGCATACGGAGCATGCATATATCTGAGATCTTTTGATTCTTCAGGAAACATTCACATTAATTTACTATGCGCTAAAGCTAAGGTAGCTCCCTTAAAGCGTTTAACAATTCCTAAGTTAGAACTATGTGGAGCACACTTATTATCCAAGTTAGTGGCAATCGTAAATAGATCTTTACGTGTAAAAATTGATTCCATTAACTTATGGACTGACTCTACCATTGTTTTAGGGTGGATAAATTCCTCACCTAGCATATTAAAGGTGTTCGTAAGTCACAGAGTAGCTGATATTCAAGAGAAAACGAAAGAATACGTTTGGCGTCACGTACCAACAGATGAAAATCCAGCTGACCTTGCCTCACGAGGTATCTCGGCTTCTCAACTTACACACGCCCAGTTATGGTGGCATGGTCCTGGCTGGTTATCTCGTGACAATTCTCAGTGGCCAAATCAATATGTAAACATTTCACCTGACACATTGCCAGAGGTAAAAGAAGAAATAAACTTTCTATACTCGCACTTTCTCGACAGTGTCTTATTCAGTTTACGCGATTTTCTAATTATGAAAGGTTACTACGATCAATGAGTTATTGTTTCCGGTTTATTAAGAACTGTCAGACAAAAGAACGACAGATAGGACCTTTAACGACCGAGGAAATAGAATTAGCTTTAGTCTATCTAATAAGGTGTATTCAGGAAGAGACTTTTTTCCCGCGAACGCCATTGTCTCAAAACAAACAAACCATTATCTTCAAAAAGCAACATTATTAATTTAAACCCATTCCTTGATTCAAGAAGGTATTTTGCGAGTAGGAGGAAGACTTCAAAGGTCAAATTTAGATTTTAATCAAAAACATCAAATATGCTTGCCAAAACATCATTTCACTAGACTTCTTTTTGATCATGAACATAAGCGCCTCGCACATGCAGGTCCACAGCAATTATTGACGTCACTGAGAGACCAATTCTGGCCACTCAATGGAAGGGATTATGCACGATTAACGGTACATAAGTGCGTCACGTGTTTCCGATGCAAACCCATTAATAGTCTCCCATTAATGGGAAATTTACCTGCCGACCGGATTCGGCCTGCATTCCCTTTTTCAAATTGCGGGTGTCGATTACGCTGGTCCTTTTCTAACAAAAGATAGAAATAGTCGCGGCTACAAAAAGGTTAAAGTATACGTCGCGGTATTTGTCTGCCTCGTCACAAAGGCAATTCACATAGAGCTTGTCTCTAATTTAAGCACAGAAGCCTTCCTGGCATCATTACGGCGCTTCATTTCACGCCGCGGAAGACCTACAAAGATTTATTCAGATAACGGTAGTAACTTTGTAGGGGCAAAAAATGAATTACGTAAAATCATTGAAAATCTGGTACATACCAGGGGTCCAATCGCGGAAGCAATGGGTGCCCAGGGAGTTGCTTGGGTTTCTATCCCTCCAAATTCACCTCACTTCGGAGGTCTCTGGGAGGCTGGAGTTAAGAGCTTAAAGTTTCACTTAAAAAGAGTTGTAGGCAATGCACTTTTAACATTTGAAGGTTTATACACTCTTTTGACGCAAATTGAAGCTATATTAAATTCCAGACCATTGACACAATGTTCCTCGGATCCAAACGACCTTGAACCTATTACTCCTTCCCATTTCCTTATCGGTCGACAGTTGACTGCATTACCAGAAGCAAATTTACTCGAATTACCTGACAATCGTTTATCAACGTTCGAACGAATACAGAAGCTCATGCAGCATTTCTGGTCGAGATGGCAAACGGAATACCTACACTCACTACAACAAAGGAAGAAGTGGCTGAGGAATACTTCAAATCTGGAGGTCGGCAGAATGGTTCTGTTGAGAGATGATAATTCGCCACCCTTCACTTGGCCAGTCGGGCGAATCATGGAGACTTTCCCAGGACAAGATGGCATAATTCGAGTCGCTAGTGTCAAAACTGCAAGGGAATCTACAAGCGAGCAGTGACAAAATTGTACCCATTACCACTCGATGAAGACAAGGACAATAAAAAACACAATGGTGAAAGTGAAAGTGATAGTAAATCTTAATAGACATTATCCATATATTGCAATCATGTAACTTATTGTCATTGTTTACTCCTTTTTTTCTTGAAATTCTATATAAGTGTTCTTTGTTGAAAGATCTCTTTCAAGGCCGGGGGCAATGTTGAGACTATGGAATATTTTACATTTAAAAAGCCACCCGGAAAGCGTACGCGCATGCGTAACTAGAACACATTCTGATCTGACATCAAGTACGTGCATAAGCAATGCAATCTGTAACAAAAACATACAATAAAAGCATTACAAAATACACAAGTATGATTCCCTGTTTCAACTCCTTTAAACCTCTTTGGCTTCTGAATCAATCACCAAAGACGAAATATAACTTCCTATTGTTTCTTTTTTCCTCATTAACAACAATCTATGATTTATTTTCGTACCTGCATATCTCAGAAACGCTTAAAGCCACATTGTTATGACTAACATCGTTTCGAAATAGGTTCTTTAAAGGCAAAGCTCATTATTTTGTCAGTAAACTCGGTCCCATAGCAAAATATTATTTTAAGGCGTTCACTGGAAATGGTGCGTGCATTTACGAACTCAGCGAACACACCAAAGACGAAAATGCTTGTACTTTTGAATATTTTAGGATGCTTTTCGCATAAACGTTCTTTCGTTAACCAGATTATTCTTGGGTCGATCGTTCGACCTGCCGTAGAGAATAGGGATTGTCGCCTAAACCGTTTACCTGTAATTCCTTTGTGGCTTAACAGCTGTCAAAGAGCATTAAAATTTAATAGTTTCGAATTTCTTGCAACTCTATTTCTAGGCGGCACATTCATAAATACGTACGTACGTACATACATATGAACCGTGAAATGCTAGCGTTCTGCTACATATAATCACATGCGTGGAATTATGCGAGTTGCGAGGAACATCTGGTTATGAGAATGTGCGTTACGGAATGGTAAAATTTATTAATACTCTTCGATGTTAAATATCGTTACACACACACGCGCGCGGAGACCTTTGCAATTTTTTTAGTTCAGAAAGTGATTAATTAAGACAAAATAAACAGTCTTAGCGTTTGAATATACATACGTAAATCGGCTTTCAATTAGTTTGATGGCAGTTCATTAAAACTAGTTGATAATAGCTTTCGCACCCAAACTGCTATTTTTTCTAGGTTTTCATTCAATTTCAGTCAAAGTCAGCGTGTCGGTAAAACGTAAACGTCTATCGCTCAAACATAAATTATCTAAAGTGAAAGAATTGGTTCGAATGCTGGAAAACTTACTAAAAAGTTTGAAGTGAAAATGGCTCAAGTTACAGAAATAATGAAAAACTGCACGTTCTTTATGAAGGAGGTAGTAACGTACTAAAGAAGAAAAATTTCCGAAAATAAATGGTCGTCTTTTAAACCAATTTGTGTTCAAATAGTTTTCTGAAGTTCTGCCAACCTATATACGTGTATCATTATATTCGTAGGTCGATTTCAATTATTCTGATTATCTTGACTTCTAACGAAAAGGAAAACATCGCAAGTGTCACAGTAATTCAACATGTTGATTTTAGAGTAACAAACGGGCAGTAAATTTTTTACCAATAATTTGCAAAACAGAGTTGTCCTTAATTGTAAACAACTATTCTATTAAACATGCTCTTTAATATATGTAGATGAAATGGGTTCGCATTACCATACAACGCCAGCAAAGAAACATCGCAATAAAAAAGGTAAATGTGCTGGTAAAAATCTGTAAACAGACGATTCAAGCTTTTACTTCATGTAAGGACAAGAGTTGCAAAAGAAGATCCACAGTGAAGTAGCAAAAGCAAAAAATCTCCCAAAATTTAATGGTGCGGACCTTGATAAGCTGAGTTGGATTGGATTTCTAATACCAAAGACTGAATGATTACAGATATCAGCATAGAGAATGTGGTAATCCTATTAAGAAATAGCAAACCTACCTTCCTACCACCGAGCACCACCTCACATTGTCAACCTTCGGAGAAAAAAATTTGAACGAATCTATAGAAGCTTCTGAATCAAAAGACTTTTAGCATTTATAAACAATGATTTCCCATTTCGAAAAGCCGAGAAAGAACATCGCCACATCTAAATTGATTTAAATTAATTGAACTGTGTCCGACTGGTAGAATATAGTGAGGAAAGCGTATCTACATTGAATGCTCAAGAAACTTAAGTTTATGGTTACAAGAAAAATACAACAACAACTGGAAACGTTATGGATACGAGGAAAACAGATAGAGAAAGTCAACAAATTTAAATATCTGGTCATGGATGGAAGTAATGAATATACGGAAGAAATAAAATCAAGAATTAACCAACCAAGAACCGTATTTAACTAAATAATTTAACGAAAGACCTTAGTCTACAACTTAAAATAAGAATGTTGACATGCTACGTCTCTTCGGTCTCTATTAAATGAAATATATTAGGAGCCGGATAGAAGCATTTGGAATGTGAGCATATAGAAGGGTCTTAAGAATAAGCTCGGTGGAGAGAATAACGAATGAGAATGTACTCACAAGATTGAAAAGAAAGAAAGACTTGTTACATAGTGCAAAAATAAGGAAAACTACAGTTCTTAGAACATATAATGAAGGGAGATAAATATACATTACTGCAGATAATAATACAGAGAAAGATAGAAGGTAAAAGAAGCCAAGGAAGCACTTTATGGATGAATAACGTGAGATAGTGATATTTGGAGTAGCCCATTCTCGGGTTCCCACATCAGGGGGTACCTGAAAATTTTAAGACAATATGCCGTAATTAACGATAATATTAATAAATTGAATAAATGTAACTAAATTGGACAAATTCATTATTCCTATGTTCTAACAATGAACCAATCTCATTTAAAAATTTAATAAATTGCAAAGCTATTAGCCACTATCTCCTTCTTGTGGGTTGTGTTTCTTGTTCCATTGTTATTTTCAATTAATATATGAAAGCTATATGATTTAGTCCACAGGTACGTTTAGTCTCCTACACAGAAAATGTACGTATCTAAAAGTGGTATGGAACATTTAGTTTCTTTGTAGAGGCAAAAATTGTCAAGCTCTCCGGACCCGGCCCACACAAGATTCCCTCTTCTGTGTCGGGTGGCTTTTCTGTTCAAATGTTTCGGATTTCACCGCATTCCTCCAGCTCCACAAAATCAAGTGAAAATCAAGTGAACCCCGCCCCATCTGGCCAGCAACAGAAAGTTGGCTCAATCGGCGCGCTTCCTTATTCACGAATTCTCTCTCATCCATCTTTTTGTAATAGTAAAAAACATAAGATTCAAATATTAATGTGCCCGCAATTCACGTGGAACTACAAAACAGCCTTTGCTTCGTACGACCAAGTGTCTCAACTTTGAGTGGAGTGAACTTTTAGATAGGTTAATCTGTCCATCTTTAGTTATATTGTCTTATCGTCAACTGCTATTAATCTGCTGAATAGTTTTCTTGCAGATAGAACACGATCTACCAAAATTAAAGATAAGATTTCTGTCAAAGCTTCATTAGTTTCTGGTGTCCGTTAGGGTTCAATTTTAAGGTCAATGCTCTTTTTCTATATACACGTGACATCTACTAACATCAATAACCGCCACTAAAGTTCAAATATATGCTGATGACACGCAGATTGTGATGATACTTTAAATGAATTGCAATACGACTTGAATTCTGTCCTTGTTGTCTGTTCAAACCATGCATTAAGTATAAACTCATCTAAGTCACCAGCACTGTTTTGTGAATGTATCTATATTGCACATATATGGTAGTGTTTTGCTTGTAGTGAGCCAGGTCAAAAGTCTGGGTTTAACTTCAGATAATATCTTTAGGTATAGACAGCTGGTTTCAAAAAATATTCAACGTGGGTACTGTAATTTAGGAAGTCGGTATCCCCACAGATTATAGTTGCCCAAGAAACTTAAAACACTCCTCTGTAATTCTCTGGTCTTATCACATTTTACATATTGTTCAAGTGTTTATGGAAGTAGTATTGATGCTTCTGATCAAGAAAGAATTTAGAAGGTAACAAAACTCCCGTTTGAGATTTATATATAACATCAGAAAATTTGATCATATTTCTCATACTTTTTAGGTTTGCGGGTGGCTGAATATATGGAACACATTTCTTTTCGGGGCATCATGTATGTATTATTCCATTGTAAGGGATACAACTCCAGAATACTTGCATCAAAAAATTGTTTTTAAAACAGATGTACACAACATCAATGTTAGACATAAAGGTCTTATCACTGTTACATAAAGTCTATAGTGGCATGCCTTTACATCTAAAAGAATTGTTTTTGGCCGGGTTTCGAGTCGTCGCTGCATACTGAACAAACAGCTTCTCGGTGTATGCTTTGTATCAGATCAGATCATATAGAACAACTTTTTTTTATTCCTATAAATTTGCATTTTATCACAGAACATTGAGCTAAGTTTTAGGTTAAGTTAGAGATAGGCATCTTATTTTTATTTCTTAGGTTTAGTAGTGAAATATTCGAGGTTAAGTGGTGTATTGGTGATTGGTGTTGCATCAAAAGAAAAACTCAAACTACGTATTTCAACCAAGAAGTGGTCATTCTCAGTGTCGATTTGTGAGACGGTAAGGTGTGCTTTTGTATTCTCCACTGAAGATGACAATTTGGAACTTTTCAGAATGTGGTAAAGGTAAAATCTAATTTATTGAAATTCTATAAGGATGTCATTTATAGTTGGAGCTTTTACCCCACCGATAATGTTAGGTATTTAGTTTTATGGGCAAAACGTATTACCTAAGTGGATAACTAATTGTGTGATAAGAACTGTGTTATCGTACAGCATACAGCGAAGCGAATAGTTCATCTGAACACAAATTTCTCTTACACCAAAATATTACAGACCGCTACTCAATTTCCTCCAATATCGATTGCCTGCGAAATAATGCTATTCTAGTTTATTTGTGGTACGGTAATTACATTAGAACGATATTACGCGAACATTGATAGCGTCAAGTTTGGCAATATGGCGTCATTTTAATCAAATTTCTACGTCGTCTGATAATATTGGCATTCATCTGACCCTTCATTAGCGCAAACCGCAGGCTCAATAGAGTGACAGGGCATTAGCAAGTATAAAATGCAAATGATAGATTGGCGCGCTGTCGCCTGCACGGATCGCTTTGTCACGCCATGCAAATTAGACTGAGAGGCCGCGCCACTCGCAAAAGGTTTTGTTCGTCAGTCGGTGTCTGTGCGCTGTTTAATTAAGAAATTAGATTTAGTATTAATGATGTGAGAATGTCCGTCGACAAAGCTGGTTCCCTTTTTTAATTTGTATTGGCTTCTGTTCGATTTGGCAGCGTTCATGTTTAAATGGTACAAACGATGAAAAATTATAGCATGACTTTTAAACAGCAGTCATTAATGTCTTCTTTGTCAGTGGCAACAATCTAAACTTCGACTATACATTTAAAAAAACTTTTGGTTTCATCGATGTGTTCGTCAAAGAAAATTCGAAATGTTTGAAACCGATAATAATTTAGATATACCTACATAGCAACCAACGTCACAACTTGTTTCCTTAACAAAACTGATTTCTTTGTGCTTCCCTCGGTGCAACCACTTCAACAACATTTGAGATTGTGATTTCACCATTTTCTTTTTGCATACGACTTCACTAAAATTTAGTTCCAAGACATCACTTTTATATCTCCGTATCTTCATCGCTAAAATCATCAAAGTTATCGGAGAAGTTTCCCAGATGATAAAATCGTTAAATACTTGGTACGTCCTCACTTTTGATGCATAGAAAGAAAATTAGCAAAAAGATGATTATAGACTTCTCTTCTTTGTCACCATTTTAAAAGCATTCTAAGCAACTCCTTAATTGCTTCCACAGACATCATGAAATTCGTGAAAAGTGTTGTGATTTGGAAAACTGCAAAGACTTTCCTTAGTTTCTGCAAAGAATTGAAAACGAATGGACACCACTGAAATTTTCTACATCTGTGCAAACTGTTGTAGCTGCTTTCTGCAAAAGGCTTGTATGACTTTATTTATTATGTATTTATCTATTTAAGTAGATTATTATTATTATTATGGCTTTAGAGATTAAGCCACCCTAAAGTTCTCTAGATCAGTTATGTGTTGGGAAGATCAAGCCCCTGCTCATGATCATATTTCCTCGCAGATTCCTTTCCATACTCTCCAGTCGTTCGTTCTCATTCATCAGTTGTTGACTCCAGTCCTTTTCAGATCTTGCTCCTCTTCTTATAACGACGTACTTCTCGGTCGCCCAGGTCTCTTTCCTCCGCCATGATTCCATTTCAGTACTTCGTATATAACTGACCCTGGCTCTGCTCTCTGTGCGTCGTCCAGCCTTTTGGCTATCTGATGTTTGATCCCTTTCACTATCATCCTCCATTCCTTGTAAAAGTTCGAAATTAGTTCTTCTTCTGTATTTAGTATCATCAATTTTCTTTGGCCCTAATATCATTCTCATTATTTTTGTCTCTGTTATTCTCAGGTCATCTTCGCGTTTCTTTGTCATGCTCAGTGTTTCGGCTGCATTCATCAATGTTGGTCGAATTATTGTCTTATGGATCTTCAGTTCCCTTAATAATCTTTCGTTTGCGTGGAATGCCCTGCTTGCAGCTATTACATCTTCTTTTGTTTCTGCATCTCTTCCATCATCAATGGCTTCAATCATTACTCCCAGATATTTATATGTATCGTTCCCCTAATTGAATTCCTTTTTTCTTAAATTCGTTGTCTACTTTCATTATTCTGAGTTCTTTTCTTCATTTATTTTGAGTCCCATTTTACTTCCTCCCTCGATTAATTATGCAAGCATTTCAATCATTATTTCTGTTTTTTTTTTTTTTTTGTGCACAGGGTTATTCGCATACGCTATCATCTGCCTCCTTCTTGTTCTAGTGTTCCTTTCGTTAGTTTTCGTGGTACATACTGGAGTGACAATTTGAACAGTGCAGCTGAAAGTGCAATGCTCCTTTATGTGTTTTTGTCACGTACAGTTGTCCTATTCATGGTCAACCATATCATCTCTCTTAGTTTTGGATGTATTCCCAGTTTTTGCAGCGCTTTTTTAATTCGTTTCTTTTAATGCTGTCAATCAATGAGAACTAATTTCATTTTCATTTTGTATTGATGAGCCTTCTCCATTGCTTGTACACCATATGTATTGCATCGATTGTTGAACTTGCCTGGCTGACGGTCTTGATAGTCTTCTCTGAATTAGTGTGACCAATATTTTGTAAGCTGTGCTGAGCACCCAATATCGTCTGTATTTATCACATATTTTATGGTCTCCTTTTTAATAATTCTTATTATTTGCTTGTGTTCCCACTCCTGTGGCATTTTTCCTGTTTCCATATATTCCTTATTAGTAGTAAGCACCCCTTAATTCTAGTCCTCCGAGTTTAAATAGGTCTATGTTTATCCCATCTGCGCCTGGTGTATTCCCGTTTCTAATTTTATTTATCATTTCATCAATTTGTTCTTTTCTTGGGTCGGTTAGAGGCACTTCATTCTCCTCACACCCTTGATTTTCTGCATTTACTTCTATACCCTGCTTTTCCTGGTCTATCAATAAGTTCTTAAAATGTTTCTTCCATATTTGTATGTAGTTTTCTTCATTTCCTGCTATTCTCCCTTGCTTGTTCATTATTCCACTTATTTTCCCTTTATAAACTTTATTCTGCTCACCGATCTTGTTATATAATAGCTTCCAGTTTCTATTCTTGTTCTCCAGTTCTCTTTCTTTTATTTTGTTGTCTATCCAATTTCTTTTCGCTTTTCTTTTTTCGTACTTTGTTATACTTTTTCCTATCATCTTCTCTATTGCTATTTAACCATTTGAGTCTTACCACTTTCCTTGTTTGTACATAAAATGTAATTCTATTGCTCGATGTACCTTTGTCCATCTTTTTTGTAGTTTTTATACTCTTAGATTTTCCTTTCATGCTTTTTCCTTAATTTACCCTCGTAACTTTTGGGTCTTCCACGGATTATTTCTATATTATTTCCAGAAGTAAACATTCCCCTCTGTATAATCATTCATTTTTATTTTATGGCACTTATTTATTGTTAAAACTGATACCGCCGTTGTAGTCGCACGGTCTGAAAATAAAAACGTCAGTATCACATAACGAATTATAATTTCAATTTCGATCTCACGCCGTAATTCGAAACCTCTCCATTGGTCTGTAACACCTGGAACGCCTTGCCACAGGTCGCACACACTGGCCAAAGGTAAAGAATACCTCGCCAGTTTGACGTTCGTGCAACGACTAAGAAAATGACAGACATAATAAACTGCGATGTCTACTTAAACGTGTCTGAGAATTGTTTATCGTTTAAAATATGCGCAGGGTATTGATAAATTACAGTAGATTATGTTTCTTGACAGATAATAGCCATATGGTAGCTATTAAACGTGGAAGTTATTGCATTGAATCACAAATGCCATATCCCAAAGAAGAACGTGAGAATTTGCAATGAATTAGATAAAGTGGAGGCGCAACACTTCTAAGTAGCAAATTAATTCATTAAAACAAATTTTGTTACTATCCAGTCTTAGGTTAGTAGATAAAACAACTATTAAAATTTCGTGCTTCGTGTAAGTGAACTACAATCTCTTGTTGAAGATGAGCCCAAATTTGTAGAGGGACATTCAGATTGGCTGAAATCGAAAAATATAGGTTAACACAAAACAACACTAATATACCTTCTTCAAGGAGTCATTCTAAGCAAATTTAATACATATAACATCTTCCTACAATGTCTTTCCTCCCACTCCAATTCATTTGCGAAAACCAAATTTTTCTATTCTTCCCAGATTTCTCTATATCCTTCTAGTATTTAGAAAAGATGTTAATAGTAAGATAAAGGTACAAGTTATATAATGGATTACAGGAAAATTGGTATACCTTTCTCCACTGACCATTGGTTTTCAATTTGTCAGCTATGTACTTGTAAACCAGTCTTTGAGAACTATCAATTACAATCTTAGCTGTACACTGAATCTTATGCCCCCTTCCCATCAAATTTTCAGTTCGAATTTCCATAATCACAACCAGAAATCTGCATGTGTGAAGATTCTCCTTCATATAAATCGATGGAACCTCTATCAAGATGGCTTCAATGATAAAATCCTTAAGTTCTTTTTATACTAGACCAGGCTTTGCAACCTTTTTTGCATCGAGCCTCCCAGGATTATTAAAAATATTATCATGATAAGCCAAAACACACACACAGACACACACACCATTTTAACGAAATTTATTTCTTAATCACAACTGTAATAATATATGAGTAATAAGTGATACGAAATAAACTTTGGTCCTAAATAAAATATTGGTGTTCGTCCCTAAATATAATTTAATATTATTTCATAATTATATTAGTACGATATTTGCGCTTGTATGTTCAGGGTTCTAGGTTCAGTTTTTGCCAGAGATACAATCGCTATCAACGGCAAGAAAATTTTGATTTTTAGTTTTGATTTGAACCAAAGCTGAAAAACCCATCTCACATAAGTAAGTCAAGCAAAATGGCACAAGTATTCCCAAAGTAAGAGAGGCGACTTTTGGATTAACAAGGGCACGTTTTATCCAAAACTTCTCCAATGTCACGAGGTGGAAGCCATCTTTCATATTCCAATCGATCTTTATTTCTAGAAATTCTTCCTTTTTGAAGCTATTCAGGTAATTGTAGGATATCGGCCATAAATGGATTTCTAGTAATGTATCATATTGGTGATTCCGAATTAATGTCGCTAAAATTTCGTGTACCAATGCTTGCAAATCAAATTCTATATCGACTTTCAACTTTTCGTCTAGTTTTTGATTTTAAATTTTTTGTGTGGTCGAGAAAAAGATAATATGTTTTCAGCACTCACTTTCTGAATCCAAAGTTGAGATTTTAATATAAAACCCTGAATATGATCGTAGTTACTAATCAAAGTGCCGTTTTTGCCCTGAAACTTCAAGTTTAGCTCATTCGAGGCTTAAAATATAGGGGTCGCATGTGCTGATACTACAGGTTAGTCATGTCTAAAAAGCTTCTACCATGAAGATGATATCTCAGTCAGAAAGGCCAACGTCCAAGAAATTGATCATTGTCGAACATTCGCAGAAAACCGTTTTCTCTTAGGATGACTTCTTCAAACAAAAAAAAAAAAACGTTCATCTTTTGAGACCAAGATAGAATCAACCCAATTTTTGATATCTTCAGTTGAAGATTCAGAAGAATGAGAAGGAGCCACATCTGGTGAATATGGCGGGTGCGATAAGACCTTCCATCCACAGTTGTGTAAATTGTTTTTAACCGGTGTAGTAACACGAGGCCGAACATTGTGATGATGGAAAATCAGGCACTCGTATATAGACGGATATTCTGGTCGCTTTTCTGTCAATGCTCTCTTTAAACGAATTAATTGTTAACAGTACAACTGCCCCGTGATAGTTTCGTCAGGTTTTAACAGTTCGTAGTATATCACTCCCTTCTGGTTCCACCAGTTGACGCGCTGGGTTGGCCGGGCGTCATATATGATTTCTTGCCTTTAGGGTTGTCATAATTCATTTTTGTCCCCAGTTACCACTCGATATAGAAATGACTTTCTTTTGTGGCGTTTGTGGCAGCATTTCTGACAGGTAAAATCGCCTGTCGTTCCTACGTGGCTTCAACTTATATGGCACCCACTTTACTTGCTTCTGTATGAAGTCCAATGCTTTCAGACGCTTGGAAATTGCTGCTTGCATCACTCCCAATGATTCTGTAAGCCTTTGTTGCGTTTGGTATGAGTTTTCACTGAGTAATGCCTCCAAATCCTCGTTTTCGAACTTTCGCTTGGCCAGGCCGTTTCTTGTCTTCGGTGTCAAAATTACCACTTTTATAGCATCGAAACCAGAACTCGCATGTTTTGGCACGTATGCTGATGTTTGAATAGGAGCAAAAATAGAATGCTTACACTTCGGCGAATTGACACATACTGACAACTAAAGCCATACAATGAAGCATTGCCATCAAAGTATTTTCAGTATGGTTCTGAGCTGTCTGGTACAACTTTCGTCATCTCTTGTAAATCCCTCATTTTCAAGTTATACACCCCGCATTCAGTAAACTGTTAACATTAATTTTTCTTTAAAAAAAGAAAATTTATAGTAGTGTTTTCTAACCAACAAACTAGTGTATAAAATACATAAAAATACCCTTACCACACCTTTCGAAAATAATTCCAGATACATATTTCGGCAATTAAGTTGCCATCCTCAGTGGAAAACTGGGGGTATTCAGTACACCGACACAGTGTCAACAGTGTTTTGGTGTTTCGCACAGGCGTTCAGTGTGGGATGTTGATTGGGTAGTCCTTACAGTTGTACAGTGCCCGCTGCGTGGTGTTCGTCTTGGGCGTTAGCCGTATACCGCCAGTGATACAGAATTCCTCCAGTTTTCCACTGAGGATGACAACTAAGTTGCCCAAATACGTACATGGAATTATTTCTGGAAGGTGTGATAAGGATAATTTTGTTCCTTTTGTATTTTATTTTAACCACAGTCTCCTTATTGTTATTCAAAAACTAGTGCAGGAAGACTTGTAGAAAAGGAAGGAAATGGTACTATTTTCAGATTCTATATTTCTATTGTAATTCAGCATAAAATATCACACCATTTCTAACTTAATATATTATCCGCCTAAGTGAGGCATTCAAATTTGCAATATAGCTAATTCAGTCATCAATTTAATCATGCACCAGGAAGCCTCGTAAGCCGCAATACGAGCGGCGACCGCTATAGAATTACCTGTTTACAAACGACCTTAATTCATCTAGACGTACATGTAGCCGCCAGCTAATGACGTATAATTAGAAACTACAAAAGCCTACAATTAAGGGCGTTCAAATTCAATTAATAACGTCTAATTTTCACAGTGCTCGCGTCTGCAACGATCTTCGCCGACATCCGAGATGCGTTTAACCTTTTTCCGCGCTGCTATCCGCTATCGCATTCGTGTTTTTCTCGAAATTGGATCGCTCTATAACGCGACATGCTTCATAACTCGTGTTGACACTGATTACGTACTGTACGTCTTCCGATATTAAGAGTGAAGTCGAAGAGCGAGAGGAAAGATGTTCAACGCCCGACGAGAGGACGCGAGAGGAATATAGAGCAAAATGACACGCGGGCTGTGTGCAATTAACCATGGTCACGTTACGTTTATGACGCTCGGGGCGCTGACGAGCGACGCCAGCGTCCCGACGTTCTATCTCGCGTTCGTCATTTGTGAATGGAAGTCTGATTAGAGACGATACCCTTCAGTTGGCGACACTGACGCCTAGCCTGAGCGTTATAAATGTGAAAGTACATACGTACACACACACACACACACACACAAATTCATATGTATACAGACGGGCTCATCCACTATCCACTCATCGTCCTTATTTTTTTACCGTTTCTGCGGAATCCTGGTGAGAAAAGATGCTATTTCGTTGAGTGCCAACAAATAATACTTTTAGCTTCTTTCGATTAATCAAGGGATACTTGGTGAGATAATTGGACGTAATATCTGACATCCTTCCAAACAAGCTAGGACATCGGAAAGGGAATGTGATAACTGTGGAATCGGAAAAAATATAGCGTTGAAGTCTTCCAGTTAATCTTGTTATTGCATTATTGAGGTCACCTGGAAATGGAAGACACTAGCAAATCATTCAAATCTTAATTATTATAAGTTCCTCGATGAGTATGCAATTTGCTCATTCCAGAATCCAAATTAATAAAATTCAATCAATTGTAACTATATCGCGTAATGTCTATTAGTCCTTTCTCTGCATATTCCATACCATTAAATAAGCCTTTGATGTTTCCTGGCACATATGAAGATATCGCTTTTGGATTTTGTTCTCACCGGTCGCAATGGAATAGTAGCTTATTTATTTGGTGAGTTTCCAGGCAGAGATCGTGATTTGGAAAGGTAATTTTTATCCTGAACGTCATGCAGCTAAGTGTCACAAGCACAAATCACAATCTGCCTATATCAATCCACTGCTGGATATAAGGTTTTCACAGTTCTTTTGACGGAGGCGTGAAAACAAATTTCAAGCCATACAACTAAATGCAGCACACTACAATATTAATTGATAGTCCCACAAAGATGTAAATACAAGTAAAAGTCATTTTCCTCTCTAATAATCCAACTGAATTGTTTTCATCACTCATATGTTAGAAGAAGATATTATTTCTTCTAATTTAATTTTTCAAATAGCAATAACAATAGTTCGTCTACATCAACATGTTCATTAGGCTTGTTCTTCTTCTTCTTCTTTTACTGGATCTCTTGTCTGTTTAACTGTGACGTGTCGTTTTACCATGGTTGTTTCAACAATGAGGACCTTCAACTATCAGCTCCTCTTTTTGACGACATTCCCTTCTAGTATCCAGCTTGTTGTCTCTAATCACTTTGAATTCCATCCCTGTTTTCTTTTATGTTGTGTTTAATATGTAGCTTTTATTTTCTCCTTCTGTTCTTCTAAGTAGTCTTGGTTTGTGGGTTGTCTGGTCTCGTTTACATAACCCATGTTAGTACTGGTACAATGCAGTTTTGTTATATATTGGCTTTGACCGCGACGCCTATGTTTAATAGCCTTATAATTTTGTTACTTGACTTCCTACTCCCTTTGTTAGATTTTGTTGATGGTGATTTTGAGGTAGTTTAAAATCCTCTTCATGGCTTGTCCTTTATCGGTATACTCGAACTTCGCAAAGTGTCGCGGTTCGGGTCTTGTTTGGACACTTTACGCGATTGTGAAATCCTGGGCGTAGAGCTAATAGACGCGCAGTGCCGTATTGGAATAGAAATATGAGAATAAATTTTTTTGAATGAAGTGTCAGAAATTGTCTATACGTCAGTTGAGCTTGGAAAATTACTACATTTTTTCGAAGACATTCTAATGGAAATAAAAATGTGTTGTGAAATTGTAGTTTCACAAGGAGAATTCGATAAATGTGTCTTTACATTGTACATATTTATAAACTCGCTATGAAATGTAGTAGTGTAGATTAACGTTACGAAAGATGGAATGAAAGTCGATCGTCCTTGTCAGTGTGACTGCCAATTTAAAACTATGTACGATACGATGCTGCCTTGCCGAGCACGTGGCAGGAAATACGATTCCCGAAACGATTGAAGATCGTAGGGTTTGTTTCCTTAGAGAAGAGCCGCATTACGTCAGCGGCGCAATGAACCAAAGTTGGTGTTCCGTATACGTTACCATGGCAACCGACTAGTGAAAGTCGATGAAACGTCACATTTCGTGCATATTTTCATGACGTAATGTGCTCTTCTCTAAGGAAACAAACCCTATAAGGCGACACTTTGCAAGGTGACACTTTACGAGGTTCGAGTGTATTTTTCAAGATCGAAATCTTTTAGATATTACCGACGCATTTGTTTTATCTGTAAATCTTCCCATGCTATAATCCGGGATCTTATATGAAGACTATGAAGCAATCTTTGAAGGTCGTCCTCGTTATCACCCATAATTATGGCGTTATCAACAAAATCTCACTTACGTACATAATCCATTATTAAATTCTGTTAAGATTTCAAAAACTTGAATAAAAATTGAAGCAAACTCCAGTAAATTGAACAAATAAAAGAATTTAATTGTTACCTCTTTAGACATAAGGCCCCTTCCTCCTGCTACTCTCGAGCAAATAAATAGCTTAGCGCTACATCTTCTCCGGTCCTAAGCCAATCTCCGCCACTTCACAGCAGCAAATTCGAAGATCTCCTCTAGCAATCTTTTGACTTGTCCGTGTTCTCCGTTTTTCTTTTATTCAGTATTATTCATTGCATCATTTTGTGTCTCCCTTTGTGTTCACCTATTCGTGCAACGTATCCGCACCAATACCACTTAATTTTTTTAACATACTATTACTAGTAGTCTCACCAGGTTTGAAGATCTTCTTAAAAATCACTTTAACACGGTGTACTAACATTTCCAGAAGACAGTTATATGTTGGGACTTCATACAGTTGAACTCGGATTGCTTTATCATAATTAATATTAAATTACCAATATTTTTAACCACCTCTTCAATGTAAATTTTTATGATTAATCTTTGGTCCTAGAAATGTGGAAAATCCAGTACTTTTAGCTTTCGAATAGAAAAGATCTTGGTTTATATAGACAACCAGATAGCTAGAAAAATTCTTAAATTGTTTACATGTCAATCAAAAGTGGAGAGTGGTGTAAAGACACTTTCAAACCGGTAACCAATAGTGGTGAGGTTATCATCATCATCACGTAGCCCTTAGCGTTCAAAACTAGAACTAGGAACTAGCCCTCTGTCACAAGTGTTTGTGATTCTCGACCAATTGTATCCAATTTGTTTAAGGGCCGGTCTTTCTAAGGTGCTAATAAAGTTGCTAATAGTTATTTGACAAGTAAACTTATTAGGTACCTTAATTCGTCGAATAAAAATTTTGGTCTTTCCAACAGCTGTAATTCGACGAATAGCTATTTTACAAATAAGAAAAAGTAAAATCAAAAGAATATAGGTTGGTACGACTTTTGCAATGTATATACTTTCAAGAAGGGAACTCATAGAGATAGCGCTATAAATACGTTAAAGTGCTAAAAAGAGATGACATTTGGTCAGATTTTGTATGGTTAAACAGGTATAAAATGTATAAAACTAGTATTTCTTTCAGAGCACCTGTTATAGAATTGTTTCCCGACTTGAATTATTTTTTGTGTGTAAGAAAAATAATGGATAGAAAACGTGAAAGAACGGCTAACTTTACGGAATTAGAGGTTAAAATTCTTGTTGATTTGGTATTACGCCACTTTAATATTATAGAAAATAAAAGGAGTGATGCCGTCAGCTAGCGTGAAAAAACCTTAGAATGGGAAGTGATTGCCACCGAATTCCAAAACCTGACGGTTAGTTTAAACCGCTCAGCAAAAATGCTACGGTTAAAATATGATTCCCTGAAAAGGAGTATTAAGAAGAAAGAGTCAAATAATAGATTACAGATTTTTAAAACTGGAGGAGGATCTGCTGAAGTACAACCACTAACAGAAAATGAAAAGAAGTTAGCACTACACATGCCTATAGCCATCAATGGTTTAGAATCCATTGATGATTCTGATACAGGTAAAACTACAAATTCATTGTTGATTACTTATTGTTTAATAAAATATTTAGTATTAGAAATGGAAGTCAATGAATTATCTTCTGGTCAAGAAGCAGCAATATTATTCACATTTGCAAGTACCTCTGTAGAAACTGTTGGTGATAATATTGCATCACCAATACGTAGTACAGAAGCAGTACAAGGAACAGATTGTGCTGTAGATATAGTGCCTATAGATACACCAGCTGATAAGGTATTGTACATTGCTTAATATTTTATCACAAATATGTATTGCAGAACATAACTCCTACTAGCAAGTGGAATAAGTGGAAGCCTAATCAGCTGCGGAAACAGAAACATAGAGTTCTTTGTTCTGCTCCAACAAAGGAACAGGTCAATAACAAATTAGATTCGCTAGCAGAAGCAAGGAAAGAAGTTATACAACTGCAGCTGGAAACCATAAGAAAGGAGGATGAAGGACAAGAAAATATGAAGTTGGAGAGACAATTTCTGATAACTGACGAAGAAGGAAAACAGGAGGAATTTGATTTAAAAAAACAATTATTATTATTAGAAATTGAATGTAAAAACATTTTAAAAGCAATTGACCAAATAAATTTATTAAAAATATTTCTAATTTTTTATTTCTAAAGTATTTATAATAAATTTTGAAAATAATTTATTAACGTTTGACGAACAGCATCATCAGCTCTGTTATGCCTTTCAATATTGGGTTCATCTTGTACTAAATCAATGTTGATTTCATCATCTGGTAGCTCATCACGATGCTTACATGCAATATTATGTAACACAGCTGTGGCAACAATTATTTTTGCGCCAAAGGCAAACGACATCTAATTCCTACACACAAAATTGGAAACCGACGTATCCATATCCCAAATGTTCTTTCTATCACATTTCGTGTTCTAATTTGAGATTCGTTGTAGAGATTTTCAGCTTCTGTGTCTGGCTGATTTAGTGGTGTCATTAAATAAGAAGAAGCAGGATAACCACTGTCGCCCGGAAGAAATAAATTTTCCATTTGATCTGCTTCACATTTCATCCTAATATTAGACTTATTAAAAATATGTGTATCATGTGCAGATCCTGGCCAACGTGCAACTAAATCCATAATATAATTATGTGCATTACATATAGCTTGCACATTCAAGGAAAATAGCCCTTTCTATTGCGAAAGTGTTCTGCATTTTCACCACCAACAAATACAATTACAATTACCATGATATTAACATTGTGTATTACAGAACTCATACCTGGTGATAAAATTTGAATATGCGTACAGTCTAGTGCTCCAATCACTCTTGGGAACCTTGCAATTTGTGCAAAGTCTTGTACCACTTTTTGTTTTTTGGCAAATGTTATAGGAAAGCAAATATATTCACGTTGTAAACTGGCTATGGCAGTCACAACACTGTATTATTTTACCAGCTGTGGATTTCTGTACTCCATGAATATTAGCAGTTGTTATATAAAAGCTACCAGTAGATAGAAATGTCAATGTTAATAATAACTGTTGAAGAGGTGTAACAGCGTGATTTCTAAAAATATTTTAAAATGTTTATATTTAAAATATATTTTGTTACTTTCAAACATTACCGCTGTAGTTTTTCCCTTATCTTCACTGGTAAACCTAGAACTGTGGAACTGTGTCTTTAGAAAGTCGGAATCGTTGTAGAAATTCTTTATCTGTCCACTTATGCAAATTCTCTTCCCGCGAACGTACACTGTAAGTTTTACGTTCAGGATTTACTGCATTAACCAAATCGTTATCAATAGTATCATCTATTTCATTCAAAAACTCCATTTTTACACTTCAAACAAACAAAACACGAATATATGTATATTAACTTATATGTATAACCTCAAACTGTAAATTATACAATTTGACAGCCTGCGATTAACGAACTCGTTTTCAGTCGGCAAAGTTTTCGTGCGTTATCGGCGGAGTTATTAGGTAAAGAACTACTTATAAGGAGGTACAAGCACCAAATAGATTATTAGGAACTCGGAAATGAGTTTCGTACATCTACCGTGAACTATTTATTTGTAGTCACATCTCATAACAATTTCATCTAAAGCATGCTACTATATGCTATTTTCTTCGATAGTTTTATTACAGTTTGTACCTCCTAATACTATTCCCAATATTATGCGTTCAACGGCGTGTTGTGCACTCTTAACTTTTGCGATTGTTCTCTTTGTAAGCCTACTATTTACACTTCATACGTGAGTACTAGTAGAAGCCTTGATTATGCACTTTTCTCTTAAAATATATAGGATATTGATGGTAAGTACTTTTTCTTATTTCTTTCTCAGTTTGTATTATTAGATACACAATACAAAGCAGAAGAAACTCGAACCTTCGGTGCGGATTTGTCACACAAATACAGGTATAAAATGTATTATTTCGCTGTGTCCAAATTACCATTTAGAAATAAGTAAATTTGAGTAGTTGGGGACTTAATCGATTTATCAATTTGTTCGCTAAAAGCACTATCCCAGGTGGTTTAAATTTTTTAATTTGTTATTTTCACATATTTCATCCCATATAATATGTTCAAATAAAGGGTTTTTTCAGTAGGAACGACGCATTTTGTTTTTGACATTTCTCGAATAGCGGTGAAGTTGGCTTCGCAATTCTTTCACATTTTGAAACGTCAGTCTATGCCATTTAATCATGGAGAGATACAGGCTTCAACAACGTTTGCAAATTATTCAATTTTTTTATCAAAGTTCACGTTCTATCGCCACTACGTTGCGTTCGCTTACGCCAATTTTCGGTCGACGAAACCGTCCAACAAGACGGACTATTGAACGTTTGGTGCAAAAATTCAAAACAACTTATGCATTGCATAATGTCCCAGTACATGTGCGACGGTGTAATACTCAAAGCGAAGAAAATATCGTTGCCGTTCAAGAGAGTGTACGTGAACAGTCGAGGATGTCGATTCCACGCCGATCGCAGGCGTTGAACATCAGTGTGGCCAGTTTGTGGCGAATTTTGCGGAAGGATTTGGCTCTCCGCTGGTATAAGATTGCGCTGACTCAGGAACTGAAGCCAACCGACCATTTTAAGCGTCGCACATTCGCTAATTGGGCTATGGACCAGATGCAAGCTGACGAGGACTTTCACAAGAAAATCATCTTTTCGGATGAAGCGCTTTTCTGGGTCGATGGTTTTGTCAACAAGCAAAATTGTCACATTTGGACGAGTGACCAGCCGCAAGTGATGCACAAGGCACAACTTCATCCGAAAAAATTAACTGTCTGGTGCGGTTTTCATGCCGGCGGCGTCATCGGCCCATTTTTCTTTTTTGATGAAAACGGCGCGCCAACAATCGTCAACGGCGATCGCCAAAGGGCAATGATATTGGAGTATGTTTGGGGTCAGCTTGATGCTACGAACTTGGGCGATATGTGGTTCCAACAGGACGGCGCAACGTGCCATACAGCGTACGACACAATCGAACTATTTAGGACCAAGTTGGGCGAGCGAGTTATCTCACGCAACGGCTCTCGCGAATGGTCGCCTCGTTCGTGCGATTTAACCCCTTTAGACTTTTTCTTTGGGGTTACACTAAATCGCTGGTCTATGCCAACAAGCCAACAACGATAGAAGAGCTGCAGGTCAACATCGAACGCGAAATTAGTGGTATTTCGGCCGATTTGTGTGCTCGAGTCATGGAAAATTGGGTCCAGCGTATTCACTCGTGCCAGCGTTTCCGGAGCGGACATCTGAACGACGTCGTATTCCAAACTAATGGCATCGATTGTACTTTGATTTGATATACAAATCATTTCCATAACTAACCCACAAGTCTTTTAATTGAAAAAACAAAATGCGTCGCTCTTAATGAAAAACCCGTTATAAATCACAAAAAGAGAAGTAAACAATTTCGTGGAAACGGTAAATTGGGATAATCTTTGCATTGAACGATTACCTAATTCCACATTACCTCTAATAAGTCATAAGAAATAAAAATATTCCATTTAATTTGAAGTAAATAATAAAATATTGCTAATAAACCAAACGTAATCAAACAATAGATATTAAATTAGAATTTCAAAGTGGTTTCTCCATTTTATAATAAACATATTTTGTCAAAATAAGCTTCGTCAAAGGAAATTTAAATAGACCCGTTACGCGAACACGTGTGCATCGAAATAGAGAACCTGCGTACGTACATACTTACGTACGTGTATTTTCAACAACAATCGAGCATAATAAAAACCGAAAATCAAAAGGTTTTACAGCCTAATTAAAAGATTAACTTTAATCTGCGCCGTAAAAACAGCAATTACGAACTAATTGGACTCTTATACCTGCGTATTACACCATCTAGTTTGATGTCACGTTAACAGCGAGCAACAACTATAACAATAATGCTTCCCATCACGTTTTGCAAAACATTTATTAACTTTGAACACGCAACGTTCTATGAATGACAACTTGATTTAGTGTGTGTAGCATTTTCGTTAGACGGAACATTTCGCTACCCAACGATTACATTCCAGACAAGCTTTGCTCTTTGCTTTGGCTTTCGCAGCTCTTATTAAACAATAAAGCGCGCAAACACGCTTTGATGAGAGATTTATGATTAATTTACTACAAACCGAACAAGCTGATATAATTAAGTTGATTGCAAATAAAATAATTATAGAGAATGCCTACAATCGTTACTAGCCAAATTTTCAAGCTTAAGCATAACAATGTACTTACTTGTAGACTTGTACTGACGGGGAATTTGACCACGTGTGTTTAACAAAGAAATGAAATTCGAGTTTATGTTTGTAATTATTCACGTACCTTGTGCGGTTAATTAGGGCTATGTTTTACAACGTTGGTGCTTTGTAGGCAGCGGAAATTTCTCTGGTCTCTTGTTCCTGCAAATAAACATTTATATTTCATTATTGTAGTATTTGGAAAAGAAACGTATAATCATACACTATTTCAAAATCAAGGAACAAGGAAACCCATCATCTCATAGACCATTAGTGACCACGAAACACCTATGTATATCAAAAGTCTAACCAATAAAGTATAATCTATTAGTAATAATAATTCATTATAGTTATTAAAAGTAAATTTTGATAGAATGCTATCAAATTCTTTTTAACGCACAAAACAAGGTAAATCACATTAAAAATTTTGTCTTACTTTCCTAATAGTTTCCACCCTTGTACTCTTTGCGCTGTTAAGCAATAGTAATGGCTCCGTGGCCCATAATTGTAGGGACTATTTACAATTTACTTAAACCTAAAAAGAAACTTACGTTGAATAAAATTTACTTCGAAGAAGCGTTCCAACAATGACGGAATAAATTCTGTAAATTTTTCCCCTAAAATCAGTGATCAATAATTAATTAATCCATCCAATTTTAACTGGTTTACCAAAGGGTTGTTATGTGCTCTATTTTTCATAATTACTTTTGGAATATCGTTTTGAGAACGCTGAAAAGATGAACTATCTCGGTATGACGCTCGCCGGCGAAAAGAAAATAGGCGAAAAAACGGTAATACAAAAGAGATTGACTAAAGGACGGAAGAGATAAGGTAGTATATATAACTTATATCAGCGAGTTATGGAAAATAAAATTGCAAAGAGCATTTGCATAATTAGCAGCGTGAGAACAGAAAGGGTGAAAATGATGGAAAAAATAAAAATAAACGCGGATGAGAGGAATGAATGAAGAATTGAGTAAATTGTAAAAACAATAGTCGAAAATGCAAGAAAACCGAAAACTTAAGAGTGTTTTGACCAGGGACCGAATATAATTGTTATTTTCTTATTTCAGATAAAAGGTTACAAGAAAATTCATTTTATTTAATATTGGGAATTTTTAACCATTACCATTGCAAATATATTATTTTGGTTATCGTAACCAATTAAAGTGAGAAATATTTCTTTTTGGTTATCAGTAACAATTACCTCACCCAAAATATTTTTTGGTTTCAGATAACCATTATATCAACCAAAAAGATTTTTTGGTTAGATATAACCATTACAAAAACAATTCTGTTTTTGGTTATCAGGGATGAAAAAACATTTTTTTAAGTGAATGAACATAAAAAAGCTATGAAAAAACAAAATATACCAAACAATATCAAAAATCCTCACAAAATAAAAAAACAAAAATTTTAACAAACAGAACAACAAATGAGCTATAAATTTAATGCAACAACAACACATGAACAAGATAACACAACAAATCTGTGGTGGTAGTAGCAAAACTAAGCATAGCTGAAGGCGGTGTATGTTTTTTTATATTTTAAAATCATTACATAAAACCTAATAAAGGTTACATACAGTCAATTGCAATTTTAATAACGATTTTAATGGATTTAGAAATCCCTATTCAACATTTTAAATGAGAGAAATATTCCCACTAAAACTTTATGAATTAATTTTTTATTATCAATTTCATCCCTGATAACAAAAAAGAATTTTTTTTTGTAATGGCTATTTCTAACCAAAAGTCTTTTTGGTTGATATAATGGTTATCTGAAACTAAAAATTCTTTTTGGTTGATATAATTGTTACTTATAACAACAAAAAAAATATTTCACACTTTAATTGGCTACGATAACCAAAATAATATATATCTTATAAAAATGGTAATTATAACGATTTTATAAATTCATCAATATAAGTGGTTAAAAATGACTTTTTTGTCGTTTATCTTATAATTGTTACGTCCCTGGTTTTGACACCTATTGCGACTGCCAGAAGTCAAGTCAAAGAAGTTGCGTTGTGAACAAAGAAGTGGTCGGTAAAAAATCAGAAGGAATACCAGAAAGCACATAGTTTCAATCAATAAAAGACGATCTTAAGGAGCTGGGCATGACCAGGTTTCAAAAAACAACAAAAACCAAAGCGATGGAAAATCTGCAAGCCATGGTTCTAAAAGAAGTGATGATGATACGAATATTTTTTCAACGCGTCGATACCACCATATTTTTCACTTTCCTGCCATTCAACAATAACCCCACACATCTCTCAAATTGTCGTGTTGCTTACTCGATTTCTCAATGCCTGGCTATCTGTTCTCGTGTGTAGAATCTTTTCTCCACTTTGTGCGTTGTAAAAGGCTTAACGCTGGTTTTATAACCTTTCTTAATACTTGTTGATCCACATAGCATATCTCAAACAACGATTATTACTCTATGTTTTTAATTTGAAGTTATTGTCGTGTAGTGTCTTGTCATATATGTATGTATATAGAATGTGCACTGAAATCTAATAAAACATTTCCGGACTGACATTCTTTCCCGTTGAGGATGAAAACCTATTTTTCGAAATATGAATTTGAAGTTTTTCAAAATTAACGTAGTAGCAGTAAGAGCAAATTTATTGCAATGATTTTCTGTTCTCTTTCTTTTTTTCTTTTTTTTTTTTTTGTCAAAACGTATGTTACTTTGTTATCGAGGTATTCCTGACAATCAAATAATCCCAAACAGTTCGAAGTTCTAGAATTGCTCACGCTAGTATATTTCCTATAGTACCCCACACACATTTCATTGGATTATGTCAGTACATCCATGGATTCGAATTTCCTACAACTAATCTTGTGTTGCAAATCTCATTAAAAAATGTTGTGGTAGTTACCTAACTTGTACGAAAGAAAAAATATTACATGTTCTGCTCGTCCTTTAACAACTCCCTCTGTGTTGTGATTTTTCCCAACAGATTGAACTACTCTCTACATAATTATGTAGTTCTGTACTTATTACCGTACTTATATATATTCTGATTATTATACTATTAGAAAGGGTTTTTCAATAAATGATACTACTAGTTTGTAGTAAATACGTTTTCTTTTTTGTTTTTATTCAAAAGTTCAAATTTCATTTAAGTGGTTGGCCTGACGACGGGCTACATTTTTGAATTTAGTGCATTTTCTTTTTCTGGGGTCAATTTTAGGTCACTTCCTCTAATAAGTTGACCGTCATTTCGTAAGTGAGTGATATTGATATGAAGTTAGTCAATTGTTGCTGGTTTATTTGTGCACAACTGTGACTTCAAATATCCCCACAGGAAGAAACCCAATGGTGTCAAATAGCACAAACGTGGCGATCAATTGTTTGGCCCACTTTGGCAAATTAATAAATGAAACCCCATCCTATTCAGATCAATATTATGCAAATTTGGGAAAAAGTCGTTTATCATTGATCTGTAACGAGCATATTCATTCAACTCGCGGAGCGGCGCATCACACAGTGGCTTTTCCAGGCTTCAATTAGGTCTGGTACATCATCTGTTAATTTTCATCACTCCATATCCGGCAATTTTGCTTATTGACATAGCCACTGAGTCAGAAATGAGCTTCATCGCTGTATGTACGATTTAGCGATAAAAATAACAATTAGTGGCACGTTGTTCTTGAGCAAAATCAACGATACTGTGACAGCAGTAAATGGTCATTTGGCTTCAGTTCTTACATCAAGTGAATTTTCTGATGTAAACCAAGGTCTTTTCGCAAAATACGTCACGTGAAGGACGACAGGTTCAATTGTTGAGAACTGCGTGAAACCGATACATTTGGATTTTCACTGGCATTCGCTTCAACACCAGCAATATTTTCGGCACCGTGCAATGTTCTTTGTCTTAAAGTGAACTTAGTGTCTTGGTATCGGGTAATGTATATCTCGACCATAAAAAGGCCGAAGAACGCTATTAATTTCACGCACAAACCTTATTTTTATAACAAATTTTCATTATTTGTGAAAGTCGTTCCAGCAGATTAAACTTTATTGTACTAAATGGCAAATATTACGGAAGAGAAATATTAGTTCGTCTGACACAAGATAGAATTGGTACGGCTGTGACAGACGTCCAAAGTTCTCTCATCCTTATTGAAAGATACTTTAGAGCAGGTATGGGTAACCACCGGCCCGCGGGCCACATGCGGCCCTCGAGTAAGATTTGCCCGGCCCGCTACTGAATTCTTTCGTTGCTATTAGCACGGCCCGTGCTAAACTTAATTCATAATGAATTCATAAGGATACTACAAAAATGTATATTTTTCAAGATTACTCGCAGCATAAAACTTCTACAAAAAAGGTTGTCCATGCCTGCTTTAGAGTATAACCTGCAGATCACGTATGAATATTTACCCACATACATAAAGTTCATGTGTGGCTCACACATAGAACATTCCATTTTCAATGTCAAAAAAGTAGATTTTATCTGTTACATTTTATCTGATAAATATAGATTAACACGTAAGTACTATTACGTGAACGGTAAATCAACGTCCATGTGATTTTGTTTTTAACTAGATAAATACGTGATTTCCTCGATGGCAACCTAATATTTTATTACAATGTATAGCAACACCACACTAATCATAGTCAAATACATACATAGATGTGTTCATTAGTTACTTACTATTGAACTACTTGCCTCCAGGCAGCACTAAAATACAATACATTTAAAATAGGATAACAGAGAGTTGCCCTGTGCAATATTAATAAAGGAGGTACCTATAACGGGAAAACAAACATTCGTATCGATAATTTCAGTTGGAAGAAAATAATCATACGTCGTTCAAAACTAGTGTAAGCTATTCAAAGAATTGCATAAAAGTGCATACAGCCCATAAGTCCTCGCTTAACGTTAAGGTTAGGTTCTTTAGATTCGTGTAGTTAACGCGTTCAGAGGCAGAACTATGGTGGCACCTTATTTTCTTTCAGTTTCTCGTTCCTGGGTTAGTCATTTCAAACTCAACATCGCTGAAATGTATTTCCATAAAATCCTAGATACTTGTAATACAAATTTCTAAGTTTAGACATTCGGGTATCGGTTGATATAATTAGTTATAAACAATTTAAGATAAAACATCTTCGATTTCAACGTAATTTCCAAAGAAAGGTGGTACTGTACAAAAAGCCCAAAGCAGGTGCTAACAGGGAGTATGGAAATAAAACTTGAATCCTTATCGTAGCAATTTGGATACCTTCAACTAAGTATTTCAACAACTAAATTGTCATCTACAGTAAAAATCACTACAAAGAAAGGGTAACGCCTACAATTTAGCTAATTTCATATCTAATTCAGTGACAACTGATGCTTTCTGTCCTTTGTATTTTTCTTCTTCAACTAGCAACAGCATAACTCTCGGAATGTGGATTTGGAGAGGAATATTTAAGTTCGGCTTTTCATTTTAGCCAACTACAGGCTTACCCACTTTTCATAATTCCATCGTTTCGAGGTCTAAATGTGAAAAATTACATCGCAAAAGAATTCGTGTGAATAGAACAACAAAATTCGATCCGGATTTTTGTTTTGTTTTAATGTCGTTATATTCCATTTCCTCCCGAATGACGAATACCTACATACAGAGCATATTGCACAGAAATAGCATAGGAAACGTCGCGTCGGGTGCATCATCGCTTCGAAAAGCATTCAGAAGCCATTTTAATTATTTATTGTGCCTCCCGTGGGACAGAAACGCGATTGTAGTTAACGAAAAAACTACTTCGTATGCAGGACAATCTATTCGACGCCATTTACTAGGCATGTACGCATGTAAAATGAATGAAATTCCATTTTTAGAGGAAACTTTTGATTCTATTAGCTGTAGTGGAATTGTAGAGTTGCAAAGAATGCAACAAAAAAGCGTCCATATGCATTTGATAGAAAGACAGACTGCATATACGTGACTATTGTTCGTAACGGACAAAATAAGTCCAATGTAACAAGAGATAGAAATTTATTTCAAAAAGCCTTTTCTCTATTTTAAGCTAGAAAATCGTACGCTTATTATCCTTTACTTTGGCGGATGTTTTGTAGCTCTTCTATGCCATTATGAATTTAGAGCCTAGAGAAAAGCCCTTGCTGCGTAACTGAAGCGAATTTTTAAATTATTCATCGTTTGTTTGGAAATAATGGACTTACTACTTACGCCTCGCACGCTATTCTTACATTAGACCGGCTATTCGATACAATGCGGCAATTGTTGAAATCGTAATGAACTTCGTTTTCCCGTACAAGTGAAGGGAGCTTTTGTATTAGCAGTCGTCGGCGTGTATGTGAAGGTAATTTAGGATATTGATGTTACATTGATTTTACCTTGGTAATGCTATCTCTATTATATTCCATTTTTATTTGATGGAAGTGCTGAAATAGTTATTATATGAAACATCACACATCATCACGGACAATTTCATATATTGCACATAACCTGAGGAATATCTAAAGAAACGGACATCACAAATCGCGTTTCTACAGGACTTTCGAATAAAATATGTATATACATATATAATAGCTAAAACACCCCACGTGAAGTTACACCGCCTCCTTCGAGGCTCTCTAAATCCAGGTTCTCATGGTGGATTATTCATCTCATTTACAATTCATTACATATTTGTTTTATTCGCTGTCTTTTCTGCATTTCTTATTACTGTTTTTTTAAGTCTTATTTTGGTTCTCCCGATCCCGGCCTCTCCTTCTCGTCTCCGACATTTCCCGTTCCATTATGACTTTTATCAAATCTTTTTCTAATATAGTTTTTAAGATTTTGTAATTCTGAGGTGATCCTCATCTGCTTTGATCGCCATCATCATTTGTACTCCATATATTGTTACCGGTTTTATTATACTTTCCTTTCATAGTTTAGTAGGCGTAGTAGTGGATAAATCTGGACTTTTGATTGGAAATGCTGTTCCTCGTGTAGTTAGGAGGTAAGATTTACTCGAGATTATAATCCCCGCCCCCGATTTTGGGGTACACGGCACCCTCCTCCCCGCAAGAATTTTTATAAACATATCTAAAACTACAACCTATATCTTCTTTTTTAGATATATAATTTGCATAGTCTGAAGGATAAACGCAAATTTTTTCGGAAAAGAAATAAATTAAATTTTCTACGGCGAACGCCCAATCGTCGTGATTGTCTGTGCCTACTAATTTCGACACACTTAACATATAATTGCAGCCATTCTCGTACAACGCACTATACACAAAACTTGTGATAGTGACTACTTGTGATCTGGGCCCATAACCTGTTAAAAAATAAAACGTACCGTGTACCTTTTCAGTACAGACTACTTTTATTTATTTGTTTCCGGTTACATTTTATATGGGAACTTAAATCTAATGTATATAAAGTAGATGGCGTTACAAGTATCCTAACTAAACTGGGAAAATATGCAGTATGATGAGTTATCTGTCCTTTTCATAGTGGAATATTATATTACAGAGGACAAAGGACTTATGACTCATCGTACCTCATATTTGCCCAGTTTAACCATAACTCGCCTTTTTGATATACATCCATTTTTTTTGATTTTTGTTTTCTTTGTTAACATATTATTTTTCAATAATTTTTATTTGCTTGAAGTGCTCTGTTGATTGCTGTTGTATTTTCCTTCATTTCATTTTCTGTTCTCTCGGCCTTGGATAACATAATTCCCAGATATTTCAAGTTCTCCACTTCCAGATACGTCATTTCCCATTTTAATTTTTTAATTTCCCACTATCTTTTCTATTCTCCTATAATATTCGACTTACTTTCATTTACTTGTAATCACATTTTTTCTCCTTCCTTATTCGTTCATCTAAAATTTTCACCATTACCTCTTATTTAAGTTATAATTATGTTCTTAAAGTACCTTTACTTACGTTTCGTATTACGTATTATAGGGCCTTGTTAAAAAATATCGCTGACTATTTATTCGCTGGTCTATTTTAATATCTTCTGTTTTTCCTTTTCGCGTTTTGATGGTAATTACTGCCTTTTCTGCTTTTACTTTCTTTTATTTTTTCTATTTTTCTTTTTGTTATACTTCTCCTGTTATTTATTTATAGTCCGCCTTATTTCCTCTTGATACATATACACATATCTTTTCTTTTGATCATTCAATATCTCGAGCTTTATTTTTTTCCATTGTGTATCTCTTGGATTCCTCTTCGTCTTCTGCCTATATGTTCTAAGAGATAATATCCTTTCCCTCTTTTTTTTGCATTTTCTGTCGCTGCCTAAAGTTCAGTAGTGATAGCTTGCATTGATCTGCTTCAATCCGTACGTAGCAGATTCTATCATTTATTTGTCTAGTTTCTAAAACTTCGTGTCTCGTCTTTTCACTAATAGGAATGCTACCCTTTTCTCTCCTTGTGTCTCCCTTCCCGGATATATTGTCGTAGTATTCTTTTGGTCTATTCTTCGTTTTCCTATCCATTTTATTTGTCGATGTAGAGCAAGATCTATGATATCCTTTAAGTTCTATTATTAATTGATCAAATTTTCCTGGTTTTAACAGTGTTTTTATATTCTAAGTATTAGCCGTAATCTTGTTTTGTTCGCTTTTTCTTCTTAGCCTTTCTTTTTTATTTATCTGTTTGTTAGTGTGATTTTGTTTCTTGGTGTGTGCCTTAATTTTACCATTTTACAATTTGTTATCATCAGTTTCCTTTCTTCTTCCCTTTTTTGGTGCTATGTCAGTTATCTCTAATTTTTTTGTTTTGCATTTTTCTTTTCGATTCCCCATTTAAATTAACCATGTCTTGGATACTAATTCTTATCATTTTTACATCTGTTTCAATTGCTAGTTCCTTTTTCAAATAACTTTCCACGCTTGCTCGTTGCAAATTGTTTCCGTAAGTGCCCAGTGACACTCCCCTTATTACAATAGTTTTCTTCCTTTTCCCCTTTCCGAGCTTTTTAATCGCTCTTTAATTTTCACCATCTCTTCATTTGGGGGTACTTTTTACTTTTTCGTTTTTGCTCTCATTTCCTCATTTTCTACTCTTGTGTGTTTAGTTCTCCTCTCTGGTTCTGCTGTTCTTTGTTTATGTAGCTATGTATTATCCATTATTTTGTCTGTCGTTTGTCTAAAAATACTTGACACTGATAGATCAAGCCGTATGTATCACACGGTCTACTAATAAGTTTGCTTCTTCTCCTTTTGTGCCCTCTATCATTTATCGCGCTAGTTACGTCGCAAACGCAGTTATGTCGATTTTCAAAGGTCAAAAGTCATTACATATTATTATATATTCACAATTATTTGCAATTCATGGACGACTAAGTTCTTATGAATAAGTGAAGAAAATTATGGGAAGTTTATGAAAGTCTGCAAGGTATGTGTGTATGTGTGCGACTATGCTGGTGATATTAAATGAAATCATGAACGAGTACACAAAAGGAATTTAAAAACTAATCAATCTGCAAAACGTGAATATTCTACGAATGGTACTTATATCAGCCGACGATTATGAACCAATTCAAAGTGCATGTATATTAGTAAAAAAATTCGTCGTCAAGGTCGTCAATAGATGACTTTATTGATTTTGAATTATCTTCCGTCGGCCAGATCAAACATAAAAAAACGGCAGCCATGATGCGTAATGACATAATGTACATACTAAAATCATATATGGCATTTGATAACCGTTTGTATGAAGTTAAACCGCAGATTTGGAAAAGATCCTTGACAAGGTAACTTAAGAAAAATTGGCGAAGTATGCCAAGTGTTTAAATTGTCATTAATTATATATTATATTTATATTAACAGACACATTTATTATATATATATATATATATTTATAATTGATGTGTGAATATTGTCCATGAATCATTCAATAAGAATAAACTCCCAACAATTAAGTAGTATTTTCTAATCATTATATACCATATGATATTAGCTCGACGTTCAGATACGAGGGTTGTCTGTCTCTTTATTGTTGCATATTGCCCTAAAGAAAACAATAAATCGATTAAAAGTGCTTTACTTGTTTTCAAAGTATCCTCTACTAAGACTAAAGCCCGTTTTACATTATCATATTAAATTGAATATTATTTTATAGTGCAATGTAGAACACTGTACTATTTTTCTGTGCAAAATCATTGTATGAAATTAGAATCTGTCCTATTTTCATATCAAATGTTTTAACTTGCACCTGCTCACTAGCCTGTATTGCAGTATTCCAATTTAACCTCATTTTCTTATGTTTACGTCTTGTCCAGACCGGTTACAGTATATAATAAACGGGGATTTATACATTATACTGTGGTCGTATCAGCAAATGTTTCTATTGAGCGTTTTACTACCAGTATAAGTGTTATTATCTAAGCATAAAATTAAACATTTTGGAGGTTATGAGAAATATGTGTAAATATTGTGTGATACTGGTGTACAATTTCAAACTAGGATGTAGCATGACACAGAATCAAAAACAGAATTTTTGTACAACTTCATAATACATATATAATAGCCTTGACGAATGATGGAGTCTAAGGTCATACAATAATCTTGTACAAAAGACTGGTAAAAGTATTATTCTATAAAACAGTATTCATTTGTTTGGTACCATTTAATAGGATAGTGTAAAACGGGCTTAACGCACAAAGTGATATGGCAGCTATTTCAATTTTAAGTTTGGATAGTCAGTGCTTCTGTTTGCGACTCCAACCATTGACCATGCAATCCATTCTAGGTCCTTGGAAACGTATCACGGTATTCTCGTTTTCTGAGCATGGCAACTACTTCTGGCTAAAAACAAATGTATACTACTCGGCATTAACCGTTCTTCGATCTTGTGAAGAAACTGTGGGTACGTATCCGACAATTTTCTGTAGTACACTGCGAGTGCAGATAACTTTTGTCGGATTTGCCTTTTCTTGAAACAACAAAGCAGAAACTTGGCGGTTATTTCTCTGTTCATAGGAATAAATCCATGATTTGTTATCACTCACCATGCTGCAGGCGTTTATGAACTTCCATTGGTGCACCGCCTCGAAGAATTGACGCAACCGCCTTTTGATCTTGGGTTAAACTACGCAGCATTTAACAGGAAAATAATTTTTCACACCCAATTCATCATACAGGATCCTGCTGATTGAGGTCTTTGAAATGCCTTTATCCCGAGAAATATCAAAGCTAACGTAGAGCTTCCTTATTTTTCTATCGTCTTCTTAATAGATTCTGTGGTAGTATATTACAGTAAGCCGGAAATTGCAGTATAGACCATACAATTTCAAGTAACTCACTATACAATAATGACTAAAAGTTTTCAGGATATCTTCTCTATTTATTAATTTTTGTATTTAACTTGGACATTTACCAAATTATCTTTTTTCAACTATTGATGGGTATGCGTATTAAAGCACGTAGACGTAAGCTTTCGTGCGTGCTACAGTATTTAAAGTTAAACCTCCGGCTAAACTGTCGAATTTCATATTTTACGAACTCCAATATGACAAACCGGAACGATCTCGCCGACAGAGCTACTTAAATACGCGCTTTCACAATTACTTTATCGCGGAGGGCATCGAAATTTGAACGTAAATCTTCGTAAGAGGCAAAGGGCCAATAGCAGAGCGATCCGAAGCTCCATGTTATTCTCTGGGAATAACGGAATTTGTTTATGTAAAGGACGCCCGATCTCCGTTTCCATAAACATATAAATCTGTCAGCGGTCCATCCGAATCTGGTCTTCGTCTATCCTCGTGCAGCAAATTTCTTCGTGTTTCAGACAAATGTATCTATGGAAATGTGTTTGTGTGGATGTATCGTATGGCATACGTTCAGATACGCAGACGTATTAGTGTAGTATATTAATGGGCGCATTTACTTCCTCTCTTTTTCGCGCAATCGTTTGCTTCTCTTCTTGCGAGTATGCCGGAATATATTGACACGGTGGGTGGCGATAAATTACGCATGAAATTCCGATAATGCGATATATTTTCCGGACGTTTACGCTTGCGAAACACAATGCGTTAATAAAAAAGGGAACGTGTTGATAAATAAAAGATGTTTTATTATAAACTCCTACGTCGATGTCTATTATTAAAATTTTGTCAGTTTCAATCAGTAGGTACTTAACCATCCTCCTCTTTACATAAGATGTATCTACGCACGCAATAATAACGTTACAATTACGAAAAACCATTTTGTTGATCTTGCCAACCTAACGATCGTTTTAATTATACCAACAATTTGAGGAAGTAAATTGTTTAATTGTGGAGTCAGAAAATCAATTTGTTGGTGCGTTGATTCATGTTTCGATTCGCCATAAACTATCAATCCGCTTTTATCCAAGGAGCAGTTTTTACATCCTTGTTTTATTCGATGAGAAATAAGGAGTATCTTATTGTACTGAGAATTTAGTTAAATTTCTTAAACAAAATTGCACCGCCCTAGCTCTTAATTAATGATATAAAAACATAAATTATAACAAATTATATTTATAAAGTTTGAGAAACATTTGACATAAAATCAAGATAATTACCTAGTGTTGTGTGTGTGTGTGTGAGTGCAATTTCTTTTTCGATAATGGTTCTTCGTATATCTACTCTCTTAACTTCTATTCTCGATGCACCTTTAATTTCTATGGATTCTTCGCTTTCTTAGATTATACCTTCTCCGGTATGGTGAGGTTCTTCTTAAGACTCTTTTATTCCAAATGTATTTATTGACTTATTTGTTGACTTATTTATCTTGTCAATTTTCTTCGTCGTTAATCAAACAAACTTTTTATTTCTTTTGGAAACCAGGACTACACTGCTTTATTTCTAATTGTAAATTGTTCACGAAACGAAAACTTTAATTTACCTTGACTCCAGTTCATCCAGGTATATCGCTGTTATAGAAACCTGTATTAAATGTCGATGTATCCCTGGTTATTGCCAGTAATTTTTATGAATTCTTGTAATGTAAACGTGTTGTATGTACGTGTCTGAATGTTTACAATACTTTTGTATCCATTAATATATGCTTTTTATAATAATTATTAAGTTTATTTCTAGTTACATTTGTTTCTCCCATTAAACGTCTCTGGCTGAAGTTAAAATAAGAAGCTAACACCCGTAGGGTAATAAAATCCTCAAACGTTGGTGGGCGTGGTATTGGAAAGGTATAAATAGAACCCCAAAATAAACCGTATGACAGTTGAAGGACCACAACCCCAATATTAACTGCGAATTTTGATATACTACCTTATACTCCATGGGTGGAATAAATTTAAGGATTTGACAGAAGATTGGGAGGTGGTTCAGCAATGACCAATAAATATTACATCAGTAATAATTCTCGATACATTTTTCAATGCTTAGTTCCACGGATGATTTATTGATTGGCAAACCCAAGTTCCATTTAAAAATATTAAATTTCTTGAGCTAAAATTCATAATCAATTTGAACATTTACCTCATCATTATCATTAAATATCTATTAACAATAAGTTAATAGTATCTAGCGAAATGCTTTAGTCAATGCTGATTATACTTTTATCTCGAACACCTTAATTAAGGTAAAAATCAACTGGTATTTAAATTAACTGAAATTATACCCGCTTTTTTCCTTGCGAACTGCAAGTCCTCAAACGAACGAGTAATGAAAAACCAGTAATCTTTTTGGCAAATCCTTAGCTAGGTACACGCTTGTCTTATCCTTGCAGTTTACTAATTAATTTTAATTAATTAAGAAAGTTAAATACAAACGAGCACTCAATTAAATAGAATCATAACCAAGCCCAATTAAGAGGAGGAAAGAAACCGACTGAAAACGGGCGATAAAAGAGTCTGAAACTAACGTTAGTTTATAATTCACTCGGTAGGTTTGCTTGTGCGACACGCTCAAGTACAACTGTAGACGCAGAAAGTATCTTATAACATCGATACTTTGGTTAACGAAAATATGTTTTTCCGTATTGTTATTTTGAATAAGAATGGATGGTTTATATTTCTTTATTAATTACAGACTTGAGATTATTGTAAAGAATCGTAGAAAAGATTATATCTTAACTTTTCTCAATTCGTAAAAACGGTGAATAAACTAGGAATATTTCTGAACAAGTTTTACCCAAATGAAGTAAACTCTTGTCTTTCCTATTCTTACTCCACAATAACTCAAGGTCCGTTATTGTCTCGAAATAATAATTCGTATCTTTTAATGTATTTTGGCTTTCGTTCATTTATCCCAACGAACTCTTCTGTTAGGTAGATCAGTTATTACTAGAGTTGCTCGATTAGCGCCAACGGTACTACAACTATCATAAACGACTGTACTAGAATAGCAACATTACACTATACGAATACAGATGACTTCATACTATACATTGAAACTATTATGCATTATATATTCATATAGTTGTTGTATTATTAGCGCAAATTGAGCAACTCTAGTTATTACTGCAGATCGGTAGACTTAGGTTTCCTTCTACCACGAGTTCTCACTCCATCAGTTGTAGAGGTGCTATTCATGTATATTGTGTGTCTTGGATTCAGTCGCAATGATCTCGAATTATACGCTGTTATTGTAATGAGGGATGTGGTGAGAGAAGTGCATTTTTACCAGCTATTTCCAGGGGATATCTAGTATTACTAACTCCTCTATGACTTGTAATATTTTAAATGAATAAAGAAATTTTAGAAGTACGTTCAATCCAATATTAATAACCTTTATCCACTAACGAGACTTTTAATTCCCATGCAATTCTGATCGCTCTAAATTAACAATTGTTCATGAATTTTTGTTAGGACTTTTATGTTTACTTTCGTTGCCTTTTTATAAATGAATCTAGGATCGACTGATGCCATGGGTTTTCCTTTTCTAGGAAAATTTTAAATCATTATGCACTTACCAATTTTGGAACAGTTTACTTCGTGTAGCTTGTAAAGGTTTCTTTAATACAACATACCAGAAAAGTGGTTTATTATTTCTATTTTCGTAGTGAAAGTGTAATGAAATTGATATACAATGGTGAGTTTAAGATGTTTATTGTTTTTTATGTTTCGATATAAGAACATTGGTAGTATTCTAAGTGATCCTGATAGAACAGCGAAAAAGTATTGGCTCGGCCGCCTTTTTGTTTTGCACTGATAGAAATCGTATTTATTCACTTATACATAATTCTCTGCGAACGATGTAACAAGGTACCTTTATTGGACGACAAAAAATTAATCATTCAATGTTCGATTACACTTCTGGGAAAGCTGTATTTCATCGGGGAGATACACTGTCCATTTTGGCTGACTCCATTGTAGCCTTTATAGATATCTATGGTTTGTCCTGTAATCATAAGATGGTATCCCAAATGACTAATCAGGTGGTTTAAGATTTTTGGCTTTTTCAGCAGAACATGCGTATTCCTTCAAGGTGAGAAGTTTTTAATCCTCCTTGTGATTCTCGTATACTCCCCATTATATTGCCTGGGGGATCTGGTGCGAGAAACTGGCTGATAGATCCTTCCGGAACAAGCCATCGAGAATTTTACCTTTATTCCCTCTACATTCTGGGACCCATAAAGTTGTTGATGTTGATCAACTTACGCAGCTTGAGCAGCTCAGGGGAAACAGCTTTCCTCTTCGGACTTGGGTCTTCAGTCTTCGCCACTGATTTCTACTACATCGCGATGCCTTCATCGACCGCCATGCTGATTGACACGGCTTGAAACGCATGTTCCGTTAGAAAAATATGTGTGTACATTGATTACTGGTACAGTGAATAATGGGTAAAACAACAGGTAGCCCGGACAGTCTCGATGCTAATGCAAAGTACCTGAAGAAGTCGCTCCACGTGCCAACTGCTCCTCCATCTAACCACTCATACTTTCGACATCACCCTCACCTTAGGATTTATGACTTTTATTGGGGTGCTCGCTTGTCAATCGCGGTAAACCCAAGATATCCTCAAAGAACCTTTTACGCACGACATGGCTGCAGCAAGGGTTCATGGTCTATCGATAGCTCTTACTACAGAAGAAGATTATCGTTAAAACCTTGCTGCAAACTCCTTACCAGGACACTACAGACAGATGCGAGGAGAAACTGGTCTGCGATGTTTTCAGATAAAATGGCCGGTTTCCTATCCGAAAATCGAACTTGACACTAAAACTTAGGAATTTTATGAAGAATTTCTTGTCCATTACTTTTTATACAGTATAGATGGGATTAAGCACATTCATGACATGTATTTCAAGTGGACGAAGTTCAGGAAATTTAGGCTATATCCATTTGAGGATCCATTTTATTGTACTAATTTACGTACTTATCACCTTTGTGTTTTGCTTACTTACTTTGCCCTGATATTTTATAATAACCGATAAGTGTAACCTCCTTTTAAATGTAAACCGAAACCTGAATTTTATGTATAATTCCAAGTATCTTCATAGAGATTTCAATATCAAGTTTTCAATCGACTTGATCCTCAATTTCCAGTTTAAGCCGTTTATACCTGCGTTACGCAGTATTTTATTTGAAATCTATAAAATCAGTTTAATTCGCAATAAACATCCTTAGAAAGTCAATATATATGGAAAGTAAAGCCTGAAAACAGCACTGAAGTTTTTGATAAACCGAAGGAAAACAAAATGTAAGCAAGATATCATTAATTAAACCTACTTGTATACATATGTTCCTGAAGACTATCGGACAGTTAACTGTCCTATTTTTAGGTAACGGTAACGGGCATTTCCTCCGCATAACATTGTACTTACATATACATACAGGACCGAATAGGATACGGCAAACATAAACAGTTGATAGGTACGCGTTTCCTTTGCTTACTGGCGCAGACGAAGCCGACGCCATTTGATAAACGTAAAATTAACACGCGACTTTGTCATATTCTACACCCTTCTCGGTTTTCCTTTTCGTACGTGCACGTAGTTACTCCTTCGTTGCTGTAAACTAGATTTTATTCGCTGCCTCGCTAAATATAGCAGTCGAAGTCTAGTTAGGTACCCTACCTTGGTAATTCAGACCGCGGTGTCGAATTCACATCAGCAGAAAGAACAATAGATGAGCGAGCTTATTGGTAAAAGGCAACATGTACGTGTTGTACGCAGAGCAGAAACTAACGACGGCGGGAGCTTAAATTGATGGAAATTGAAATTGTGATGGTAATAAATTTCACAACTCAAACCGCGAAGTTCTAATTGAAACTGGTTCCCATTTTCATGTTTTAGTTTGCCAACTTTCGAGGCAATGAGCATATGATCGCGATATAGTATGTAGCACGATTCCTGGGAATATGTACCGGTATGAGTTATCAGGAGATCGTTGTATGTTTCAAGGTAATTTCATACAAACATATATACATTTGGCGGTAAATTCGTTGAAGTTAAAATATGTAGCGTGACATGGTTTGATATAATTGATAGACATATATACTCTTTCTAGGAAGAAACCCTATTTTGAATGCAAGACAGGAAATAGACCATTTATGATTTTTGTCATCATGTAGATCCATACATTATTGGGGAAATGAATAAAAGGTTGGTTAAAGATGGTTTATAGTAAACCATGAGAAGAAAATAAATATATGCTATGTTACAAAAAGAAAGAATCGTCCGGTTAAAGTTTATATTTTTAAACCACACTTTGTACAGATGTTCTTGGTGTTGGGAATAAAAAGGGATAAAAAAAATTAACAAGAGAACAATAAATATTTGTGTAGTTTTTGCCTCACTCCAATGAAAATATTTGTTCTTGCTTTCCCTATTTTGGATCAGTTTGCTTCGATTATTCGATTGTGAACACTCTATAGTTGTGAATTACGTTGTGAAATAGTGTATTAAAATGCGAAATTTTCGGCAGACAAGCGATTTTGAACGAGACTACATTAGGCGAGCACTGCACTTGGTGAAGTCACTAGGCGGATGCAAATAAATATTACTACAGTTATTCGCTGTTCAAGGTGTTGGTTTCAAGAAGGTGGGCAACATCGTGAAAGAAGTTATTGACGCGCTAGAAGAACTACCGTATGGAAAAATAAGAAACTAAAATTGCTTACCCTTAGGAATCGGCATAGAACCTTAAGGTCTGTGGAGAATGTGTTTATGGCAGAAATGCTCCACAGATTAACAATGCGTTCCATATATGTATGGTCATATTCGTCCAAGACTAATACTGCCTCCTACTAGTCGGCATCGTGTCCTCAGATTAGAATGGTGTAATTTACGGGTAGACCGCGATGTGGAGTGGAACAGTATCGTTTTTCAGACCAATCTCGCTTTTGTTCGTGGCCCCATGATGGTGGTAGACAAGTTCGACGTCGAAGAGAGGCATTTTCTGAATTCTTCCTTAAAATGTGAAACAGATGCTAGAGAACTGATGGTTTGTGATTGAATAAGCATAGAAGGCGCGCCTTTAGTATTCCATCGAGGACATTTAAATACTCAAATATGCATTCACGAAGTTTTGGAATCATTCGCTTTATCATACATCCAAGCGCTAAATAATGCCACATTCCAGCAAAACAACGCACGGGCTCATTTTGCCACAGCTACATTACAATTCCTGCAAGAAGTCAACATAAATATTCTCAATTGGTCTGCATAGAACACGTGTGGGATATGACGGGTCGAAAGGTTGGTATGCTTCCTAACTCTCCAGTAAACTTATAACAGCTACATTATGCCCTACAAGCTGCTTCGAATAAGCTTCAACAAGAGTCGATAGATCATCTTCTTAGAAACATGCAGTAAACAGCAGAATGTGTTCGTTTACGTGGTTTGGCTATTAAATTTCCTCTAGGTTACGAATTTCACAATTACATTTGACGATTTATTATTGTCAACACAGTAAACATAAAATTTGGTATGAACATATGTACTTTTGCTGGAAGATTTTTTTGTCACATAGTATATGTACTTGCAGTGCCCACATAACGTCGTGACGAGCGTAAGAGGAACTTGTACTGCAACACGCAAGATGCCTAAACCCTGAAGGGAAGAAAACCTTCATTTCAGTCAATAAACATATTCTCTATCACTTCTGATATTGCATCTGATATATGCTCAATAACTCGTTGTTCCTTTTGTTTATTGGATTTTGATGTGCCGCTAAGGGTTGTAGTTTACTGTTTACATGTTTTGAAAGGTATCGATTAATTGTCCATTTTTCGGAAATAGGAACCGAGACATTATAAATAATCCATTAAATTAAGTGGATGCACAATTTCTTTAAAAAGGTTGGTATCGGGGGAAGCAGAAATGGTAAAAACTAAAACTATTTTATCTTTAATTCATCCTCAATCAGTGTCGTACAAGTTTCTGGTTTTCTTTGAAGAAGTCCCATAATATTTCCGAATAGTAGCTTCCGACAGTGCAGTTTTCGGGCACCCCAACTTTTTGGTCTTCAAGCACTTTATACCTTCCTTGAAACCCTTTAAACTATTCCTGTATGTTTCGTATATTCTTTGAAGGTGCTGTTAAAACGTTTACCAACTCTAACACAATCGTAGCTCTCATTTTTTCAACGGTCTTCCCGTAACATAATAACACTGTTGGTATTATTACTCCGTTACTAATGAACCAAATGCTTTGAACACTTGACAACACTAACGAAGGTTGTCGCTTTCAAAAACAAAAGATATAATAAACCACTATTTTCGAAAAACTCGGTTCTTGTTTGGACCAATGTATTGTAGGCAAACCAAAGTATGTTTGTCAAAATGTATGTCCAGAATCATCCGAATTGGTATGGTGAAGATAAATACAGTGCCGTTTCACCTCTTTCTTTCGTGTTTAATTTGATGGCAGTTGTATTGAAAGCAAAATTCCGTTCTTCATCGCAAAAGAATCCACATTAGTCAGCGCACGCAGCCGTGTTTGTTATGTATCAAGTCCACGCACAATTCTCGACCGAACTATAATTCAATGAACAGCAATGAATTTTTGTTTTTACGAGATATTTGTCCACCATCTAATTCCTAGATCAGGTAATATTATTGGAGAGACACCGTAATTTTATGTTTATATAGTGCTTCAGGCCGAGGTTTTCGGAAATTAATAGAGAGTCACATACACATACAGTGTATCTCAAAAATCGCTTCGCAAGTTTGGTAACTGTTTAACGTCATTTAAAGTTATTGTTGTATTGTGAGTAACATTACCTCTTAGTAAACATGAATCATAAACTGGCAACAGATCAACGCGTGTTTGTCTTACAATCTTGATGGTAAAATAACAAAAATACTGAGGCAGTATGTCAATTATTCAAAGAATATTTTCTAATACTCCAGCAATGACAGGACAGGCTATGTATAACTAAAATACAAGATTTTAGGCTACCAGAAGTATACATGATTTACCAAGGAGTGGGAAACCTAAATGAAGAAAATGTAACAAATGTTGCTCAAGCTGATGTTGAAAACTCCGTACGCAGGGCTGCTACTGAGTTGGATGTTCGACGTAGCAATATTCGTCACATTCTGAGATTAATTAAACTCCACATCGTATGCAATTTGCAAAATAGTTTGTGATTACGTATGTAGATCTGAGACGGAGCCAGATTTTCCAAAACGGATTATTTAGACTGATGAAGACATTTTCAAACTCAATGGCAGAATTAAGGGATACAATTTTGTTTACTAGTGTGATTCAAATCCTCGCAAAGTAACACAAGAGCTGAATGCTCCTGGTATAAATGTGTGGACATGTATTTGGAATGGTGGTATCATCGGTCAATACTTTTCGATAGCACTATAACTTGTGCACCGTATCTGGAAATATTACCAGCAACAATCTGATGTTTGCAAATACTAACCCAATAGCGGAGTGAGGACAAGAATACTAGAAACCGACGAAGTTCCATGATTAAGAATACTAACGTTGTTTGACTAGGAAATGGTACTCCACCGGATTATAGTTTCTTGGTACCGAAATTCCTCGACAACCGCTTTACAGAAGGGATCGGGCCGCGAAGTACAACAGACTTGTCCCCAAAATCATATGACCTCACACCTTGTTATTTTTCAATGTGGAGATTGATGCAAAGTATGGTATACTCACCAAAACCTATCCACCTAGAATCTATGTAAGGATTCTTACTAAAGAAGCTAAACAACAACAAACATATACCTATGCTATGCAGTTTGTGCAATAGCAAATAATATGAATTTTCATTGTCCCAAATGTATTGGAATGAATGATAAATATTTTGGTCAACTTATGTAAGTTTTAATACCACAGGTAGACAAAATCGTATTGTACAATATCAAACATTATAATATCATATCATTCTTTATATTTGGTATCGTCTTTCGCTCCTCTTTCTTCGGTAAAGCAACTTTTGGTAGAATCTGTATATAAATACTTACATTTTATGACACAAATATCACATCGGTAAACTTCTCCTTGAAGATGCTTGCCTCGAGCTAGTAAAATACGTGTCACCGATTTTATTATAAACAATTGTGCCAGTAAATTACACCACAGTCCTTGCAATCACCTTTATACATTTTATGAGGCTGAGTATCAGAAAAAAAAACATTTCTCTGGGATTCTAGCTATAAGTGGCATTTAAACAAAAAATGGGACGCATTATGCTTGAAATAAGATCGCCAGAGCACTGAAATTTTACATTATTTTTTTAAACTGTTTAAACCTAGCGTTCCTTTAAAAGAACAATGCGTAATGCAATTTCAATAAAGTCTGGATCGATTGAGTTAATCTTCCAGTTCATGCTTTTCAATTACTAATTCGGACATGGCTAGAATTGAAATGAAATAGCAGAATTTTATTCAACACAAAATCAATAACCACTACCTACACGAGGAACTGGCCGCGCGGCGAGTCCTAATCCCATACAACACATCCACATGCAACAAATGTGCGTAAAATTTGTGTGCTGTGATGGTATCTATTGCAGAAATTTCACGTTTCACTAATTAGTTTATATTTTGCCCAGATGCAACAGATTCCACATTTTTTATGAAAATTGATACGAGACATTTCATTGGGATTCACTAGCTGATATCGATGTTCCGCTCACCATCCCGCTCCCACAACTGCTTCAAGATGACTGAAACTGAGTTTTCTGAAGAAACTACAGTATGAATAGGGGAATATTGATATCAACTAGTATTACACACCAGAATACGAAAGTAGCTTCCAGTACGGGCACTGGACGTGAAATCCTACGAAAAAGCATTGGTGCGGTTTCACGAGAAAATACATCCCTCATGATTTTACGAGAAAATTAATGGAAAACTTAGCAGGTGATTAATTCGAAACCAATTTATAAAATACTGTCATACCCCTCTAAATAGACATCTCCATAACTCGAATTTTCCCTTAAGTCGAGTTCTTCAGTTGGTTGGAGCGTTAGCATACAATTTTGTTTTAAAATGCATATGTAACTAAGAATATTTAAGTCGAACTTTCCTTGTATTATTTGTATAGCATTTTCATTGAAAATATCAATCGCGCGGTATTATATTTGGGTGCCATCGTAGTTGTAACACTGACACAAACACTTCGAAAAATCAATAACATTTATTATATAGATAGCACCTGACCTACAACAATACACTTAACCTTCCTATACTCACCCAAACGGTCTGTGAGACCGACTTACACCCTCTGTCCCAAAAGTAACCGCAATAGTTCGAAATAAAGCACGCTATGTATGTTATGTCCACAAAAATCATTGTATTTATTCGAAATATTCTCCATGTGCTACACAATACATTGATTTGCACGGTCAACGAGTGCTTCAAACGACTTTTTCATGTCGATCTCTGGGATGGCCTTTAGGATGCCGGTCGTCGATCTTTGAATGGCGTCTACGGATGCATAACGAACTCCTTTCTGCTTCAAATGAAGACGAGGGAACAGGAAATAATCGCATGGGGACAGATCAGGCGAATACGGTGGGTGCTGTATCGAATATGTTTCATTTTTCGCCAAAAATCGGTGACAATCGTTGCTCGATGACACGGTGCGTTATCGTGCAGTAATCTCCAGCTGCCTGGCTCGCGATATTCGGGCCGAACACGACGAATGCGACCCAGCAAACGCCTCATAACATCGAGGTAATATGCACCATTAACCGTTGAGCCGTATGGAACGAACTCCTTATGGATAATTCCCTTCGAATCGTAGAATGAAATCAGCATTGACTTGATTTTCGACTTCTCCATTCGTGATTTTTTCGGATTTCCTTCTTCTGGTGACCTCCACTCTGCGCTTTGACGTTTGCTTTCTGGTTCGTATTGAAAGCACCACGTCTCGTCACCAGTCACAATCGTTTTCAAGAAGTTTTCATCTGCACGGGCTCGTGCAATAATGTCTTTGGAGTGTTCGATTCGAAGCGTTCGAATTCGTTTTTTGGTCGTCGGTCAATTTGTGCGGAACAAACTTCGAATTGACTTTCTTCAAACCAAGGGTTTCAGTCAAAATGCGCTGAATAGTTGTTTTAGGGATGCCAAGCTCCATTTCCATAAATCTCACTGACGATTTCTTCGAAATTTTCACAAATTCGCGCACTTTTTCCACATTTGCCTCGGCCAAAGTTGTCGAAGGACGACCGGCTCTTTCGTCATCGTTAACATCTTCTCTGCCTTTACGAAATCGTCGATGCCACTCGAACACTTGCCTCTTCGACAAACAATCGTCGCCATAAACAATTTGCAGCATTTCATACGTCTCGGTTGCAGTTTTTCCAAGTTTAAAACAAAACTTAATATTGACTCGTTGTTCGTGACTCATTTTCTGACCGTTTACGAAAAACACTCACAGGATGCGTGATGTATCAGCTGACTATGCACCAAATGTCATGAAAATTTGTCAGGTTGGTAAGGAAGAGTCCCACTACAATAATCAATCAACTATCAAGAGATGACGCCACTGGTTTCTGATTTATAGACGCATTGCGGTTACTTTTGGGACAGAGGGTGTATATAGTACAGTATACGTGTTTCATTTTTGACGTGAGTATAGGAAGGTTAACCATGAAATAACGTATTATTCAGTCTGTATACGTCGTCTTCTAGATATTCAGAACACTATCCTTGATTTACTTTTTCTCACAGTTTTTTTCAAATGGAAATCTTGTATTAGTCTGTACCTAATTATATGCTTATATTTTTACAAACGCCTTATTTTTGGTTTAGATTTAAAATTAAGTCAAAATAATCTTTTCTCTAAGTATTTTTATTGTTTGTGCTGCAATCATACACATACACATTATACCTACATATATATCAAATAATTTAGTGGCCTTCTGTAACTCGAACTCCTTCTACGTCAAAGATTAGATCCTTAGATATGAATTACGTTAGGCTTAGAGAGCTTCAACTGTATTTGTGGAAAAAATATTTAAAAAACTTTCCAATATTGTGAAAAACTCTTTGAAAAAGTATTCAAGAGGAAACATGTTAGGGTCACGTTAGGGCGACACCTAACATTATTGTTTAAACGTCGCACGATATTGAGATGCAAAGCGAGCTTTGATCCTCCTTGGAGCAGTGAGGAACCCCCGTGACAAGTTCACAATGTATTCAGCGCAGGATAAAGCGTTTTATGCACCCTTCAGTACGAGTTTTTGGTCCTGCCCTTGCGCCCGAGTTTGTCGACATCGGGGGTGATATTTTCGCACGCAACTTCGAACGGGGTTCGTGAATTGGGGCGAGGAATTGCATTTTGCGCGGTTAATTTTATTGACAGCGTCGTTTTCATTGATGTTTAAAACTTATAAGTACGTACTACGTGTTATTTCTAATTTAAGATGTTTTTAGGCTTGGTAGTTATCGTTTTAATTTTATACTTCGTACTTTTTAAATTGTAAATAATAAAAAAGAAGGTTAACGATGCAGTTGCGATAACACTCCCGGTCAAGTCTTATTATCACAAATTTTTGCGTAACTTCAAAACAAAGTATTAAACGTCTTATATTGTCGAAACGAAAATAAAAAGTTTTATAAACTGGTAGCCATAAAAAATGACGAACAGCATTATAAAAGTGAGTGTTGACGCATATAGCTATTAAACAGAAATAGACTTTTTTCCTTGGAATATTTTAAAATGGTTTATTAAAGCTTTTCTAATTTGTCTGCGTTTATAATCTGTATAATATTTAGTCTATCAATTCTATAATAATTTGCTTAGATCTACATATTTAATTCTTATTTAATCAAATAGTTTTCGTTGACGTAATTTTTACACTTCAAGGAAAGATTTACGATTCACCCATTGAGTACATGTGAACTCATTCTTTCTGGTGCATTCCTATTTCTTTTTATATACAAGGTCTTGCCATTTTTATCTAACAATAAAACTAAATTTACAAATATTCACATTCACATTTGTTTACAGTTTTTCACATAACTTTCTTCGCCTTGCGATGACCATTTCTCGTTGAATTTTACCGTAAATTCCAGATTCTTTCACTACTCCAAAACTATTTCGCATTTCGTTGAAAATCGGTACGTCGTACCCTATCAGAATACATACATACATTGAAATAATGACATAACTTAGCGCTTACAATTATACACAAGTGGCGTACACTCTTTTCCAGCTTTACCGGTCTCAAAAGGAGACCGCCGTACATACGTTCTCGATTGTTTGGATAAAGTACCTTAAGAACTTTAAAAATAACGTAAACAGGCAGGTATTTTCTGAAATGCTCATAATTCACGCTTACTGTTTAATCAGAAGTTTGTGTTAACTATTTTTATCTCTCTTGTGCGTATGTACTCGTACTGCCTGGCTTAATTTTATTTGTTTTTAACACCCTTTGAACGTATTTTTGGAGCGCCATTATGATAAGTACTTAGAGCACGTTGTCGTTAAAGGCTTAAGCTTAAAATTATATGCAATGTTAAAAGAGTTTTCTGTTTATATTAAGAATTGATTTTGTTGGAGGAAAGAAAATTATGAAGTGGTTTTGATCCAGTCCTCTATTCGAGAAGTTTGTCTATACTGCTTTTTTATCTTTAGGGATGTTATATTAGCCTCCAGCGAATTAATTTCGTTTTAAGTCAACACGTTGATTAGTGGCGAGTGAAAATATCAATCATGAACAAATATGCTGCTTTAAGTAATAAAGTGGTAGATAATAGTCTTGCTCTTAATTTCACTGTTAAGATTTATTGCACAGCGATATCTATAACATCGCCAAAAAGACATTCTATAGGAATACGTCTCTCTTTTTTAATTCTTCATACTCTTTGGTTATTAGGTAGAGTTGACCAAAGTCGGTTTGATCCTATCTGCAATCTATCCGGTGAGGCTTAGGGTGTCGGCGTGAAACACATACATACGTTGTCCGGTACGTTACTTTCTATTCTAGTTACAACAGGGTGTTCGTGTTATCAATTTTCCATTTCGTAAACTTATCGATAGCGCTCGAAAACCATGTGCTCCTTATAATGCAACTACAAAATTCTGTCGCTCGGTTTCCGGAGTTGGAGTGTGTAGCAAATGTGTTGCATTATATTTTTGTAAGGTGGAACAATACGGTAATTATGTAAATAAATGGGGTGTCCATGTAAACAGCCCAAAACATAGACAAAACAAAAGAGACAGTTTACCATATCCGGAATTCTTATATGATTTCATTCTTTAAGTGTGTGTCATATTCCGCAACATTTAGTTGACAACAAATATTTTAAAGTGTTTTGGAAGACGTATGTACATACCTGCTTGCAAGTTACTCACCCGAAGCGTCTTACCATAGCATTTACCGCACATAAAAAATGGTAGAAGAAACATTTCAAATTTTAAATAATAACTAACACTCTGGTTCACAAAAAAATAACCTGCTTCATTAGTAGGAAAATCGAAAACAAATGGACCTTCTATGCCGTACCCTTTACGCAGCACCAAAATTTACCAGTTACTGCACAAACAATAGCACCCGATTTGATAGCCACCCTGCAAAAATTTGCAGTGGAAACCAACCACGCACGTTTGTTGTGACAGATGGTGATGATTAGGTATTCTAAACGCCGGTACGACACTGAAAACAAGTTTTTCTGGTCTCCTCCGTATAACATCTCGCAGCTGTTAGCATTATCCTGCAGCTGACGCATTAATCAATAGAACAAAAAATGTCTCTGAAACCTCCTAAGCAAATTCGGAAATTTCAGTTGTGTCCAGGAATTCCGATACCAGCAATGAAATGGAGCTTGATGCACTTCAACAAACAGAAAAATGTGGTTTTAACATTAAACCCGCATAATGCTAACGCGATTACAGAAATCAACAGTTAGGAATTCCCTCGTTACAACAGATGTATAACTTGTTGCGCAACGTTGCGCAGTTATCTACGATTACATTACGAGTTTGCAAGACAGTTCTTTGTTATTGGATATTTAAATGAACGATAAAGGCACATTAAATGTGCTAATTGATTATTTACTTAATCCTTAAGCCTTTTCTACCCCTTTCTCGGGTGTAAGGTGCGTGTGGAGTTGAGTTCTCTATGTTGTCTTCATACATATTTTCCTCCATCTCTTCCTATCTCATTGTTGTACTTGTTCCCACGATACGGATTTTCAATACGAGTTGACAAGTTCCCTATGGGAATATGAGCAATTTTATTGTAGCTTTTCCTATTTCAATTAATTAAAGGCCTATCACGATACTAACAGTTTTGGCATCTTGAATTCAGCGGTGGATCTTTATATTTCTATATTATCTAATTCTTGCCTATAGACTCTATTTTACGCCAAATTCACATCGATCATTCCTTTCATAATTTCATTAACATCACTAAAAAGCGTTTCCTGCCGGCGACGGACAAACGAGCGAACGATTTGGACACATCTGCGCCTCTTTCATGGTACATAAATAAAGCTGTATCAGCAGCCAGTGTCGCATACGAGGTATTCATCCATCATTTCGCATCCAACTAAACACTCATTCCCGTCCTCGCATCCCTTCTCCCTTTCGGGTTAAAATTTAATAGCCCGCCTGATGATAAATTATTTTATTATCTTCGCTTTTGCGCCCACTTCGTATTTTTAAACTTATTTTCGTGCGTTTCTTAAAAGCTCCTCCAGCTTCTTTAATAAACGTAGAAAATTTAAATTCATATTTTACCTCACGCTTCTTTCCTTTTGCAAGAGATATAATGAAAAAGCGGCCATGAGGAGAGCTAATTGCCTACTTTCAATTTAATTTCGGGATACTTTTTGTAACAAAAGTATACTTCGATGGATACGGCAAAAGGACAAGAGATTCGCTAAAAAGAAAAGTAATTAACGAAATGATACGTACGGAAAACTGGAAACGTTCAAATTAGAATCCTTGGAAAAAAACATATTTGAAGTCTCATTTTGTTTATAAACAGATATAATTGAAAAAATTTCATATAGATACAAATACAATCAACAGTTTTAATGACTTGATGTATGTATAATTTGACAATAGCTGTTTGATAATTAAAAATTTTATAAAAAGAATAACGTTCCATACTTAGGTTGAGTAAAACCCAGCTCGTGTTTAGAACTATTACAGATAATTCCAGAAAATATGTTATCCTTGTCTAACATTAACGATCAACTGCGAGAATGAAGGTCTTATTAGACTTTTCTCCTCTATATTTTCTACTTGATCAAATCGCAAGAACCTTCTTAAGATAGTGGACAGTAATGCAGGATAATGCCTTAGGGGCTCACTGTTAACAAGTGAGTTCGGGAATTTAGCGCTTCCGAGGTACCCGAGCTAAAATCCAAACTAAGGTGTAAGGTAACGTGCCGAGAGTAGCGTGGCCGCAGGGGTGTGCGGTACTTAGCGCCCCCTGGGGGCACTAGGCGAAACCCCTTGTAATTAGCCTTACCCGATAAAGCGGGGCTCTGATCGGACGGACAGATGCTTCCCTGGCTACTCCTCGTATAGCTACGCTATCTAGAATTTCCAAGGCTAAAGTGCAAAAACTTGTGATACAGGGCCAAGATTTCATACAGGCTAAAAGGGCCATAATCAAGGCCAACTTCACTAGGCATGCACAAAGGGCCAGGGTAGTCTAGATAAGGAAGTTAGGCCTCAACGAGGCTACTAAACGTAAAGAAAGGACGGAAGTCCAAAAACGCGAGGTCGGAGGGCAGTACTCCCGCAAGTCTTCCGAAAAGCAAGGGGCCACAAGGTTTTACCATCAAAGAGGCTGCTTTGGAGAGGATCGCGGTAGTTTGCAATGACTATCCAGCCGGAGCCGGCAAAGCTTAAGGCAGGCCAGGACTCTATTATGGAGGCATATAACAGCATTACGGAGCAAGGGCTTCAAGTCCGCTTTAAAAATACACGTATATGCAGAAGTACCGCTCTCAAAGCTGTTAAGTCTAATTAAAGGAATAAAGCTGGAGAACGTACTCTAAGGAGGCATAAAAGTCCCTAGCTACTCTTCGTATAGCTACGCTATCTAGAATTTCCAAGGCTAAAGTGCAAAAGCTTGTGAAACAGGGCCAAGATTTCATACGGGCTAGAAGAGTCATAATCAAGGCCAACTTCACTAGGCATGCACAAAGGGCCAGGTTAGTCTAGATAAGGAAGTTAGGCCTCAACAGGCGGCGGAGGCCACTAAACGTAAAGAAAGGACGGAAGTCCAAAAACGAGGTCGGATGGCAGTACTCCCGCAGGTCTTCCGAAAAGCAAGGGGCCACAAGGTTTAACCTTCAAGGATTCTGCTTTGGAGAGGATCGTGGTAGTATGCAACGACTATCCAGCCACACAGATGGAGCCGGCAAAGCTTAAGGCAGACCAGTACTCTATTATGGAGGCATATAACAGCATTACGGAGCAAGGGCTTCAAGTCCGCTTTTAAGAATATATGTATATGCGGAAGAACCGCTCTCAAAGCTGTCAAGTGTAATTAAAGTAATAAAGCTAGAGAACGTACTCTAAAGAGGCATGAGAACCACAATAGACCTGGAAAGTTCGCAGTGGAACAGGCATCAGTGCCACCTCAAGTAATCTAATCTAATCTAATGCAAGATAAAGATTGAATGTCGATCCAGGGACTGGTGTGATAATCAGCTGAAAGCTTCCTCAGACTACACAGATGGGTTCAAAACCGCTAAAGGAGCAGGAGCAGGAATATATAGACCCTCTAATAAATATTCCGGATGAATGCAAAGTTTCCCCAGCATATTGAAAGCGGAAGTTCATCCTATAATAATATATAAACTGCTATGTTTATTAATACTAAAACAAGCACTGAATTCGCGGGCCTTCAATTCAAGGCTGGTTTAGGAAGTATACAAGACACTAAATATTCTAGGCAAGAATTAGAAGGCAATTCGCTGGTAAATTATAAAGGCAGAGATCATTACCAACATTTATTGGACCCAATCCCTTTGGTAGGCTAAGTGAGCATTTCCTCCCTGAAATGCTAACGAGGGAAGAAGAACGGACCAGGGGAGAGTATAACTTCTCGAATCTGAGGGAGGCTAAGTGTCTTCTCGGGAATTATGATCGAAAAAGATCTAGAACGCTTCAGTAAAAATCAATTGAAAATCCAGGTAGGTGTCCTCTCCGTCCTGTCACCTACCTCACCTAGGACATCATTAAATTGAGGATAAGAATTTATCATCATTGCATCCACTCAAGATTTTGGAGTTGTTTTAGACATCCAAGCTTGAGCAGCTTACTTCAACACGGCGGCGGTAACAGGGGGCCCCGATACATATTCTAAAAAAATACCCATTCCAATGCCAAAATTAACTTTGTTGTACTGATAATATGATTATGAAAAAAATAATAGTCATAATTATCTAAGTTCTAAACTAGAATTTTTAGGCACTCTATAAGAGATAAAATTAAACACAATATGCGTTAAATTTGTATTATATGGAAAGTTGTTCTAGTTGTCTACGTTTTATTTATGCAGAAAATAACTTATTTTGTGTTAAGTCAAGAGGCAATCTCTGGAAAATAAAGAATGAGAAACGTTTAGTTGTAATAATTTATTTACAGCGAAGCAACTGACTTTTTGATTGCGATGAGTTATTCAAGGAAAACGAAATACGTGATTTCTTTCTTTATGCCTTGAACTATCACATATTATTTACTGTCACATAAAAGCATACCACATAAATTGATGAAAAACATGCAATAATAAAACTTATTCAAACTCGAATGAAAGTTAATAAATTGCATAAAGAAATAAACTTATGAAGAATACGTAACATTTCATTTCTTTTTAATGCATGGTTTTTATTTACTTTAGCTATTAAATTCCTTTTAAGTATGTGAATCTTATTACCGTAAAATTCATTACTTTTTAGTGTCAGCCGTTTATAGCCGTTTTCTTACATAATATTGATTTAATCAGACAATAAATTGATTGGAACAACTCAATAAATGGTCGCGGCCTCAAACTCGGAAATCCCGCTTAGCGTTCTGTTTGTTGTACGGTTCGAATTTTTAAACATCTGGAGGAAATATTCGATCAGTAGACGGAACTAGGATGATCGTAGGAAATTTAGAAACAAAATTGCTTCTAAAATTCATTTTTGGTTTCAGCATTGACATTTAAGTGTTTAATTCAGATGTGAAGGCGATTAAAAATGTTCGCAATGAAGCCCGTGATTTTAAACGATTCTTTTCTTAATTCGGTGGGAAGTTCGAGTGAGTTCTTTTAATTACTAGCACATTCTTCTGTTATTTCTGATCCGATATCCAATGTATGTATTCATTTGAAAAAAAAAAAAAGCTCCTATCTATACAGACTTCAGATTTCACTCAAAACTTGTAAGGCCGTTAGTCATCAGTTAGTATTAATAATGTTTCTCCCTTATTTGTTATTATTGAGGTCTGAAATCTGAATACTTCCTGTGTTTTCTTTTATCACATAATTTACTACTTCTGTGTGTTACATTTCTTGTTATTCGTTACGAGATCTTCCCTTTCTTGCAATTTAACGCTGCAACGATCAACCATGACTATCGATAATAGATCTGATACGGAATATTGTACATCTGGCTGCAATGTAAGCAATGGTGACCTAATGGGCTATTAAAAGGAAAACTAACCTTCGAAATACAATAAATGTCGTAGCAATTAAAACAATACCATAGTGCAAAAATGCATAGTGTAAATGTGTAAACTAAATAACAATTATTTCCTAACTCCCATTTCCTTAACTCGAAGTTCGAATAGTTATTCGAATAGTTTTGGCAAACAATTAAGTTTTAACAATCTCACAGAGAAATTTTATCTCCGTAAGTCGAATTTCTATTTCTGGAATATTTTCTTATACTTGAACTGATATTACAAGTGTAACTGACGCCAACTTCTTGGGGAAATACTTATTGTATTTCGAGGATTTACCGTTTTATGTGCAACGACAACCAAACGCGTCTGTTGGGCACGCATTTGCTTTGCATATTTAGTGAAGTTAAGCACGTACATAAGTACACATTGGTGCAAAAGTGATAATGTCGAAGCAAACATTAAAGTATATAACGCTTAAGGAAAAATTGAAAATATTGCTGGAAAATGTGGAAATGGGTGCAAAGAAAAAGAAATATATGTTTGCAGAACAATTTGGGATCTCCGCACTTTATCGACCATTTTTAAAAATAAAACAGAAAGATTTAGAAAGAAAAGATATGTGTGACTTGAGCAGCAAACAATGATGTTGCTATGTTTAATTGGGTTACTACCGAATGTAACAACAAACTTGCTCTCTACGGAAAATAATTACAGAAAAAGCAAAAGATGTGTGTGCGTGTTCTTCTGTTCTGGGCAGTAAAGAATTTTCAGCTAAAGTGGGATGGCTAGATAAGTTTCAAAAAAGGCATAATATCGTCCAAATGTTGGTTGGCGGCAAAAGTGTTTTCGCGGACCTGCAATGTAGTGATATTTGGCACAAAAAAACAACTTATCCGATTTAATCGGGCAATACAATGAAGATGACATTTTAACGCAAGTGAGGCGAGAGCTTTTTCAATGTTTACCCAACAAAACCCTAATGTGTAAAGGTCAAAAATGTTTTGGTGGAAGAAACAGTAAGGAGAGAATTACGGTTATGGTTGGAAGCAATATTGGTGGAACTGAAAAGTTTAAATTGCTTGTTATTGGCAAATCAAAAAATCCACGTTTTAGAAGGGTATAAAATCAGTTGAAGTAGACTACGAGTATAACAGAAAAGCGTAGATGACAGCGAAATTTATGAGAAGTTGTTCCTAAAGTTAGATAAAAAGATTGCTGCTCAGAAAAGGAATATTTCAAGAATATTAAAGCAAAATTTGAAAATATTAAACTGGAATTTTTTCTCCCCTTATCTGGCTGCTCGTTTACAACCAATGGATCAAGGTATCATAGAAGGCATTAAGGAGCATTACAGACTTATTACTTATTTATTACTTATTATTATCTTATTACTTGACACAATTAAAGACTTGAATAAAAAATCGCCAAATCTTTCATAAAAGCAAGCTCTACTGAAGACGAATCGATGTAGGAAACTGATAACTGGGATGACAAATATGACCCCTACTGTTGGGATTAAAAAGTTTTGGCCTTCATACCAAATGGTAATGAAAATAGACGAAGTAGCATTTGAAGATTATGTTAATGTTCATGACGATGTGTATACAATCTTGTTTCTGATAGGAAAAGTGTGAGCTAGCATCTCGCAAAGTAAAAAACAACTGCTTTTTAGCATCTAGCTAGATTAGATAGATAAAAGTACATATAGTAGTAGCAATAATAATAATAATAATAATTAATATATAATAATATAATTCAGACCCAGACGAGGATGAGGATGAAATAATTGTCGCCATCCCTATATTGACCAAGAATGTTCTCATATTGAAACCCTAAGAAATATTGTTTCATTCAGAGAAAATGTTCCAATCTAATATACAGCTCCTTAAATTTAATGGAAGAATTTGTAGGTAAAGAGAAATAGTACAATTTAACCCCAAAAACAAATTACTGATTTTTTTAAAATAAGAATTTATACAGTTTTTGAAAATTTTGTATTTACTGCATATATGTAAATATAGGTACATACATTTGCCCATTGTTATGTAAAGCGAATTTTCCCTAATTCAAATTTTATTTCCTGTCCCGTAGAGATTGAAGTTAGTTAATTTTCACTGCTATAATAATATACTATCAAAACCAATGGCAGTGATTTCCAGTACTGTGATGTGATCTGATAAGTTTTAGACGGCTTTGATAATGCTTGCCTCGTGCTAGCGAAACACGTGTCACCGAATTTATTATTAAACAACTATATGGCGAGGAGTTTACCGATGTGATGTAGTATTAAAACCAATGGAAAAGATTTTCCTTTCTATATTTATACCGCATATACTTTCTTGAAGCGACCTTTAAAGACATCGCCAAAATTGGTAAAAAGATTCATGTAACATTGAACACGTCAAAATAATAATAACTCCAATGATGTACGATTCTGCAATCTAGGCAGGACTTTCTATACTTTATTCTTAGTCTCCCCATAATCCACATAACCGTATGCATCTGAGATTAATGGACTCGGCGCCGAATTTCTCGTCCATTTGTTCCGCCAACAATAATCGGAAAGACAGCGAAGTATATGGGGATTGGACGCAATCCAAATATCGCGAATGACCTAAAAAACACAATGCCCGCGCTTATATAAAATACATACATACATACATAAACCCATATGTTCTCGATTAAAAATAGAAGTCCACAAACGTATGTGTACAAAATATTCGGGCGTGCATTATCCTCATATGGCGTAGGGATTAGCCGCGAATGAATCGGCAAACAATACTCTGGACGGGTGTCGAGTACTTACACAGATTGATACATACGTATGCGTTAATGTTTCTGTAGTTGATATGGATGTCAAAAAGGAATTGAAAAGGCTTCTCTTAATTAAATATTTTTCGTCCGCACGGGACATTATCTAAATGCGATGAAATCTGGTCGCGCTGATAAAGGAAATGTTACCAAAATCGTATATCATCATAAAATTTAAACCAACGGAAAATGAACGATACCCGGCTTATCTACAGTTTTCCCTGGAGAATTGAATGAAAAGAATGTCAATTTTTGTAGATATTTTCCCACACGGAAGGAAATTGAAAACACTGCTACCTTCATAATCACTCACATAATTAGTATTTGAAGTTGTGCACTGGCTAAACTGATACAATAGGATACACTTAATTGGTGACCCGCAGCAGTAATTAAAGAAAATTTATGAAGCAAAGTCGCGAGAATATGAACAGAAAATCTCTCTAAAACCTAAAAAATTCATTTCAATTTCGTAAGGATCAATGAAAAAGGCAGACCAGTATCTTATCAGATAACATTTTGGGGAATTTTATCAACGAATTGGAAAATAGGAGCTTAAGCTGTGGTGGATGTGAACATCCTCAAAAATAAGTCATCTTTAGCAGGACAATTTCTGGATAAGCAAAAATGTTTGTCATTGATAAAAAGTTCTTATCAGAACTCAAGGTCAAAATAAATCTTTAAATGATTGAGTAGCCGATGTTTATGTAGATGGATTAGGAATTCGTCGTTAACTAATAATTTGGGCTTCCTTTCCGTCGCATATGATTTTTATCACCAACTCCTCCTCTTTTCTTTGTTTGGAAGTTAGTTCAATATTAACTGCACTTAAAGTTTAAATTCTTCTAATTTAATGTATTGTTGACCTGATAAATCTTCACTATTCAGATTGCTGAAGCCAAAATCTCCTAATTACCAGAAATTTGGTTTTCTCATAAAACAAATTGGTATTTATCCATTCCAGTCAGATGACCTTACAGACAGGTTTTCCATTATCTCAGAGACAACAACTGTGCCCTTTCAAGCGGTCCATTACTTTCTTAACATTCCATCTGCTTTTTGTAGTAATTTCTCCATTTTGACGATTGACGAACAAAACCTTCATAAATATTTGGGAGTGGTTGAATCACGAAAGAAAGTCAAAAAAGAAAGTTCTACTTGTTTATTCGCTTGAAAATAATAGGGTGTACACGTCCTCCAATCCTTCCCCTTTTCGAGGCAGTTCTCATTTCATGTACAAAGTTTTATGTTCTCCTCTCCTTCCCTTACTAGCGTTTGAGTCCATTATTTTTTCACCAATCTGCTGTCATCTATTCTATGTTCTATTGTATTTTTCAAAGTTTCTACATCGTCTGTCGTCCGCTTCCCACTTCTGAATGCTACTTAGTTGCCCTGTAGTTTATTCCTTCCAATTTCTGATTTCCTCTACTATTCGCGTATATAATTTAAATGTTACCGTATAATTAAAAAAACTAATTACTAACTAATTATTAAGTAAACCATTTTTGCCTTTCCTCCACTCAAATTTCCTATTCTAATTTCTGATAGAGTTGCCTCAACTTCGTCAATTCTGATCTTTTCTTCCTCATCTCTAAATTCTTTGCTACAATTGGTTTTCCGTCATTGCTCTCATATTCTAAATTAATCTTATACGCGCTGTCTGTTGCAATTTCCCCCTTCCTTATTTTTTGACAGAATTTCTTGTTTCGATATATTCAATTCTGCCATTTTTCTTATTTATTTGTAGATATTGTTTTCTTCTTTTTTATTTCATTTTACTTTACCACTTTACCTGAAAGTTTGTATCCAAATCTTAGTCTGCAAGTATGCCTAACAATAAGTAATAGCCGCAGTTTCTGCAATAACACGAAGTAAAGTTTGTGTTATCTCATCGAATTCGTGAAACTTGCTAGGTTTTCGCAAGTTTCACCCATCTATCGAAATTAGTTACAGTAACAATAACTTTCTATTCTAGGAATTATTTATGTTTTCGAATGAAAACGATATAAACACCGTAATCGATTCCTTTAGAAAACAACATTCTTTATGTACTTCAAATAAAATAAAATTAACTGCGACAATTGTAATGATTATTTCGAACGCCAAGTTTCTCAGAACCTCAGAAGCGATATCCGGAACAAAATTACATTTACAGGTTCGCATATTTACTCTAAAAAAGCTCATTCGTGTAGAGAGCAGTGGAGTTTCGCTTGCCAAGCCCTGTTGCTTCGGATATTACTTTTATGTAAATTTGTTCTGCCAATAAATATCACTCCACCTAATACTGAAATAAAGGAATATTGAAATAATATGTATATATTTATTTTTGCTAAGCATCGTCTACATTAAAATTTCTTTTACATCTCCTTCCATCCCTATTCCTAACGGAATGTTTGAACCATTCCAACTTGCCTCGATGTTAAGACATTTGAAGATACCTGAGATTCTGATGAATCATCTTAAATGAGTAAGAAGCAGACTTTCTGTGTTGGGAGTATTTTTTTATAGGCCCAATGAAAATCGCACAATTAATTGCTCCTAAATTAGATCAAAACGAGAAGTTAATCTAAGAGTCGGTGTTATCGCCATTCACATCGTCACTCTCCAACTTCTGCATGCTGTTCTCCCAAATGTTTCTTCCAGTAAAATTATATGTTGGGGCATAATATATTTTAAGTAATTGATTCCCTAATAAGTGCCCTATGAGGTGACTTTATGAGGACCTTCCATGGAATTCTTAAAATGGAACGAGAATCCCTTAAGTCGCAGAAACTTGCACTTTTTTATCTTCCCACTTATTAAACATACAGATGATTTACATTGTTGATAACCATTCTTAATTAACGTCTTAAGAGATACAATCATTTAAGGAAAAAAGGAACATCTTCTCTATAATGATTTCAAAAGGTACAACTGCAAGAACAATTGTATGGAAAAAACTCGATGTAAGATTCATGAAATTATCATTACTGGCTAACTTACATTGAAACAAGTCTTAGAATGAATGAATCTTTTTACAATATACAAAATGTGAAGCTTGTGAAGACGTACACTTATGATCCGTTGATTAGATATGTAAATTCCAATTTAAAAAAGAATTTTCAATTTCCATCTACATATATGCGATACTTTACATTGGACATCCGGTATAAAATCTCTTGTTATCTACAAAACCCTAACAATCTATTGGTACTCTCATACATGCGGGGGATTATATTTTCAAACGAAAATTTAACGTTAGAATTTGATGATGTATCTCGACTGTTTTGCCAACGTTATCCCATTTCAAACAAGTTCTCCCATTACGTCTTTGCTAGGCCTTCTGCGTGATAATGGATACATCTACTTGTAGATATGCCGAAGTGAAAGACAATATCAAGCTAATCTTTGATGTCTTTCTGTGTATTCGGATATACATTCCTTGAATAAAGCGCATCAAGTATTGAAATGAGTGAATGAGTGATGGAGTTGGTTTACACTCCGTTTTACCCATCTCCATTGCACAACGAAAGGATGCGTTTTCTAATTTCTTTCTCTTTGGTTTAGCGCCGTACGTATCGCGTCCACATACCTACGTATATACATACCGTAACTTTAAGGAGGTAATATATTTCAACGCGGGTTAGCGCACAGAGAGGAAACCTTTTGTGTGAATCGCGAAACTCTTTGTGTTATTGCATCCATCGTCGACGAACGGGATCTCGTTCTCGACTAGAAGGACGTCGACGACGGCGGCGGCAGCGGCGGCGTAGGCCTTTCAAAAAATCCTTTGAACTGTTATAAAAGTAAAGCACTTAACCGGGAGCCTATCCTTCTCCGGTTCCTTTCATTTCTCGACGAACATTGGCACTTCTGAAACCCGGACGAAGCGCATTCCTGTCGGCATGACTACGCGTTGTACCGCGTCATTGCGTCAAAGCGCGCATGAAAGCGGCGAAACGAATCCCTGACGAATCCTTACAGCGAGGACGAAAGCCGCGCGGATTGAAAAGTGTATACATATTCGCGAGGGAAAAACCACTAAATTGCACGATTTTAAATCTTTTTCGAAAGCGGTAAACTATGGAAATATACACGGAATTGAATTGCGAATTATCGAGCGAAAATAACGACACTTCAACGATTTTCGCGGCTAAAGCTGAATTTAAAATGAAACATTTCTGGTTTCAAAACGCTTGTTGTTAAGTAAAAGCTTTATCTCGCGTTCCCGGTTAGAACACTTCAATTCCGAAGCTTCTGGAAATTGTTTGAGAAAATTTGCAATTTGTTTTAATAGGCAGTTCCTAATAATGGATAACAAAAGTTTAACACAATAATTATGATACCTCAACTGGAGGAAAATCGTTTATTGCATAAAGAACGTGCACAAAAATCACCCATTCATTCTAAAGATTGTAAAATTGCGGCAAAATAATACTTTGAAGAAAATATTGAAATGAATGAAGAACAATCTCCCAAGATTTTACGTAGCTAAAAACCGGCAACCCTTACCGAAAAATCACTTATAATTAATACCGGAAAGGATGACAAGAATAAATATGAAGTGAAGTACAATCTTGGTTCTTAAAACGGAAAGGAAGAACATTTTGAAAATGGCGGCGCATGATAATTTCCCGTACCCACATAAAAACGAATCTTTAATTTAAGCATATTAAGTGTGTATGAAACAAATGGTAAGTTCAACATACATCCGAACTAACCACATATTTAAATAAAATGTATCATATGGTTGCCACCAAACAAATCAAAATATTACCAGAAATACTGGTTATGTTTGAATTTACTATTGCTTTATGCATTACAACAACCTTATGATTTATTTGAAGGAAATTACTTAGTTCTGCTTATCTTTGAATTAAAAGCAAGCTATATTTTATTTCAGTATGTCTTTAGAATCAAGCATATGCATAAAGCATTTACGTTGATTGCGATCATACTGCTATGTTTAAGTGCTCAATACATTCATTTCAATGCAACTAGGAATTTGCAATCAGCGCTTTAATTTTTGATTCAAAGAAATAATTATTAATTTGAATATATAATTTAAATACATCCTTATTTCATTATAAATCAATACATACTTTATATTCAAGCAAAGTATTCTTAAAAGAAGACTAAAATTTGATTTAAAATTATATATTCAAATAAATGTATTTATTTCTTTTAAGAAACGATTTTTCTGTGTATGCATATATGTATATGTTTGCTTATAATCACCAAAATGTTCGGCAACGCTAGCAATAAATCTCCAACCTTACCAAATCAGAAAATCTCGTACTTAATAAATAAATTCCTTTTTATTTATTCATGGAGCCTCTATTGAAATTACGTACGGAGCTGTCAGTATTTGTTCATTTTGAAGATTCCGTATTTGTTTATCCGCGTACGTAGTAAGTAAATTTCAAGATTTAGCTTTATTTATCATTTAATCGCAAACATTATTTAATTATATTCTAGTCGTACTCGTCGTATCTGAGCACACATGGTGATATTGATTCGCTAAGCTATTTATATGTATTTATGACATATCTGACGGCGGCCAAACATGAATCGTACATACAATACAACGTAATACAAACAGATTTATGACGATTTTTTGATAAAGACGTTACACAATAGATTTGGCTTAGGAAAATTGTTACTATAATGAAAACGTGATTGATTAAAACAATTTAACACCATGAAAAATAAAACTCCAATATTCTTAAGGATCATATGAAGCATACACGGAAAAAGAAAAATAACACATGACTCAATAAATCTGTAGGATGACATGTAGATAGCGCCACTATTGACAAACGCGTATGATGATTAGGAAGTACCAACCATCAAAGGAGACGTGCCAAATAATATGACAATCTGATGTTTAGTTCACAAGTCATTTTTAAAACAATGGAAAATTGTAAATTACGGGTGTTAATAAAGCATTGCTTTTTAGTGGGAAAAAATACGGTTCAAGCAAAGCAATGGTTTAACAAGTGTTATTCGGGCTCTGACGCGGCAAACACCGCTAATGCTGAACGCTTTGATCGCCCAAATTCGACAGTTGTTCCAAAAAACAGAAAGATGCGCACAAAATGATTTTAGCCGATCGCAAATTGAAGTTGCGTAAGATAACGAACACCTTAAAGATATCAGAAAGGTATCAGAAGGCAGTATTGACGAAGTTGCATGAACATTTAAGCATGAGAAAGCTCTGGTTCGAAATGGGTACCGCGTTTGCTCACAGTCCGATCAAAAACAACAACGCGTTAACGATTCAGAGCAGTGTATGGACCTGTTTCAGCGCAATTTGTTTTTCACGCGGTAGGCGGCAATGGATGAAATATGGATGCATCACTTCACTCCAAAGTCAAATCGGCAGTCAGCTGAGTGCACAGCAAACGATGAAAACCATCCAAAGCGATCAAAAACGCAAAATTTAGCTGGTAAGGTTTTGGCCTCCGTATTTTGGGATGCGCACGGTATTTTATTCATCGATTAGCTTGAGAAAGGAAGAACCATCAATAGCGAATATTATACTTCGTTATTGGTGCGTTTGAAGGAAGAAATTGCGCAAAACGATCCCAAATAAAAAAGAAGTGCTCTTTCACCAAAACAATGCACCATGTCACAAGTCTAGCGCAACAATGGCGAAATTGCACGAATTACACTTTGAATTGCTTCCCCGTATTCTTTGGATCTGGTTTCCAGCGACTGCTACCTGTTTGCAGACCTAAAAGGGATGCTCCAGGGAAGAAGATTTGGCTCCAATGAAGAAGTGATTGCCGAAGCTGAAGGGTATTTTAAAGTCAAAGATTAATCGATTTACAAAGAACGCATCGAAATGTTAAGGAAGCGTTGGAAAGAATGTCAAAATCACTCTTGAAGGAGACCATGTTAATGAGTTGTTTTATTGGTCATCCTACGAAGTTTTGAGTGTTATAATAAAATGTTATGCTCGGAGTAGTTTGAGCACGTATTTACAATTTTTAATGTGGCCATTTAATATATGTATGTAGGTACTTTTTGATAGCATACCTATCTTAAACTGCAATTTCCTGATTACCACTGCTATTGTGACTATAACTGATTTACTCTGTTATTTCCGAATATGTAGTGTTAATTAGTGAAATTTGTAATCAGTTAAATTTCGCGGATATATTCATTAATGAGTGGAAAGCATAATACAGAAAAGGAATCCACTTTTTAAACATACCGTCGTTCATTTTCCTTATTACAATCTTCTACCCCCACACACGCAGCTAATGCGTTCAACGTAGCTGCAGTACAAAGCCTTGGTGCCACTACAATGTTTTCCTGTGCTGCGCGAAACGCAACACAACCATTAAACATCACAGCTGTTAATATAGATTAGAATTTTACGTTTCAAGCGTACGACACAGATGTATACTCAAAATAATGAGGTGCATAACCGTAATAGGTACTCGGAAAAATCACCAAGAAATTTCTAGACGCTATATTTTCTCCTACATTGCTTTTTTAGTCGATTGTACTTATTTTTGATTAAAATTTTCGAACAGTAATGCCCATTTATTTCAATTTCGGTAAAATATCCGCAAAAATCGGGAATTTGGAATTTAAAACCGTCATATTTCACAATTTGCACGCTCCTTAGGGCTTCCCTACGCGCCGCGCCGCACCGAATGAAATATCGGCGTCACATTTTTCAGAGCGAGCTATTTATTCCGATATTTCCGTGGCGGCATTCCTTATTTGCCATAAATCATTTCTTTTTTCGGATTTCGATTGTGTATTATGCGACATAATAGGATTTGTAAGTATGGCACAACATTAGAACCAATGGGAAAAATGAGATAAGATTAGGATATCACTTGCTAATAATAACGTGTGTAGCTAATTATTTTTAGGTACTGATTTGATATTTAGATGACAACATAGTTTCATAACAAGTTTGTATTGTAATATATTACATATTTACTTACTTTAGTAATTAATTTGTTCAAATAAATGAAATAATTAATAAAGTAAGCATATTTTTAAGATGTCAAAGTAAAAGGAAATAAAAATAATTGGTCCAATTATGCCGTAAGAATCATTGTAAATTAACTGGTTTCCGTACATTAGATTGTAATATATGTATATAATAAATCAGTTGAGGCTACTATGATAGTAATCTAACATTTTAGATTATTCAAAAATTATCAATTTATCAATTAACAGCTACGAAAATACGAACAATCAATCGGGACTAGTTTAGGAATATTAACATTTGTTACTAGCATTTTCACAAAATTTCTGCTTCTTAAGAATATATTAAAATGCTAAAATACGGCTTGGGGTTGCTGGTGTCATTGCTAACGAACACGTGCCCCGGATTAATGAATAATTGTGTGACACAAAGTTATCTATACAGATTAGTATTGACCTTAACTAAGGGCATTGTATTGGAATTATTGGCGATTACATCGATTTTGCAGATACAATTTATACAATTGGCATTTACTGTTTCTTGTTCTAACACGGAAATTAAATGTGATGTGCGAATTATTACTTCCTCTAAATGAATACACTATTTTTGGTTACCGGCACTACTACAGAATATAACTACACTAATGTTAACGTTTTCTACCAATCGATACTCACAGGAACGCAGCTGTATTATTCGATATTTAAATAAGAAAATTCTGATGTAGGGACTAATAAAATACGACCTCAGTATCATGTAACATACCTACTTGTTGCGAAGAACCTTACTCGCAGCGTTGCAGTAGCTCAGATAAGATAACTAGGATAATCCAGTTGAACTGATACGGCCAGATACCGATCCGAACGTATCAATGGAATATTTACGTCCACGAGACGTGGAAAAACGAGAGTAAGTCTCCGTTATTCACTCGAGAAACATTGTCGACGCGTCAAAATAACTGTTTCGAAACGCGAATTCTCCCGCTTAATACACTCAACTTAACGCGCGGTCTTCTCGTAGTCGTCGTTGACGAAAAAACGCAATCCCACCGTTCGAAAAGACGCATATTACGCCGTAGAAGCCGTCGGAAGCTACATGTTAGGATAGATAATAAATAGCTCCGTCGATGTACGCGTGCGATCGCTGCTGATTACGTCGGACTGATGTGTTCGAGCACCGGTCTCGATGTATTTTATCGGCAGATAAGACCCCTTCACGTTGCTACCGTGCGTCTCGCGTTCGACGGCGGGCGTCGCGACGCGCGTCGGCCTCTCTCTCTCGGACGGCGAATAGAATTGCGCTCCGGAAGCGTCTTTGCGAATCGCAGATGCGCTCCTTACCGAACATCTTCCGCGCGATGCTATACGCTACCAGTCTAATAATTTGATAAATATCGGACGATTAGGCGCAGTTATTCATAAGATATAGATAGACAGGTAGATTGGAGGAATTCTGCGAGTGGGTGGGTGATGCTACGTAAACGCCAACGGACATAGCAACATTTTAAAATGGAAGAGATTACATGCTCATAAACTATATTTGAAGTAAAGAACTGATGATCAGATCTTTCAGATTCTTACCGTTACCAATGAAGGTGATTTCAAGGACCGTGGTGTAATTTACTGTCACTACATCACATCAGTAAACACCTCACCACACAATAATAACAAATTCGGTGACGGTGTTTCGCCAGCTCGAGGCAAGCATTATCAGAACCGTATAAATCAAAGTACGCAAAAGAAAAATTCTCTCCGTAACCCTCCGTTTGGCGCATGTTCGGATTGTCACATTTGTACCTCATAGGCTCTGGCCAGACCCCTATGTATTTTCACGTATTCGTATGGAAATATTCAGTTATTAGCATTGTATGGTATTTATATCCATGCAGATATATATGTTCGGGTTTTTTTGGTTCTGGAGATTTTCATAAACGTTGAACTACCTGTTCAGGTGAGATTATTAAAAAAGAATTTCTTTAAAGATGGAAAGTAGTTTTTGCTCCATTAATTTTCTTTCTTATTTCAGAGTTTAATTTATACAACTAAAACAAATATAATCAACTTTTGAATGTTGTTGGCATACTGGGTCTGAACATTTTGCGCGAAAGAGTGTTATCGCGTGTTGTCAGTTCCTTGTGAACAAATTCTGATTTCTGCATCTTATTGTGTGAAACACCAGCGGGCAGAACTATGCCGATGAATGCATTTAATTCAATACTAGTTAGATCTTTCCAAACTCTGTTTTTATCAGGATATAGCGGATTCCAATTTTTAACAGCGTCTTTCGCATACCGGTTCGTGCTGGTGATGATGAACGATATGTTTGGTGCGAAGAATTTGTTGAATATCTCGATCGGAATCGAATTTCGTTCGAAAGGTCCAGCTCGGAAACGCATAATGTTGCGATGGCACAAACGATCAACAGCAGCAGCTTGATTTTTATTCCATTTTGTGCCATCCTTCCCATAAAAGCAATCATTCATTGCACTTTTTCTTAATTGCCAGCACACATTCCTCCCTCTTCTTCTTCGTCGTCACTATCAGAAATATCGTTCGCTTCGATTATCGTTTCTTCTTCAATATCAGACGTATCGTCATCAGGCACATAATCACTATTATGATCGTTGTCATCGTCAATGGATAAATCGATTTCAGCAAGCTTTTTTCAGTCCTTCTACGTTCTTTGGCTAAAGCCGTTGCCAATCGTGTATGAAAATCAATATCCGCACTCTGTTTTCGTGATCGAGTATTGTAAACGATGTCCACTTCATCACTCATTTTAAATCTCCTTAGCACTCGAATGAACATATTATTTGCAAGTTCGTACGAGCGAATACTTACGCTTATAGTTGCGCACAATGCTCAAGAATATGAAATATTGTTCGAATTGAAAATTATCACTAGGAAGTAAAAAAACAGCAAGGTGAAATGTACGAATCGGATCATGTTTCGTATAAATACCTACGGGTCTGGGCAGACCATATGAGGTACGAATGTGACGTATATCTTGATATATCATTGCAATCATCCTCATATGCAAGGTATCCTCCTAATTTTTCTAAGAAATTATAGCTAATTTAATTTTAGGAAAAGTCACTAAGCTCCAGGTGGCTAGTTCAATCGGAAGTATATTAAAATTACAATTGAAATCGAAAAAGGTCTGGCTGGACCCATGTGCCAAACGGATGGTTAAAGTTCTAAACATGCATTTTTATCCCAACTCAAAAACGGCTAGAACGCTATCGTTATAATTATGGTCATTTTGTTTAGAATTGTATGCAACCACGTCAGTGGGAAAAAGTATTCATTCAAAGTCAATGTACATATGTATGTATGTACTTAACAGCTCTACATACCACACATTTACTATATTTGCGTTTTGGATGGATAGTAATATATAGTAACATATATTCTTAATTTGAATTATTATAACTTTCTAACGAAACATATTTCCTGCGTTTGTTATATTCCAAGTCAAGGTTATATCTGTGGGTGGGAATAGTTTTAATTCAACTTTTTATTTCTTAAATATTTTTAAAGTTTATTTAATATTACTTTTAATTACGGGCGCATTCCAAAAACTAGTACGCGTTTACATATATTAAAAGAAAAATGGAGGAAAGTAAATAATGATTTTATTTAAATGAAAGTAATGCATTGAATCATTTTTCAATGTTATTGAGACATTTGTTGAATCTTGAAACCAGTTTGTTTAAGCTTTCCGCGTAAATCTCTACCGCCAAAGTAGCCAGCCAATGTTGTCCACTTGCTTGTAAGTCATCATCACTTGGGAAACGTTCTCCTGACAAAAATCCTTGAGTTTACTGAGAAAATGATAATCACTCGAAGCCAAGTCAACACTATATGCACCACCCACGTGAACTTCCGAAGAAGATCAATGGGCTTTCAAGCCGTATTGGGACGAGCATTGTCATGCAGAAGAACGACGCTTATCGGTTCAATCTTCATAGACCCAAAAACATCGTTTTAAATTAACCATAAGTTGATTTCCTTATTGGGACAACTGAACCATTGCTCATGTGTTTTACTAGCCTTGGAAATAATGGTTTACTGGCGAGCTCTACATAATTATTTTTGTAAAAGTTCCTCTGTCGGTTAAACAAACTCAATTAATCTAAATACCTTCTGTTCAAAGCGCTTTATGACTTCCCTGACTAGATCTTGTTGTATTCCATTGGGTTTAACCATGATCAAAGTTATTTCACAATTTGCAACCATATTTGGATGTATCGTAAAAACAGGCGCTAGATCATACTACACCTAGGCAACAAATGATCTAGTAAATTCCTGGTGTCCGGTTTTATTTTCATCGCAGTTCACATGTGTTAACGTAGTTTTTTGTTCTGCGTGGGAGAATGAAGAAAAGCACATGCTACTCTACTTGAAAAAGCCAACTTAAGTTAACTTCTCCCAAAATCGGAAGCGGAAGAAAATTGAAAATATTGTTTAATATGGTAGATATGCATGCCAACCGCTTTGAAAATAACGGAGATAATTGAGGGTTCCGGAACTTTGTTTACCTACAAAAAGAAGGTCTGGAGCGTATTATAAACCCAAATATTACACAATAAACACACATAAGTATGTCGAATTACCACTAAGCAATACTAATTTAGAATACACACCTATCACTTTAACAACCTAAAATACAATCTTGACATAGGGATTTAAGAAATAATTCTAGCAGACAGACAATCCGAATTTGTTATCCGTTAACGTAACAAATTTGGATTGTCACATTCCGAAAATAAAAATACCATTTCCATTGAAATCTAAGATTTCAGAATTTTTGCTAGCCTCCAAGCTTGAAGAATTGGTGGAGTTTGAGTCAACCATCGAACAACAGTAGAAGGAAAGTAGGACATATACTGCAAACAGAAATTAATACCAATTCGTTTCATTTGGGATAGGTTCGGTTTCCAGAAGTAAGGTGTCATCGTTAGTGGAAAGACCAAAGAATCATATATCTCACCAGCCACACAAACTAATTATAAATCCCTGGAAGAAGAAATACTTTGTACATACATACATACATATGTATACACTAAAACTTTCCAGTGAAATAAATACGACGACCGTCCAATTTATCCTTAAGCTATAGCAAAAACATAAATGTATTCACGGTAGAAAGCACGTAACGTTAAATAAAAGGAGAGAACCCACGCTTTATCTCCCTATGCTGTGCTTTCCTATACGTAACGTGATTCCGATTCGTAGTTCCATTTAAAATCGTAAATCGCGAAGTGCTTTTTAAGGAAATATTTACACAGGATATTCCGAACGAATTCGAATAACACAATATCGCATTTTACAGGAAGTTTGCTCTTCGGATGTTTGATGTGTATATTACAAAAGACTTTCAGACATGCGCGTAAGCTGTTGATTTCCTCCTTTCTCCATTAAAGCACTGATTTTCATTTAAAAGTAAACATTACAATAAAGTTATTATTCGTTTAGGTTGTTCCGAAAATGGAAGGGAAATATTTCGAAGGATGTAAGAAAGTAACCCATTGGATAATTAATGAAAATGAAAATTTATTAAGTAGAAGTATTAATTTTATATATAAATGACAGCTAGGTGATTCGTATTTTATTTTTTTCATATGATTTGACTTTAATAATAATAATAATAATATATTTATTGTCCTACACCAACAAAACTAAATACAGGACAAACTAAAAATGTGTACGTACATACTGTACTGAGAATATGGATAATGTAATAAACAAGATTGCACCGGCTTAGCAATTAATTAACGATATCATAAAAAGCATGAATTATAACAAATTATATTTACAAGATTTTCCAAATATTTCACATAAAGTGAAAATAATTACCTATTGTGTTTTGTGTGTCAGTATGTAATTTCTTCCGTTCGACGAATTTCTTGCTATGGATTCCCTCTTAAATTCTTTCTTCGGTGTGGTGAAGCTCTATTAATTTAATCGTTACTTATTTTTAAAACCCTTTGGGTTTAAATATAGTTGAAACTTCTATTTCAATCCATCTTGAACGTAGTAAAATCGTACTTCGATGATTTTGTGTTGTTTTTTGGGTCATCAACCAAACATACTTTGATTTTTTCCGAAACCAGGACGCTTCCTCGTCCAAAGTTTACTGCATGATCTCTCCGTTGTCCAAATAACTAGATGTTTACTATTTTCCATGGATAACAATTCAACACTGGCGTGACGTTGTTACAGAGGTCTATGTTGTTGATAGCCAGGTGTACTTGATTTCTTATATCCAGTGGAAATTAGGAATTCTTGTGATGTGAAAGTGTTGAATGTATGTGTTTAAATGGTTACATTGCTTTCTATCTTTTAATCGATGTTTTTTATAATGATTGATAATGTTAATTCTAGTTACAGTTTCTCCCATTAAACGTCTCTGACTGGACTTAAAAATAGAAGCTAACACGTGAGGAAAGGTGGCGTGCGTGGTATCGGAAAAGTATAAATAGAACCCAAAACTAAACCGAATGTCATTTGAACATGAACATCCAAAACCCCAACAATTACTGTGAATTTTGATATATTGAATTGTAATTAAAGATAGATTACTTAATGGCAATTAACCACGCCATTGTGTCTATGTAACAGTGAGCTATAAAAAGCATTTCCGGATAAGCGCAATCAACTTTAAAATAATTTTTAAAAAATCGTTCCTGAAGTTAGCTGTATAGTACATAAACATAATGGAGTGACCACAACTAAGCTGAAAAATAAGATTAAAAGATTTCTACCTACGTAGAACAAAGTCTAAGATTTTAGTAGTAGATAAACAAAGATTGTTAATGTGAGGAATAGAACTAGAACGTGTATTGAACAGAATTCCAATATCAGTAATCTGATTAACTTCCATTAAAACGTCACCCAATATACAATTTCTTTCACAACTTATACATCAAATTAAAACAGGAGAAAGTTCAAACAAAATTAAACACAATTTGTCTCCTACTATCGCAGGAATGCCATAATTTTTTAAATATTAAAGTCTCGCATGAAAGATTTTGAGTACCTTTAAACGTTGTACATTTAAACGTAGTAACAAAAACGCTAATAGCGATTCGTAACCCCAAATGGGGCGTAACCATACCACACCCATCAAACATATAGTTCATTCAACTTCCACTACATTAAGTCACTGTCAAGTCGTATATCACGTAAAATAATTCCATTTAGACAAAGAATGTAAACGCTGCTTAAAATCAGGTCATATCTTTAGCAGATTCAAGGGCGCTTCTTTTAACGGCGGAAATGTATTTTCTCAACATCGCATCTCATGTGTGATGCGAGAAACTCGCCGGGTAGAATGTTATGGTTGAAGTAGAATAGGCGATGTCCATGTTTTTTCTTTTACTTTGACTAACTTTTCCTCATATAATCTTATCAATACCACCCGCCTAAAATATTTCAGTTGTTTTCTAAGTGTAGCATATCGTCTCGACGTTTAATGGAAGAATACAGATTTAAATCATCAGCGCAAGTAAGAAATGGGACAAGAGAATGACAGATGTGAGAATGATAAATCCTTAATAAGCAAAATAATAAGTAATGGTCCCAAGCGAGAATCTTGTGGAACACCTGATATTGGGTAAAACTCGAGAAACCTATAACCATTATAAAATACAAAATATCTTCCATCTCTAACGTATGTGAAATCGTCATACTTGATAAGATGAGATTAAGATAAGATTGAATGTTGTGATAAATACGATTTTCAAACCGGCAGCAAACTATTATTATTATTACGGAAATAGGTCTATATTTGTCAATAACGGTTTTGTTGCCTTTCTTGAAGACTGGAATAGCTTCGACACGCTCCATAAATTAGAAAAGACGCTAAAACGAATAGATAAATTTATGATAATGCTTAGAGATTTAGCCGAAATAAATGAGGCATCATAATTTTGTGGAATTTTCTTGCTCCTTAATTAATTCTTGCACTGGTCATAAAATAAGCCATGCAATTGTATATTTCGACGTAATTGGATATCAAGTTTTAAATGCCATAGATTTATGGAACCGTATTCTTTAATAAAATCAAAAAATTACAACGCAAACGATTGCAAATCGGACATTTCATTGTGATATTGACATTTTACTCTCTCATTTACTATTTAACGATCCGAGAAATTGTCGTTAGCTTACCTGGATAACGGTTCCTCGAAGGAAAAAAGTAATCAATTCGTGTTTAACGCGCGTAGAATACGATGCCGTAATTAGAAATATCAATCAAAACTGATACGAAATAATCTAAACGGCATTTTACTATCTATTTATGTACGTCGTTCGCGTCCAAATCGAATCGGTAGATCGGTTTATTGCGCGTCAGTTTTAACGTTTAGTGGCGCTAAAACATTTGTAAACGTCATAAAAGCGACGTATTTACATACGTTCAGAATCGGGGGCCCCCGAAACCGCACTAAAACGGCGTGTGAAGACGATAAAAAAACGTACGGGGAGAACGCGAGCAGCGCGCGATCGGAAAACCAAAAAAAAAAAAAATCGTTAAACTAATCCGGTTGTTTTTATCGTGTTTAATTATTTGATTACTGTCGCGCTTTTACGACGTATTTTACGAGCTCGAGTACCGGGGGTTGGGCGTCCATAATGCAGCCACATGCCCGGCCACATATAGTGATGTTTACTCAATTATATTCCCATTTATTTTTCCCCAAGACAAATTATTACAACGACGACCCTCAATATAGACACAAATACATATACGTATGCATGCTCACGTTATTCGTTGGCATAGGCGTATGTAGTTCTGCATAAATGCAGATGCGAATTGGTTGGCTTTAAATTAAGACATTAATTGAAGACCCCAATATGAAAACTACGAGTAATGAAAGAAGAAAGGGGTGCGAGTTGGGGCAACTAGCTATCCGTCTAACTTGACGACGAAATGAGAAAGGGGCACGATTATAAAAGTAAGAACAAGGATGCAAGGAAAGGGTATTTCGAATCAACACCAAAAGCAAAGATAATTGTATATTTAGTTTTAGCAAAACCACAGACGGCAAAGCCACACCAGGATCTTCAAGAGCATTTCTAAGATAATACCAATTTTTTAAAAACTATGTGGACTTAACTAACAATACGATTTGAGCGTTATATAATTTTTAAGCCACGGGCCCAAGAAATGAGATGATTTGTTTTTATTAAATTTGGCAAAAACCTTCAACTCCTGGAAAGTAAAATTTGGAGACGTTAGATTAAGTACCACTTAGCTTAAGTAATATTTAAGTGACGTTGTTAGTCGTGAATTACTTTTGATTTTTTTTTTGACTGCTGGTTTAATTTAACGAGTTCTTGCTTTATTAAAATACCTCGGATGGCGTTTAAATGTGCGAGTGGACGAGTGCAAAAGAGGTTCAATTGTTGTTAGAGTTTGTCCAAAGTGGTTTTAAGAAGGGCAAGGGAGTCGTGGAAAAAGTATAGTAGCACAGAGAACAGCCAAATACCGCCTCTTAAGACTGCTATTTTTCGACAACTAGGTCTATTGCTGATGAATAGTTTCATACTACAGGCTATCCAGTATGTTTTTGTACTGTTTATCGCCAAATTTGATCTTTCGGTTTAACAACCACATTTAGTGCTTACTCTTATGGCCTTACATCGGCAATAACGTTTAGTTTAGACCAATATCGAGAAAGACTTCAGCGGAATATATAGTGGTTTCATGTCATCATTAGTGATGAATCATGATTTTGTTTGGAACTGATAGCAGCGATATCAAAGCTTGGCACATGGAGAAGGGCGCAATATTCAATTGTCAGTCGAAAGATAAGTGCACTGCTAGGTTATAGTACGGAGCTTTGTTGTTTACAGCAATACATAGATCTCCTTGCATGTCCTTTCATTTCTTAAAACGTTCATCTGTTTGAACAAGACAATGCTTATCCTCATATTGCAAGGTCTACCTTGAACTGTTTTGAGGACAACCGCATCATCCTTTTGGCACTTACGACTAAGATTTGTGAGACATTATAGGAAAAAAGAAAGGAAGAATTTGCCTGACCACCGTTGACTTTGCATGTTCCGCGACATGAAATGGAGATAGCTTCAGATGCAATAGACCAAGCTAACAATAATAAACTCTGAGGTTCGATGCCGCAACTTATTACTGAATGCGTAAGTAATCGAGGTAGCTCAAATCATCACTAGCAAACAATAGAAAAGGATCTTCAATACTTACTTATTGCTTTTCATTAGTTAAAGGCTTCTGCCAAATTTGATAAAAAACATTCCAATGCTTTCTCGTATTCCTCTCATGATTTTACTAACCTTTCCTACACTTCGTTTTCCATCACTCAACCAACTATCACAAGTGACTGAGTCCCGTCTGTTGTTAAAAAGCACTGATTTTTCTAAAACTGTTTATACTAAAGCTGGAGTACGAAGACGTTTTCAAATACCATTAAAGTTTGTATATTTGCTTTCGCCGGTGAAGTGTGTTTTTAAATATTGCAAACACAACAAATACACAACGTAGTAAATCCAAATGCTTCCGGCGGCGGTATTTTTACCCACGTCTCCCTCCCGATGACAGTTCATTCGCTAGGTAAACGAAGGAGGGTTCCGAAACTCGACTTTAGAATTTAAAAACTAGACATCTGCAATTCGTCAGCGAAAATAACAGACCATAACATATATCATCTTCGTTTCAGTGTGTGGGTGTACGCGTTATTTAATATATTAATAAACAGATCGTAATTTATGATGTCTAGTAGTAGCATGCGTTGAAAGTTTGCCGTTGTGTCGGTCTTATTTTACAGATTTTTACGACCTGTATGACTTGTTGATTGTTCTGAAACGTATTATTCCGCTTAGGCAAGAGTACGATGTGAAAAGCGCAATAATAAAATCGATAACACATTGCTTTCTTCTAGGAGATATTTTTATAAAACGAACGCTTTTCGTGTATTTTTATCCAAAGTTCCTCGGAAGAGTAACAAAGGTAAACCATTCGCATAGATGAGTCAAGACAGGAAGACAAGCATCGACTCCTTCTTAGATACGTATATGTTAAACATTACACCATATCCTGAATTACATCGTATCCAATTGACTACCTTAACATCAATTTGAATATTAATCAACCCTTTGTAAATTGTAAACGCTAGCGTTACGTCTTTCAAAAATGTATATTTTCACTACAAGATTGTACACTATTTAGAATGTTATACTTACTAACAACTTCTAAGTGCACTTTATCTACAAGGCAACCGAGATAGATTTTAAAAAATTATAGCTGTTAGATATTAACTTATTTTGGCCACATTTTATAGACAATATTGAATATTCTAAATAAATTATAACTTGAGAATGGTAGCACACGTTTGTTTCTTCTTCTTAGAGGGATAATGAGAGAAAGTTATTCCTCTTTCAAACGAATTGATGTAGGTGTTGACTGATTTGCATTTCCTAACATTCCTAAGATCCCTGAAATATTCCATATTATTTTTCCAGAAATCCAAGGATTTTTATTTCTTATCTTGAGATGTAATGTTACCAAGCAGGGATTTTGGCCTACAAGCTCATATTTTAAGCTATTTTCACAGATTCATCTTGAAAATTCATAAAGACTATCCAAATGAGGGCTTTTTCTACGCATTAATTACACATTTCAGGAAACTCTCCAATTCCTGTTGTTGCAATAATACAGCAAATAAGTCCTGTGTATGAAGAAAGGAGTCTTACACGTTATCCATGATTATAGGTGTTCTACTTATATGAAAATTTCTACTATATCGTTCCACGCGTTCCTACAACACAATGAAGACATGTTGTACAAAACAGAAACAACATGGCGCCGTTTTGAAAAGATTTTTTTATTTTCTTCATATATAAAATGGTGTAAATAATAGAAACAGTCATTTTGCTTTTGTTCTAGTTCAGACGAGAACTACATAATGTATGTGCTGAACATGAGTGTGCAATTTAGGAGCGCGATTGGTCAAACGGATTTCGGGAAATTATGGGTACCAATAAAGAAAAGCCTGTTTCGAGTAAAGCTCGATGAGGCTTTTTACCTGGTTAGGTATATATGTAACAGTCGATTTTTTTCTCTTTAAATTTACGATGGTCAAAGGTGGGGGTCGATCTAGGTCTAGTTTCAGAGTAAGCACGGAGCGGATACAATTATGTGCAACAGTCTATGTCGTGTCTTTTGTTGAAATGTGAGCAGAAGTCTATGTATTGTACTTTTCATCTTTGGACTTTCATTTGCTTTGCCCAGTATTTAGAATTCAAGTTAAAATATTTAATGGTCCTCAAAATGTTCTTTGATGGATTAAAAAAAAAAGAAGGACAGGAATTCACAATTCTATGACATTTTCATCAATACTATACTAAAATGGAGACATTCTTAACCAATAGTCGTAACAATTTACACCAATCACAACAGATATACCCTTTCCTAAGTAAATTGGATAAGATAAGAAACAACATTCTACAGTAAGGGATAAAACAAGAGCCAATGATGAAAACAGTAGCCAGTCAAAGTGGTAAAAGGTGATCGAAACTTCAGAAATGAGCAAACACAAGAAAGTAAGATAGCTCAACCACAAACACTTAGAAAAAGTATCAACACAAACGAGATACATCACAGAAACTTGGCGGTAATGGAAAAAGCAAATAACATTATATCAATTGGACGCCTTCAAAGATCTTATATGATAGTTCTCTACCACAATTAGGTCAATTTTTAGGTCAACGTTTGTAAACTTTTATATATATATATATATATATATATATATATATATATATATATATATATATGTATATATATATATATGTATACGTCTTCAAAGATATAAAGTCTACAGAAGAATAAGCAGAAATAGAAAATTTCAGCTAATTTGAAAATGAACAAAGTGAAGCATGAAGTTTATAATTTTGTTCTGTCCCGCTAATGTTTTATCAAAATTTACCTCCAAGTATTCGACTGATCGGAATCAAAACTATACATCCTATCATACACACTTATTTGTTAACCTTCCTATACTCACGTCAAAATGAAAGACGTATACTATACTATATTAATCGGTCTCACAGACCGTATGCGTGAGTATAGGAAGGTTAATGGCGTTTTCTCTGGAATTATGTCTATTGCATGGTGATACAGAGTTGGCACGGTAGAATTTATTAGATTTATTAAATGCGTGCATTATGTTTATTATTATTATTATTAGACAGGTCATACAAAGCAGTTTAGATGACTACTACATTTTAAAAATAACATCACTATAATGGGCTCCATTATTCAGGACTCATCACTACATCAACCTCCTTCACGTAGCAAGAAAGTCACAGTTTGGTGTGGGGTGATCTCATTTAGGATTGGACCGTACCTTTCTCAAAACGCTAATAGAAGAGCAGTGACACTAACGTCTCAGTATTATGTTGGATGATTTTCCACTACCAATGCCAAGGCAACACACTCTAGTGGGGATAGTTAAAACATAAAATGCACTAGAAACGACCTCACGGCATACACGATTTAAAAGAATGACTCAGAGATTCAACAGATTTTATTACAAAGGCTGAGGACTATCTCATACAGCGTGCAGAAACCTGTTTGTTGAACGATGGGGTGCATATCAGTGAAGTTATTTTTAAAACGTGGTCCTCACATAAAATGCTTTTGTATGGTCTCTCTAATTATGTACACATTATTACAAAGTCCAATAATAAATAACATATTTCTCAATTTTAAATCGTCAATTCTGCCGCACCCATACATATAACATCGCTTTCCAAGTAATATTTTCCAAGCCTATTATTGTCGAGACACAATTTTCCTTTATGTTACCTAATTTAATTATCCTACATACAAAGAACATTTTCAACATAATTGTACTGAAAACTCCACGAAGTAAATTGTTTTGCTTAGTCGTAGCTACGGTAACGCTACCAGGCTAATACATTCAGATTTAAACAATGGAATTTCAAAGACAGCTCGGCCGAAATCACGCTGCAAAATTTCGTTTTATTTCCTACATACATACATATTTCACGTATTACGAAGTAGATCGCATGTATTTGGAAATATAGCATAATTTTTAAATTTAAAGCCAGCATTTCCTCGAAAAGCCTATCTCTGTCGCTGTGCAACGTGGGTAGTATCCCTAGGCAGCCCCGACCCATTAGATTATCAACGCAGCGCTTCATCATCGGACCCTCTCGAGTGTCAACAGGTCTAGTTTCATTTTTACCAACTTGCGTCTGCTATGCTGTGCGGCGTTTCGATGAAAAATTTAAGGTTGTTTATAGCTAATAAATCAAGTATATGTTTATTGGAGGATAAACTAACAAAGCCACCGAGATAGAAAGAGGAATATGTGGGAAAAAAGGTCGATTTGAAGCAAAGCGGGAATTCAAAGTAAAGGAAAAAAAGGATGGAAAACTGCAACTGAATATTCTCGTCTCCGTAAATTTAGATTACTCGTAAAATGATGTATTTAGTAAGATATCAAAATTTCAGTGAAGATGACTAAAAGAAACTAAGAAATTCTGCAGTTTATACAAAAAAAAGTTAATGATTCTTGTTTGCACAACATCAATTATTATATAACTCCAAACAAAGTTTTCATCCTCAGCAAAAAAAATGCAGGAAAATTTATTGACCGTAAAAGCTCTCTTTCTATAAAGAACATAAAATCGATTATGTCTATTGCGAGATGGTGGATAGTATTCTATAAAGTGCTTGCTTAGAGTTCAAATGCAAAGCTTCTATTAAGGACGACAATTTAGTTGTTAAGTGGATAGGAGCCTCGCACTCAACCCTTTCCAACCTTAATTAAGTTTTACGCAACTATTCCTTAGGGTCTCAAAAGTGAGTTTGTAATTTTTTTAGTTGTAAGTACATATGTACACATTTATATTCGCTCAGGAGTTAGAAACTCTTAACTATGGGTCACTTCGACCCTAAATTTTGAATTTAAGAATGATAAATAAATAAAATTGGAAAACAGAATGTTTTCAGAAACTATATTTTAACTACTACAGACATTCAGGCGGGTGGCCCTTTTAGTCACAGTAATTAATTGAGTACCTGCGTTTATTATGAACAAGGGGTAATAATGCGGTTGTCTAATGCATGATACTCACCACATTATAGCGTATCATTCAAGAATGGATTGTTACGCAGCAACGGGGTGTGAAAGCAAAGAGATGGAATCCAGGATGCCCTGCTTTGTAAGCCATGATCCTTTACGGGGCGTTAGTGTCTTGCCATTATTATAGCTTATTCATCAATACATTGCAATGCATCTTACTACAAACTCCAAATGTACACAATAGGTCATAATTGCTAAAGTTATGGCTCCATTAGTATAATAGGTCCGGGAGTCATAAACTAAACCTGACTTGATATTATATCTAAATGTCAATTCTCTATGAAGCTTTCTTTAAATCGCAGGCTAATTGGTATCCTTTTTGCGCATCTATGGTCAGTGTGAATGTGACCTTAACTTAAGAGTCTCTAAGGACCAAATGGAAAAAGACACGGCTAGAAACAATTAAAATTTTTTGGGAGCCTAGAAAATTTATGGCGAAAATTTTATTCAAATAAGATTGAGCGAGCGATTTTATTAATTGGTTCATTTAATGTAGAATAACCCTATTGTGCTCCAGATTGATACAATAGCGATGGATGCAGTAGAGATGCAGTTTTTTCTTTTGTTTTAGAAATTAATAGAAAGCTAGTAGAAGAAGAATATTTATATACAGAAATCATTGACATCAAGATTAATTAAAACAGTTTTATTTTTGTCATCTTTTTGTAAGATGTATGTAGCTGGCACATTCCTTCTATATTGGACTTAGTTCAACAAAAGAACAAAAACAGCGGATAAACGAGTTTTCTCTAATAAAAGTGAAGTCAAAAAGTATGTAACTATTGAACTCCTAAATGAGCATTTATAATTACCTCATACCTTTTAGTAGTTTTGCTGCATATTTATAAAGTAGCTGTTAGTATATTGCGAGGAAATATTGCCAAAATAGGTTATGCTTTACAACTAGCAATTTGTTAAAAAAAGAACTATTTTTTGGACAATTTTTAAATATTCTTCTTTCTGAGCAAAATAGAAATAAGACTACTGATCGTTTACAGCTAAGCGGCATAATCGGTTTTATCATATTCATATAGATACATACTTCCAAATGCATATTTCTAGCTTTCCCCACCATTTGTATTAGGGAATACACTTTTACCATTTCATACTTTAGAAAAGACTCTTTTCCTCTATATCTTTGCTCACCTTAGGATGACAACTTAATTATCACAGTACGTACTGGTAAGTGTTCTGAAGGTAAAGAGGAATTTGTTTCCTTTCTCGGTTCTGAATTTGTTCTGAATTGTTTCTTAGATCTTCTTCAATTCACAACCGTTCCTACAGCAAAACATATCTAAACCATAATAAAGTCATCTATACTTCAACAATGGTTGCTATAGGTTATTTGTTTGCATATACAGTGATTGTTTAAATGCTATTCCGAAAATTGGTTTGCTTAGTCTAAGAATCTGGTAACTAGTAACTTAGTTTCTGCGGTTGCCACTGTTATTCTCTTTGGAATGGTTTGCTTTCCGAATTATATTTACACTGTTTCTCAGTTTCTCGTTGCATCGATTTCTTCTTCTCTCTTATCAGAGTTTTTGCAACTCCAACCTAATCTCATCAATATCAAATAGTTTGTTAAACCACTTTAACTAAATGTATCCTCCGCAGCTAAACTTTCATGCTTTCTTCCAAGAGTAAGTGTATGGACCATGCTCGGGTCTCACGGCTCCTTGTTCATCACGAGTTGTACCATCAAGCTCAGCTAAGTTTGCATTTTTGCTTTCTGGATTTTGAAAAAATATCCGCAATAGTATCAAGCCCGATACAGGTAAGTATATTCGTTCTTCCGAAAACAATGTGAACCCATCAATCGCCCACACACCACGATGTCATCATTAGTAACAAATTTAGCATTTTGGACGATTTTGGAAGAATTATAGAAGTTTAAATTAACCTATGCTGTTCAAAATTCAATTTATACTTCAAATTTCTTCTGAGAACTTTATGACGATAGTCAATATCATGGGTCTCCAAACTATGGCCCGCAGGCCAAATCCGGCCCGCCAGTGTCATCAATCCGGCCCGCGACAGCTAATAGCTTATTATTGTTGTGATAAGTTGGATAAAAAACACAGAATAATAACTCGGATTTATTTACTTGCTAGGTAAAGCTTAATGACAAGTATAATACGCAGAAAACTCACTGAACTAATCAGTATGGCCCCAAGGCTGAAAAGTTTGGAGACTCCTGGTCAATATAATAAAATCTCGATACGTATTTCGGCAACTAAGTCTTACTCCAGTAGGCAGTTTAATAATATTTACACGTTTCAAACAAATTTTGGTCTAATCATCATATATTTCATGTACCTACAATACGTGATTATTTTCTCTGAAGATCACACCTTAATTGTCGAAATATGTATCTAGATTTTCCAAAGAAGATGCGATAAGATTTTTGTTTTTTTTTTTAATTTTGTAATATGTGTCCAAATTATACAATCGATTTCTAATTTTTTTGTACATTCTTTGATTCATTCACAACATTTGATCTTCCAATACTTCGTAATGTTTTATCGGTCTCTCTCGTTCATGAAATAACTTACCGGCATTTCTGATTTTATTAGACTACGATAGCTCCTACACGACGTAATTTTGGAATTTTAGGGAAGGAAAGAAATGAGTTTATTCTAAATTCATGATATATTGGCACACAAGCGTATGACCAAGGATATTTTTGTACGTCTTTGTAGTGAGATAAGGATCATATAAAACCTAATATCGGATCACCGACTTTTTAGTGTGTGGCGTCCACAGTTCACACTGTTATATGTATACCTCTTAGAAGTATGAGATATTATTACATATAATCAGAACAATATTTGCATATTTCTGTAGAAACAAATGCTATTTTCCGTTTCCTTAAGAAGAGATTATAATTCATCTAATCTACTAAACAAACATTTTCTTTATTTTTTCCGTACAGGTCATTGACCATGAGACGCTACCGCCGCAAGCACAGTAAATAGGTGCAGATAATAAAGTAATGAGATTAATGCAACATCTTAAAGGCAATCTTCTTATGCGTCCGCATGTATTTATGTATATTAGAACAATGGCGGCAACTTTATTGAAGTTTCCCGACAAAAGGAGCTATTGCGTATCCTTAAAAAATATTTGCTTAGATATATAAAACTAGAATCACATTGAAACATATTTCACAATCTTTATACTACACTAATTGTTCATTTTTTTATATCTGATCCTTTTTTATTTTTAACTTTGTAGTCTAATTGGGAGCTAAGAATTTTTTATTTATTTATGTATGTTTGCAGACAAAATTGTTGAAACGATCTTTTTTATGATTTCGATTATAGTTTCGGAGAGAATACGAGTATGTTGGAGGAATCGTAGGGATCCATAAATCCATTGAATAAGATTTCAGAAAGTAAGGATCTTAACATGTTACGATTGTTTTGATTATTGTATTTATTAAAACAATGCGAAAAATTATTTCTCATAAGATACCGCAAAACAAAGAGGTTTTAATAAATCTTCCCCATTTCTCGCTCACCATACCACTCACAAGAAATTCAGTTGAAATTGTAAAGAGAGGGGTAAACAAATTACTTTCTGGTTTCAGAGGTAAAAAATTTATGGGGTGTATATTGTTGGGATTACATTTACAACTTATAAATAACGTACAATTCAATATGCACGCAATAGCAGATATGATATCGTCTGCTACTGTATACTCAACCACCAATAATTCTAATCCAGGTGTTGTACTCTATAAATAATATATCCTTTCATAAATATAAAATCTGTAGGGCGCAATAATTTACAAATGTGGGAAAATAAACTCTTTATTATACCAATGTCACCTACATATTTATATACATAGAAGGTTTCCTTAATCCCTAAAATTCATAGGTGCAATCTAACGCGCGATTAACTGAACTCTGCTATTCTAGGTCTTCGCCAATTCATATCAGCGCCTCGTTTACAACCGGGCAATAAAATTTATGAAAATAGTAAACAGCGGGTAGCCTCTAATCGTTACCACACTACTATTCTGAGCTAATATTTGCCTTCGCAGTTATAGAACTCGCAGTTGCAGCGTTGTTGAACGCAGGCGGTATATACACGTATAATTATGCATACATGCACACTTGTGATAGCTATATATGATTGTGTGTATGTATCTATGTCTTAGGATACATGAGCTTTGGTATTTGTTAAACAAGTTACGGATCAGATTTCCTTATAGTAAAGGTCTTATTCGTCATCTCATGAATTTTTGTACGTTAGTATATTCGCTAACGGTTAAAATAATCTAAAAAAGTGTTTGTAATTGAATACAGGTGTGTATAAATTGTTAAAATTCGAAAATAGGATTTTGTATGATATAATTGTTGGCTTAGGATGAGACAAAAACGTTACGTTAAATATGTAGATAAATAAAAAGGTAAAACATCTATACAACTGTCAAATGAATGACCTACACTGGGGTGCGTTTGTTAGGCAACACTCACAGAAAGTCGTGCAAATGGCTGCGTTGCAGACTACATTGTATAATTTGTTTGTCCTAAAAAGTTGAAAATCAATATTCTTACATGGAAGTTGACAAATTTATCTCGAATTAATTTCACACACATCAGTTACATAAACTTTTCCCAGAAGCAAGTACCCAAACTATTTGAAATGCCTCCGTGTATATTAGCCTGGCCCAAAAAAATTTCTTTGTTTTCCAGATTGGTCACCCCGTAAATTTGTAACATGTATCCGTAGCAATAATATTGTATAGTTTCAGTTGGCTAGCTTTAGCGGAAGAGGGTACTCAATCGAGTGCTGTTTTTGAAATTTTAGAGAAAAATGCTTGATTTTTATTTTTAAATGCTTTTATTTAACTCTCATTGTCTGTTCGTTTTTATGTTTGTACCTTCTTCTTGTGATCGAATTTTTACTACCTTCCCCACTAGCTAGACAACGACAATGCATTATTAATTTTCTACACGATTTGATTTTTTCAACCAAGGAATGTGAAAGATTCTGCGCACATGCTTATTCAAGAAGTCATAGAAGTGTAGAGCAAATCTGGTATCCCAACCAGGCAACCAAATCACTGCGTTGAAAAACTAAAAATTCATAAGAACTGGCTGCTTTTGAAAAAAAATAAAACAATAGATTCGCAAGCACAGAAAATAGAGAGCATTTGTAAGATGATCATGATCGATTGACAAGAAGCTAGAAAAGAACGTTCTCTCAAACGAAAACAAAGAGTTGAAGAATTAAGAAAAATGCCGCTAAACATAATGCTTTAATTTCACTTCGAGTGCAACTAGCAATTTGAAGGATAATGAAGGCAAGATAATGATTTTGTGGTTACTTTACCAAAAAAGACACAGGTCGCTACAAATAAAAGTGTCGTTGTGCCATCGACTAGTGGTATATTTACACAGCGCTCTGGATCGTAACAAAATAACCAACAGAGAAGCAGTGCGATTGATTGTTCCATTGTCTGCCGCACTTGGTTGTAATCCTGCTGCACTCCCAATCTCTCGAAGCACAATTCGACGTGCAAGAACTATTCGACCCGAAGTATCCACTTGTAATACATTGGGATGGGAAAATACTGCCTGATATAATAGGTAATAAGAAAGTAGAACGCCTTCTTATTCTTGTCTCCGGTAATGGTTGCGAAATGCTGTTAGCCGTACCCAAACTTACTGCAGGAACGGGGAAAAACACGTCTGATGCTGTTTTTGACACAATGGAACAGTGGAATGTCACAAATAAAGTCCGAGGTATGAGTTTTGACACTACTGCCTCTAACACCGGTGCCGAAGAAGGAGCGTGCAGTCTTCTCGAAGCAAAGACGGGCCGTGATCTTTTATGGCTTGCTTGTCGTCATCACGTGTTTGAAGTAATGCTTTCAAAAATATTTACACTGTGCTTTGGGCCATCAAACTCTCCTAAGATTCCATTATTCATAAGATTCAGCGATGTTTGGGATACATTACCAAAAGATCACTACGATTGTCTTGACTTCAATACTAGCGCGAAAGAGCTTGCTGAAAGTACTCTTGACAGTCGATTTGTTAGTTTCGGTGCATTCATATATACGAAGATTTGGATCGAAGCGTCTTTGACAGTAGATGCAGCGATTAATGACCTCCAACTTTGGAAGAGATTAAAATCATACGAAGTCATTGATCCCGAAATCTGTGCAGCAGCAAGGGCTGTCTTGGAACGTGTACTTGTGGTACTTATCTGATGAGCTAGTTGCCTTTGCCTTGTTTTCCGACAAGCTTATGATGAGAAAATAGCCATTGTTCAAAGAATGGATGTTGACGGTGGTTCTCGTTTAGTAAGATGTGACTCTGCCAAATTATCCACGGAAGCCACATTAGAAGCCTTTCCATCGCAAAGAACGCTGAAAACGCTCTCAGTTCTAGAAATCATGGACTCTTTCTTGCAATTACCTCCTGAGGCTTGGGATGACAATGTTGATTACGTTCAAGGCAAAAGTTGCATAAGAAATTTGCGTGTGGTTAACGACACTGCGGATAGGAGTGTAAAACTATTTGAAGATTACAATACGATACTCACTAACAATGAAAAGGAAAAACAATTTTTACTTCATGTCGTTGAACAGAACAGATACATCATTTCTACTGAAACTTCCAAAACGATGCTAATAAACTTAGTTTTAAGTTGAAGGAAATGTAATTAATATTGCTTTTAAGTATTTCTTTATTTATATTAATTTGTGTATGTTTTAATATTATATCTGAATAAAAAAATTATTTTTGATACATTGTTTACATTTTTTACTTAACTTTACTCTGACTAGTTCTTTCTCAGGATTTTTTCATAAAATTCAAATATTTTAAGGTCGCTGAGCACTCCCTTGTATATAAGATAAGTTGCTCAAATTTTGAAGACATAATATGAATGGTAGGTGTAACAAAACTATGGGGTGGCGCAACTTCTTCTTGGAAATTTTTCTTTTCTATGTAAGCATGGACCACCCTAGTGTATATACTCCAACCCGCAATTTGATGAATATCTAACACACATCAAATAGAAATAATAAAACCACGTGTTTGTTCTACAAAATTTCACACTTTGATGACATCCTGATATGTATACGTAGTATATTGCATATACTACGTATACATATGTATAATTATGAAAATATATCTGCAACTACAGAGTAAAGTTTAGTAGGTGGAAGTCTTTCCGCTTCTTAACCTTGAAAAGAAGGAGAATGATGATGAAAATGCTTACACCAAATGAAAACCAACATGAATAACAAAGTACTTAACTAAAGTGACGATTTTAAAATAATGTTGCCGAACCAAACGCTATTAAATGTGAAGTCCTACAGGAACACATAATAACATAGTACAAGTTCTGCCATTTTTTTCCTTTTGTGTAAAAATGTAGGTATAGGTAGAACATAGGATGCAATGTATAGTATTGGATTCCACCGCTGAATACAAAGTCAAGGAAAACAAAGCATTAAGAATCTACCACCTTCCAGATCCTGTAATATATATATATATATAGCAGCGTTCACAAGCCTTCTAGGCCCATTGCTTTGTAAAATGTTTCCATTTTTCGCTGTTCCTTGCAAT